>CM053987.1:5409021-6034204 GCA_028641955.1 Protonibea diacanthus | reverse complement strand
ATTAGCATTGATGGATGTGCCTCTGTCAATATGAAGCATGGTTGCAATCAAATGACAGTTAAACACTGACTGACCAGACAAAGAACAAGCAGATCTGACCAGTCATCGAGCCAGACGTATAAATTTTCCACGTTTTGAAGCAGTATTGGCATATTGTAAGTGTTTGAAGGATATCCTGCTGCTTTAAGAGATTTTCTCGCTGAGCGTTCGGACTGATGGTGCAGTGAGAGGATGGGAGGACAGAGGCTCTGCAGTGGGAGAGTTTTTCATTACCGTGGCACACGTGTTTGAGTTTTATGAAGCCCACTGTTCAGCTGTGGAAATTGACTCATTTAGTGGCTCAACTTCACAATTTCCAACAGTAAATTCGAACGGATTTCATTCTCAGCTGGCATTTAGATTGAATTTGAATTCATAAATTGTTCATTGTTTTTCTTCTCTCGCCGTGATGTCTAGTTTTATCACCGTGTCTGTGATAAGTTTTGATAAGTGGTCAATTTATGACCTTGTTGTCACTGATGTGTCTCTATAAATAAATGTTTTCCCCTCTTTCTTTCTTTCTTTCTTTCTTTCTTTCTTTACTCCCTCACTCCTTCCTTCTCCCTCTCCCTGTCTGTGCTGTATGGATGAGTAGTTACATCATTAGTATGCCATTAGCTCTGATCATTGATTCCTCCTGCAGATCTCCCCCCCCTTCCTCCCCGTTCGCTGACACGGAATTCTGAGGAGATCCGTGAACTTTATCACCTTCAGCGTTCCGGTTTCCTCCTCAGAATTCCCACTGGATCAGCACTTTCCTCCCCTCCAGACCTTTTCTAATTATCCTGTTCCTGCCTTTCAATAAATAATTACAATAAAGGTCATCAATCAAAACCGAAACATTGATAACTGAAGAGAAAGTCCAATATCCCCTTGGCACAGCGGTACTGCTGTCATAAATACGATGACGGACTGTGTGCGTTGGTGTGTGTGCATCCCGGCGAGTGTGTGTTTGTAGCGGCAAATAATTTCCACATAAATCATGTGCTATGAGATAGATGAAAAGGACCAGGGAATGCAGTGCACAACATGCGCTGCTGTGATTCAGCTTTGTCTATTTATGTGTGTGTGAGTGTGTGTGTGTAGTTTTCAGATGATAAAGGCGACAAAAGTAAACAAAATATGATCAAACACTACAGTTTGACCAGGAATTAAGCTCAGGCTAAGCCCACACACATTGCACACTAAGCAGCCCTTCTGCATTTTGATTAGCACACACAAACACGCACACACACACCCACCCACCAACACACACACCTGCATATGTTAATGCGAGTCTGCAGTGAGAGCCGTGGGGTAGTCTCTTTGGTGCCAGTGATTGGTTGCTATCTGTGTTGCCTGGAGGAACGGCGAGGCAGCCAGGCCTCCCGCCAGGCTCAGCCCAGAGAGGAGCTCTGATAACGGGGTAAAAATGTGAGCTATCCGTGGCGTCAGCCTGGAGGAACCGCCGCCTCGGGCCTCTTCTGAACTGAAGCTGCAGCCTAAATGAGTTTCTGTGCCTGGCAGCTCAGTCGAACTCAACACTGTTACACGCTGTTGCTCTGCACGCGCGCGCACACGCGCACGCACATTCGCACATTGCTGGCACGCAAGAATGCACACAAACACACACTAATCTGCACTTGCTCTCACCCATGCTTGCACCTGGTCAACCACTTACAGAGGGAAATTAGAAAATCAGAGAGGAACATTGTCTGTTAAAAGAGTAAACAGCCTCGCTAGTTGTGTTTGAACGTGGGAGCCCAAATGCATTCATTATCCTGTTGCTTATGGAGGCATTGTGCTCTGCATGTCAACACTCCGCCACCCCCGTACACTCATCATAATGCAAAGCCAATCACACACTCACAGGCACACACACACACACACACACACATGCACTTACAGCTTCAATGACTCCAAAATGAGGAAATGACTTCCACTGGACTTTTCTTTTGGCTCCCCTCACATCGCTTTTCACACTCTCTATCCGTCTCTTTCGTTCCCATCTAATTGGTCCAAAAAACATCCCACGGTGCCACAAACAGCGCTAAATTAGTTTTCATCAAAACACAATTCCACCTGAATTTGACCTGCAAATGTGCTGAACACACAAAGATAAAGCGGTCTAGCCTTTTTTTTTTTTTTTTTTTTGTACAGGTGTCGGAGCAGAGGGATGACGGCTAGGAAGACACAGATTTGCTGAAACTGAGATTTTTTGGGGGGGATAGTGTTTGGTGGCAAAAAAAAAAAAACTGGTTTCTATTAGGGAAAGGTAATGGGTAGAGCCAGGCATGTCTGTCTACAGGAGAGCGAGAGGGTTTCTCAGGCGTCGTTGAAGAGACAGAGCGTGAAACAGTTTGCTAGGCATGTCTAAAGATAGAGAGAGGAGCTGAGAGGGACGGGAGGAGAAGGTTGGCGGTGGGTGGTTAACCAGCCGATAACGCTGCATTCTAAACAGGTGAAAAATGCGTCACAGATCTGATCCTCGTCCAGGCTGCTGATGACTTCTCATCATTAGCCGCTGATGTAGATGTTATTCATTGTAAGGCTCGATAGCTCACCTGGCGGCTTCTGCTGACATTTATAATGATGGGTTAATACTGTGGTGTGTTTTTTTTTTTCATTATTTGTGTCTGTCTGAGTCTGAAGTTATTTTTATTCTTGCATCATGCAGCACAGGCTTTATAAATCACCACAAACTGATACCAGGTAGCAGTATATACAGTATTTTCAAATAATGCTCCAAAAAAATATAAAAAAAATTCATATAAAAAAATAAAATATGACTTTTAGACCTTCACGCCTGCAGCTAAAATCAAAAATGACTAATAAAGAACATGTAATTATAACCTACAAGAGAAAATCATTAAATCATCGCTGAGGTTCAAAGTTCCATTATTGACAGTGGAAACACCAGTCGACCAAACAAATCTCACCTCAGGGCACGCACAGGATCTTCATGAAATCAAACCCCGTTCTGGGCGGCACGGCGTCAGAGTTCTTAGTCCGAATCCCCCAGCCGGCTGCAGCCTTTCCGTGAGGAGTTTACGTGGGTACCAATCGGTTAAATGGTGGCTCTAATATGAGCGTGAGTGGCTGTTTGTCTCTTGTCTAGGATGCACCCAGCCTCTCACCCAATGCTAGCTGGGACTGGCTCCAGCCTCGGTGACCCTGATGAGGACAAACGGTTGTAGCAGCCTGATTGATAGATGGATGTAAACTCCATTTTGATACAATTCATCGTCAGTGTTTTCTTCTGCAACAACCATTCAATTTCTTTACATTCAGTGACTATTTCTCTGTATATTAGCTTTTGTTGGTAGTGGCAGAGTCCGCCATTCCCATCTCCTGGAGGGCACACAGAGACAAACAACCATTCACACTCACATCCACACCTACGGGCAATTTAGAGTCACCAATTAACCTGCATGTCTTTGGGAGAAACCTGGAGTACCCACGCAGACATGGGGAGAACATGCTGACTCCAAACAGAAAGGCAACCTTCTTGCTGTGAGGTAACACTGCTAACCGCTGCACCACCATTTATAAGTTTAATCTGTACCAGTTCATCATGTTTTCTATTTAAAATATAAGTAACTATAACTGTCAGATAAATGTAGTGCAGTAAAAAGTTACATATTTTCGTGTAAAGTAGATCGAAAGGCAGTAAAGTACAAAAATTAAGAATTTCTGTATTGTTCTAATGTTTATTTGTCGTTAATAATACACCTAACTTTCACATACAATATATTTCAAAAGTGAAATACCTTATTAGCTGTTTCTGATTGGATGATTGTGTCTAGTTTCTACCTGTGGAGCTGACCTACTCAAAATGATTGATGAAGATGAAGAATGTCTGAAACATTTTCTTCGTCTGCTGCCCTGATTTACTGCTGAGCGACAAAGTTTCCGGGCGTCGTCTTCTGCTGAATGAAATGAGGCTGAATTAGCTCTTTGTCAAAGACTCCTGTGGAGTCTTTATTGTGAGCAGACACAGGTTTGTTTACATTTACATGGACTTCTATATTTGTAGAACGTCTCTTGTGGATACTGCATTGTTGACTGATTGCATCTAGTTACATCATATGTGGTCTTCTACTTTAGTAACACATACAGTAAAATACACATATACTCATATTTTACGGTCAAACCTTTGTTTATGTGGCATTTTAGGGGAATTTGTACAGAATAAAGTAGTATTTTATATTAGAGGCTGCTAATTATAGAGAAAAACACTAATATTTTATGGCAAAACATATCATATCATGTGATATTTTCATGTAAATGATATGGCAAAAAAAAACAACAACCCTGGAATAAAACCTTAACCATAAAATCAACAATACTAATATCCTTTTACCGTCAGAGCTTACCGTATTTATCATGGTAACAGCTGACTGAAAAGACAACTGTTTTTTTATTTGTTACAGTGAAACAGGGAATTTCTACAAAATAATTTATTTAACAGTAAAACATCATTATATTTAATGGCAAAATAATTATTTTATATGGCATTCATACAGGATTTCTGAGCGTTTCTTTTGTACTTATACGGTAAAATAAGGAATAAAACACCAGGATTAAACGTGATATTAACATTTCTAATATCCTTTTACTGTAATATTAGACATTACAGTGATACTTACATGGTCGATTACACCATCAATTGTTGTCATGCTCTGTAAACCTTTAACATTACTACACTGGTGACAGGGAAGCTTTAAAGATTTCCTCTAATTTACATTATGATATCGATGTTGTGCAACAGTTTGATATCTTTTTCATTAAGTGCTGAAACATGATTGCCAGAAAATGAACTGACAACAATTCATCATTTCATTGATTCATCAAATAAAAATGTCAAACAAAGGGCCTCTCAAGGGTTCCTGTGAACAGGTTTCGTTCTCAAGTGGCACGTACGAGTGATTTATCTGTGGCGCTCACCAATTTTCTCCTTCTTAGGATTTTTCTTGTAAGGCGTTAATGAAATTCAGGAGCGGCCCAGACCTGTTGCATGAGTCATGAACAGATCATCTTCACATGGGAAGAAAAAGAACTATAATGGCTTAAACTCTGTGAGATCCCCACGCTGGGTTTAGCATTTTACAGTATCATCAAATTTCAACATCTCGGTACACGCAGAATCAGCACAGCCTCAGCTAATTATCACACCATAAAGACCTCTATACATATAATATAATACAGGTTATTAGCTGTAAACAGTGCTTGAATTTCTATTCATTTTATTAAAAACAGCTCTGTCAGACATGCTCACGAATTAAATCTAAAAATCTAAAAATAGAAAGTTGCACACAAGCACAGGAAAAAAAATAAATAGCCCACCATCTGTGTGTTTTACAATTTGACTCAGATTTATAGTACAACATTACATCACCCTAATAAAAACACGGATGGAAGTATTAACTATTTAACCCTTCAGAGGCGTGAAGAGGCCTACTCGTTTTCTAGCATGTACGGCAGCCTTCAGTATCACGTAATCTCCGCTCGAAGGACGCCCAAGAGGGCACTTTGCAGCGTTTCTTTCGAAGATGGAGGGAGGCAGAGGTCGCCCCATAAGTCCACCAGTGATCATCATGATGGTTTGCAGATTTACCCAGAGGTTGGTTTTTAAGATTTTTACGATTATGTTAATATCAGACCTCATGAGAGAGCGCCTCCCTCCTCTTGAACAGGTGGCTGAAACCAGTGATTTATGGCAAGTTTGTTCAGTTTGGTCAATGTGACTTGGAGATTTGTGATGAAAATATGCTAAAATAGTTTTTAAACGTGATGATTTACTACTTTTCTTTGTTTCATAAAACTGTCAGTTGCATATCTTTGGGATTTGGACTATAATGTGAAGATGTTTCACAATTCCTTTTGACATTTTATAGATTAAATTACTCACAAATTAAAGTTCAAAAGTTTATTGTTAACCTTTAGAAGCAAAACGCTGACATTTATCTGACATCTGATTTTACAGTTTCCCCCCTTTAAAGGTCCGGTATGTAAAATTTGGGAGAATCAATTGGCAGAAACAGACTGAAGAGCCGTTGTGAAGTCTGGTCACCGCCATCTTCACTGGTTTCTCCTACATCACAGGCAGACCAGACCTGGAGCCGACGTGTCGCTGTTTTATTCAGTTTTGGTTTAGAGGTTACATTTTCTGAACTCAGTCACAGGGACATCCTACCTGTCTCTGATTGGTCCGTACCTGTTGCCTTCATGGATTTCAGTCGGTTGGGTTTGATCACGAGGACTGAGATTGGTCAAGGTGTATATTTATTTTAATTGCGTATACAGCCAAGTCTTTGTTTTACTTGAAATGTTAAAACTTCCTCTTCTTCTTATTATTATTAAAGTACTTAAGTCAAAAGTAAGTCAATTTTAGCTTGCTTTTAATTTATTTATTTTTAATTTACACCATGCAGATGTTGATAAAATGACAATTCTACTTCAATATATATAAAATAATTGTAATGTTTAACTAAATTATAACACAACTTAAACATGATGATGCTGCAGTGATGAGCAGTGTTGAGTTGGTTGCAGCCTGCTCTCTTAACACCACTAAATCTACACACTGGACCTTTCATGAACGACCATCATCATCCTCAGTGATTAAATGATCTCCAAGTGATTCAAACCTCTAGATCATATGTGAAGTGGAGCTTGTTATACAATTATTTAATTATTAATTTAATAAACGACGATAAATTGGCAGACTGCTTTGATAATTAAAGCCATCTTTACCTGATTCTGATATCTGTCTATAGAGCTGTCACATAATAAATTTATTCACACGTGACACCTTCGTGTCATAATAAATCAGGAGTGCGACTGAGTCTCCAGGTGTGTTTACATCACAGCCAGCACTGATTACTTTCAGGACTTATTAGGAGCACTTAATTCCAGTCTGTGTTGACTTCCCCTTTTACTCTGCTTCCCCCGCGCAGAGAGGAAGGAGAGGGTCGTAATGCTGCCATCAGACAATATTAATGGCTTGTGTGTGTGTGCATGTGTCTGTGCTTTGTGTGTGTGTGTGTGTGTGTTTATGTGTGTACAGCAGTTAGTGTTTGCAGACGATCAACATCAACTAGGACTAGACTAGAGAGATAATTGCCGCAAACAAGATGGGAGGGGGAGCTCTCTCTCTCTCTCTCTCACTCTTTCTCTCTCTCTCACACACACACACACACACACACACACACACACACACACAAACACATTTTTGTGTTTCATACGATATTCTTGAGACTCGGTCATGTTCATCTGCATTACCATCTCTCACACACCTCTGCAACACTCCGCTCAATCCCTCTTTCCTGTCTTCCTCCCACCATCTTGATCTCAAGGGAATGACTAACACCTGTCACGTTCTGTCCAAGCTGTATAAGATAATTAATCACATATTGCAGCAAATGTCACTACATCCACATGTGCGCACACACACACACACACACACACACATACATGCACACACACACAGAGCAGGTGTTCTTATGCTCCGTGGAAATAACTCAATAGCCGTGATGTAGAAAACATCCTTTAAATATGACTGAGTCATTCCCAGCCTGTAGACCGCGCCGAGTGTGTAAATGCGCTCTATTGTAAACTCGTGAATTACTTTCCCATAATGCACTCTGTCAGCCTGACCTTGGCAAAGAGACTCTGTCCGCCACCCTATAAAGCAGGCTGTAATGCTGGACCTGTCACAAATGCAACACAACAAACACACACACACATACACACACACACACAAGAATGGGGAGTTTATTACATTAAAAGCAGAAGAGCAGATGAAGTAAGGAAAGAGCAAGGACGTGTCTTTGTAAAGAGGTTAGTCCTAGAGGCTGATATAGAGACAATTCACAGGAATCGTTAGTTAACCTACCCACCAAGATGTAAGCCAGCCAGGAGCACGCTAGCAGTAATCATAAAGCTTCTTTCTAGAGGAGTCCTCAATCCAAGGACCCTGTACAAGAGACAAACGTAGCAGGGACCCCCACATTTTGTGTCACATTTTAACTTTTATATTAACTTTATTCAACTTTTATTTCACCTTATTATCCTATTTATATGCTGGGTTATTAGCCTATATGTGTTTATGATTGATAAAAAAGCTGCATAATTATTCTTGGTTATTAAATACCAATGTCCACTGATTCATCCAATTGGAGTGTGGCTGCCTCCGCTGTTTGTAGTTTCTCAATTATCTGCACACTCACATTCACCATATTTTGGTGAAAGTTGTCAATTATTATGACAAAAATTGGTGGACCCCCTGCAGTAGCTTTGCAGACCCCCTAGGGGTCACGGACCCCTGGTTGAAGACCCCTGTTCCAGAGGGTTGTCAAGTGTTTTTCTCTATTTTATATTCCCGTTCAGATAAATAAATCAAATAAAGAATTTGGTTTAAGAGGCTGTACAGATTACTCACACGGACATTTAGTTAACTGCACTCTGCCGAGCTAGCCGCTAACCCGCTAGCCAGATGGGAACACACTAGCACTAGTCAAAAGCCGAGACAAAGTTCTAGAGTTGTGAAGTGGAAGTGTTTTTCTCCATATTATATTCCCAATCCATATTATAGATTTTGAATGAAACTCAAATTTATCAAAATTTATCTCAAAATACATAAATAAAGTTGGTAACTACCTCTCTGCTGAGCTAACTGCTAACATGCTATACAGTCAGGAGCATGTTAGCTCTGCAAACTTCTTTCTAGACAGTTGTGATGTGGAAGTGTTTTTTCTCCCATCCCAAACATTATATTTCAGACATTTAATGAGACTATAAACAAAGAATTTAGTTTTAGAGCCTGCGAGCTAACCGCTAACAGGCTAGCAGGCGGGAACATCCTAGCGCTAGTCAAAAGCCAAGCCAAACTTATTTCACTTTACTTATTTGCTCTCTACCCCTTTATATTCAAAAAAATTGATTCAGTTTTATTTATATAGTGCCATATCAGCAGGTCTAGACTGTACTCTTGATAATATTACTTATAGAGACCCAAAAATTTCACCATGAGCAAGCACTTGGCCAACAGAGGTGAGGAAAAGCTTCCTCACCTACAAAGCTCTTCATGATCAGGCACCATCATATTTTAAGCACTCCTAGATAATGTATCAGTCACATAGGTTTTTGTTATGACCACCAGTTTGCTTGATTTAAGGTCTGAAATCATGTTTTGTACATCAGTTTATGTTGGATTGGTCTAAACGGGAGCCTTGGCCACTCTTGCTGGAGAAGAGCTGTGGCAAAATTTGAAACACTTTGTAGTTGAATTTGTGAACAGAGCACGTCGTCACAGCTGCTGAAATCATCCAGAACTGACCCGGAATCCAGTAAAGTAAACTGATTTATGCTGCAGGTGCATTTTGTCAGTTTTTTCCCCTCATCTATAGCTTCGAGCTTAGAGACACACATACCTTCACGCTATGTGATGGGATGTTTGGATGTGTTGGCTCTCTAAGAACACAGTCCAGGGGGGAAATGGGACTTTTACTTGTGGAAACAAGAAAGATCCAGAACATTTCAAAACACTATTTTCTTTGTACTGCTTTCTTTAACCGCCCCTGGCAGTTTGTTCTCAGGATTGTACATCATTTCATTCAATAAAAAGTTATTGAAGAGAGATAAAAGCCCTCTGAATGAGGTTACTAACTGTCAGTTGGCCGACTGCACAGTAATGTTTCTCCTGGCTGGCCGTGTGTGCACTTTCCTGCTTGGCCTATATTGTTAAAAAAACAAACAAACAAACAAAAACAATTAAGAATTCATAATCTAAAGAGTAATAATCGACCTTATTTGCAGTCAGTAGTCTGGTATATATTTGTGGTCTTTGGGAAAAATGCCTTTTGTGGCAAAAAGAGTGTTGGTGCCGCCATATCCAGCCTCTCTTAACGCTTCGTTCCCCCAAAGGTCAGCGCTATCAAGATGGCTTTCAATTGGTCATTAGTGTGTGTCAGAATTAACAGAAGTTGACCTTTATGTGAAAAGTTTGAGCAGATTTCCTACACCCAAACCAGTGAATTCACTGATTGTGGCAATTGCAGTGAAAATTTTGGCATTTTTAAAAGGTGACATGTTATATATATTTATTAACGTTGTTCATGTTAATAAGTACATGCATTTTAACGCTGTAACAACGACAACTATAGTAACGTGGCTAGTTCAGACAAAATAATGATTTACTATTAAGTGGCTGGTTATTTTGCTTATTGAGCTGGTGTAACATTTATAAAGCTAGCGGTACATACACATACTACATGCATGCTCGAATCATTATCACTTCTACAGCACAGCCAAGGTGCAAGAAGATATAAAAACACATTACATAAAGTTAATAATTAACCATTGAGAAATATCCTGTACTCCTCTTGGTTTTTTGGACTTGTTTGGATGCTCCTTTGTGCTCAGACTCTAGTTTAAATATATTCCACATTTTCTCTGGCAGTCATGTTTCTCACAAAGTTCAAGCTCAATGTTGTCACGGTACCGTGACGTCGTACTCACGCTGGCGCCATCGGCTCATCTGGATTTAAAGGAACAGAGAAAGCGGAGGTGCTTGATCTGTGAGTCTCACAGACATCTTATTAAGACACCTGCAAACTGTGTGAACTCTGTTCTGCTGTTTTTATACCATCGCCACCATTTTATAAAGCTCTGTCTTAAGGCCAGATTCTCCCAGGCACGTTGCCAGGGTCGCCAGAAATAACTGCAGCCACTCTAGTAAATGTTTCAAACCCCACCAGAAGCGACGTGGTCCATTTCAGAACCGCCTCACATGATTAGCGAGTATACGCTACAGCTTTTCTAGCTTTGACGAACGCAGAGCAGCTTGAGCTGGCCGGACGTCAGACACAGAAACGGCATAGAGAAGCGGGTCGATTTTCAAAATAAAACACCAGTATAAACTTCCGATAACTACGTGATATATTTAAATAGTTAGACACTCGTAAACCAGGAGAAATGACCTAATCTGAGGAAGTTAAAGTCTGTGAGAATGGACCAAAACATTGCAGCATCTGCAACATGATGGAGATATGCCAGGTGGGTTTCCCAGTTATACTTATATTCTACCTGTGTCTCACATCTCTTGTTCCCTCTCTGCCTCTTTCAATTCAACTTTCTGTCTTTGGTTTTCCCGTCTCTCTCTCTCTCTCTCTCTCTCTCTCTCTCTCTCTCTACTTCTTTGCATTTTTTATGCGTCGTTCTTTCAGTTATGTTTTTGATTAATATTGATTTAGCTGTAATAGTTGGGCTACGGGGACCCCACATTTCAATAACTTCTAATTACACGCGCACACACACACACTCACACAAACACACACAAGCTTCGATAAATCTAATTGCAAGTTCCACTCATAACGCCCCTGAGTCCCGGCCCACAAATTACAACAGCAATCTGACATTGTCAATAAATATGGGTGCCATTCCGCCCGGCTGAATTCTTGTGAAATGAAAGATGCAAATAAATATTGTGAGACATTTTCTTTGATCCACTCAGTCTTTTATGCTTTCTTTCTCACATTTCTGACTTCAGTCCTTCCTTCCTTCTTTCTTTCTTTCTTTCTTTCTTTCTTTCTTTCTTTCTTTCTTTCCTCTTCACATCATCCCTTCCTCCTCTTCCCTCGGCCAGCCCTTCTGTCTCGACTTTGTTTCAGCTGTTGATTCGGCATCAATCACTGCGAAATCTAATTTGTCAAACCTCAATCTAGCCGGGCCCCTCAACCCCATGCTGCTGTCTGTTTGTCTGGAGCCCCACAAATGAGATGTGTGATAAGGCAACAGAGGGAGTTCTGCCGGGAATAAAAACAGACTTTTGCACTTTGAAGTCAGAGTAGATCAAAAACAACAGAGGGCTCTTTGTGCTACAAAGCGAGCGTTTCTCCCCTTCATCCATCTTCCCTCGTTCCTGCACCTTTTCTTTGTAACCAGTCTGTCACTCTGTGAACTGTCACATATCACATACAGGCCTCCAACCTGCCTCTCCTACCCTGCACTATCTACCTATCTACCTACCGCAGGGAAGAGATCTGACTCTGAGTGCACGTATATATATATATATACGAGTCCCTTGAGGGTTCGTGGCAGGCAGTGCAATTTGCGCAGACTCCACGTTGGTACACTGATAAAGCTCAGCTCATTTCTGGGTCGCGTGCGTTTAGTGTCAATTTGATGTTTGCGGCACGCTCGCGCCATCGAGTCTGCAAAGACGTCGTCACTGTCAGTGCTGATGTTAGGGATGTACAGGACATCTTGTGTCCCATCAGCGCCACACAACTCCCCCTTGATCACACCCTCCCCCACACGCCGCCATGTTCCCGACATGGGAGTCATTTGTCTTCTCTGTGTCCGCTGCGATGATGTGGGATAACGTCGGGGGCCAGTGGAGCAGACAGGGAAGTATTGGAATATCGATCCTCCTCTCCGTTCTCCCTGTCCTCCTGCTGGAGTTTTTTTTCCCCCCTGCCTGTGTGATAAAGTGACTGGTGCTGATGGGGTTTGGCTCCATACATTGTTTCTTATAGCTTTTGTGTGCGAGTGTGTGTGTGTGAGTGAGAGAGCAATTTATTTGTAGCAGGAAGTTGTTTGTGGCTGTATGGGAGTGTTCATGTTCGAGTTAACTCTCACCATTCATATCTAGCTGATTCCCTGCAGTGTCTTTTTACACTGTACACTAATGACTGTGCATGATACAGTAAAAAAAAATGTGCAGATAATACAGGCTTATTCTGAGAGATAACGAGGACAACAACAGGACTGAAATAAACAACTTTAGAAATGGAATAAAATAAACTCACTGCAACCCAAAAGGACGATTCTGCTTTATTAAAACTTGGATGTTATTTTCCTCTGAGTTGGGACTGAGTTGGTTCCCCAAGCGAAGGCGTACAAGTATCTTGGGATCTTGCTCACGAGTGGAGCGTGAGATGGACCGGCGGGTTGGTGTGGCAGCTGCAGTACTGCAGACGCTGTACCGGACTGTTGTGGGGAAGAGGGAGCTGAAACAAAGCTCTCGATTTTCCAGTCCATCTGTTACAACCCTTAACTATGAAGCAAGAGCTTTGAGTAGTGACCGAAAGAATGAGACCGTGGATAAAAGTGCCCGAAATGAGTTTCGTTGGGTGGCTGGGCTCAGCCGTAGAGACAGAGTTAGGCGCTCGGACATCCGGAGGGAGCTCAGAGTTGAGCTGTTGCTCCTTCACCTCGAAAGGAGCCAGCTGAGGTGGTTTTGATTAGGATGCCCCCTGGGTGCCTTCCTTTGGAGGTGTTCACGTCCAACTGGGAGGAAACCCAAGTGGTCAAACAATCATACTCATTTCAAACAACTTCCCAAACGTTAGCCAAACGTATTTGGAAGTGAAAACAAAGACAGATGGGAAAACTATTCCCCGAACTGCCCGCTCTAAACATCCATCACAGTTTACAGACCAACTTCCTGCTTTGAAGTTTACCATCATGCTTACTGCAGATGTGTGTGTATCCTTACTGACGTGTCAGGTGCGCTGTCTTTTGGTTTTACCCAAGCAGCAACGTCTGTCGCCAATGTGGAAGTGTCAGAAACTGCAGTTCCTCAAAAAATCCCCACGTTAAAATGTCCAACTTCACAGCAGAAATAAACATGTTTACAGCCTGGTAACAAAAACTAGTTTCCTTGATCATGACAACTGTACTGAGTCTGAATTTTTACATAACTCACCTGTTCAAATGATATTAAGGCTTAAAGTTATGCAGAATTAACAGAGTAGACGCTTTGATTGACAGGTGGGTGCCATTGCAGATGACCCAGGCGCCATTCAGCCCGCCTCAGGTCTGCCGATGATCCACGTCTTTGTCCATTTTTAGATTAATTTGGAGGCAGAAGAGGCATCAAACCAACATATTGGCTTGTTTGTTTTCATAAAAACAGTCTTTCGGTCCAAAGGGACAATTTGGTTTTCAGATTAATGCGCCATCTGAACCATGGCCAACATTCAAGACTCTTGAAAATGCGGGTAATGCAACGTAATCACAGCAGCTCTTTTTTTTTTTTTTTTTTTCCAAAGCCTACATTAAAATCATCTCATGCTCTGGTTTTCTTGGCGGCTGTGTTACACTGTCTGTATCTAACTCACATTCCTCTTGAAAACAAGTGCCAAAGAAATTATAGTGTACTGTAGTGAAGTGTCCTGCCCACTGAGCAACTGGTATGAACGGCTAACCTCTGGTTCTTTATGTGGCGGACCTATTGGTGGAATATTTGCTCGGATGGAAAACTTCTTATCTGACCCACATTATAAAAACCATGACTGACTGCCTGCATGATAAAAAGCCACGTGTTTCGTCAGAGAGCCCCTAAATCCTTTTGTCCCAGCCTTTGTTATGATGTTCCTATCTGGTCAGCTCTGCTTACTTTGGCACTGAGGCGAGCCGGGTTTCTGCTAAGTGACTCCTTGTTGTTATGGAGCTCAAACCACCCGTATGGAAAGAGACATCCGCAAAACAAAAACAGTTGGGGAAAGATCAACACGCGATAAGGTGGGAAGAGGTAATAAAACATCTGTGTGAACCAAAACAAACAGCACACACGTAAGGCTACATGCATATAGAATAAACACATCCATACACACATACAGTAAATCTTGTGCCAGAAACCTTTGATTTTAACTTTGTGACAATAATTCAGCTGCCTTTTTATTTAGGATACTTTACATATCACAAAAAAGTTGTATAAAGTAGAGTTGGTTGTGAGTGAAGATTACAAATTTGAAAATCTATAGGTGTAAAGTCAGTAAGAAGTGAGCTTACCTGACCTCTGTGGCCCGCTCCTCATCTCTGCCCGAGGCTACATTAGTCGCTACTAGCATAAAGCTGCATTCAGACAGTATTAGGCAAATTGCCGCAGGGTTCTCTGGTGGTGTGGCCGTGAGGGATGAATGCCGTCTGTTTGTGATGAATGTAATCGCTCTGAAACAATCAGAAAATAACTTTTTATTTCTCTGATTAACAAGCTTAATCAAGGACGGCGCTCGCTCACTCTCATTCACTGTCTGTGTCTCTTGATCAATGCTCACTCTGCCCTCCTCTCCCTCTCAAACCAAAGGAAACTTCTTTGTGATTGTGAGCGAGACTCTAAATAAACAAAGCCAGAACACAACAGATAGAGTATCAGAGTCTAGTCCATGAATCCACCTGGATAGTCTCAGTTTCAGAGACATTTCAGGCTGACTGTGGAGGAGATTGACCGGGTCTGATCGTTGCTGCTGCGATTTTACAAAAGTTGGATCCGGCTCAACTTCACCACAGGTCGCTGCGTACTTTGGCAGACACCCCTGTGGCCCATACCGCCCTAGCCAAAACGGAGTACCCGCGCTCAGATGAATAGAAAAGCCTGCGTGTTCGCTGCAGCGTCTGATCCCGTCTGAAAGGGCCCAAACACACCCACATTGCCGACAGGACAGTTAGAGGTCATGCTGCATTTTGTTTAAGTTTTGCCAAGAAAGACGGCTCTTTAAAGAAGTACGAGAATATTCTCAAGCCATAAAAGAACACTTAATTCTTCAGTTTATTTAACAAATGAAGTCACCGAATTTTGAGATTTTTCTCTGGACAAATCTATAAAAACATTACACTAAGAATAACATCAAAACAATGCACACTCACCTGCAGGCACCCACAGTAAACACACACACGAGATGCAAATCATACAAATGCATCAACACAACATTCAGACACCTCAGCACAAACACACTCACCTACACACACACACACGTTTGTACAGTATAAGGGCTGATTGTGATCAGTGACCGCATGTGGTGTTAACACACCAGCACATCAGGAACAAAGCAGTAATTCAAATCTGTTCAACCTTCCACCTCGCAGAGCCAAGATGCTGCATATCATTTTAAAGGCCCTGTGCCACTTCATGCACACACACGCACACGGCCGACCAATCCACTCCTCAACACCACCTAAAGTAATTTGTCATGTTCATGATGAATTATACCCTCTCCAGTTCATAGCCTACAGAGAGGTTGGAGAGAGAGGAGGGGCGGCGGTAGGTGGAGAGAAAGAGGGAGAAGCAGTTGTTTACAGCTGTCATTTGTATTTGGTGCTAAAAGCGGACAAATGAAACATGACAAAATACAGTAAGATGCGGAGGTGTTTGCGCGGCGTGTGGTTACTTCGACATGGTATTTGAAGCTGTGGGTGGTAAACCGTGGGTCATTTACAAGGTGGGCAGACTTGACGATCAATTTTGTCATTTTTCAAGTGAATCAAAAGCCTGAGTAAAAAATGCCAACGATCACAGCCCAGTTAAAAGGTCAGCTCATCTAAAAAAAACACACACACAGTTTTGTCTTGCTCGTGGTTTCTAGATAGTTTTGGTTTTATTTTCTATCCCAATAATTTTTAATGTTGTGTTTACAGTGTTGATCAATGACCTTAGACCTAAAGAAAAAACTCAATAGTAAAATCTTGGCCTGTTTCCCGACCTTTAAATCACCGCCTATGTCTTATGCTGTGCCCATTGACAACTGCACAAATGCTGGGTTCATGTCACATGGGTTAGTTGGAGATTTGCATGTTTATGCTCAATAGGGCTGTTTGATTGTAGATGTAATGGGCTCGGGGAAACGGCAGTCTTGAATTGAAAAGCACGACTCAGAGGTAGACAGGTTAACATACAAGTTCACGTTGACTAGAGTGGAAACCAAAAGGCAAGGGTCAAAACCAGGTTGGCAGGCAAAACAGGCAAAGTTATCCCGAAGGCTGCTGAGCAGAGAATCGTCAATCTGAAGGTCGGGCAGCAGGTCAGACAGAAAGAACAACAAACTGGAAAACTGGGATGGTTGTAAACTAGACAACCTGGAAAGGAGTGAGCGGAGATGGGCCAGAATATATGCTGCAAGACTGATAGAGGAAATGGAAAACAGGTGAGTGGGTGGGCGGGGGGGAATGTCAGGTGATGGGAATGACGGGAAAATGGGGTTACTGCAGGGCAGGAGGGAGTGGCTGAATCTGAAATGACAGGAGAGTATATAACAGAGTCAACAGAATAAACATTTAGAGCTGGCAGGTCATGTAAGGGTTAAAACGCTGTTCAATAAAGAGATATTAAACTTGGATTTAATGACTTTGGATGATATGAGGCATCCACAGCTGGTTTGTTCAGGCATTATAAAACACCAAGTGCGATATATCAGAGGTCTCATCCAGTCGTAGTCATAATGTTGATGTTGACAAACAGTAAATTGGAAACATGAACGAGAGATTAAAAATGGAAATATCCTGAAAATCGCACAAATATATTAACAAGCAGGGACAAGACTAGAAATGACATCAGTTGGATGTATAACTCCATCTCACACTACGTTATTACTGAATTGTATTTTGTCTGATCTAACCCACATTATAGAAGAGTTATTGAAGTTGGAGGCTTGTAATTATCCATCCATCCATCTATTTTCTTCTGCTTATCCGGGGGTCGGGTCGCGGTGGCAGCAGGTTTAGCAGGCGTCCCTCTTCCCAGAAATGCATTCCAGCTCTTCCAGGATCCCCCTCAGGCGATCCCAGGCTAGATGGGCTGTGTAGTCCATCAAGCGGGTTCTGCGTCTGCCCGAACCACCTCAGCTGGCTCCAGAGACTCTACTCCAAGCTCGCTCTGGATGTCCGAAGCTCATGACCACAGGTAAGGGTTGGAACGTAGATGGACTGAAAAATAAAGAAAGACGGCGACAGAAAGGTGAAGACCTCAGCTGCTAGTTGCTTTAAAGTTAACTCCAGTTAACACCTGCAATAATATCAAACTGATTTAATGAGAATGTTGAAACTACTGCAACAATTGACACAAACAACAGCTAGTCGACTTCCCTTGAACACCTTGAACCATGTATTCATTACTATTTTGTCCGCTCTGCTGAAAGCCTCTTTTAGTTTTCTTTCAGTTCTCTGGGATGGACACAAACCATCTGCACGGCTAGGTTTATGAGAAAATGTTTTCTTTGTGTTTCATCAAAAAAAAAAAAAAAAAAAAAAAAATTACTATCTGTAACGGGACTATTGGAATTCTGACAGTGAGCTCACGAGATGATCGATATTACTGAAACGCGGGGTAAACAGTCACATGGCCGTTCTCTATTTAAAAAAAACACACGTGTACGGCCGAGCCAGAGATTTCATTAAACTGCATTTGTCTTGGAGGCACAGGCTGGAAGAATAGGGCAAATCTTAGAATAGCCTTATACAATATGTGTGTTTATGGAGGCTGGATGCCCACAGGACCAGCGTGAAGCATGGATAGAGACACGACCAGGGGAGAACTCATCTGTTCTTTGGCTCTTAGCTGTTCCAACACTCATAATGCCTCCATCCCCTGGGTGGTATTGCTTCTATAATAGCCTGCAACTATGCAGCACTGAAAAACAACCTTGCTAATTCTCACACACACTGCGAGGGAGCGACCCGTGGAGGGAAACAAGGGGGAGAGAGTAAAACAGAGAGAGAGAAGAGAGAGATGGAGGGAGGGCGAGGAGGGAGAAATCCTGTGCTTGTATTCCCCAAGTCCAACAGACCTCTTTTGTATTCAGGTAAGTTGGCTTAACCGGGGAAATGCTGATAACTCCTTGACACAAGGTCACACATTATATGCCATTAAAAAGCAAATACAGGTACGTATAGTCCACTTACAAACACGCACACACACACACACAAGTTGACGGGTCAACAGAATTATGTAAACCACCTCGTTTCATCTTCATAATTGCCCGAGGGCTTCGAGCAGTCAGGGTCACTGACACGATTATCCTATTATATTAGATAAAATAAAGGAGATGGAGAGAGGCTTGAGAGAGGAGGAGGAGGAGGAGGTGGAGGAGGAGGAGGAGGAGGAGGAGGAGGAGGCTGGAAAGAGAATATTAAAAAGGGCTCAGGCATGCGGGAGTGTCTCCAGGTACACTAAAGAAGGATGTGCAGGAAATACAATGGATTCCTCTGTGGCTAGTCAGAAATTCTACCTCAGGAACAGGTGTGTGTGGGTGTGTGTGGGTGTGTGTGTGTGTGTGTGTGTGTGAAGGTGTGTCTGAGAAAAAAAAAAAAAAGGTAGAGAGATGGGATGAGTCATGTGGAGTGACAGAAAGAGAGAGGGGGATTTCAGAGTGAACTTTGAGTGTACATCTCGTATATTTTCATCTGGCCCCAGGGAGAGCTGAGACTGGCTCTCTGCTTCACTGACAGCCATGACAGACTCCACTGATTGGCTTTATTCACCGCTCTGCCTGTGTGTGTGTGTGTGTTTATCTGCGCGCGAACAGGTGTGCACATGTTCACAGGTGATACATATGTTGATACATGTGTGCCGCTTTTATCTGTACCTGTATTCCGGCTCCTGAACATTGTGTTTATGTACAACTAATCTGCATAAACAGATATGCTTTGTAGGAGTAGCGAGCCTGCCCGGATTATGTTTATTGTCAACACAAAGAAAGAAAGTCTATTTATTGAATGTATCTTAAAACATTTCACTGCCAGTGCAAAATGTTCATAGTGGAAAACACAAGCAGGCTATGCGGTTGTTTACTGGAAGGGGTGAACAAATTCACTGTGACTTCCTAAGCTGCTCGCGCCTCTCTTTATACGGTGTAAAGTTGCTCAGGGGCTTCCACCTCTCACGCGATCAACCCTTTTTCATACGCTCTCACACCACACGTAACAGACTGCAGATTCATATTTGTCGTTTTCCTGTAATTCCTCGAGCGGCCACTTGAGGCTGGCTGCAGAAGCGAGTCAATCTTTATATGCCTCCATGTTAAAATGTCCAACTTCACAGCAGAAATAAACATGCTCATGGTCTCTGTAGCTAATTTCCCCGTTCATGAAACCAAATTATATTAAGACTTAATGTTGCGCTTAATTAACAGCATTGGCCGCTTTGATTGATAGGTACGTGTCGGTTCAGTCAATTAGTTTTGGACTGCGTCACAAACCTGTGTTTAATGTCAAGTCATTCCCACGCTGCTGCTCATCTAAAGAGTCATCTAAAACCAATGCCCTCTGCGTCACAATTAGTTTTGTGGTTTGTGGTCATTTTGATTTTAACGTTTTGTCAAAGTGTGAGAACACATCTGACACGGGGAATCTCATGTTGTGTGCAATAACGTGTGAAATAACAGCTCTTCTGGGAGCAGCACAGCGTCTCTACGTCTCCTCTGGGACTATAGTGGCCTGATATAATATATAATTTTACATAATTTGACACTCTGATGCTGCCTGAACAAAAGGAAGAAACCCTCAAAGCCTCATGAAAATATAAAATGATGTATGTTGTCCTGTATGCAAATCATCAACATACTTTGGTGTTTATCCTCGCTCTTACTAATCAGACAGGACCACTGGTTAATATCTTAATTAAACTGCATGCATGCCTTTGTAGTCTTCAGTAAACATTAAGTTTAGGACGTGTGCTCCTCCTGACGTCACCCACAGGTTTCCGAAGAGCTGCTTTGAAGCTCAGAGCGTGAGTGAATAAGGAAATTAGCTATAGAGCTCTAAAGTTGGACATTTTAACATGGGGACTTATGGAGACTGACTCCTTCTGTAGCCAACTTCAAGTGGACGTTTGAGGAGCTGCAGTTTTTGCCTCTTGTGCATTGGTTTCACTTCAAAGCCACAGAGGTTACCACTCGGGGAGCCATTGATAAATGTCCTTCATCAGTTTTATGGCAGTTCTTTTGAGATCCCTCCAACCGAGTGAACCCCCTCACAGATATTTCTATCTCTTCTCCAGCTGTTCCTGGAGCGACCTCTCCTTCTTGTTTCTTGGGCTCCATTTCAAGGCTTGTTGGATGTTTGAGGGTGCGTCCAACATGACTCTGCTTACTCCTTTGAATTTGCAAGCCAGCAAGATCCCGGTTTGTTCTTTTTCACAGGTTGATGTTACTTACTTTGTCCCTCTACCAGATGTCTCCTGAGGCAGATGTTCACAGCCTGTTTGTTGTCTCAGCTTCACGCTGCAGTTAAAGGTGTGTATTTTGGCATTGACTGAGATGTGTTTTGAGCATCTTAAACACCGACCCAGCCTTATTGATCCAGCTTGTTATGTGTGCATCAGTCCCTCCGGTGGTGTCCAAAACACTGCATCGGTATGTGAATGTTTTTACTTAGGGCAGTGCCATGCATGAGGATGGCATGGATCTTAATCACTTTGCTGTATTGTAACATCAAGTTTTGGTGCAGTCTGTGAGAGTCGGTCCGTCTTCTACTGCATATGTATGTTTGTGTGTATGTGAAATGCGAGCTTTGTCATCTGCAAGTCAAAGTCACGGTCCTCCAGCTGCTCCCACATTGTCCACTGAATCCTATTTCTTTTCTCCTTCACTTGTTTTCATCCAACCAAACATCCACCTCGGCCTCCATCCTGTGATTTCTGTGCAGCATGATCCAGGCAGGACTTTTGTTCCCTCCCACGTGTATTTGGCAAAACAAATTATTAGTGCATGAATTCATTTTGTAGCAGAGCAGAGGCCTTGTTTATAAACACTTTAACTCAGATTATTTCTGACTGTGATTGATTCATAATAAATCTTAAATTAACTTCAAATTGATGGCCTTACAATCAGCCCTTTATATATAATGTTAGCATCAGACCAAACAATATCAGCCTCATCATTGTCCGATCTGGCAGACACAAGGTGCTTGGAAAAGACAATAGCTGTCAGGCACGCCATCCGATCGTTTTACTTTGTGTAGCGTGGCATGGTGGACAACAACTGACGCCACACCTGGGACATTTAACAACCTCCCAGCTAAAAAAAAAAAACAGCATGTTCGAATGTTTTTGCCCTACATGATGGGTTTTAATAAGAGCACAGACTGTTCTTCCGTGCACGACCGACCAAACGAAAGATGAACGATGTTATTGGCGCTGAGAGGGGGGAACGCGAGACAGCCATCGTTCACACTGCCACTGTTTGTTTACATTGTTGTTCCCGGGAATCGGTCCCTAGCATGTCATGAAAGACAGCGAGCAGTGACGATGAGGTCGGAGAGCAACGTGTAGCCACAACACGGCGAGAATTTATGACTCTGATCGGCAATCTTAACAGACATTTGTGGCGGCATTAGTCTGGAACAGCTGCGGTTACTTCTTTCTAGTTTGACACGATATAAATAGAACATAACTCGCTGGTTTGGGCGGCACCGTGGTGCGGCAATTAGCTAGTTAATTGGTGGCTCTAAATTGCCCGTAGGTGCAGCATGTAGCATAAGCGGTTGTTTGTCTTTATGTGTCAGCCCTATAATGAACAGGCGACTTGTACAGGTCCTTCCTCTCGCCCAAAGCCAGCTGGGACAGCCTCCAGCCCCTCGCTACCCTGATACGGATACGTGGGTACAGGAAATGGATGGACCATTAATTGATAATTACTAATAAAATACACATAAAGCTGATGCAAGTTCACAACTGGCTTGGGCACACATCTGTTCCCTTACATAACCAGCAGGAAAATCACTTTTTCACGTCAAAATGAGGATTTACAAATACATTTTGTTTCATAAATGAGGCCCTAAGTTGTTGTAGAGTATGCAAATATCAGCGATAATGTGTAAGAAATGTGTTAACTGTTGTATGAGATGAGTTCAAATCCCCCAGGAACCAACTGGAGGTGAGTAAAACCAACAAAAGAGAAGAGAAGAGGCCAGGAAGAGTCCAGATACAAAGATTTAAAGTTTTACAGAGGGAGTATTGTTCCAGGCTTTTACTGTTGACCTTAAAACATTTAGTGTTTGTCTCTGGCTCCTGTTCAATTAACTTTTTTTCTTGTTTTTTTTTTTTTTTTTCTCTTTTGGCTGTATGTGCATTTCTAACGAAAGCAGAGAGTGAAAAACTGACAAATTGCAAAGGCGCTGAGAGCCAAGTGTCAGGGATAACATCTCCAACAGTGACGAACGTTTAGCCTTTAGGAGAAAAACACATTTAACTTTGAGTGACAGTTAAGATTAAAGCTTTTATTCATAAAAGATAAGAAATCTGCAGACATTTTCCTGCTGTTTAAACTTTTAAGGTGTTTCGCTGACGGAAACCGAAAAACAGTGGAATAAATCAGCGCTCATGAATCACTGCGCACGATGCGGAGCTCAGTGTGAATAAATTCGGCTGGGATACGGAGGAAAAGGAGCTCGCATTCAAAACTTAACATGACAGCAGCACATTTATTTTGGAAACCTCCTGAGCTAAATGGAAAAAACAACACACTGGAGTCTCATTTTTTATTTTATTTTATTTTTTTATATACTGTTTAATGCAACCAAAACACATTTTGGAGTCATAATGCTCAGGCACAGAAAATGAGAAACAACAAGAGAGGCAGACCTGGTTTATCACCTGCCTTGCTGTGCTCTGTAATGGAATGCTATTCAAATCCCCAGCTCCCCCGAATACTCTGCTGTATCGCTGCGATCCAAAACAAAAACCTCCTTCACTGTACCCTTGACGCTACAACCCTAATGGTCCTTTTTGATGACGAGGCTGGGAACAGAAAACAACCCGACAGTCAATTCTCCTGACTGGCTCGCTGATGATTAGTTCCGACGTGGGTGTTTACTCAAGGGCAGCAGGTAAACGGGACGAGGAGAGAGCTGCTGGTGGTGGTGGAGGTGGGGGAGGAGGAGGGTTGTACAGTATCCTTCCAGTTTTGGAATGCAGCCCACGGTGTCGCTGGCATGTTTGACACATGCTGCGGCGCATTATAATCAGCACAGCCGTCACTCAGCTGGGCCTCGTGCTCGGAGCGCACAGCATCAGTTCAATCAAATGAGCTTTTTCTCTTTTTTTTTTTTTCCCCCCTGATCGCCGTGGAGCCTCTGGAGGAAAGCCCTGAGCATAGGAAACATGTCAGCCTAATGTCTGACACCCACTCTATCTGACTGATCAAACAGCCACAGTGATAACAACAGAGCAGGGCTTCAGCATGTGTTTCCGCACGTGTGCGAGCGAGGCCGATCGGCAGTGCGGAATACTCGACTGGAGTCAGAGTTGCTGTGTAAGACCTCCAACCATTGATTGATGATAATGAGTCCTGCTTAAGAGCACATGATGGGGAAGAGAGAGAGCAGAGAGGGATGAAAACAAGAAGTGATGCCAGAGACAGTGTTGGAGTCAAGACCATCTAAACTGAGACAGAGTCAAGACCAAGAACAGGCAGTATTTAGCCTATTTAGGTAGCTAACGTGGCTAATATTCGCAATATCTCTTTGGGTGAGGCGGTGATGTTTAGGAAGTCACTTTCTTGGAGTGCATGTGTCGAAATGAGTCCAGTTATTGGTGCCATTTGAAGCAGGAAGTTTCACCCAGTTCACATTAATTTCTTTTTTTAATGACCCGCTTCGTAAAATACTGAGTTTGATTTGTCGACTTTGCAGCTGTTGGCTGGTGGTCTTGTTGTTAAACCTTGACGTGGCCTCTCTTTAGTTTTTCTGTGCCACTCCAGCCTGTGGGACAATTTTTTAAAGTATAAAAGTACTTAAACTAAAACGGTGGCGAGACAAATTAGAAATTATTCAAGTCAGTGGGCTTGACTGGCCTTGGTACAGTCGATTCCTAGACCGAAACCTCCAAAAAGTGGTCTCGGGACCGGTCTTGATACTACAACACTGGTCACAGATGCCAAATGAGTTGAACTGGAGGGTGATAAGGGAAAGACGTTGAGGATGGAGTGGATGAGAAGAAGGGAACAAGAGATGCAGGAGGAGGACGGGTATAAAAAAAAAAACAGGCCATCTGGTGAGATGGAATTACATTAGCGAAGCACATACAGCCTTCATCCTCCTGTCTCATCAACACATACCACAGGCTGAGACGGTTTATATGCATGCATGTGAGAATGTGAGTGTGGGTTAATCACTGCAGGCGCTCAAAGTGAAGCTTTGACCTTGAAATGTTAGCTAAAATCCCCAAAACCTCTTCACTCATACTGAGCACCGAAACTGAAGCATTTACCACAGAGCGGAGCACGTGAGGTGTCCGTGCAGATAAACGCCTGATCAAACTGCCCGAAGAGGGAAAAGGGAAAAAAAAGAGACATTAAGAGGGAGAGGGTGGTTAATGTTTGCAACTATTACCTCACATAAGAGCTCTCCCACATTTCCATTTACTCAATATTTCATGCATGAATAATCCAATACAAGCAAAAGTGCAATATTTCCACCAGGGCACCGGCTAGATTAGCAGAGGGGGTTTGGCACACTGTCCCCCTGAGGACTCCCAGGCTTCTCCCAGGAACACAGAGCAAAAGTAATCAGACACAAGACACATCTTTCTTATCTCCAGCTCACTCCTAACAAGCACATAATTGCTAATATCTTTGCTGAGCTGGAGAACGAATACCCCGGAGACTGGCTATGTATATATACACCCTGATAGAGAGATTGAGGACGGGTTGCTATAGGAACAAGGAAGCCTTAATGTTGTAATGCAAGGGGGCAAGAGGGGAGGAGAGCAGCATGAGACGGAGAGAGAGAGAGGGAGAGACGGTTCAGAAGCCTGGAGAACTGTAGAGTACAAAACTTTTTTATGTTTCCTACAGCGGTGCATCACACTGGATGTAATTAGGCTTCTTTGAAACTGATCAACAGGGAAGGGCTATTTAATGTCAAAGGGAAAACAAATCTCTGTAATTTACACCAAATTGAGGACAATTATAACACAGGAAATACATGCTTGAGTAAGTTTTCGCTTCGCTTTTTGTGACAAACTCGTTTTTCACAGACTGTGACTGGGTAAAACTTGTTAACGGCTGAGATGAAGCTGAGTAACTAACCCTAACTGTGCCAGAAAAACGTGAAAAAGGACAACACAAAAAGCAGGAGGAGGATCCATGAAAATGAGAAAGGTCAGTAGTAAGAAGTTTTGGCCAGTGTAACGCCAGGAAGCTTGCCAGTGACTAAGAGAAACCAAAATTGAGCTCCCAGGCTGTTCCACTTAATGCTACGTCAGTCAGAGACAAGGTCAAGGAGCTGTCCATTTATAGTAAACGGTTCACAGATCAATTCGAAGGAAAAGGCTCTGCCCTTTAAGGAGCCCTCGACAAAATGTGAGCAGCAGCGAGTCCTCTGCAGAGAAGACTCATGAGAACATCACATTATGGTGAACTGTGCAGGGGCGTGTAAGTTTACATATGATTTAAGTTATAGTTGAAGTTCCAGCATCCGCCGTCACGACTGGTGAGTGCAGGTTAACAAGGATCACGTCGGATAGGACCCGACTGCGGTCCTCTGGTGCAGTTCAATGAATTTATTGCAAAAATCAAAGCTCGAAAAGCTTACGGGATAGCGAGGGTCAAAACCAGAAGGCACCAGTCCAACACAGCCCGACATAGAAATCCAAGAGGAGCAGGCGAGGATCCAAAATTCAATAAACAGGCAAAAGATTAAATAAAGGCAGGTCACAGAGGGAGAAAGAGTGTCAGGTCTCAGGTAAACAGAGGCGAGGAGGCAAGAACATGAAGCACAAGGAAACTTAACCTAACGATCTGACAAGGCATAAAGGAAGAAGGCTGGTGAGGAAATGAAACGCGGGAGAGGACGGAGGCTGGAAAGTGAGAGGTAACTGCAGAGCGAAGTGAGGACAGGTGTGTGGTTTTGTGGGGCTCAAAAAAGCCACCGTTCACTGGATTGGTGATCCCTGCTGAAGTGAAGGGAAGAAGACGGGACGCAGAGCCGGATCTAAGCACCAGAAGCGAAAAAGACAGTACAGACCAGACCACTACCGTACTGTCTGTTATCATGGGGAAGTTCTAAGATCTCTCCCTGAAAAGACGAAGGAGCTAACGGCGCATCCAGACTACAGAGGGAATATTCAGAGTGTAGCCGGTGTGAGATCAATAAAGTCTATCTTGTTTTATCCCGTAAAGATGCAGCCACATTCTGCATGAATATGATTGGACGTTATAGTCAATTAGTAGCCAAACAACTGACGAACAAGCTAGCGATAGTGAACGACTTCAATCAGTTAATGCAAACTAACACTCTCAAGCTCCATATCTGGTGTGAAAAAGGTTCATCTTCTTTGAAATGCTTCGTTATGTCAACCAAAAAAGCCAAATCTGTCACAGTACCTGACAATCCTAGCAGGCCATTAATAATAGATTATAAAAACGAAGCTGCGGGCAGCGTGAAATCTGACCGCGGGCTGTGATTGGCCCACAGGCCGGACTTTTGGCATGCCTGTTGTAGGACGACAAAGTCTGTGTAAGGACGAGGATGGAAAAAAAAAACAGACTTAAACAGAGAAGGCCGTTGTTTTGCTTCTTGTTTCCATTAAACCACGATCGCTCTATAACTTTAACCACATATTTTTTATTATAACCACGATGGAGAAGGTCTTATAACCTTAATGAAGTCGTCACTGTAAACCAATCCAGGATCGATCATCTCACATACAGCAACAACAAAACCTCCATCCCCAGTATGAAGCCTGGTGTTAGTATCATGCTGTGGGCAGTGGGCCACTGTAGAGAGTATTTTTTATCATGTTTATCTCCTGCAGGGGCGTCCAAGAGGGTACTTTGTGGTGGTTTTTTTGGATTTGGCAGGATCTGTGCAGCCCTGAAAGAATGCAGCACAATAAAAGTAAAACCCTGGTGGGAAACCTGCTTCAAGAAAACTGTGACTGGGGGAAGAGAGAGAGAGATTTTTCAGCAAGACAACAACGGCCCCAAACAAACATTTATTCATTTAGATTCATTGATTTGGAAGATGCTTTAGTCCAAAGTGACAAAGAATTTGAGATACAAAGCACACGGGGAAAAAAACAAAACAACAAAAAAAAAAAGAAATGAAGTCAACGCGTCGCAGGAATTAAAAACTGGAACGTTAATTATTTTGTGTTTTGTATTTGTGCTTAATTTAAATCAAACACACGATATTCATTTTCACATTAAGAGGCAGTGTCAAAAAGAAAAAAAGAAGCTTAATTACATCTACTGTGATTCAGCGTTGTAAAATAATAAAACAAGAAAAAAAAGTCTAGGGGGAGTGTGAGTCTCAATAACAACAAGAAGAGTCGGGAAAGAGTGATAGACAGTCGGTAATTAGAGGGCAGAAATAGAAACAAAGTGAGCGCGGGAAAAAAACAGCGAGAAGGTGTGACAAAGATAGACACCTCAAGTTGGGAAGTACATTTTTTTATTAATATTAAATTCGCTTATTTTTTTCACTTCCACGGGCTGTGCCACATGTGAGCAAGCTTTTTCTTATAAAACTCATTTGTCAAGTCTTCCTAACGCATCAGCGAGGCTTTTATTGAATTGAAAAACTCCATCGTTCTTACTCTGCATTACTGGATTACCAGCCGGCTATCTGTAATGTCAGCTTTTGTACTGCGACATGAGAAAAAAAAAAACCCATAAGGCCATAACTTATGTGTGTCACATTATGTTGGCCGAGCTCTAATCATTCTTTGATGCCGGAGGCGCTACATTCAGCCTCCCCCTCTGTGTCTTTATCCGTCCCTCTCTCTCTGTCTATCGCTTCCTCTCTTTTCCCGTGTCTGTGTTTGTCTCTATCTTCTGCTCTTTATCTCTCGTTTTCCTCCTCGCCGTCTCCCTGTAATGATATTTCAATAGGACAGATAGCCACAGGAATCCAATACGCAGACCGTCTAATTGAGTCTTTAATAGGTTGTCTGATGTCTGCTTGCTGCTAGTTCACACACACACACACAGAGAGAGAGAGACATAGAGACAGAGTCACACTTCAAACAACACAACACACCACACCGCCAGCCGGACTCGTCTTGAAAGGTCGCTCTACGTGGACCGATCAACAGCGTTAGCGTGTTTTTGTTTCTTGTATCACTTACAGAAAATATACCTGCTTTGCTTTTTCATAGAGAGTCAAAACTGGGCCTGAGTCGATCAGAAGACCTGCTCATTAGCGCTGCGTTGCATTGATTTAAATTTAACCCCCCAATGTGATAGTCTTGACAAACACAGAAAAATAAGTTAGAAATAATGTAGTTCAAAGTTTAACCTTTAAACACCTACTCTGATAAAACTGCTGACATGATCTCTAAAGCAAATATTTAAAGTTTACTTACGAGAAATCACTCATTCACTACTAAAACAGACAATAACACGATGTTAAAGTTCCCATCTTTTGGGATTGTTAGGAGGAAGTAGTGTAGACACTATTTTTTCAGTCTTCTGAGGGCACTATATGATGCATAAGCTCCATTTCACATCCAGAATTTGGACACACTGGACATAAAATATAGTGCTGCACTATATAACGCAGTCTCCAAAGTGAAGTTTAATATAATAATAACAATAACAACCACCCCTAATGCCTTCCTTGGACAGCCTGTATTCTATTTATGTCTGTTTTGTCACTAGCCACCCTGCCAGCTGTCTGAAGCTAATGTTTTGCTAATGTGGTGGTGAAAATGAGGAAGGAAGGGCAGCCCGGGCAGGATCGTTTATTCTTATAGAGCAATGCATCATGAAAAACAAGTAAAGGTCACAGATATGTGGAAACACCCTCGAGTTTGTACATTTAGGCAACCTCTACCACGCAAGTTACTTCTGATCAGTTGGTCATTGTTCATTTATTGGCCCGGCTCCACGGACAGTTTTCAACATCTCTTGGCTTTTCACCAATGAATTCTGTATAATGTCACTTGGCTTTGCTCAAGGGGGGCTTTCCGCAGACGTCATTACGACCCAAAGTGTTGCTCGGAAATGAAGCTGCACTTTATATTATTAGAATAAACAGATGTTCCCATGTTCAGTTCGGATCAGGACGGGTCATCGGGACAGCATTCTCCCACACCCTGGTCCTGAAAACCTCCTCTTCACTCCCCCGGTGCTCTGAGCTAACAGCGGCAACAGTTTGCAGCAGTTTACCAGGAAGGAGTGTTGATGTGCAGCAGCTGGAGGACATCAGAAGAATACCAGGAAACATTTTCCAGTTTCACCAAAACCAATGAAATGGTCCGTGGTGTGTGACTTAGTGACGTAAAGAGTTACGTACTTCTCACAGGCGATCGTACCTGGAGCACAAAGTGCAGAAACAGTGATTGCAAGTAGCATCAAAATTATTTTACACAAGGTCACTTTAAGTGTCATAATTCCCTGCTTAAATAGCTAATGTCATCTATACATTAAAACAACCTCTAAAAGAAGAGTGTATCTCTAACCAGAGCCCTGTTTTGCCACCTTCAACACTGAAACATGAAGGACACCTTGCCAGCAGGCCCATGACACAAATCAAGCGGGTGGTCTGGAGGTCCTCCCCTATATGTACCTCTCGCGGGTGATTGTACCCGGAGCACAAAGTTACAAAGTGCATAAACAGAGGTACGAATGACAGAGACAGCATTCACCTGAATACACAACTTTGTTTCTAAAAATCACGTTTTCTTTCTGTATAGTGGAGTATTTAGACGATACCCATGAGAATTGAGGCAGGCCGCTCCCCACTCAGCTCAGTAGCGCTACTAGAGGACAAAACCTCCACTGGGAACCTTTAAAATCGATCTTTCACTTTATTTCTTCCCGTCATTCCTGACAGAATAAGTAATCGAGCGGCTCGTCTACACTTTTTTTTCATCACCTGTAAATTTACTTCTTCTTATTCGTGGCGTCTCGTCTTCATTGATTTTAATGCCCAATACTGTTTTCACAGTTTCACAATTGGATCCAATAAAAGACTTCAAAGATCAGCCGCTGTCTCGAACCTTTGCTGGGGTTTTTTTCTGAATAGTTGTGCATCTACACAATGAGGGGAAGAAGAAACAGAATAAATAGTGCGGCGATGATTTCAGTTCAGTGAAATGTGGTGAAGATTTTTATAAAAGAGGCATCAAAGTTCGATTTGATAAAACAATACCAGTCGAAGTCCATTAGCAGCTTTTTCTAGATCTTCCGCAGTGAATGGAGTTTGCTCGGTTGTCGGCGTGAGGCACGAATAAAAGACGGAAATGGCACGCAGCGCTGATGAAGAAGAGCGTCACTCTTTTCGTAGAAAGAATTACAAGGTCTCATATTTTGCTTTTTATACAGAGTCCAAGAATCCAGTCATATACGGTTGTTATATAATGAGGATGACTGTGAGCGGATGATTCAGGTTCCCAGTCTGTTATAAAAGAATGCTGGTATACTTGTTTGTTTCTTTGGCTCAGAGATTACTCTCTCTCTCGTGTATGTTTGGATCATTACTGATATTGTTTAAGTCAGTGCTTCTTGCTTCTTTTTTTTAATGATATAAGACCGCTTGTGTGTGAATAATGAGAAGGTGAATCCAGTTCGTATGAGATAGCTGTAATAAAAGGATCACACTCTCCTACATCTTCAGATATATGTCAACCTTTGTGTCCCGTGCATCGGTACCTATGTGCTAACCAGCGCCGCAGGGCCGTGACTATATTCTATCTGCATAACGGCGGGATAATTAACATCTTCACCTGGCTCCTGGTTTGTTCGTTTAAAAAGCCTAATTAATCACAGGGACAACGTTGGGACTGGAGTCAGAGCCACCAAGCGTGAAATTACCTTTCTCGCAGACTGGGCTCAAACGTCCATAAACAGTGATCCTGCCAGCCTACCCTCTGTACCTGACTCTTCCATTCTTTATCTCACACTCTACACGGCCTTGGGAGGGGAAGGGAACGGCGAAGAACAAAAGCAGGAAAGGCCAGCAGAGGTGGGAGACGTTGTAGACGAATAGAAACGAAGCAGCAGGAGAAGAGGTGGGTTTCTTTCTTTGTGATGTCCCACCACGCGGGGAGCAGTGTTGGTGCTGCGTAAAAATAAAATTATGTGGTGGGCCAGGTATCTGGAACACCTACTCCGAGTGAGCTCTCTGGCCAAATCGATAACTTTGAACTTTCCAACATGGGAGAGCAGAGAGAAAACTCTTTACATCAATAGACGCTCGCTATCATATCTCACCGCTGGTGTCGAGCACAGCAGCAGGTTCTGGGAGTAGCTTGTATGAATCATTCAAGACACCCACTCTCCTAACCTCTCCCTCTCTACCTACCTGCCCGGCCTGGCATCCCCCCCTCCACGCCCACCATGAGCCGCCATCAGCATCAACTGTCTTTGTACTTAACCTTACACATCACAGCTAACTCGTATATCAATGTTGTGTTGAGACAGCGCAGAAGGGATACATGCCTATTTCTGGCTCAGTAGGAGTGGATGATTGCCGCTTTGAGTGTGTGTGTGTGTGTGAGAGAGAGAGAGAGAGATGTTGTTGAACTTGTTGGAGGTGTATGTTTCATGGACACTGTGGAAGTGCTGTCTGTATATTCAGATCTCTGACACCAAGTCACATGGCAGCACGTGTATGGAAACAGACTAAACAATTATAAGTTTTCAAACAATCCACATACTGTACAGTGTGTTCACACGATGTGGTTAGTTATCTGGGTTTCCAAGCCTTATTTAGGTTAATGAATGTCAATTTATTAATGACTTAGCTGTTAACTGAGTCACGTCAGTTGGACTGGAGCCATGTCCACACCTCGTGAGAATACAGCCTTTGTCGCCAAGAGAGGTGACACTTTGCTCATGCGCAGTATAGAGTCTGAAATGCAACAAGGGGACAGAAATGCGGATGACGTGATGGTGAGGAGTGATCAGTATGCTTCAAACAAAGAGCTCGGCAGAGCTCGATCAGGTCGTCTTTCTTCTTAAATTTGGGGCAACTGGACTTGGTTGTACATCCGTGAAGACGTTGGTCGTCTCCTCCAAGAGGCTATAGGTTTCTGAAGCACTGTTTTGACCACTGCCATGTTGGATGTGTTGCCTCTTCCGCCTCCCGGCAGACCTAATTGTCAGCAAAGATGTGGATCATCGGTGGAACTGAGGCGAGCCGAATGATGTCTGAGTGCTCTAATAAGCCATCTGCAATGGCACCTACCTGTCAAACAAAGCGCCCCCGCTGTTATTATGCATAATTTTAAGCCTTAATATAATTAAGATGCGTAAGTTCTATAAAAAATTCACCCTCGGTACAGTTGTCATGAGCGGTGAAATTAGCTATAGAGAGAAAAACTGTTTTTTTGTACCAGGCTGTAAACATGTTTATTTCTGCTGTGAAGTTGGACATTTTAATATGGGGACTTATGGACTCCCTTCTGCAGCCAGTTTCAAGCAGCTGCTCAAAGACTTACAGCTTTGCCACTTCAGACGAAGTGATGCTTTATTATCTTTATCAAGTCTGTGAAGGTTCTCAGTCGTCTTTCTTCGAGATGGGTTTAATCTGGGGCAACTGGACTTGTTGTAGACCCATGACACCAGAGCTCAGGTAACCTGAACAACTGTTGTTCACATGAGACATCAGGTGACTTTAATAACTCCAATGAAAGTTGTCATAACAACAAGGAGCACTAATGAACCCACCTACTGTAGGCTAAATACCTGGGTTTCCCCATCAGTCAACCAGAAGTGAAGAAGCCTCTTGGATAAGAGGTGAAAACTCTTCACGGATCTGCAACCAAGTCCGGTTTCACCAGATTTAACCCTTCTTGGAGCCAATCACCACCATGGACAAGTCACCAGTTCATCAGAGGGCCGACACACAGAGACAAACAATCATCCACGCTCAGATTTTAGTGATTTAAAGTTACTAATTAACCTTTAACCTCGCGTGTCAGAGCCAGAGTACCACGGGGGTACCACACATAAAGGTCCCAGCCTGTCACCGGGTTCAAACCCAGAACCTTCACGCTGTGAAAGTGCTAACCACTGCACAGCTCCCAACATGTGTGTGACAGTTTTTCCAAACCCAAAAATACAACCATCACACCTACTTCACACAGCGATTATTACCCAGTTGTGCGGAGGTGAGAAAGCATGAAGGATTTGAACTTCTCTTTCAACCTGACGTTTTTGTGCTTTACATGACAACTTCCACCACTTCTCATGAGTACAACCAAGTGCAGCATAAATGCCTCTGAGGAGAGTGTGAGAAAGTATGCATTATTCCCCATTCATACAATTCATTGTGTCTCGCCCCCACTCTCTATGACTGCAGGCTTTTTACCTTCAAAATGTCCTTTTGAAACAGTTTTGCCTTTAGGCATGTTTGAGAGGCACTTTGTACCGACTAGTGTGTTTGGTTCCATTTTTTATTAACAGAGGTCCAAAGATGAATTGTGATGTTGCTTATTTCAAAAGTCGCTGCATTCATTAAGAGTAATCTTAATTTATTCGATGAGCTGGGAGCATAATTTATCGATAATTTTTATATAAAGTATTTCATTGGGTATTCTGTGTCTGTATTAGAGAGACATTAGTAGAGAGATGACAGGAAATGAGACGAAAGGAAGACAAATGAGGAATGACACGCAACAATGGTCCATAGTCGGACACAAACCGGAGATGTTGAGGCTCATTATTAAACCTTTAATCCTCTAAAAATATTAAATCAGTAATAGAATGTAACTTTTACTCAAGTACTGTACTTAAATGTACTACAAGGAGTTTTTAACTGGTTATGAAACAGTCAGTTAATACTGACTGTTTCATGACAGTTTAATACTGATGCCTCTATATGACCAGCATCCACAAACAAGAACGTCAGTGAGACGATATGTCCATATTCTTAATGTCATGTCATTCCATCTGATCGTATTTTTCTAAGTGCCAAAAACTGCAGTTCCTCAAATGTCCACTTGAGACTGGCTGCAAAATGAGTCAGTCTCCATAAGTCTCCATGTTAAAATCTCAGAAATAAACATGTTTACAGCCTGGTACAAATAGCTAATTTTCATGATAACTGTACTGAGGGTGAATTTATATACAACTCACCTGTTCAGATTGTAACAGGTGACTTAATCGAGCACTCAGGCATTATTCGGCCCGCCTCAGCTCCACTGATGATCCGGATCTTTGGTGATTTTTAGAATAGCTGGGAAAAGGCAGGACTGCCAAGATGTCGGCAGCACATGTGTCTTGTGTTAGTAATCGTACCGCTGTGTAAACAGTAAATCCTCTATTGATTATAAGTTAGGCTAAACAAATTTGCTGCAAGGCCACATCCAGGTCAGTTCAACTTTCACACAATTACCGGATGAACATTGAGACTATTGTTATTAAACAGCAAAGCCTGCTGGGTAGACACATTCATGTGTGTGAGGAAGGTAAAACACACACACACACACACACACACACACACACACACACACACACACACACACACTGTGTAACATACATTTGTGTCACACACACACACACACATATGCATAGTTGCAGACACACACGGAAAAACGTTGCTTCAGGTCAGAGGGGACTCACATTCCAATCTTCTGTACAAATTTGTGATGAGCAGTGTGTTTTGCTGGTCCTGTGGGAACTGGCACAGATAATTAATTTGGTTTCATAAACTTCTGTTACCACATACTGGCCGACTGGGACCTCAGAGTAAACAAATGTTTAAATTATTACATCCAGACGTCGACATTCCCAGGTAATCCACATGGAATAATCATGTGTATATTGCCCACATGTGCGTATATGTGCTTAGTCGTGTTTGCATGTGTATTCAAGTGTGTGTGTGTGCGTGTTTGTTTTGTTTGGTTTTTTTTGAGAGGGAAAGGCGTACGTCTGCTGCTGCCACTGCTGCCGAGTTCCCAGGGAAATCAGAGAACATACAGCAAGGGAAAGAGGGAGGGTGGTGGTGGTGGCGGGCGTAGTGAGGGAAGGAGGGAGGGAGGGAGGGAGAGGGCGGGCTACAAATAAATAAATTTGTTGAGAAAGGGAAGGGAGCGGGAAAAAGAATTAGGAGAGAGGAGGGAGAGGCACTGAGAAGGAAAAAGGAAAACAGAAAGGCAGAGTTTCAGGGAGTAAAATGTTGACGCCAGGCTGCTCGCTGGCAGCTGACAGACGGAGAATGTGGGCTGGTTTCTGGGTTGCAATCAAATCCCTATAAACAGAGTGATCATTCACTCTGCCTAAACTCTGCTGCATTACTGCCAACCAGCGAAGGACATACACTACTGCTTTCTCTCGCGCACACACACACACACGTGCAGTTGTGACAACGGATAGGTGAACGCTGGATATATATGCATAAATAAACGGTAGAGGCCGGAGAGTGGAGGGAGGAAATGAAAAGAAATGGAAGAGATTAATCTGTTTATCCCCTTAAGGGTCAAGAAGAGTACTCCTGTGTGTCTCTAACGAAAGGTTTCACCGCATAGAAGGGCCTGATATTGTGACTTTGTTCTTGTTAATGTCTGATAAGCTGCTTAGCAGTATAATATCGAGAGAAATATTCAGAACTTTGCAGGCTGCTGGTTTAGAATAACAGGATAAGTGGAGAACTTCTGCACCCCAAGGATGGAATTTACCTTTTGATCTCGGTAAGAGGCGACAAACACCTGAGTGTGTCTCAGCACGCACGCTCAAACACAACCAGGTTTTTGCCAACAGAGCTGCACAGTCACACACACACACACACACACACACACACAAAAAAATCATTGGGCTGCATGTCAGAGTCGATCAAGAATTTCTTCCATCTCAGTCTGGACCAATACGCTAGAAGCTTACCTGTGCACTTACTCCACTCAGAGGGAGAATCAGTGAGCATGGAAACACCAAGTCAGGGAAAAGAAAAACTCTCATTGACTTCGCATGCTTCTTAATGCGGCGTCTGCCTCAAGGTCCTGCTGTCCTCAACCAGTTGCTCGCTTTTGCCATCAGAAGCTGATACAGCGACTCTGAAGTAATGGGTTTGTTTTTCTGCATGTGTGCCACAGGTAGGCTGCAAGAGGCCTGCAAGAGCTTACTGACTAACAGTGGACTGACTGTGTGTCTTATATCACAGCATGTGTGCAGTTTGCAATGACAACAGCGGCAGATTTCATTCATTATCAAGAGATTCATTATCTCAAGGTGGCACACTACTGATTTAAAGTAACATTGCGTTGAATTTGGTATTTTTTGCGATTAAGTGTTCCAAAAGCCAAACATCAAGGTGTAAACAAGACAGCCAGCTAATATTACTCAATAGTTCAGCACCAAGTACTATTGAGTACCAAGCTCTCACCAAAAACTAAAAGTCACCTGACTGCTTACTCAATCACTCTTTTTTCTCTTTTTAGCGTCTTCTTAGCCTCAATGTCTCCTTCGGTCTTCGAGCTCCTGAGCTCAGTCACATTGCCCACTTGTCCAGCTCCGGTTCTGGCACGACACTGGCTCCACTCCCCGTTAGGATTCCTGTCCACCCTGGAACCTCCTCTTCTTCCAAGTGGTCCATAATGCCTGTGGTATAAACATTAACACTCCAATCAGTGCTCTGAGCTTGCAGTCCAGGTAGCCTGGCTAACAAACTGAGCTAAAATTAGCTATCAGCAGCAGCTACAGTTCGCATTTACATGATTTAAAGAAAGTGTGGCATCAAAATGATTTTGTATCATTTTATGTAATGATAGAAAAGTTACACAATGTTGCTTTAAGTGTCATAATTTCCTATACACATTGAAAAGCCTCTAAAAGAAAAGTTTTGTTGTTTTGCCTCCTTCAGCATTGAAACATAAAGGACACCTTGCCAGCAGGCCCATGACACAAATCAAGCGGGCGGTCTGGGGGTCCTTCCCTTTGAAATTTTGAGTGTCAGCCTGCATTCTGGTGACTTTTTATGCCACCAATTTGTTTATTTTCTGCTTCTGTCAACATCAAAACAGAGTCAATTGTCAAGTGTAAAGCACCGTCTATTTCCATAATATGGCAGAAATGGAATATAACATGCATAACTATGTTTTCATTAGTGTAAAATCACCTGAAAATAAGAATCATTTTGTTCTGTCAGCTTGAAATGAGCCTTTTATAAATACAGACACTATGGGTTCTCTTCCACTGACGCTTTTTGTGTTTTTTGTGCATTTTGCGGCCACAAAAGTTTCTTTTTCACGTTAGGAAGGAAAAGCTGAGATGTGTTGTGGGTTGTGTGGTTGCAATCAGAACAAATCCTACACACTGGTCCCTAAAATACCCATTCTGACAGCCACTCAGGTCTGTAGTTCGTTCTCACTTTTTCTACATATGATACAGATAAGCACACTGACTTGGTTCACATCCAAATGCAGCACATGAGCGTGAGTTTTGAGAAAACTGGGAAAAGTAGATACAAATTAGTTTTCTATACGCTACAATTATGAGACAAATAGGAGTTGGTTAATTGAGATAAACAGCTAGTGGCGCTAATTTTCAAATTTTTCAGTCAGTCAAACATAGAAAACATGATGGAAATCTGGTATTTACGTGTTTCTTCTATTAATAAGAGAAATGTGAGGTTTTTGCAAAAGTTCTGTTTCCACTGTTCACCGTTTTTCATAAAAATGCACCTAAAAAGTGGAAATTCAAATCCACAAATACACTTTTGCTCCTGTTTTTGGTTAAACTCTGAAAAAATAAAGACACCACCTTCCAGACTCTTCAAATGAAGAGTATCTCTCATGCTCGAGCCCAGTGCAAGCCTGCTGTGCTTGGTTACAGTTGCTAAACTATAAACGGGCAATCTGTATTCAGAACAGGCGTTTAGCAAATCAACTTTTACACACGGCCGAGACAAGTTTAACAAGAAGATCCTTTCTGGTTAAAAATGCTGCCACTTTCATCAATAAAATGTTCCAGCCTTTTTCTTTTTTCAACACACCTGTCCCCCTAGATTTTTTCCTCAAGGACATCTTGTACCTTCTGATTGATTGACAGACCTTGACCCGCTCCTCGCGTCAACAGTGACACATCCACCATGAGGTCAGTCTAACATCTGCTCCTGTGCTGCTGCGACAGAGTACAGAAACATATCACCTTTACGGAAAAGCAGCACTTGCAGCAAGAAAGAAGGAAAGAAATCCTCTGCGCCTTTCTCCTCATGCTTCGGTTTAAAGATAAAAAATTCTAGGTTGTGGTTTCGGGTGGGTCCATCCGTCTCGGTGTCTTTGGGCGCTGCAATGACAACGCCTCCATTGTCAGAGCTGAGAAATGGTTTCCCACTATTTGCATTTTTATTGATGCTCCAAATTGCAAATAGCTTTCCCCTCCTTCTGTCTTTGTCTTTGCGTTGAGGAAGGAAAAAACCCTCATTTGTTCAAGCAGACCCTATATAAATCACTATAACAGAGTGAAGTGAACTGAACTCATCTCTGAATAAAACATCAGGTTGCAGACAGAGCACACTGGAAACACTTCTGTTTTGCACTTTGAAATTTGCTGTATTCTGCAGAGCTGGAACTAATACAGAGGTGAGAAAATAAACAACAACAACAACACACAGATTGCGTCCGCAGCTCGAGTTTTTGGTGATCTTCTGTCAACCCACTGACAAGAACATGTAACATACACCACATTTAATAAGAGGCACACACAGTAATTGGTCAGACACATTGATTGCCGTGCTGTTTGCTGCACAAGTACATTATAGATCGAGCCATTACCACGGTCACTACCCTGTGGTAACAAACAACAGTATCTGCACTCTATATATGAGAGTGCAATTACTTATCAGTCAGTGAATTACTGTGAAATCCGAGTCGCACACCTCTCTCTTCTCCCCTCTTGTCTCACTTTCTGTCAAAATGAGCGACTGCGAGTGGATGAAATTTCATTGTTTATGTATTTATTCATTGTGAAGCAGGGATTACTGACTTTACAAGGTCATTCAAACAGATGAGTGAATACTCTATTGACTGAAATGTAAATACAGGCTCATACTGGGCTCCAGTCACACAGCTAGAGGTACAGCAGCTGTCTTCCTTGTCCTTCATTGTCAGCCAGAGGAGCAAAAGTGTTTTCCTTAAACTGCTGATTAAGTTGCTCCAGCCTCCATCAGGGTCTGGGGATCTTGGCAAATGGAAAAACAGAAAATGAGATGTTGATATTGATTGTACAATCTAAAACAGAGGGCACCTTTCAGTTAGTGTTAAATGAAGAGACAGTCATACAACAGTCATCTTTTTACACCTGTAACTTTTTTTTGGAAATATAAAATCATGTCTGAACGTGAGATAGAGGCAGAAACCACAGAGTCTAGTTATCACATATCTTATATAATGTTTCTACTTCCATAGATTTTTAATTATATTGTTCATTTCATTTGTTAGGTTTCTTTTCTGCAGCTATGGGATCTAGGTTTAGAATATAAAGGGCAGATGGACGCTGGCATTTCTTCTGAAAATGATTATATTTTTCCTATATTGGAAGAAGGTTTACTTTATTAATCCCTCGGGGTATTAATAAAATATACTTTCCTTCTTCAATTCAAATCTTCACTCTGTTGTATACACACAGCTGAAATACACACACATGTATGGAGAGAGGTAGAGTGACGGGGAACAGTTGAGAGTTGGGTGCCACACTGTGTACTGGTTCAATAGGTTACTTGTCAATGGCTGCCAGTTAGTTTGCTGTGATTCTTTTTACAGAAAGTTACTTGTCAATAGCTGCCAGCTAACCACTGTGATTCTTTTTACAGTAAGTTACTTGTCAATGGCTGTCTATAAATTACTCTGATTCCTATTACTGTAAGTAGCTCATCAATAGCTGACAGTCAGTTACTGTGATTCTTTTCACAGTAAGTTACTTGTCAATAGCTGCCAGTTAGTTACTGTGATTACTATTTCTGTAAGTAACTTATCAATAGCTGCCAGTTAGTTACTGTGATTCTTTATACAGTAAGTTACTTGTCAGTGGCTGCCTATTAATTACTCTGATTCCTATTACTGTAAGTAGCTTATCAATAGTTGACAGTTAGTTACTGTGATTCTTTTTACAGTAAGTTACTTGTCAATGGCTGCCTCATAGGATGGTGCCCTGAGCAGTTGGGGGTTCAGTGCTTTGCTCCAGGGCACCACAGTGTCATGGAGGTAAACTGGCACCTCTCCAGCTCTCAGTCCACACTCGAAGCTGGACTGGAACTGGCGACCCTCCAGTACCCAAGCTAAGTCCCCATAGAATGCGCTTAAGCTACTGCCTTGCTTGTTTTATATTTTATAGTTTGGATTTTATTTACTTTTATTATTTTCTTTCACTATAAAGCACTATCTAGGTTTCTTTTGAAAGGTGTTATATAAATAAAGTTATTATTTTTATATATTTAAAGGCCTAAGACAGAGACACATCCTGTCTACATTATTGATGAGATGGTATGCAGGTGTGTAATTATGGAGTGTGTACGCTCCTAATAAGTGCATAATAAATTTCCTTATACTTGAAAATGCAAGCGGAAAACTCATTTAACAAAGTTTATTGCCTGTCAAAATATTTTCACAAATGATCAAGGCTTAAAGAATAAGGCTGGCAGTATTCCACATTTTTGTTATTGTCAATAAATCACATGAAAAGACCAAAACTAACAACAAGTAAATCCATTTCTCAACACTTTTCAGCTTTCCTGGCTTTTCTAGACTATTCAGTCGCACAGAAGGCGTAAATCTTTAAAACAATATCGCAAATACACACTTTCATTTTTAAGAAAGACTAAATAATCGTCCCGAAGAGCTGGACTCTCTTTTATCAAATGTTTCTCAAATAGTATATTAGTTGGGGGACTGTTTTCAGTTGTGATGTATTGGTGAGTTTTTTATGGTAGCAGGTGGATGAATGTGGGAATGACTCAGAATAAACTACCCATGTAGATGGTAATGAAGGAACATAACCCAGTGCAACAGTATGACTCACTGATTTGTTTTAAAGGTTTTCAGACAACAATGGAGCTCTATGGAGGAAAGAGGAATAAAGTATGTCAAGCATTGTAATTATCTCTGAAGTTCTTGTTAGTAGGATCAATAAAAATTGGTATTTTTGCGATTTATTGCCCCCAGTTTCAGAGTGCAATACCACTGTTGTACACATGTACAGCATGTATTTGTTATGATTATATTACTGATGGTGTAGCAACACTGTCGCTTTTATGTATTCATGTCAAAACAGTTGTTTTTTGTAAAAAATATGGACCTAATTACTGAACTCAGAAGCCTTGTTAAAGCTATTTTTTTAAAGCAATATCCACCCTATCAACATAAATCACTGTCCATATTTTCAACTCCACCAGTTCAGTTGAGCTGCAGGTGACAGAGGTGAGAACGAGACAACAATAACTTAATGTGACAAAGGTTGTTATTCCTGCGTGTGAAAGGGCCATTCAGTCGGGTTCAGAGTGACAAACAAACACCGCTTTCCTTCCTGTCTGCTATTCGCTGATCCATCCATCCATCCTCTCGGCTGTGCTCCTTTCCAACCGTGTGCTGTCAAATCCCGCTAAGCTTCTCATCTCTTCATCACATCTTTCTTTCTTCTCTTTTATCATCCCTTTGACATGTGCACAGAGGGGGTAAAATGGAGTCATCTGTCTGTCTGTCAGAGTGAAAGGTCATTAGCTGGCGAGGGGGAGAGGACAGGACTGGATGAAAGACACCTCAAGGTAATTATAAAGTGCTTTAAACATGTATTTTAAAATAAAAGATTGCCCCGATCAGTAAATACACTTTCAAAGATGAATTTATATTTGAGATTATTAAGGATTTCTACAGGAAAAAAAGTTATTCTCTGTTCAAAGTTATAGTTTATTTTAAGTTAACTGAATTTAAGGCTAAAAATATCAAATACTGGATAAAAATTCTGATATTTTCTGCATGATTAAAGTTCCTGGGTGAGTTCGGCTGATCTCTGGATAACTTGTTGACTCTATATTATGTTTAGTTGTGGACAAGATTATTGTGAGTCAGCTAAATTTTATATCTAGCAGTGCACAAACATATCTTAAATCTACCCTATACACCTCGCGGGCAGACCTGCCCCTACTCCTGTGGCCTCTGATTGGCTATACTCTTCCAGGCATCTGCTACACGGTAACGTTAACCAACGATCCCAACCGGCACCGTGAACCCACACAGGCCCTGGAGGAGAGTGACTCAATATTTCTGATCACTTTATAGATTTGCTAAAAAGCACACAATGTGACTGAAAGCTCCAGGGCACGGTGCTAAATGGACCATGTGCTGAGACTGTTTTCTTAAACTGCTGCTGTTTCTAAGGTCAAAAATGAGCCGTGAACCCCCAGTTTATAAAACCAAAACGGACGAGAAATCCTGTAAAACACGCTTATAATAGACAGTCTGACACGGACATAATACGAGGCAGAGAGCTTTTTAAAAATATGTTTTTGTGTTGCTTGTCAAGTTCCCGTCGAAACGTGGCTGAATTTCCAGAACAAATGCAAAAAGGAATTCAAATCAATGTGCAGCATGTGATTATTAGGAGGTGAGTGCATCAGTTGATGGCACTAATTCTCCAGAAGAAGACACAACTTGGAAAATGTGCATAAAAACAAGGTTGCCGGAGATGTACTTACTTTGGATAAGTGACATTTTTGGTAATTAGTATTCAACTCTGTGACCTCTCCTCAGTATACGCAGTTATGTGTGGGTGATATCACATATTTGTTCTCAATGAAACAAAATGAAATGGCTCATTGGTATGAAAAGGTGCCTTCTCTTCAGACAGCGTGTTTCCTTTGATAGAGTGAACACTGAATCCATCGCCAACATGTGCTGAACACTTCTGACATATTCACACTTGCATGGATGGAATGTGTTGCGTAACCGGTAAACCGTCTGTCTGAGAAAATGCCAGATAAATAGTAGGTAAACGACGGTACGTGACGATGTCAAAATGAATTGAATTAAGGAAGGTCTGTGAGAGCACAGCTTGTTGGAAAGTTGTTCTGTCGAGGTTGAAGAGGGTAAGTGGTGTTGAATAAGAGCACAAAGATGGAGAGCTAAAGAAAGGTGGAGAGTGGTGTGATGAAGGAATCTAAAAGGGGTGAAGTAAAGCGATGAGTTCATGGACAGCTGGCTGATGAAGGGTGAGCGGGTAAAGAGCGGGGAGGGCTGATTCCTAATCTTGTTGTTTTTCTGCCTATGATGTCTCCTGTCGAGCCCAGTTTGCCCCACGCTTGTCTGAGTCCACAAACACAGCACGCCACTCTTTTTTCCCATGCAACTCAGCACTATGTCAACCTGCGCCGTCTCAGCCCTACCAACAGCCCTGTCCAACACAAAGGACACACAAACACACACATGTGCACACACAAACAGACGCGGCCCAAACTGCAACACCAGCAACTTTTGTAGATCAACATTTTTTTTAAGGCAGCAACCGAACCTGATGAACCAGGATCTAAGCTTACAGCTACTATTAGTGTTTGTGATCAAATGAAGATTTACTGCACAGATAACAGGCGGGAACCTGAGTATGTGGGTTTCAGAGGACGGCCGGTATCCTCTAGGCAGCAGGAGAGAGGGCATTTTTATTATTACCACAACAACAGCCCCTCCTTCTGGTGGGCAACAGAACAGCAGGCGAACCTGTGGTCTGATTAATCGGGTGTGACAGGACACAAAAAGGGCAGTGATGTGGGATCAAGACTTAAAATACGTTGTGTGAGAACCATTAAATATGAGGATGGCACACATTAACACATAATAATTTAATGCTCATAATGTTTAATGTTAATGTTCATCGTATTTTAGTGGATTTTATGCCGGGTTTAAAGAGCTTTAAGGGGTAAAATCGCCTTGAATCAATCAAGAACCAACGCACAAACAACAAAATAAACATGAAAACAGTCCCTGAATGCACCTTATTTGAGAAATTAAGTTGGTTTTATTGGACAATTAGCCCCCTGAAAACCCCTTAAGCTGTGCATATAGTCTATTAAAACTACCTTAGGGCAACAATATGTAACTTTTCTACCATGATCAAGATGGAAAGTTGCACCGCAATGGGCACCAGAACTGGAGTTGGGCAACTAGGCAGCGTAACCGGGCTCAGGAGAGGCAGAGCATGGCAGATGCGAAGACACTGAAGTGTAATCATAATAAATGAACGAGTACAACTGTCTATATTTACAACAACTCTGAAACTGAGGGCGGTAAACTGCAACAAAAACCAAATCCTAACATTATTTGCTTTAATTTGTGTTTAATCAATCCATTAATTATGCTCAAGTTTGGAGAATTAGCACCTGACCTGAAGAATTACAGTCCTTTTAAGGTACAACATAAGGGCAAATGTAGTGTTATTTATTAAATGTTAAGGCGTTATTGGATTAAAAAACCTTTAAACTGTGCACACGAGCCATTAGATTACTTTGAACATTATGTATAGTGAAATTCAACGTGGCACACGGAGAGCCTGGGAGGGAGGCAGCGCTGAATCTTAATGATCTAAAGTGGTTTCTTAACTAAAATCTCAAATATCTTCACCCTCTGACTATTTATGAGGAAATATTAGACAGCATTAAGAAAAATGTAACACAACACTTAATAACTTTACATTATTTAGAGGAAGATAACCTCTCAGGGTAAAAAAGAAATTCAATGTGTTTCTATTATTTTGTCCACTCCCGTTGACATAGAGGAGAAAAACCTTCACTTAATTTGAAAGAGCCAATTATTTAATTAAAACAGCCTGAAGAAAAAGACCAATTAACCAATTAAAAAATAAAAACACACACTACTGTTACGAGCCATGTGACCTCAGCATGAGCAGAAGTATAACAAATAAAACAAGCCCGTTGGGAAAGGGAGCGGCGGTTAAATGACATCACCAATCAATAAGACACTCACACCCAGAGTTCAACGAGCCATCGTGGAAATCTGCGAGGGGAGGGTGGGTAAAGTTGTTACCTCTTCACTCATGCTACAACTGGCAATACGTTTCTTTCCCTCCCTTCGCCGATATTGATTTTGTCATCCAACTGACTGAGACATCAGACACGGGAACGAGGAAAGTTTCAGCCTGTCAGGTTAAACTGAGGGCATTAACAGGAAGTAACAGAATAAACAGGACAGGAGGAGAGACCGATGATCCTGATGCTCAGTGACGTTCATTAGCTTTATTATGAGAGAAGTGAATCAGCTTTAAGTGTTACATGTCTCTGTTTGTGTACAGGAAACACCACAAATGGAGTAACACCTGCGACTCGAGCTGCACTGTTCTGCCCTGCATCGACATCAGCGCCCGTTCTTCAGCACCCACCTGCAGGCTCCAAGAGGGTTTCACTTATTTGCTCATCACTCCTCAGTATTAGATTAGATTATACTTTATTTATCCCACGACGGGGAAATTATCTTGTTACAGCAATGCACAATGGAGGATAAAAATAAAAACAGAAAAGGCAAAACCAACAACAGACCAAAGTATCTTCAGCCTATACAGTAAAATAAGAAACCAATAAACAAACAGACAAAGTGTACAGATGTGCAAGAATAAGTACTAACGGTGAAAGTGGAAAGATATAGATAATAATGCAGAGGTAAGAGGTATGATATAAATAACATTGCAAAGATATCTCAATGTATACATATGTCTATCTGCAGGGAATGATGGGATGGGAACCTCGATGCCAAACTCCTGATGTGCTGTAGGAAGTGCATTTAATCAAGTCCTGTACTACAAAACTAAACTACAACTAAACTAAAGTAAACTACAACTACTCAAGGTAGTTGTACTACTCAAGGTAGTTGTAGTTTAGTTGAGCAACTTTAAACTTGTACTAAACAACGTCTCAGAGGCAAATATTGTACTTTTTACTCCACTAAATTCGTCTGGCAGCTCTCTCTCTCTAAATTTGGTGATTTTGGCATTTCATTTTTTGAGAAACTGAAGCTTTAAATGTTAGTTTCCTTCATTTTTTCCTACGATAGCTGGAAGATGCATCATCACAAAGCTCAAAACAGAGCTGACAGACAATTCTCAGAGGACAGTGACTGATGCATTGCTGTAAAATGATTTTTTTTCTGCAAAATAAGTGCTTTTATTTTGGAAACTTTAAGCACATTCTTCTGAGAATACACACATACTTAAACTTTAAACTTTAGTAAAAGTAAAATAACTTTTAGTAAAAGGTTTTGAACGTAGCCCTTTTATTTGCAGAGGACTATTTTCACGGTCTATAAGTCAGAACTAACAGGCTGATTTCACAGCAGATATTTGAAGCTGTCAAAGTAAAAGCACAGGTGTTACCGACAACATTAATGATGGCTCCGTTTTATTCAGCTGTCTCAGTTCACGGCGAGTCAGCGTGCACAATCACCGAAATTCAACCAGTTATTTTAATATTTACCACCTGTGCTGTTCCTGCTGTGACATGAAAGATGTCTTCTGTGAATTATTAACAGGAACAAATGTATGATGTGTTTTATAATCTGGTGATTAGCATTAAGAGGAACAATTTCTAAGTAAAGGAAAAAGAAATCCCTTTATAGACTTCTCTGATTCACTTTGATTAATTATTTCAGTGTGAGAAACCCAAACAACCTCTAATTACTGACTTATTTATAACTGCAGACCTGATGGCTTGACTTAGAAAGTGAACAAACCATTTTCTCGTCAAGTCTTCTTCTCCTGCATTTATAAACTTTAGTGAACCAGAAATAAAGAAAACTTCATCAAGTCCTCGGTTTCGGTAACAGTAACGCACTATTCTTTCTAAAAACGGGGAAATGCTGTAAATCACAGAGCCAAAAACAACAGCAGGCTACTGTATGATTTGACGGTGTAAGGCTGCAAAGAACAAACAAAGCCTTGTGATATAATCGCTCTTCATTCTCCCTCCTGGAATCAAAGTAAACGGTCAGTAACATCTGGGAAAATTAAAATATATTTGTACAGCTGGTTACTTCATTAATCGACCAAGATGTTAGCGATAAGTCTGTATAATCCAGCAAACATCTGGTAGGTAAAACTATGCAGTGTGTCTTCAGAAGTTTAGAATATTTCATGTTTTTTTTTTGTATGACTGCTGCGGCAGTGGATGCTAACATTAGACGTTACTAGACAAGTAGAGTTTGAAGTAAAAGATCTGAATACTTCAGACATCATCAATTAATTTATTATTGGTTTATTATATTCGACAAGATAAGATTTTTACTGATATAATATTAACAAAACGTTGCTAAAAAAGAATTTAAAGGTGATTTTATTTGCAACAGTGTGTCATCAGAACTACGTCCATAGCAACAGCGTGTTATTCATAGCAGCGGTCAGCCATCAAATGCTGTAATTAACCACTTGAAATCGAATCATCAGAATTGAGTGCTCAACAAAGCTGTGTAATAATACCTCATACGCCGTTTCTTACTTTGAAACTTCTATATTGTATACCTTACGAGGCAGATACTAGACCAACTGCAGTGTCAAGTGTACAGAATGTGAAAGTTTTCTCTTCAATCATGACCAACATCCTGCACAACCTAGTTTTGTCCCTTGGCGGAGTTTTGTGGTAGAAATACCGAGAGCGAGGGTGTCTGTGTGGCTCACAAATAAGCATGCAACAGATCACTCGCTTGTTCCGAGTCCTTTGATGTCTTCAGCGCCCAAGGCCACAGCTCTCTTAAAGGAATAATCAGTGACATTTAACTGCCTTGTCGTACAAAATGAACATAATACATCAGCAGGGGTTTGCAAGTGCCGAACAATGCCTGTCGCTTTCCTGCGACATCAGTGCTTTCTAAACTAGCAGTCTGGTCCATTGTCGTATATTTATTTAGGAAGAAGCAAAGTGTTCACTCTGAACACTTTAACCTTGGAAAGAGGAGACTACACCATGACTTATCCCCCCGCTGCAATATGTTTCATTAAAGGCAGAAATAGAGGCAGTCTATTCTCCACATTCTCTTTCAGTGATCTCAAGTGAGAGTTATCTGCTGAAAAGAGAGACCATTTAAGCCGTGCAAGAATCCAACAAGACAGGAGATGATAATAAAGTCTCCATCAAAGATGCCACCTTCACAGAAATAATGGAGCAACGCCTCGCAAAGGAACTCGGCGACTGCAGGAACTCGCTGTGAACTGAATCAAAAAAAAAAAAAAAAAAAAAAAAACGGTTAATGTACAGTGAAGTAGCGCCGACTGTTCACGTTCACTTCAAGTGCCGTCTCCCTGGCAACTGCAAGCAGGTTCTGAACTCGCTTCCCTCAGATGCAACCTTGGGAGAGGAAACATACCTTCATGAAACAGATGAACGCTGGCTGGGAACATTTGGGAAGTTCCTGTGGAAGTGCTTCTCCACATCTGTGACCTGTCAACGCCGTTACAGCAGATATTTAACAGATGGTGCGCAGTTGAAGAACCGGATCACCTTGAGATTATTCGGGTTATCTGGGGTGCATCAATGGATGCTCGTGTTACACAGGATGTGAGCTCATGCTGACTCATCTGGATGCACCTTTGTCCTATTTACTGTCTGTCTGTTGTGCGCTACAGGTGTCAACCGACTCTCGACAAACGATGCGACACTCGACGTGGTCACCGTTGTGTTTTAGCATCAAAACCTTGTTGCATGTCCCGTCTGTGTGCTCTCACAAAGTGCATTCAGGATTGAAAGCCACTCCGCGATCATCCCCGCTGGTAAGAAAATAACCGGATGTTCCAGCTTTCATCTCCAGATAATGTGAACGGTAGCAAAGGAGGCACTGATCTCAAACACGACCTCATGTCAGCATTACTTTCAGCGTGGTTCATTCTGAATCTGATTAATGCGGCAAGGTGTCCTTTCATACGTGAGCATCATCAAAACGTCAAATTTCCATAACATTAGGGACAAAATTGGTCATCCACGTGTTTGTCAAAGCAGAGGACGTCATGTTTAAGTCTGCTACGAGCTCACAGCTTCTCCTCTTACATGGATATCAGTGCATAAAGGTGACTTGTGTTGTCTCTATGAAGTGTTGACATAGAAACTTGTGTTTAGAAATGTACTGACCTACTCAGCCTGTTTGAAAAGACATTATGATCTGCCCCACATCTACTGTACGTCCACCTGACTAGGATTCTGTACTGAGGTCACCTGCTGATGAAGGCCACAAGTGGAGTCTTAAAACTTTTCATCAAAGTGCTATCCAAGGTCAATCATGAACTTCTGAGCTTAAAGTTCTACTGTGTCAGATTTAGGGGCTCTACTTAAAGTACTATGTTTTTATCAGTGTATAATTACCTGAAAATAAAAAAACAACATGTTTTTGTTACCTTAAACTGATCCATGTATATCTACAGACGCCGTAGGTCCTCTAAACACAGGCTCTACGTTTGTGTTTTCATGCGTTTCGTACTCTAGAAGAGGAAGAAGACGAAGAACAGAGCGAGTCAAGGTCTGCCCCACTAGACGCTACTAAATTGTACATACTGGTTTACGTTGAAAGTTAACTCAAGCAACTGGACTTCGTTTCTTGATGACGTGTCACCTCTCATCCAAGAACCTTCTTCAGGTCAAACTGACTAGTGGGGAGTCTCAGGTATTTTCCTCAGTGTGAAGGTGTGGATGGGGTTGTTAGGATGACCAGTTGGTTGGAACTGAAGAAGCCGATAACCTGTAAGACTGAGAGTCTTCACAGAGACATACACACTTGTCCTTAAACTCACTGAAGTGTCACAGAGGGCTTAACTTAAAAAAAAGCTCTGAACACAAGATATATTCACAGATTTCACTCGTCCCGCATTAGAAAAGTTTAAAGTTAAAGCAACCAAAGAGCAAAAAAAAAAAAAAACAATAAGAAGAATGCTGAATTTGTTTGAGTTTTAGTGTGTATGACAGTTAAAATAAAAAAAAGTTACATAATACAGAGAATTGTATAAAAACTTTATGAAAACTTCAGAAAAACTTCATCTCTGATGAAACATTCACAGGAAATACTCCAATCCAAATTACTGGTTTTACACAAACTGCCTTGTTTATCAGCTGTTCTGCTATCATTATGCATTAAATTTAATGTGAAATAGGTCAGTGGTCACTTAAGGAAAAAGGTTGTGAGCTTTAACTGTCTGGGTGGTTCTTACATTTTGAAGTCTGTCATTGTGCTACACGTCTTCCCAAAACTGCCCTTTGAACACATTGCAGGTTAGTTTGTTAGTCCGAGTTCGAGCCACACCAGGATCGCACATCTAGATGTTTCTGTCGTGTATTGACAGCTGTAATGTCGACTAGAGAAAAAGTGTGAGCTGCAGGCGAGGATGGACAGAGGAACGTAGATAAAGACACGGAAACACTGACGAGGGAGTGGCTGTTAGCGGTTGGACAAGCACTTGACCTTTTCCTCTGAATTTTCACCACATGCTCACTTTAGCAACACACATACAGACACACACACACACACAGACACACACATGCATACAGGCCCTTGGGGTGTGTTTAGCCCTGAGGTTGCCATCTGTACCTGCCTGTTTGGTATGCACTGAGCTCTGCCCCCCAATCCCACTGAAGCCTGTTCCCTCTCTGCTCTTTGTGGCTCTCCTTGCCTCCACTTAGCATGCGACTATACATTTTTCCATATGTGGGAACAATTTTTCCTTTTGTCTGCGTGCGTACGTTGCCTTTTTTTTCCCTTGATGTTTGCATCCCTGCGTGTGGGCGTATTTTGCATGTCTTGTAAGACAGATCTTAGAGTATGGCGTCGACTTTCTTGCAGCATCAGGGACTAATCCTTCAGTGTTGGGAGACCAGCTGTTATGCACGACAGCGATCTTAAAAGCTTCATGCGCATCCCGGCTAAGTGTGTAAATTTGCCTGGATCTGTTTTATCGTGGAAATTATATGATGGCATGCATGTACAGCTGAATAACCGATCAACGCTATTTTGTTACGCGCTCTGTAATGTGTGCTTGGATCTGTTTGTTCATACGTGTGTGTGTTTTTGCACATACAGTGAGAGCTTCACTGAAAGACTGAATGAAAATGGATCAGCAGTATTTTTTTTTTAATCAGTGTAAGATTTCGAGCATTGAACGCTCGCATGCGAGAGGCTTGGTGAGAATGTTCATATTTGCCTCCGATTCCGCGTCCCGTCAGTGATATTTAAAACTTAATTAACAGATGATCAATAGTGTTTACACTGCAAAGCGACTGGGGCAGATTCTAATTAGAATATCCATACATTATTAATGACATTAGCAAGCTCTGAAATTAAAAGGAGACAACTGCCGCGTTCAATTAAGCCCCGCGCTCGCCGAGGAAAAGCGGTGGCGAAGGAGCGAAAATGAAAGGAGGAGAGAAAGAGTGAGCGAGTGAGTGAGGCGTAGATCAAGGAGGGGATGGATGGAGACTGATCAAAGTCCAGCCAGAGTCAAAGAGAGCTGCTCATGGTGGCTATAAGACATCTTGAGGTTAAGTAACATATAACTGAAGGAAGATATAAGTGAGATTAATTAGAGCATTTTTGCTATATGAATCCCAGTGTGATGATAATATGTGATATCACAGAGAAATGCAGGCAGTGACCCAAGTTAGGGAGGATATAAACGAGCACAGAGCCATTATAGTTAAAGCATCTGAGCACCTCTCTAATAAAGACTTACCCGAGGTGTTAAAATAGCACGACCATACCGCAGACATCAGCCATAACATTATGACCACTGACAAGTGAAGTGAATGACGCTGATTATCTCGTTATCATGGCGCCTGTCAGTTGGTGGGATATATTAGGCAGCGAGTGAACATGTTGTCCTCAAAGTTTGATGTTAGAAGCAGGAGAAATTGGCAAGCATCAAGATTTTAGCAACTTTGACGAAGGTGAAATCGGGATGGCTAGACGACTGGGTCCAAAACTGCAACTCTTGTAGGGTGCAATGGTAGAAGGTGGCCAGGTCTAATGAATCATCAAGTGAATGGTCAAGTACATGTGCGTGGTTTACCTGGGCAACACATTGTGGTATTCCCTGATGGCAGTGACATCTTTCAGCAGGATTAATGAACCCTGCCACGAGGCAAAGATGGTTCAGGAATGGTCTGAGGAACACGACGACGAGTTCAAGGTGTTGACTCATCCTCCATCCATCCATCACCAGATCTCAATCCAATCCTGCATCTGTGGGATGTGCTGGACAAACAAGTCTGACCCATGGACACCCCACTTCACAACATACAGGACTTAAAACATCTGCTGCCAACATCTTGGTAACAGATACCACAGCACACCTTTAGAGGTCTAGTGGAGAACATGCCTCAACGGGTCAGGGCTGTTTTGGCATTGTGGCATTGGCAGCAAAAAGGGGGACGTACACAATATTAGGTGGTCATGTCTACTGAAGAATACACCACACAGTTACAAGATCTAAGCATGGCAACTAATCTTTGTTTAGGAAAATACTGCTGTTATGGCAAACAAATTACGGTTAGGGTGAGTTTAGACAACCAAAACTACTTGGTGATTTAATCGTCTGCATGTAATGTGAACATGCTGATATTTACCTGGTGAAATTTCCCAGGTTTACTAATTTAATTTACACCGTCAGCATGCAGCTTTGCCGGTTAGTTTTGTTTTTTTGATAATGATGAAGTTACATGAAAAATAAAAGGATATCCATCCAATAGTTTGAGAAGTTTCACTCTAAAAACTACAAATTTGAACCTCATGGTGACACAAGAGGAAAAATATGGAGATCAAAGTCAATTTGATTCATCCTCTGGAGAACGTGAATGTCCCTCAAAAATTTTATGGCAATCCATCGAACAATTGTTGAGATATTTCAACCAAAACCAAAGTGGTTGGGGTGACCAACAAACCGAGAATCCTTTTGGCCACGCCAGCAGAATGCCTCGAATGAAAAATAAAAAATTCAGGTCAGTGAGGGGACATGAACTCTAGTCTGCTCCAAGAAAGTCAGATACACTATTTTAGAGCTCAACATTACTTTTAAACTCTCTTTCCAAGCACATGTGGCTTTTCTTCATGCATTGGCACCAAGCGACAACCTCTGTGGCTGTGAAGTGAAGCCAATGTGGAGGTGCCAAAAAAGCCTGGTAAAGCCTGGCATTGGTCTCTGTAGATAATTTACCAGTACATGAGGTGAATTTTGATATAACTCAACTGTTTAGATTATATTAAGGCTTGAAGTTATGCATAAATAACAGTATGGCTGCTTTGACTGACAGGTAGGTGCCGTTAAAGGTGGCTTGTTTGAGCAGCAAGGCATCACTCATCGCCTCAGGTCCGCCGATGATCCACGTCTTTGCCTATTTTTAGATTAGCTGATTAACGCACATGGTGGCGGCAAGAGTCACCGCACTCTCGTGCTTCATCAGACTTCCTTTTAAGATTTTGCTACATGCAGTGTTTTTATTTCTGACAGATCCAGGTTGTAATAAACTGTAATTATCCTTTGATTTTTTCCCATCAGAACAACTTTAACAGTCAATTTCAGCCTCGGTGCAAAAGAAAGACGAAAGCGAGATGCAAGCCCGAAAGTAGCATGTGAATATCATCTTAGGTTTATCTTGGTTCAGCTGCTTGCCACTTGTGTCAGGGGAGTAAGAAAAGAAACTTCCGAGGATGAAATGTAAGAAACTCCAAGTTAGCTAATTACAAAAGGAGCTTAAACACTCATAATTAGCCTTTTCTATTGTGGTATCGGGTTATCACAATGTCATGTCAATGTAATTTTAGAGGGAAGTGGAAAGAGAAGTGGAAAGAAAAGTGGAGTTAGAATTGAAAAGTAGCACTTAGAGGCTCAGCTGGGAATCCGCTCGAATCATTCAGAGGCATTTGGTCCCCACCGGTGGTTTCAACATCTATTATACTGTGCTGACGTAATACACACGGATGTTATGATTTCAAAGGAGAAACCAGCGGGTTGATTCATCAGCCGGTAAATTCCTTCTGTTGAAGTTAGACCAACTTGGGTCTCAGAGCAAGTATTTCACACAACAGAAAACCTGATCTTTAAAGTGTTTTTTTTAGTTGTTTAGGGGTGCATCTAACAATTATTTTGCTATTGATTTATCATCTGGTCTAAAAAAAAATATGAGAAAACTGTGAACCAAAAAAAAATGGCCTCCACACTTTCCCAGAGCCAAGATTTTCAATTTTACAAAAACAGCCTGCAAACTGCTCCAAGCCAAGAAATAATCAGCACATAATGCTCCGCAAAGCGAGTGTGTTTTTGTACAGATTCAACAAACACGATATAACGTGTACGTGAGCTTTGAAGGTGCTACTAGGTCGAGTTTGTCACCATGCAGAGCCTTAGCTAATCTAAGTTAGCTGCTGTTGGCGTTGATCTAATCATCTAACGCTTGTCAAGAAAGAGTATTTCCCAAAATGCCAAACTTCTTTGAATTAATTAGTGTTTTTCGGAGCCTATCCCAGCTGACTTACAGTGAAACCCCAATGGGCACATGCTGTTATGGTCCGCTCTCCAAGCAACTCCATCAGGAGCATTTCTGAAGCGTTTTTACCCTCCAGACTTTGTTAATTCGCTCAGATTTGATCATTTTACCTGGTTTATTCATCCATTATCTTCTTATCCTCATCAGGGGTCAAGGTGGGGCTGGAGACTATCCCAGCTGGCTTTGGGGGTGAGAGGTGAGGTACACCCTGGACAAGTCATCAGCTACAGCGCTAATCACTGCATCACTTTGCCGCCCTTTTACTTGGTTTATGTGCTTCTAAATATGTAAATATGCTACGTAGTTAAATTGTTTCCCTTTTGACTGTTTTTACTGTTGTAAATTTGTACAGGATGTTTCCGTGCATGACTTCCAACCAGCTCGATCTGCTTTGTGCAGATTGATGCGGGCTGGCTGCTCCGTCCGTAAAAAACAGTGTAATCCCGGTGGAGCAGCGTGGAGACCTGCTTCTGAAATGGATCACAGCATTTCTGGTGGTGCTTGAAACATTGACTACAACGGCGCATCGATGCCTGGTCTAATTTAGCCTATAGGATGAGAGGGGTGGTACACCCTGGACAAGTCGCCGTCTCTCCGGCTCATCACAGGTTACATAGAGAACAACTATTCACACTCACATTGACTAACTATCCCATGCAGAAAGGCCCCAGCCGAGATTCAAACCTCCTTTCTGTGAGGCGACAGTGCTAACCGCTGCTCAAAAAGATAAAACTTAAAACAAAATTTAATCTAGAAAGGTTATTGAAAGGTTATTTTTTTGTATTATCCTTGAAACCAAAGTAGATTTTCTCTTCCCAGACCTTTCAGAGCACTGACCTCGTGAAAAAGTAAATGCCTTTTCAAACTGTACGTGCTCCGGTCTTTGAAACCAACCAGAAAAATGGACACTGTAATATTCTCACGAAAAAAACTCTCCAATAATGCTTTTTTAATTGGTCCTGCGGAGATTAACAGAGTCCTATTGAAACAGATCATACGACCCTGAGGCTTCAGGCGCAGGATGAATTGCTGACACTGTACAGTGAGAGTAGTAAGCACAGATATGATTCTCAGTGTCATTCATCAGAGGGTAATAGATGTGCCCAGTAGGCCAGAAAACAAGAGAGAGCGAGGAGTGGCGAGGAGGAGAGGGGCAGGAGGGGATACATTCATTTCATCTGCGATGAAAGACAAGAGACACAATATCAAGACGTTTGGGAGGCCATCTTTCACCGTGTCTTTACTGTGGTCTTGTGCGCGTGAGGGAGAAAAGAGTAATTTGATTTTCTGTCCCTCGTCTTCTGGCAAAGCATCGGGACGACTAGGCAATCTTGTCCACTGAGCTTCCAGTTTCACTTAAACTTTCAGCCTTGAAACACTAGCTCTCTCTCTCTCTCTCTGTTTCTCTTTTTCTGCAGCAAAACATACTGGCGCATGAACACACACACACACACACACACCCATACTGAAACACACACACATACACAGTCTCATCTCTCACCCTCCGTAATTAAGCCTTCATCATTGATTCTGGGGGCGTTTTGGCCGTGTAACCTAATACCAGCAGTAACATTTCTTGCATTTATAACACAAGTGAGTGTGTCTGTCTTATTTGTTTTGTGCGCGCGTGTGCGTGCTTGTGTATGTGTGTCGGTGCATAGGGTCGTGTTTCCTTGGATACACTGATGGGCTCTCAGACCGCTTGTAGCGGTCCATTAGAGATCAATGGGATCCCAGCTCCTAATTCCTACTATCAGGGCGCCTCTGATCCTTATCTGCTGTGTGGAAAATGCAGTCAAAGCCATTTCATCCCATCACACACACACACACACACACACACACACACCATACATACATGGTATGTACACACAAGCATGAATATACACGCAGGCGTGCTTCCCAGCCAGTATATGTGAAGACATTCTCACCCACACAAACAAATCTTCCAGGCGTCAGGTGCATGTGTGTGTGTGTGTGGTGAATGAGGAGGAGATAAATGTCTATTGAAGTCTTAAGCAGAGATCATCGTTGCTGTGAATAGGCCCCGAGGTGATGGTGGTTAGACCGTGAAAGGCAAAGCTCCTGAGCTCGGGATCTGTATCACAAACCCACAGCTGGAGAAACCGGCCAACACGCACAGAAGAGCGAGGTTTTTTTTTTTTTTTTTTACCATTTTCTTCTCAAAGAAACACAGGAGTCTAATTAAAAAGTCAAAAATGCAGCGATAATGGAGAGATAATGCAGCGACATGCGTGTTAAGACCAAAATAAGACATAATATCCATGTAAAAATGCTGAACAGAGCTACAAACAAACATCCAAATTAACGTAGCTAGCCGATAGCCAAAACTAGCCTTGGCTAATGTGAAATTTATTTACTTTTTTCCAGTCACAGCTGCCTTTTGTAACTGAATACATTTTGATAAATGGTGACTTCAGCTTGTAATAACTCCAAATGCAAAAACAAACATAAACAAAACAAACAAAAAAGCTAGTTCTGCTAATGTATATCCTAGCCTAGCCTAACAGAGTAGCAGTAACTGCCGTTTCAGCCTCTCAGCCTATTGATTTGATTAAATGTGTGTAAGCTACCTTTAATAGACACATTTTAACACATTAAATGACATATTAAATATATATTAATTGCATTATATTGAAGGAATAATGGAACATTTTCAGGCCTGTGCGGTAAGTATCCTACAGACAAACAGCCAGCCTATGAACTTAAATTAATACCAACACCTCTAAAGATCACTAACTAAAGCATAGTGTTTTATTTCATCATACAGACACATAAGTATAAAAAAACACAAATTGTGGTTTATAGTGATGAGGGAGTTACGTGATATTTCTTGACAAACAACAGTTTATTCAGCAATTTGCTACAGATACATGAACAGGTTTCCAGATACAGTTGGTGAGCACGGGTCTTTTGGTGCCAAACCTACCAACACATTTCATTTTAGATTTCTGCTCATGAAGCAGAAACTGCAGTTCCTCAAACGTCCACTTGAGGCTGGTTCCAGAAGTGAGTCAGTCTCCATAAGTCCCCATGTTAAAATGTCCAACTTCACGGCAGAAATAAACATGTTTACAGCCTGGTACAAAAAACAGTTTTGGTCTCTACAGCTAATTTCCCCATTCATGACAACTGTACTGAGGGCGAATTTATATACAACTCACCTGCTCAAATCATATTAAGGCTTAAAGTTATTGATAATTAACAGCGATGCCGTTTTAATTAACGGATGGGTGCCGTTACAGATGGCTTGTTTGCGTCATTCAGCCCGGCTGTGAAACCTATGGAAGACGCCATGGAGACTTTGTCTATGTTTTATACAGTGTAGAGTACAGACTGAGACACAGATGTCTTTTCATTGTGCTGATGATTCAACCAGGAGAGTTTCATGTGAATCCAAGCCTTGGCAGTGCTCCAACTGCTGGCACCTGTATCCAATGCCCTATTTGCTGTATACTATGTATATATATATAAAGTTACCTACAACAATTACACAAGTGCATGAATCAAATTAGCGGGGCCAAAGTGCGAATTCAGCTTTTGTCTTTGCAGAACATCTGGATCCTCCGGAACGCCTAAAATAACTGCTCCCGTAGCTCGTGAAGGATCCTTGGCTTGACTCTACCCACTAATTTCCACACGTGTGTGTCTCTGTTTCTGTGTGTGTGTGCTTGTCGGGGTGTGTGTGTGTGTGTGTACTGTTTCCTTATCAGTTGTGACTTCCATTGTGGTGCTGCTGTTGTGCTCGGGCGCTCAGAGTGTAATTTGAAGAGGTAGGTTACTGTTAGGGTAAAGCGATACAGCGGTAAACGGCATTGTTATACGGGAAGCAGGAGGATAACGGAGCGGTCTAGATTTCACAGACGATCTCCAGCTGCTGTTATCGCACGGAGTGTAATGAAACCTTTACTGGTCAGAAACAACCGGGGACATCCTTCCTCTCTCTCTCTCTCTTCTTTTCTCTCCTCCCTTTTGTCCTCATCTTCTTCCATCCCTGCATCCCTCCCTCTTGTAACCTTTCCTCCCTTTTTTTTATCTCAGCATCCTTCTCCTAACCTTCTCCCATCATCATCTCTTGTTTTTTCCATTTCCTCTTCCTTCATCTCATCCTCCAATTCATCACACAATTCCTCCTCCTCTTCATCTTTTTTCCTTTTCCTCATTCATTTTCAGAGACTGTTTAGTAACCAGCAGAGCAACACAGAGGATGAAAAGCAGGAAAATATACCTTTTTTTTTATCTCTTTGACTTAATCTTGTGCAATTCTGCGCTGCCCTTTTTTCAGCAGCTCAAAAGACTTATTTTATCAACCTCTGTGGAAATGTCAAACATTTTTTTTTTTTGCAAAATTACAACACAGCTCTGTCTTTGGTGCAGCAGCAGCACCAGCAGCAGCAGGAGTGAAGACAAGCTTCTGAAGAAATGAAAAGATTGTTTCACTCGAGAAATCCCAGATTTAAGCCTCTCAGACAATCAACCAATTTAGTTAATAAACGAATTTTCACAATAAGGCTTGACGTTTTTTTGTGTTGTTTCCCTGCTCTTGGCGTGCTTTTGAAGGCCCCAGAGAGGCCTTGGAAGTACGAGATTAATTACTTTTCTTTTCCAGTTGAGAAAATTAAAGACAGCTCAGAAGAGGCTCTCATCACATAATCAACTAATCAGCTTCAGCGTCCCCCCCCTCCCCTCCTAACACCACACACTCCTCTCCCCCAAGCCTTATCATTAGAGGGCATTCTACCCTCATTCGGCTCTGTGAAGATCAGTCCGTCGTACAGATTAAAAACAGAAAAACACTGTTCATTCTCCCATTCGAAAATAGATTTATTGATATAGTTTTTCTGTGATGGAGGGCCAAAGCAGCCTCGTAAAAAGGCTCCATTCTTGCCTTGGATGTTTGTAGGCGTTGTTTAGGGGGCCTGGGTGGTAAAAAAAAGAGGAAAAAAAAGAAAAAGAAACGCCTCAGAGGTCCGCTGGTCGAGTGGCTGGTGTTTACCCCCAGGGCAGTGAAGGGAGGCAGGCAGCAGCAGCAGCAGCAGCAGCAGCACGGAGGACCTGGGAACTCCCCCCGCCTTCTCTGGTCACTCGCAGCCGAGCAGAACAGTGGCGAGCTTTCACAGCCGGAGAAACCACAGAGACGCAGGAGGCTGATAAGAGTGAAACAAGCCATTGAGTCTGGTTGAAAGAGAAGTTTTTGATTCCTATATAAGTGTGGGAAAGAGTTATACCATGGGAAAAAATGCTGAGAAACACAAAAAGAGATTTAATTAAAAAAAAAAAAAAAAATCGACTCTTGATGGGATTATTTCTTGAAGTTTTTGTTTGACCTTGAGTTGCCCTGGCTGCGTCCAACCTCCTCGTCTGATGGCAGACATAAAGAAGTCAGCATCATCCCTCTATCTCCCTCCATCTATTCATCTTTCTCTCCACCTCCACCCTTTACTCTCCTTCTCTTGTTACTGCCTCCTTCCTTCCTCTCATCTATTTTTCCCTCTCCGTGCTCTGAGCAAGACTGATGAAAAGAACAACCGATTCATTATCGCTTTGCCCTGATTCTCATCTCATCTTTAATCTACTGGACCCAGCGACTCCTCCTCCTCCTCATCTTCCAGCTTCAACTTCGTGGTATTTTTCCGTGTGAGTCCAGCCTCGGAGTGATAAACCGATAACATCTCTGTCTCTCATCCCGTTCTTCAAGCCCACAATGGGCCTCATAGACTGTAATAGTGCTTTTCTTTTCTCTCTCTCTCTCTCTGTCTCTCTCTCTCTCCATCACTCTCTGTGGCGTCGTGGCACAGTCTGTTCTACAAAAGTAGTTTTCACATCACTATTTTCTAGATTGGCCAATTTTCTTTCAGACGTGAGAGAGTTGAACACGTGACGCCATGAGAAGTCTTTTCGCTGAGGCCATATTGGCACACACAACTTACGAGGAGTCATGTCACGGCTTTAGGTTGGATTTTCCTGTGAAACTGAGAACATGACAATCGCCGCTGGGTCTCTTTTGTGTTCAGGAATAATTACGCCATACAGTAAAAACAGCTCCTCTCTCCAGTGTTTTCACTGACGAGCACAGTTGCATCTGTAGCATTTCTGTCCTTTTGTAATGTCTTCATTGTAGTCACACAATCTGAATTCCCTCTGAATGCACAATCAGTGGCTCCGACTAATGAATACAGCTGCCTTCTCTGACCTTGGCAGAGATGAGTGAGTCCCTGTTGCCCACACATGCATGATTACACACATGCACACACACACACACACACACACATCCGGAGCATCTGCACAAGCACATTGAGCGGCCTTCCTGTCAACGCAGCGATGTAAATGAGCCTCCGCTCAATAGTCGGGGCCTCTTGCGGTACAAATTATCATTGTATTCATGAGCTGACAGACCTGTTAAAGCCGAATATCGGCTCACTGGGTGTGTTGCTGACAGTTACAAGTACAAATCGTGTGTGTGTGTTGTTTTTTTTTTTTTTTTTAGCTAATCAATGTATTGACCAACCTATAATGAGAACGCACGTCTGCACGTTTGCGTCTGCATCAAACACACTTACTCACGCAGAAACTGTCAAGTGTCCGGAGGTCAGCAGGAATTATTTATGTAATGCAGCTGTTGTTTGTGTTTGCTTATATTTGTTAAGCGATGTTAAGCTGCTGTAGAAGCCTTCATTTTCAGAGCCTGCCTATTCCCCGCTAACTGCACCCCGTGGCGTACGTCTATCCATCAACGGCGCGGGTCGGGCCTATTTGTTTGTTTAAAGAATATCCATTTCAGCAGGCAAACAGAGCGTGTGTACATTAGCTATTTATAACCCCACATGAGCATAGCTGTGCCCGCTGGACACAAATGGCCCACGCTTATGGAAAGCTGTACATCACGCCATGGATTTATATTAGACACCGAATCAAAACACATGCTTCTATCGAGTGTTTGCGCTTATGTACGCCGGAGGAAGAGTGTGTCATGTTCTCGGCTTCCTATGTCCAGAGTATTTTTGCCCTGAGACTTGTTTTATTTATTGAGGAGGACTAGCATCATATATAAACACTTATGGTTTACAACTGGAGCGGACTGTATGGAAGATTTGTCTTGACCCGTTTTTAGTCGTGAACCTTCCCCTTTGAATTACTTTCTTTTATGTGTCTTAACTTCCATCATCCTCTCTCGCTCTGTGTTGCTGCTCCTGTCCGTGACTCACCTTCCTCCGTCTCCCTCTGTCCTTGTGTCTCCTTTTGTGTCCTATATCCTTTCACCGACGCCATAATTCACTTCCGTTTCATTTCAGACTCACCCCCTTGCTTCTCTGCACCTTTTGCATGCAATCAGAAACACATCATGTTTTCAGTTTGTCATCCTCTGACCTCCGTATTATCACCTAGATTTGAAAATATGGATAAATTGTAATCATTTCATTGCCACCACAGTGCTTGTTAATGACGGTAAGTCATTCATCAAAGCTAATCTGCAGCGAACTCGACACGCAGGTAAACAAAATCAAATCAACTTTGATGTCGTCACCCATCAGGCAATTGAAAAGCAGCTGCAGTGAAATAAACACACTTCATTGAATCTGTATGCACAAGAATTTGTCATTTACGGCACATAAAGAAATCTTCTGTCTTCACTCGTGCAGCACGACTTTACTGCACTGACCAACTGTGCGTGTTTGTCGTCGTCAATATTTCGCACCAGAAGAAGGTGCCAAAAACAACATCGTAAAGTACTGGGATGTCACCCGCAAAGCTTTAACGGCTGGCTTGGTAAATAATTTCAATGCAAACACTGGCAGCTGGTTTCCAATCTGCTCATTATTCAGATCGGTGAGAGAATCTTGTTGATTGAGTTGATTTTTTAATTGAAGCTAACAGCTGAGTTTCAGGAGCAGGACCACACCTCCACCGTGCCACATTCCTATAAATACAGTCCTAACCCTCTCCTCCCATTTCGCTCTTGTAGTCTCAAGAAGTCTCAGGAACATTTTACCTTTTGGTTCCTTTATAGAACAATTTAAAACAGTGTCTTTAAGACCCTTTTTTTAGTCCATAGGTCCGGTGTGTAGCAGCTGTAAGTTAAAGCCGCACTGTAAAAAAAAAAAAAAAAAAAAAAATCAGTAAAAATAAAATAAATGTCAAAAACAAAAAAAAACAACAACAACAAAAAAAGAATTTTACCGACATTTACCGTCAGGGTTCTGCAGATTAACACTTATTTTACAGATGTTTCCTGAATTATGATCAAACAGCTACATATTTATATAAAGATAATGTCATTTTACATAAATTTGAATGTGATTTAAGAAAGCAGATAACATACTGTATGACTAATTAATGGCATATTAGAATTAATAGCCGGCAAGTGCTTGTTCCTGGTGGAAGTGTTGGTACAGTCTGGACCTGCTCTATATGGAAAAAGTCAGTTTGGTTGTTACTTTACAGAAATTGTCTGTAATCTTACAGATAATAATAAATTTTTACATAGAGTGGTTTGGTTCCCCACAAAGCAGCAACAGACTGAAGAAGTTCAAGAGTTCACGCGTCTATCACAATCTTTTTGATTTGTTAAGAAATCATTTACATAAAAATCTTGTTGATGGTGTTGTTGCGAGTGAATCGACTTTTAGTTAATTAATTAGAACTTTTCAACTTAAAGGTGCGGTGTGTACGATTTAGGGGGTTGTATTTACAGAATTTAATATTCATAACTACGTTTGATTAGTGTTTAATTGCCTGAAGACAAGAATCCTTTTGTTTTTGTCTTACACGGAGGCCGTCATGTTGAACTGCCATGTTTCTACAGTGGCCCAGAATGGCCAGCCGAAACACAGATTCTAGATATTCCACACATTTTGTGGCCGCGGCAGTTTTTCCTTTGTGCCTATGAGGAGAGAATAAGACGACGGCAATCAGCAATCACACTGCTCCTTTAAGAAAAAGTGCTTAAAAAGGATACGTAAAAGTCCTGTGTGTTGTTGGAAAAGTTCTTACTTGCTGCAGTTATTGTTCGTCAATCGCGTTCCCGGTTTCTACATGGACATACAAAGACTGAAGAATTTGGGAACATACAGCAGTGAGCAGGTACTATGTCGTCTTTTCGTGCAGATTATTGTTGTTGATTATTGATGTTTCCCCCGTGGTGACTACCTGATCAAATTCCACAGTACTCATTGTGAAGAAAATCTATTTTATAGAGGTAACTAACCTTTTCTAACTACTTGTCAGCGTTACGTAAGTCACTTTCACTCTGTAATGTGTTGCTCTGATATTTCTATTTACTTCTTATCCACCATTTCATCCTCTTCTCTCTTTTTCTGACAGGTTTTCCTCAATCCCTCCTTAACCTCCTCCCATCCCTGCTGTTGTCAGACATTGCTCCAGAAGCCAAGGGCAGATGCCCGGGGCTCTGTCCCTGGATGGCGGGGGCTACTTCATCTGAGATGTACAGCTAGCTATACCCTGTGTGAGATAGAAGATGTGACGCGATGCCATATTGGACTGCGAGGGTCCAGATTATACATGCAGCCAACATGGAGGGCTGTTAGCTGACAGATGGTTGAAGCATGAATCTGCATTCAAGTCAGTGAAAGCTCAAGGCTTAAGGTTCTTCATGCTTGCACATGATAAACAGGAGATGTGTGTACTGGCTCTGTGCGAGTGTTATGTATGTGTATGTTGTTTTTTGTGTGTTCAATATTTGTAACCGTGCGCCGTCGACTGTGCATGTGTGAGCGTCTTTGGGTGTTTGCTGGGCACAGAATCAGCAGAATGCCACTGGAATGAGAATAAGTGTGGCTTTGCCATGGCAACAGACGAATGCCAGAGCAGACGGGAGCAGCAGAATTAAAGCCCAGCGCTCATCACAGCGGGGAGAGAAGAACGAAGGGCCTGATTAAACCACCATCTCTGCTCCCGGAGCCCTCAGCCTCAGCTCCCTTTTCATCTTCCATTTCAGTCTGCTGTGCGACGCCACAAAGTGAAGCCAGCTCAGACGCCTGTAGATCCACAAAAAAAAAAAAAAAACTCATTACAAGCAGGAACGCAGCCTATGCAGAATTTTTTATTTTTTAAATTCTTCTCTGCGCGCTCAATGACACAAACGCAGACGCAATAATACGACAAAAATATACAGCTTTTTGTGCACCGAACAGCTGAAAGCAGAATGAGCGATGCTGCTGCTGCTGTGCATCACGGTGGATCCGAACTTGATCCGAAGTTTAAACTTGTCACTTGGTTGCATCACAGAAATCTTTGATTGGTTCATAACCAGTCGATGGAGTGAAGTGCTGTTCATACACGCGCACACACACACACGCATATCTACACAGACACACACGAGACAGTGATTGATAGCTCCCCCCGTGCACTGCACAGTATTTGGGCTAATTCGCTCGAGTGTGAACTCTTCTGGCTCCGTCCACAATGTCCCAAGACACACTGGACTAATCCCTTTCTTTTCTACTTTTTTTCTTCCAGGGTCAGCGGGGAGGTCTGCGCCTCTTTTTCGCTGAGGCAGCAGAAATACATGGAGGGAGACTGAAGAGGATGACACAGGGTTGAATGTCACCTTAGGTCAGCAGGTTCCCGAGGCACAAGTGTTAACCTTTTTCCCTCTCTGGACTCCAATTTTTGATTTTTATTACTTCCCAAGTCTCCAATGAGGAGAAGAAAGACCATTTATCACAAATATGGATTCATTTACACGTGTAACCAGCAGAGCTGTTTGGGGGTATGCCCACATAGGCCGTATGGGACACTGTAAAGAGCAACTCTTCACCCCTGATCTGACCCCTTCTGTTTCCGGGCTACACTACTTATTTGAATTACTTGGTGTCGCGACTGAGACCTTCCCTTGGTTGCGATCACTTATTGTGGACACTGAGTTACCGCTGTGATTGTCCGGCTGATCTGGATCAACCACATGCTTTATTAGCACTAGCATACAGCCAAGAGCAGAAGCTGCCGCTCTATTTTATTTCCACAACATGTTATATTACTTTTATTTTGAGAATAATTGAGTGCTGTTACGTGTTTGAAGCAGGAGGTAATTGCAGTGTTGGTGTGTTGTAGGTAACTTGCCCCAGGTGGCTTGTTTTTATTGTTGCATGAATTATTTATTTCATGGTGTGTTCAGGTACCTGTGTATAGTTATCTTGCTTGTTTTAATTTTGTCAACACTCCTTCTCGCACTTGATTTCTTGGTTTCTTTTTTTACATTTACATTTTTACAATAAATTATATATTTATTTATCTCTATTTGTCTGTGATTTTTAATTTGTGTGGACTTGCCTGTGTTGGGGACCCCTCTGTAGAATTTTTCTGAGATTATTCTATCCCTTAAAGTAGATCTTTGGGTGAAAGTCCCGAGGTGGTGTTTTCTATTCATTTTTGCCATGGTCTCTTTTGGCCCAGTTAGACACATGTTCCACAGATCCCACAGTACTCACTGTGAAAAAATAAATATATTTTAGAACTTGAAAACATTCACAGTTCACACACATTTTCCATGGAGGTCTAAGTGTGTAATCGACTGATTAAAATGGGCCAACAAAATGTGATTACAATAATCAAGTTCAAACTTTTGGATATGTGGGCACTTCTCAGCATTAAGTAACTTTCAATCACTCACTTCATGCAGAACAGGTCTAGACTGTACTCTTTAAAAACTTCCTTTTAACAGGCAGAAACCTCGGGCAGACCCAAGCTCATTGGCAGACAGTCATCCACAACGATCGGTTGAGTTAAAGATAGAGAGGGGCAGATAGAGAGAGAGAAGGGGGGATAGACAGATAAATAGAGAGACACAGATGCACAGCAGAGAGAGAGAAGGTTTGAGTAGAGTTTTCAGTAAAGGGAGATGTGACTGCATCTTCAGCCAATATCGTGCCTGACTAGGCACAACCCTGAAAGAGAGGGACAGAGAGAGAGAGAGAGGGAGTTCACCGGCAGTCTAGTCCTTTGGCAGCATAACTAAGGGAGGACCTGAGCCAGCACTAACTATAAGCTCTATCAAAAAGGTAAGTCTTAAGTCTACTCATAAAAGTGTTGACCGTGTCTGCCTCCCGAACCCAGAATGGTAGTTTGTTCCACAGAAGAGGAGCTTGATAGCTGGAAAGTTTGGCTCCCAATCTACTTTTGGAAACTATAGGAACCACAAGGAACCCAGCACAAATGTGTACATTCTGCTGCTGCACCTCTTTAATCTCAGTTTTTCACATCACGGGTCGCCGTCCTCACTTTTCTCTCTTTTCTTTCCAATACTGTCCTGTCCTTTTTTTTTTTTTTTTAACTGAGAGGACCATGAAAAGGAACAGAGGCCCCCTGAGGGTGAGCTCATCTTCCGCCTTTGTCCAATGATATTAGTTTGTCCAATGACATGAGCTGAAAGAAATTAACAATGCCGTCAAATTAAAAAAGATCACTCTGTGACCTTGTAAAGACAATTATAGCCGTTCATTCTGGTCACACTGATGAGTTTCTGGTAGGTTCATCATCATAAGCTAAATAAAGCGCGGCTGAGATCAAAGCCAGCGAGCCTGACGCTGCTTTATTATAATTCATATTGACGTCCATGATGTAGTGACCGTGGAGAGTCAACTCGGGGTAGGAGCTAAACATTGTCCAACCCAACATTTTCCCCTCCATATATCATCCCCTTATAGTTGGTCCTGTCAAAAAAATTATCCATATCTGTTGCTGTCATCGTGTCTATTTTTAGTTAAGCACAGTAAGAATTTTCTGGCAATTACACGTGGCAGCGTTTCATCCTCTTCCTTGATCTTTCTCGCAGGAGCCAATACAAAACTTTCGCCGGTAATAATGGATTTTTTTTCTTTGGCACGCTCGTCTTGACTTAATATGAATGGAAATATAATTTATCATATCCCCTTTCCCACTTGGAGATCCTATGGAATACACATCCACAAAGGGAGACAATATTTCTGGAAATTGGAAGGTATTCTTACGCTGATTTCATGCCCTCCGCTTAGCACCTCTCGCTCTCTCTCTCTTTTCTCCTCTCCGTGCACCCTGTAATTTCGCTTGTAATGTGAGAATGATGGAGTCGTGATAATGGCACGCTTTCATTTCATATGAGACAGGAAGAATCATTACAGGCTCTGACATGTTTCTCGACGGGGGAGTGAATCTCTTCCTGTTATCTCCACATCGCCGCCTCTCAACAGTTGTCAGTCTTACATTTCGTTTTCATCATCAGTTCCATCTTCTGAGTTTCATTAGTGCCGGGGCAGCGACTCACAGAACTCAGTCAAGCATAGCTAAGTATAACACGGAGACCTGTCTAAGTTGTGAGGCGGTGTAGTTTGGCTTCAAACACAGACAAAATCATCTATTTGCTATCACCGCGATGCATTAAGAAGCAATCAGAGGGGAGGAAACGCAGCAAAAATGTGACTCTTCATTATAGGAGTGGGAGTTCCTGTCGGGCTGTGAGGAAATCTTTGCAAAACTTTGCAAAAAAGAAAAAATGTTCAACTCTGCATCTGTTTGCAAACCACAGCTTGTGTGAATTGACGTCCACTTTAGACTGAAAAAGATGAAAAGATCTGATTAAATGAAATCTCGCAGGAGCTGAGAGCGCCGATTTTGGAAGCTGGATTTAGTTTTTTTATCGTATCGTCCACGCTGCACCTACAGTACAGCATCAAGAGGAGATTAAACATGGAGGCAATGGTGCCACCAGCATCTTAGCCTCCTTATTTCTACTGAGTGTCCTCTGAATCAAAGCCAAGCCTTTCCTCTGTGGGGTTTACAATAACATGAATCCTGGCCTTAATAACCCGCACAGGTCAGCACAAGCACACACACTCCTCTATCCCTTTCTTTCTCCCGACCCATTTCTCAACTTCTCTCCCCGGAGCATTAAAACAGACAACAGACCTTGGTTAGGTCATGGCCAACACAGACCTCATTTGTCACAGAGGATGAGCATCTATGAAGCTGGATTGTTAATTATGAGAGTAAAATAAAGACGTATGAGGTACAAAGGCAGACACACACACACACACACACACACACACACACACACACACAGCCGAAGCTCACACCTTGCAAACGTTTGAATTAGGAATTCAATTATGCAAGCGTACCCACACACACACACACGCACAGGCACATACTCACAGGCACACACTTGGTTGCACATCATTGACCAGATGCAAACACACACACACACACACACACACAGCGCCATTAGCAGCTGAATAAAGACGTATGGGTGCTATGTGCTCCATGACTCACGCTGTATTACGTAATTAATGGGTCTCAAACTGTGCAGTTTTAGTGGGATTAGTTAACTGATTAACACAAAGAGCACTCTGTGCTGTGAAAAAGATGGCCTAGTGGTTGGATACTTGGAATTCTCACCAAAACGAACTGTGAGCGCTGGATTTTTATTTTTTTTCCCTTTTATCGCGTGCGTGCCTGTGCGTTCGCATACTGAAGACTATTGTGCTGAAACAAAGACGCCTTCTCCGATCTAATTACTGCAAAAAGGCAATTGTTAGAGCTAAACACTTGACGTCTGACCTTGAAAAGCTTTTATCACAATGATGTAAGTGGATCAACTTTTTAAGATTCGCTGCTCGAGTTCAACAAAAAAAAAAAAACAATATCGAGGCAGGTCAAGGCTGGCCGAGGTGTGCTGCAGACAAACTAGTTCGTACCGCGTCTAGAGGCAAAAAAAAAGTTAATAGCTGCTCTCTTTGGCAACTTTTAAGGCAACCTGCCTTTAAAAAGTTGGACGTTTGGACAGTTTCTCCTTGAAGGCATTGAATTGATAGAGTTGCACTTGGTTGTACAGAAGAAAAGTGAAAAAAAAGCAGCTGTGTGAAGAATGAAAAAATAGATTGGGAGAGAACTTTAAACCCCCCTCGTCTTACTTTCTCACAGCCGCACACCTGGCCAGTCGCTGCATGAAGCGGGCTTTAGAAACTCCCTCCTTTTTCTAAAGTTGAAACGGTGTGGAGAGACGTCTCAACAGCGGTGCAGTTTTAGGCGGTGTCCTCGTTTAAGATCCTACAGGCCTGAGGATGTATCTGGTACCTGCTTCGCATCTGCAGCAGCAAGAAAATGTCGTTATCTGGGTGTTTAAGATCCTTATTGATGTTACAGAAGTATTATCAGCTAAATGTATTTAAAATCTAATAAAGGAATAGTACTCATCACTTATTAATCATAATGCTACACTACAAGTTATAATAATAGTACTTGTAGTGGACATCGAGCAGGACCACTGCAGCAGGCACAACCATAATCCTCAATCTTGGTGTAGATCAATGAGAAAGCACAAAAACTCAAAGAAGCTAAGTTGTAAATAAAATAAAAAGTAAAATTATATTCAAATAAAGCAGATGGGTCAATGTACTTACTAGTCACATTCCACCACTGCTCATAAGCTGACCTTAGTCTCAACTAAACAATCAAACACTGCTGCTGTGTCTCAAACGGCTAAAACAACACGACATGCACTAATAACGTCACATCAGCTCTGAGAAAATGCTCAAACACACATAATCAGTGTGTTTGTAACCGACGGAGGTGAAGGCAATGATTGGACGTGAAACAAAGACTCTGTAGTCGTTAATAATTGAAACATGACTCGTGTCACAGTTCAAGATGTCATTTTGTCCGTTAAGCTGTTAAGCTCGCACACTTTGCCCAGAAACAAAAAACAAAACAAAAACAAACCAACAAAATGAATCAGCAACATTCAGCCATGCATGTCAGCTTTAATAGAAGAAGCTAAACAGTATTTACAATATATCCATTGTAAGTAAATGTGTTTCTATTCCAGATTAAAGATGAATTAAAGGAAAAAAATGTATCCTCACGCAGTGTAAAATCTAGATTTAAAAAGGCAACAACTCATCTAAAATTCAACCGAATGTCTCCCTTTACAGCTACAACAACAACTATAACTGTAAATCTGATGAAAAAACACTAAGAACATTTATGATACAATTTATAAATAAACTCAGGAGTCATGTTTCAGAAAATCGTTCCCAGCGATTGTATTTACGTTTTTGGGGCTGATGATAAAATTATCCTGGATCTTTTGATCACAACTTGATCTCACATTAAAGAAGTTTTTTTTTGTATATTTTTTATTGTTAAAATGGACAATAGACAAACATACAATTGAAAACTGAAGATCCCAGTTTGGAAACAGCATGACTCCGTATACATCACAGCCACATAGCCCACATACTGTGCATTAACCTACCTATGGCCAGAATAGTAAAGAAACTGTGCAGCTTTGGCTTTATAACACTGAATTGTTAAATTAATCCATATTGCAGTATGTACACAGTATTTTATCATCTTAAATTATCTCAGGAAAATGTAAAAACTGTGAAATATTCTCATAATAATAATTTAAAATCATAAAAATCATTTTAAAAAAGATATACTCAGTGGTTTGTTTTGGAAAATCTAGTTTCCAGCGATTAATATTTTGGGGAATGACAATGAAATATCTTTTGTTCACAACTTGCTCTTCTGTTTAATAATTTTATTTTTTTTTAGTATATTTCAGACTTTATTTTGTTAAAATACAAACATAAAATTGGTTCACAGAATCTGAAGGCTGAAGATCCCGATTTGGAAACAGTATAACAGTGACGTGAACAAACAACCGTCCTACGCCGTGTCTCGACCTGGTACTGAGTCCTTCAGGTTTAAGGACACTTGAATGGACATGTGCATGTGGGCAGGCAGACAGCAGAAAACTAACGGGGTAGTAGTGTACAGGATGTGGCTAATGCATCACAGCCACATAGCTTGCAGCCCACATACACTGTGCATTAACCTACTTATGACGAGTGCAACACTGAATTCATCCATATTGCACTATGTACACAGTATATAGTGATATATTCTTAAAATACTCGTTTTAAAGTCACAGGAACAGCTCACTCAGATGACTGGCAGAGACAGGAAGACAAGTCAGAGCTACAAACTGACTGAGTGACCGACCGGCTGAGTGAGTGACAGCCATTCAAGAAACCAGTCGAAGTCAAAGCTGACTGACTGACTGACTGACTGACTCGCTGACTGGAAAGCTGCAGGCAGACAGAGAGAAATAAGTGTTTTGAGCGTCACCCAGAAAGAGTAAATAGCCGTCCTGGTGACACAGTGGGGTGGTGGCCGGGCGGAGGCGAAATAGAGGGAAAGAGATGGGGCGTAAAGAGAACAGGGTGCAATACTGAGGGGTGCTGAGGCGGTGAAATGAAGGGTTTGAACTGCTGATGTAAGCGTGGACACACTCTCTTTTTCTTTCTTTCTCCCTCTCTCTCTCTCTCTCTCTCTCTTGCGCACACACACACACACTATCGCACACACAGCGCTGACAAGCTGTTTCTACACACGGGAAGTCATTCAGGGTTCAGGGGTTCAAATGAAAACGAATAACAGCGCCCGGACGTATTGCTCTTCTTCTCTTCTGGCTCTTTCTCTAGCTCTTTCTTGTTGCAGTCATGATCAAGCATTTCCTTCCATTTGCTCTGCCTTCACACTCCTTTCCTCCTCCTCCTCCTCCTCCTACCCCCCCGCCGCTTCGCCCTCACCCTTCCCTCAGCCACCCTCGGCTCTGGATTTCACACAGCTCCCTTTAAATATTAACAGCCACAGTCTGAGGAGTTTCGCTGCTGCACGCTGCATGGCGGCTCGACGTTCAGAGGAGCCATTCTGTATTCATTTTAATCAGCATTCAAAGGGCGAGCATTCTCTATTCATTCTAATCTGTCTTGAGCATTTTAATAAGGACCATTCTTTAGGATCTTCGCTGAATTCGGTGCCATGGAGGAATCTCCACGGGTTATAGTCTGCGTTTGTTGCCATCTCTAATTGGTGTTTTTTTTTTTTCCCATTTGGGAGGGGGGGGGGTGCCGCCTGTGTCATGTGACAGCGGCGTTGCTTGAGTATTCCATTTTATCATCAGGCGGCGCTTGATGTTTTCGAGGGCGGGGAGTGGATTTAAAATCGTGACAGAGCAGAGCGTCTGTTTTTTCGTCTGCTTCATCTCAGATCAATTAACAATGGGATGCACGCAAAAGATGGGAAAGTTTCACGACTGATACTCACAAACAAAATCCCAGAACGCAGACGCTCATGCAAATAATCTCGTGAGGGTTGGCGTTGTTTTTGTTGTGTCAGGTTGTATACCGAGAGCGCAGGAGCAAAAAAAGCAGGATTAATAAAATATCTGAGAACATGTGCCCTGAGAACATGTTGCTGTTTCATTCATGAAACTGGCTTTTCTGACCCTGTCAGGCTGATTTGTGGCCTCCAGTAGGGGAGAACAGTCGAACAGACACAGGAGATGCACAAGTTTACAAACTTGGCTTTTTGAAATTCACCCCAGTGTTGCTTCCAAGTTGTTTACAAGGTAGGAAAAAAAAAAATCAGGGTGCGCTGATACTGTTTTTCATCAAAAACAAGTTGGAGATGATTAATTATTGACAGCTTTCCTGAAGCTGCTCAGTATACAGCGCTTATTGAAACAAACATTTGGGGCTTGAGAAGAGTGAGAACTTATTAAGGTGAATTAAGGTGACAGGCGATAAACGTAAAAGAGAGCGGTTGTGTGTGAGCTTGTGGTCGGTCAGGATAGGTCAACGGGCGTGAGGCAAGCTTTCGGTCTTCTCCAGCTCGAACCGAGTTGCAACCTCCGTGTTGGCGGATGTTGCATCGATGCTGTTTGCTAGCACGTTAGCTCTGGTCGTAGTTGTTCCTTTTTGAGCAGTTTCTTTGCTTTTCACACGGCAACTATCTAACGTTTACCTCACCATAGGCAATCACCATACCAGAAGTCTATGCAGAGCTTTAAACATTTTCATCAGTGTCCTGGAAATAGTTTTAAGAGTAGTTTAAGAATGACTTTGATGTTTTAACCTGCGTTGTTTGAATATTTTGGGTACATGGAGGTAACATAACAAGTGACAGTAATATGCATTTAAAAGGTAATTTGTAGATGTATTAGCAAACAGTCACCAATTTACACATTCATCTGGTCACTCGATGAATCTAAGTCTTATATTTACTCTTCTTTTACCTCTGTTTTGGTCTCCACCAACTTCTACAGGAACTATATGACTATTTAGTCGCTAAATATTCCATTATGTTGCTAACTTCGTTTGCTCTTTTTAACTGGCAATGATGAGATCTGTGAGACTGAACCAAAACAGAAAATTAACACCAAAACAAGGAGCTGAAAGACTCCGTAGCGCTGCATGTTCAGGTGATAATTCTGTTGGTGCCTGCTTGTTTTTTCTTGTACTTTCTAATTATTGTGCTATTGTATGTAAACACAAGACTAGAGACCAGAATCAGTTAAACTGTTTATTGGAACAAGCAGGGATAGTTTGAACAGAATACCTGGGGATAGCGTGTCTGAGACGACAAAGGGTTCAGAGCAGCGCAGGGCTGGCGGTGACAGCAGAAAACGAGACAGTGCTGGATGTGGCAGGAATGGCTCACAGGTATCCTGAGGCACAGGAAGATCAGGGTTAGTCAAAGAGCACACAAAAACAAGGTTAGAAAAAAACAACAACAACTGTGGAGTCACGTGGGATACTGAACAATCTGGCAGAGCCTGGGAGGTTACGCTGGTCTTAAACGCTGAGCCGGTTGATTTGGATGATTGGAAGCAGGTGTGATGAGGTGATTAGGCAGCAGGCGAGAGGGAAACCGGGGGCCACGGCCAGACAGACGTGACACAAAAGTGGATGGGAATGACTGAAATAACGTAACACATTGCAGTCCTAATTATTATGTAGATCTGGTTTGTGTATTTATTTGTCTGAAACGGCAGCCATCCTTCCCTCTACTCCTTCAAGGATGTGCAAAAAGAAAAAGCAATTCCAGTGTTTGATCATGTAAAGTCAAATTAAAGTCATTACTTGAGGCGGCTGTGGGTCAGGAGGTAGAGCAGGTCGTCCACCAATCAGATGATCGGCGGCGGTTCAATCCCTGAGCAGTTGGCACCTTGCATGGCAGCCTGCGTCATCAGTGTATGAATGGATGAATGAGATATGTACTGTAAAAGTGCTACTGTAGAATATAAAGGGCCTTTGGTGTTCATGCTAAGCTAACAAAAACATAATAATTCTTATTTTCAAGTGATTATACGCGAATGAAAAAATAGTTATATATATTTTGTATTTAATTTCTGCCACATTCTATAAATAGAGTGTCCTAAATCTGACACACTGGAGCTTTAAAATGTTATTTGTTCTGATTTTTAGCTGTGTTTTTTCTCCCGGCAGAGCGGGTTTCACCTCAGTTTTGCCCTTGAAGCTGACAAAGCTGCGTTGATTAAATGAACCGCTTCATGTTTTTACTAATCTACTGATCACAGCGGGACTCTTGAGCTATTTTAGAAATTAGTTGATTTTATTCTGCTGAGTGTGATACAAAAGCGAGGCGCTGCGTCACAGTGCTTTCTTTGACTTGATCGTGATTGACCACTCTGTGCAAGGAGTTTATGTTGCAGTAAAGGGCAATCTGTCACTCACCCAGACACTAATTCAAATGTGTGCCTGCCTACGCTTGCACACAAAAACACCTCACGCCAGAGGCAACCTCGCGGTGACCCAGGAAAGGTGCTAGGTGTGGGTGTTCGGCGTGTTACAAGACAAAACGATGGACACTAAGTTGTCTAAAAGCCCTGCTGGGAGTCAGTGAAGCGCTCAGCCATGTAATGCTCTTAGTGCCACTTTCAACAACAAACATACACACACACACACACACACACACACACAATCGTGCCCAGTAAACACACACGCATGCATGCATACCTACTGTACCGACATGCAACACACGTCTGTGGATACGGTTCGCATTTTTACACTCGACAAACATCGTGAGCCCAGACGCACACTCAGACATTACTGCAGTGCTTTCACAGCATATTATTCGCGTCCCATTACAGCGCTGCAATCATTTGTCCTCCCTCTGCGCTCGTGTCGGGACAAAGCGGAAGTAAATTCGACGCTCTACTAATGGGCGACTCATTCAGATTTTCTGCCATGTTATTGTTTGTACTTAATGCAGAAGCCATCTTACCGTAATGTTTATTTAATGCGTGCCTCTGCTGCTGTTACCGTGTCTTTTTGTCGTGTTTGCCTTCACTTAAATTTTAAGTTTTTAATAACGGCTCCAGATCCCAGATCAGATTTTTTTTTTTAAAGCAAGCTGAGCTGCAGGGCCTTGACGACATCCTTCTTACAAACAGATGTTTTTTTGTCAGTTTTTGATGACATGAGATGTAGGAGAGCAGAAATGATTCAGTGCACAAAAGATGACTCGAGGTACGTCTTGAAAAGATAAGTTTTGCCACAAAGGAAAAATGGGGCAGCGGCTGTTGAATGGGAACGCGTGCTTTCTAAAATAAAGTCTGACTGATTGATGGATTGAATGATTTTCAGATTTCAACCTTTCAGCTGCGAGCGGGCGCGCTTTCAAAATGATCGGCGTGCGATGGGTGGCCGACGGATGACCTCGCGAAGCCGTAATTGGCGGGTGTTTGAAGCGTTCGGATGCTCTGACACGTCGTTGGAAGTGTTTGTCAAGAAGGCGAGAATTGAATCTGTGAATTTTATAGTTTCTTATCGCTCCTGACAACACCATAATAACCGCTCATCAGGGAATAAACCCTATTACATGTCCAGTAAATACGCTCCACGGGAAGATATGGGCACGCACGTCTGCAGACTAATTTCCATTCATAAACAGCACAATTTCTAAACAGCCATATGCTCCGTTTGCCACGAGCCCCCCTGCAGCAGACTGCGTTATTGACTGAAGCCACCTACAGTAGCTTCACATTGCTTTGAGGCCGTCGCTTGAATGCATAATCTTTCATGTTTGTTTGTTTATGCACGTACTGTATTTCGAAGCTCGCCTATATCCTGCCTGCTTTTTTTTTTTGTTGGTTTTTTTTCACCCTCAAGTGCTTCCGTATCCGATTAAAAATGGATGAGAACTTTATTTAGTGCGTGGAAACTCGCTCTGCCAGTCAACCGTGTTGCTTAAAATGAACGTGGAGGTGGGTGGGGGTTGGGGGGTGTGAGACTCTGTGTGGTTGGGTTCCTCCTGAGCCGGTGGGGGTGATGAGACGAGTGGATGTGGGGTTACCGCTGGGTTAAACCAGACTGCTGTCGGGTCAGCCAGAGTTCAGCAGTGGCAGACAGACAGCACAGCTCAGGTAGACGCGACGATGGCTGTGGTTTTAGACAGACAAGACCGCTGAGGTGGAATTCCCCCACAGAGACTGAGACTTAGAGGAGAGGATACGGGGGTTTAGGGTACTGCAATTAAATCCATGGGAAATCTAATTCTTTGGAAATGAAAGCTAACGATTAGAGTTCCCTTCAGGAATGGGAAAACAAAGTAGAATTTTGTACTTTACCAGCTTGACATTATACTCGCTTCACCATGGGAACCTATGGAAAAAAGCCAGTCAGACACCAGCTACTACTCTGCCTTAATGAGAAAAGATGTTCAAACTTTTTTCCTCTCTCTCTCTCTCTCTCTCTCTCTCTCTCTCTCTCTCTCTCTCAGCTCTTCTCCTCACTTTTATTTTTTTAAGTTGAGAACAAATAAACTGCTAGCTGTAGGAGTTTTTATTTTTTCTCTGACAGTCAGCGGCTTGAAGTAAAAAAAAAAAAAAAAATTTAAAAAGTGCTAGCACTCGGAGCCAGCAGCCCTTATATCGTGCATGTGAAGTATTCAGAGCCAGGCACTGAATTATGAAGTAGACAGCAGGAATCGGCTACAAATTCATGATACCAACCATTATTGGTTACATTAGGCTTTTATTGAATAATTAGATTGCACTTTATTCATAACTCGTTAGCAAAAATAATTATCCACATTGCTTGTTATGTAAACTTCAGAGCCATTAAGTTTTAAAAGCTTGTTTCACGCCTCATACATCACCTTTGAGAGATGGTTCAAGTCTACTTACTGCAAACAAGCTGATAGTATATGACATGTAAGTAGTGGTCACCATCTCAGTTCAATTCAGTTTTATTCATATAGCGCCAAATCATAAGAGAAGTTATCTCAGACCCAACAATTCCCACCATGAGTACTCCAAACTACCGGATAACAGTAAACAGTGTGTATATTTGCATATGTATAGTATGCTAATTATCGGAGTATACTGTGATAATTAGCATAGTATACATGCATTTATATAACATAAACTATATGTCTGAAAGAAGTCCAGTGAGAGTTGCAGTGTGTTTGCTGACAGGCATCAATCCAGCTGATACCGACTTTGCAAAGCTGTGCGGCCAATTAAAGTAAAGCACAATTTCCTAAGATTTAAAACTTTTGTTTGCCAAACTCTTCTCTGGAGTTGTCCCTCATCGTCATCCACAATTTGATATGAATATATTTTACACATCAAAAGAATCAGGCTCCGGCTCCGTATTCGAGACGCAGCAGCCACACATAACACAAAGCTGAACAGAAAACTCTCCCCATCGTCTTTGGCTCAGGATTCCTTACTGTACGTCAATGTGTCTGTTTGTTAAAGTTCTTCTATTGTTTCATTTTATTGTATTTTATTTCTCTGCTGTTTGCATTTAACCACGAATACGTTTACTTACGGCACAGTTTGCCAAGTTTTATTTCCTGTCAGCGGCTTTGTTTTGTGCATTTCATTATGAGACAATGCTAATCAACACTGTACTCAAACATTAAGCTTTTTGTGTGTAAGTATTATGATGGGAGACGTTTCCACTTTTTCAGTGTGAACACTCCTCATACACCACTTATCCCTCACCTACAATGCTGTCCTTTCATCCCTTCCCAGGAGACTGAGCAGCGCTTCACACATGGCCTCATGTGACACCGACGACCATCGTCCACACAGCAGATCAGGTGTCTTTAATGACCATCGTCCACCTGGGAGCTCAGGTGACCCGAACGACTGTCGTTACACCAGACCTGAGGTGACTTTAACGACTCTGACGACAGTCGTCACAACAACGACGAGCGCTAACGAACCAAGTCATAAATAGTCAGATCTCTCCACCCAGTCAGTCAAGCTTCTTGGACGAGTGTCTTCATGGAACAGTTGTCCCAGAATTAACCTTCTTAAAGATACACACTCCTATATTAAATTATGACAATGTGATCTCATGGGATGGTGTAAAAATAGCGTGCCGCTTTTAAGGACATGTCATGGCTATGTGTTTTAAGCTTTCTGTCAACACCGTAAAAAATGTATTTGCAAGGAAGGACAAAGCTAGTTGACCTTTGTTATTATGATGACAATATTAAATACAAGGTTAATCAGCTGACAGTATAAAGATTGGACAGGGTGTCCATGACGTCACTTACAGGTTTCCGAAGAGAGATTTTTAAGTTAAAAATGTTGGTAGTCCTGCCGCTCGGTTAAAAAGATCGGCAAAGACGTGCATCATCGGCAGGCTTATGGAGATTCACTTGTTCTGTAGCCAGCCTCAAGTAGACGTTTAAGGAACTGCAATTTCTGCCACAGGTTGCCGCTTGGGTTAATGATGTGAAGCTTCTTGGTTATGATAGGAAAAGATCATATTATGTATGTGACATAAGTTAAAGGTCCAGCGTGTTCAGTTAGGGCAATGATGGTATAAAGAATGGACAGAGCTAGAGTGATGTTTTCAAAGCGCCCAAACATCATTCTCCTGTGTTTGCTTGACCGATCTCTACTCCACATGCAGACTTTGTCACCTTCACAGAGGAAAATAACACTCTAGCCTCTGCACAAGAAGTCAGGCGAGACCGGCGTGAAATGACATGCGAAAACAAAAATGCATTTTGGTAGCACGCTAAATGACTGCTGTGTTATCCATTCACCATTCTCAGCCTGGTGTGACCAGGCTGAGGACGAGGATTAGGCCATAGCTAATGTGTTTTGTCACATTGGCCCTCATCTCAGTTCTTTGAATTTTCCTCATACTGTGAGTAACAACTGTCCAACAGCCCATATTAATCTGACTGTTATTCTCAGTATCCATGCTGTTGTATGTACCTCACACTTTCTCTACTTAACTGGACTGATGGCTCATTGATTGCACCTGTGCCTGGTATATTTAAGTGAATCTGTTGGCTGATGAAAAACTGAGAGACTGAAAGACTTGCTATTGATTTCAATCTTACTTTCTGTGCACTTGCAATGAAGCTGCATGGAAAAATATTTTGATTTCAGCTGCACGACTTTTTTTCTTTAAAAAAAAAAGAAGCTGTTTACTTTCTCTTCTGTGTTCAGGCGACATTTTCACTTTTACAGTCTGCTCCCTAAGCGACAAAGACGAGAGACTGAATCCCTTCGCTGAAAGCGCTGTAATTATATTTTTTTTTATCTAAAAGGAGAAAAGGCAATCCTGTCGACTACTTTTTATTTTTAACTGACAGTAAGCGTGTCTTAATGGCTGTCCACATGCCTCTCATGACTTGCATTCTAAGTACAATTAGCCACCGCGAGCTTGGACTCTGGAGACGAACAAATATGGAGAACAGATCACTGGTGGGGCAGAGGTGAGGAGAGACATGCAGCCAGAAGGATACAGCGTGATGGATAGAGGGCATTGAAATATGAAATATGCATCATGGCTCTCGTTAAATTTTAATCCAGACTGTTGACTGGAGGTTGACCCCATTGTGACCCAACACTTACGGGAGTGAAAATATCTGCCGAGGGAGGCGTGAGGGTGCAGGAGCAGGGTGAGGAAATTGTGAGAAAGAAGGGAGTAATGAGGCTGACTGGAGGTGTAGACAGGTAATTTTATCTGTCTGAGTGCCTCAGCGTCTGAGCATCCCCCTAACTACACAAGAAGCAGCGTCGAAAAATCAGCTTCGAAGAATTTTTCATAAGAAATCCCTCACATTTTTTTATATCGTGTATGTGTGCAGAGGATGTAACAGTTCCTTGAAAGATACACCTCAGTACTATAACTCCAGAAATGTGCACAGGAGTGTGTCCTTGAAGGAGACGTCAGTGCGTTTTTTGAAATCCTGAAAAAAAGAAAATGACATGTATTTTCTCTTATGATAGAATAGTTCAAAAGGAACATGAACAATTCTCTTTCAAAGCTTGAAAACAGCGCTAAGACTTTAATCTGTTGTGTTATTATGAAAAAAGCTTCATCCCTTTGTAAGCATAATGTTTGGCCATATCCCCGGGAAATCAGCCTGTCAGAGTCTGGCGTCGGTGGAAAAAGATGTTCATATTTGCAGACACCGATTGAACTGCACAGGATGATAAGGCTAACTTATGTAAATTTTGTTTTTAGTTCGTATTTGCCTTTAATGTTTTTATTCAGTAAATTGTTGCTGATGCTTGAACTCGTGTTCCCTCTTTCCCCTTGATATTCATTATCTCTGTTTATCAGGTTGTTTGTGTTTCTATAGGCCCGTGTGAGTGCTTGCAGGCATAAAAAGCAGTGTGTAAACTGTATAGGCTGACAGGCCCCAATTTTTATCGTCTGGTGTATCCCTAAAGTCCTTTGAGTTATTAGAAAGGTGGATATTGTTACAATTTTTCCCCCCATATAATTGAATTGCAAATGATTGGCCATGTCTGCATACCACAACATCAACGTGGCAGAAGCTGGATTCTTTTAGATATGTTTCATATGTTTAGATTCACCATCTATTCGTTACTTTTAGCCAACTAGCTCACTCACCAAACACTCACTGTTTCAATTGTATATGCATTAAGCTAACTGTTTTGTATTTATGTTACATTTAGCTAACAATTTCAGTTTACAGTTTGTTTCATTTAGCTAACCGTTTCAATGATATACGTTACATTTAGCTAGCTATTTCAATGGTATACGTTACAGTTAGCTAACTATTTCAATGGTATACGTTACAGTTAGCTAACTATTTCAATGGTATACGTTACTGTTAGCTAACTATTTCAATGGTATACGTTACAGTTGGCTAACTATTTCAGTGGTATACGTTACAGTTAGCTAACTATTTCAGTGGTATATGTTACATTTAGTGAGCTATTTCAATGGTATACATTACATTTAGCTAATTATTTTAATGGTATATTTTTAGCTAACTCTCAGCAGTTTACTTTTTGCTAACAATTTTGTTAGCAAAAAACATCTGTTTAGCTGATGTTTAGCTCATTTTTTAGATAGCCAGTTTTACTGTTTCAGTAACATTTAGCTATTTCAACAGTGTCATTTTAGCTAACTGTTTTAACAGATTAGCTTAATATTCTTTATGAGTTACTTTTAGCTAATTTTACTTTAACTGTTTCGATTATATTTAGCTGTTTCAACTGTCTTTATTACTTTTAGCTAAACGTTATGTGCTTGTGCACTTTTAGTGGCAGCACGTGGTGTTAGTGTGTGTTAGTTGTATTAGTTAGCCATGATAGCCCATAGCTTCTGATTATTGTGAGTTCTGTGCTAGTTTTCTGTAACTTTTCTGTAACAATGTTCCTGGGGGTTTCTTTCCACATTGTAGGACAAAAGTTAATCAAGTTAAACAACAATTACTTTGTATTTTATTTGTATTCTTTAGCTGTAATTTCTGCCTTGAGTTTGTGAAATGTTGTCAAAAAAACATAATTACTGAATAAACAACAACATTAGATTGATTTTTTTTTAAAATGACCATCCTTATATAAACATATAAAGTGATTCACACATGTTGATAAAGGCTCTGTTAAGGCTGGATTTGTAATTATTAGCTTCGTTACAAATGTCAGTGAGATTCTGACATGTTTTCTTCTGGATCAGGTCTCACTCAAGATAGATCTCACTTAATTTTATTTAATAGAATAATATTTTCTGTTTTATTTTCTTGCACACTTGTACCCTGGTTGGAAATCACTGCTGTATATCCAACATACTGTGCGTTTGTTGGGTATGAGTGCCCACGGCTTTAACCACTCCCTCAACCTCTAGTGCACCGGCCCGTAGCCTCATTAATAACCCCTGCGTTTGCTGAATGGGGCTCCGACGATCTATTGCGGTCTATTGCAGTGTTGTTTTTGTTTGGCCCTGGTCACAGTGATTCCTGGGAGATGGCAGCATCATAAATCTACAGCTTATTCATGGAGCTAACCTGACCTTTACAGCAACACCGAGAACAGAAGGGAGAGGCAGACAGAGAGATGGAAACCAAGGGAGAATAGTAGAAAAGGCCAGGGAAAAGATAGAAAATGGAGGGAGGGTGGGAGGTGAGAGGGTTTAAAGGTAGAGCTGAGGGGATGGGAATGGTAAGGGGGAGGAAGGGGAGGTGGGAAGCACAGCAAAGGAATAGAGAACAGACAGAGGCAGCCGGGGGAGATGTGAACGGTAGAAGAGAGAAAAAGGAAATTTAGCAGAGAATAGGAGAGTGAAGAGACTGAGAGGTTATTACAGGATGAAAGCAATCAATGAGTGTGAAGTGACTGGGAGATGGAGAATTGTATGCCCGTGTGTGTGTGTGTGTGTGTGTGTGTGTGTGTGTGTGTGTGTCAGTCGATGGAGCCCATCTCTGCCGGACCTCTGTCACCTGTCGAGTCTCTAATAAAGTCTCCATGTTGGGGGTTTCGTAGGCTCCCAGATGGCACTGCATCTCTCTCTACGTGAGCCGTCCAACACCTGACCAACAAAAGTAAAACGTGCTTTGAGTGTAGCTGTGCGTCCCACGTGTGTTTGTTTGTTTAAGTCAGTGTTGTGTTTTCAGAGAGAGGAAATCAGATGACATTTGTGATTATTCGCCTCATCATCAGTTTATTTGTTCTTTTTGGTCACGTCTTTGGGAAACCCCAGCCGGCACGTCTACGTAACGCCGTTTTGATCTTTGAACTCGACCAGGAGCGTTTCATAAGTGCCCACTAAACTTTAACTTGCTCAGATTTTGTGTTTTTCCTGCTTTGTGTGCTTCTAAATGTGTAAATATGCTGTGCAGTTAAATCATTTATTACTTATGGTTGTTTTTACCCTTTGCACAGGGTGTTTTATTTTGAAAATTGACTGGATTCTCTATGCCGTATCTGACTTCGGATCACCGCGCTTCCGGTGGACTTGACTAGAACAAACGTACCCAATGGAATACGGCCTACGGTTAGTTCTGATACCTCGAGTTATCAAGATTTAGACGATATTACTGATGTCAAAGAGTTTCAGGAAAATTGTGAAAGTGTTTGGAGTGAAGATGGTGTCAAGGAAATATTATATTGACACAAACAGGTGTACTATTTCAAATTGGTTGAGTTTATGCACAAAAACACAAAGATTCATAAAAAATCAATGAAAATGCTTCAAAAGAAACGACACTGCATCGGTTAAAACCAACCGTAAACCCACCATGACGTCACCCGTTGGTTTGAGGGCGTCCGTTTTGAAGCCTCAAATGGTTCTTGGTTCTTCAGAGAGAAAATGACTCTACTTGGACAAGAGTGTGCAGCTGATGGGTGACGTACTGCAGGTTGAAGTTTCATGAGCCTGGTGTGTTACACTGGACCGACTCACTGAGAATGATTTCTCAATCACAGGGAAGCCATGCCCTAAAGCACATCCTGTTTTATCGTCTTTTTTACTCTAAATGGGACCATAATTTACAAAATGAACATCATGCTATATGGAAGAAGACTTTAAACTAGTCATTGAGACCATAAAGTCATGGGGTAACTGTTTTTTTTTTTTATCATTGAGGTGATGGTCAATTGGGGAAATATGGTCATTGAAGACTCATGTCCATCCATGCATTTTCTTCCACTTACCCGGGAATGGATCACAGTGGCAGCAGGTTTAGCATGGCGTTCCAGACATCCCTTCGTATTCCAGCTCTTCCTCTGGGATCCCGTTGCGTTCCCAGGCCAGATGGGCTATATAATCCCTCCAGCAAGTTCTGGGTCTGTCCTGCCAAGTTGGACGTGCCCAGAAAACCTCCAAACGAAGGCGCCCATGGGTGCATCCTAATCAGATACCCGAACCACCTCAGCTGATTCCTCTCAACGCGAAGGAGCAGCCTCTACTCTGGATGTCCGAGCTCATGACAACTGTACTGAGGGTGATTTTTGATATTAAGGCTTAAAGTGATGCAGAATTAACAGCGTCACTGTTTTATTGACAATTAAGTGCTGCTACAGATGGCTTATTGGAGCACCCAGGGGTCATTTGGCATGCCTCAGGTCCACCAATGATCCGGGTCTTTGCCGATATTTAGATTAGAAAAGCAGTACATACATACATGCCTCAGCGCTCCAGAAACCAGAATTGTTGTGTGCAACATTATACAACAACATTATAATTACACCTTCCATCTTTATGTTGTTACAACATTGTTCTACATACACATGTATACAAGCATTGCCAGTCTTATCTAACATAACCTCTTTTCAAGTCCAAATTAAAAGCTGCCTTATTTTCTCGTGCGTTTAATTAATTCATTTTCTTGACCGCGCTTTTATTTCCTTTATTAAATTTCTGTCTGTGCTTATTATTATTACTGACAGTTTATTTCTTTTCCTATTATTGTTTTGTCATCTTTATTTCATACGACTGTAATTGATTTTTATTTTTTCCCCTCCACTGTGTTATTTATTTGTTCTATATGAAGCACCTCACAGATTAAGTTGCTTCGTAATTCATTGACGTTAGTTGTGAGTTTCATCGCGATCGACTCAACCCGAGCGTAACCTGAATATCTAAAATATGAAACAACTTGTAACGTGGCCCTGGAAAACAGACACACACACACACACACACAGAGGAAACCCAAACACAAACCTACCCTGTTACTCATCTCATTATTATCGTCTCATTATTATCTAAATGATACGCTAACCATTTGTACCTAATTGCTTTGGCGATATTGTTTCTGAACTTTCATTCCAATTGAGCTCATTAAAGTGAAATTGCGCAGAGATGGAGGTTGATTTGTGAGCTCGCAGCGTGGTGGACAGATAACTCCATCCGTACAGAAACTGCTCTCCTCATTGGTATTCTGCTCGCGTCTGCCGCACAGACCCATCACGGATCCGACAGGTAGAAAAAAAATAAAAATAAAAAATGGACCATTAAGAAGCAATGACTCCTACAGCTGTAGAGCGAAGCCGCGCATACACACAGACACACAATGTCTTTCTCACAGATGAAGCACCACTACGTACAGTAAGCCAATTAGCCACTACAGCATTAGGTTCAATATCAAGTTAGCCAGGGAAGATGCCATTAAGCGGTCTGTGCAGTAAATGTGTGGACATAACTGTTAGTCGGTCTCGTTCACCAGGAAAATGAAGTCCAATGTTTATTTTTCGAGTTGTGTTTATGGAAAAAGACCCCGGTTTGGTGTGAGGATTATTTCCTCGCAGGCTGTTGTCTTGGGGATCTGGCTGTAATTTCAGTGAAATTAAACGATTTGGAAACTAAAATGAGATCCCAACAGACTGCCAGGAAAAATCAATTGAATGTTCAGGAGCTGTGGTAAGGCTGAAAATATACACACACCCACACACACGCACAAGCTCAGACATATCCTCACGCACGTACAGTTTCATGCATGTGCACACAAACATGCTGCAGTCATAAAAACACACAGGTTTACAAGCTACCTCACACACATTCCTCAGACCCTCGTGTCTCCTTCCAGAACAATTACAGGAGGTGTTTCTGGGGGGAGATGCCTCCATTTTTTATAATTATTATTATTATTATTATTATATAACATCATATACATTTTTTTGTTTGTGTTTATAGAATGCAAACAAACAAGCATCAGCATCTCAAAGGTACATTGTGTAAGATTTAGGGGGTGTTATTTAGAGAGAACAGAGTATAATCACCTGAAATTATGAATTGTCTTTTTGTGTTTGTGACTTTAGATTCAGCCTTTTATATCTGCACATGCAGCGGGTCACAGAGTCTGTCGTGTTGGACCTCCATGTTTCTACAGTATCCCAGAGTGGACAAACTAAACACTGACTCTAGATTCAACTTTTCATATTTTCTGCAGCAACCACGCTAGAAAGGAGAGGGTGAGTTGACGGGGTTACACCATTAGACGCTGCACTAACACTAGACTAAATTATTATGAAATCAAACCTGCAGAAGTCAGTCAGCATTATTGCATTTCCCAAAATGTTGGACTATTCCTTTAGATTCAGTCCAGTTGTGTTTACATTTTCCCGACGTGCAAAGGTGGACGTAGTGTGTCACAATCAAGCAGCAACCTCCGTGGCTGTGAAGTGAAGCCAATGACAAAACCTGCAGTTCCTCAAACGTCCACTTGAGGCTGGCTACAGAATGAGTCAGTCTCCATAAGTCCCCATGTTAAAATGTCCAACTTCCCCGCAGAAATAAACACGTTTACAGCCTGGTACAAAAAACAGTTTTGGTCTCTATAGCTTATTTCCTTCTTAATGACAACTGTACTGAGTCTTTTCATATAACCCAACCTGTTTATTATATTATACTTAGGCTTAAAGTTATGCATAATTAACAGCTTTGACTGACAGGTAGGTGCTGTTACAGGCATCATTCAGCCTGCGTCAGTCCCACCAATGATCCTCATCTTTGCTCTGTTTGCTTTGTTCCCGACCAGCGAGCTCTCGTGTGTCATTAGCAAAGTTGGACGTAGTGCGTTATAATGAAGCTGCTGGTCAGACGTGCTTGTTGAATGGTCTTTCAGAACCTTCTTCCCAATCCTTTAATTTACCAGCTGTGAAGTTTCATTCATTATTATTACTATTATTATTATTCAACCATTTCTGTCACTTGAACACATGTGGTGCAAACTAGTCCTGATTGAGCGTAATGCTACTTTCAGTCTGCAGGTCGTCTTCTCCACTGGAGACTATCGTTCAAGTCACGACTTTCTTTCCCGTTTCCACTAAGAAAAGTAGTTTTAGTTGCAAACTCAACTGATATGACTCACTTCCATAACGGTCATAACCATTAAGGTTGGAGGATTTATTGCACGTCTCTCTCGAATGGTGTCATCGAAATCATGAAGGTTCTGCATTGACTACAAGGTTGTACCAACAAAAAAGTTTCTATTTTAGCTCCTAAAAATGTTGTTTGTGCTGAACTCTGTCACGCTGAAGCCCCTCCAGGTTTGAAATCGCCTCGTTGAGGTGACTGGTCACCTGCTCGATAGAGCAGGAAGTTTTCCATCCTTTCCTTCTCACCACGTCCCTCCATCCTTGCCTTTCTTTGATTTACTTTCCTTTCCCCCCTATGATTTACTCCCCACCCTCCATCTTTTCCTCTCGTCCTCCTCCTCCTCCTCCTCTCTTCCTGTCATCTCTTCCCATCCCCTCCTCATAACTTCATAACTCTGCTTTCCCCTTCCGCCTCCCGCTCCCCTCTCCTCCGTCTCTTCAAAGTCATCTCAGTCTTCACTGTCATTGCGCTGAGAATTACACATCGCTCAAAGCGCTAACATCTGACAAAACGCTGTTCACTGACATTGTCGGTAGCAACACGCGGAGTGATAGAAAAAGTTCACTCAAGCAGCCATCCCATTATGCCGCCAGACGCACACACACACACGCACACACAAACTGTACCTACACTTTGACAGTTGTAGATACATTCAATTTACCTTATAGTGGCCTCCCGAAGGGACAGCGACAACTGAACAGTTTGTAACTGAAAATAACAAACACAAGCAAGTGCGCAATGCATCACACACTCTCTTCCTCCCTCCCACTCTGCATTAAGTGCATTCGAGTGGCTGGTAACAGTAGCAGCGTCAGGCTTTTATCGCTGTAATTTGCAGCCATACATCAGGGTGACAGTGGCCCGGGCAGGACGGTGTCGGCCAGCTCCCAGACACCGCTGCACTCTCTACTGACACACGCCAAGGGCAGCCAGATAATGTAGATGTATGAATAAAACAACACAACTTTGATGTTGCAGATCACAATGCATCATTCATTCGCACCCACAGTGAGACGCAGAAGTGAAGGATACTGTTCATTTACAGCCGCTGAGGATGAGATAAGGGATGCAAGGGGATAAGCGATGCACTGGCCATGGCTGGACTTCAATCAGTGAAAATATACAGTGTGCTATTTATGCGGTGGCTCACATCTGCATTCAAAGGGAAATGTCCAAAAGAGAGGGAGAGGGAGGGATGGAGCAAAGGATGAGAGGGATAAAATGTCATAGCTGGGGTTGATCGACAGGGAAGGTCCATCTACTCTATCTCGGAGTATATGGAAGGATAGAGATGAAGAGGAGGTGTGAGGGATGAAATGGGAACAAAGAGATAGCCGCGAGGTGGAAGAGGACTGTACTAGAGAGAGTGCAAGCAGAGGGAGTAACACGGCCGGACAGGGCGGTAAGAGAGAGGTGGGGGAAGTCGAGGGATTAGGGAGGCAAAGAAATGAGGGGAGAAGTTATAATGGTCTGTCCGTGCAGATGAAATAGAGAGAAAAATGTGCAGCTTGATGAAGGTGAAGAGGTACAGGTGGATTTGAATAGCAGTCTGGGGAGACAGAGGATGAGAGGACGGTGTGGGGAGAGAGAGGGGAGGATTGGTAAAGGTTAAGAGGGATTTTGTTAGATCTGTTTTTTTATTCCATCCTGACTGATTTTAATGGGGTCTTAAAGTCACCGTGAGGTTACCTAGGCAACTAAGATACGGTGTTGGACTGGTGGCGGGACATTGTTATCTGTGCAGACGAAGGGACGGAGGAATTATCCAGCTCTGACTGTGAAAGAGGTGCGTGTGTGTGTGTGTGTGTAAGAGAGGGAGGATGTGTGTTTGCAGATGTATGCAGGTGTGTGTCATTAAAGCTGACTGTGTATACAGTGTGTATAGCAGGTGTGTGTGTGTGTGTGTGTGTGCGGTGGGGCAGGTGTGTGTGCCATTTCTATTTTGAAGATGTAATGGTGCAGGTGCATGTGTGTGCGCTTGTACTTCTACCTCTGTGAGGACCAATTGTAGACATTTTTGGCTACGTGAGGACATTTTTTATAGTTCTCACACCGTCAAAGGGGAGTTATTACTTTTGAGATGTGTTCAGGCAGAAATAACCGACAGCAAATGTACTGACCGTGTGTTAGCTGTAAGCTAATCAGCAACCAATGCACTGGCTGAGTCTTTGGGGGTGTTTGTGATCTGCTCAGTGTTTGAATGAACTCACAGATTTTTCTTTCCATTTTCTCTCTTTATGAAGCAGATTTATCAAAGCCCCACGATAATGGACAACAAAAAATTCACTCACGGCAAATCCAGGTCCAATTGTGTCTTCATGTTGTATCCAGTTGCCTCTAAAATTTGCGGCATGTTCTTTCTGAACCAAGCGGCAACCTCTGTGTCTGTGAAGTGAAGCCAAAAACTGCAGTTCCTCAAACGTCCACTTGACGCTGACTACAGAACGAGACAGTCTCCATAAGTCCTCATGTTAAAATGTCCAACTTCACAGCAGAAATAAACATGTTTACAGCCTGGTACAAAAAACAGTTTTGGTCTCTATAAATAATTTCGCTGTTCATGACAACTGCACTGAAGAAATTTTTATATAACTCACCTGTTCAAATTATATTAAAGTTATGCAGAATTAAGTGCAACAACGTACAATGGGTTAAGAAAGTCATATAATCAAACATGCTGTAAATAACAATTTAGCCAGATTAATAACTTTATTTAGGGGTAAAATCAAAAGTGAGCTTACAGAAAGAGAAGTGTCAAAACCTGCAGTTCCTCAAATGTCCACTTGAGGCTGGCTACAGAATGAATCAGTCTCCATAAGTCCTCATGTTAAAGTGTCCAACTTCACAGCAGAAATAAACATGTTTACTGCCTGGTACAAAAAACTGTTTTGGTCTCTATAAATAATTTCCTCGTTCAGTCTGAATTCTTTCATCTCACTCGTTCAAATTATATCAAGGCTTAAAGGTTTGAGTAATTAGCAGCAGATTGACAGGTAGGCGCTGTTACAGATGGCTCATTTGAGCTCCCAGACATCATTCAGTCCAGCTCAGGTCCACCAATTATCCACATCTTTGTTGATTTTGAGGTTAGCCAAGAATACAGCTCTTCAGAAACCTGTGGGTGATGTCACGCATACGCTGTACATTCTTTACACTGTCAGCAACTACGGCAAGAACGGCATGTCAAAGTTGAGGCAGGACGTCAGTGCATAAATCGTAATGAAAAATTTACATGAGTTATAAACTGTTACCATTTATTTTACTTTCAAAACATGGTAAATTAAGCTGACATAGATTGCAGCAATTACCTCAGTAAATACATTATCATTACCGATAGGAATGGTGTTGAAAACAACAACAACAACAGTAATAAACTGTGATTATCCTTTAAGGTTAGGGTTGTAATGCAGCATCCTCGTAAGTATAGTAATACTGGCGGCAGGAATGTGTTTTGTTTCGATGTACCTGTGTCCAGTATGTGCCATTTACCAGTTCCTGTGTGCTTTTGTGTTTTGTGTAGGTGTGTGTGTGTTTCCCTGTGTGTGCAGGAATGTGCCTTGTTTGTCAATGCCTCACTGGTGTGCATGTGTGTGTGTGTGTGTGTGTGTGTGTGTGTATCTGTGCGTGCACGCCCATGAATCTGTCTGTCCGTGTAGCTGTGCTTGCACTATACGACAGAGTGTGAATCATCAGAAGCAGCGGAGCCATAAAGCCCAGAGCTGTTAGGCAGGATGGCTCCTGGAATGATCACAGGGAGGCTGTACTTCTATTTCCCAGGCAGCCATCACTGTGGGAGGCTGAGGAGCTGCTGTCGCTGTGTTTGCAGGGACCCGAGGGTTAGCCAGTATATACTGTAGTCACACCTGACAGCACAGCCAATGGCCATAATGTCAGCGACAATGATTGAACACGTGAAATATGTGCTCTTTGTCCGTGGTATTGGACAGGGTGGAGGTTAGCGGCGGGGTCAGGGTAAAGGTTAAGGCAAGAGGAAAATTGCCTGTTTGGAAGGAAAGCCTGCCTCTCCGGCTCTGCCTCCATCTTTTATTAGTCAGAGTTGAGAGCTCGCCTCAGTGACAAACAAGATATTTGTCAGATTTGATTTCCTCTCTGCAGCAGAACTTTGCTGGTTACTCCAACAGAACACTGTAATATGGAGACATTAATAATGCATACGCGCCCACTGCTAGGGCGGATCTATATAATTGCACCAGACAAAACATTCTTCTGATACTCACTAACGCAGCATAATTTTGAATAATAAGATAGATTCATTTGGAGTATTTGGGATCAAAACAACCAGATGGCTTCGATGGGCATAGTTAGTGCGGGTACTGGTGAGGTAAAGCTAACTTTCCTTCCATGAAAATGATTCATTTTTAATATTGTGCATGCTGATTAATGCAAAGAAAGCCTTAATAGAAAATAAAAAACACAAAGTAGATGGATTTAGCCCATTTGGACAGTTCAAAGGGGGGAAAAACAAACAAATTACACATCACACTGCCCTTCAGCTGTGCGCTGCTCTTTTCTGTATTTATGCTTCTCCTTTTCACCCATTCTTCAGTTTTACTCTCCATATCTAATCATTCAACAATGCCAATGTTTACATTGCACCAATGGCACCCGCAGCTGCTATCGGAATATAGATGCAGTCATTGCTTTGCATGTTTTCGCCATTCATATTAGTTATATGACATTTTTGTGACAAGTGTGGCTTTTTGTCATTTACCTTCTGCTTTCAGCGGGAGAGACTAAATGGAAGCTCCGCGGAATAGTGAATGAGAAATAACAACATTATTATTGTTAAGTGTTTCATAAGTAGTTTTGCAGGCAAGCACATCCATCAGAGCTGCAGGGGAGGGTGGGTGGAGGTGGGAGGGTGGTGGTGGGGTGGTGGTGGGGGGGGATTGCAGGAACCTGGTACGAGGGAGGCTGCACGGCGGTTTGGCGGTTGTTAGTGCCTTTATCTGACTGTTGATGACTGGTGATAACAGAGCAGGCTACAGAAGCTCAATAGTGCCACCAGCAGGTGCAAGGGGGCAGTGCCGCTCGTGAACCGGCTGTGAACATTCATCGGGGTGATAGTCAGTGAGCTCTTTTGGGGTGTAATGATGAAGATTTATCAGGAATATGATCAGGTCATAAAGTGAAATATGCCGTCGTCTCTACGGAGAAGGATATATGAGGCTTGGGGATTAAGGTGAAGATGAGGCTGGCTTGAGTCCAACCTATTCTCTGCCAAGGTTAGACTATCCTCTGGCCTTTAAAACCCTGTGAGCTATGCTCCCTCACACACACACACACACACACACACACACACACACACACACACACACACACACACACACACTTTGGCCTTATCTTGCCCAGAAGCGAGGTCAAGGTTAGAGCATACTTCAAAATCACTGCCCAACTACCTCATCCCCCTATTTCATCACCTCACAAACTCTTTTTTTTTTTTTTTTACCTGCATCTTATAGTCTCACACACATATATACATACCGGACACACAACAAACCAAACACACCACATGGCGGAGTTTTTCCTCCATAAATAAGCGTGGTCCATCCATCACGGGGCCTCAACGGGCCCTTCCTGCCCTCTGGCTAGTTCAACCCAACAGCCCCAGCAGCAGCAGCACACTGGGGGACGGACAAAGAAGGTCATCCCAAACCTCCACAAGGAGAGGGGTAATAATAATCATCATCCCTTTGAGTGTGTGTGTGTGTGTGTGTACATTCCTCTCTGGCAAAGATGTGAGCAAAGCAAATGGCCTACGGTGTGTTTAAGGGTGTTCTCTCTCTCTTTTTTTCCCCCCTCTTCATTCTCTTTGTATAGATTTTCCGTCTGTCCGAGGCTAAATGTCTAACAGAGTGAGTGTGAAGGCTTCAGTGTGTGTTGCATGTTACACACCAGTCAATGCAGGCGAGGAGATGGAGCTCATGTAACGCTGCAGGGAACAGATACAGATTCCCCCCTCTGATAACACCACCAGGGAGACAGAGGAAATGTAAGAGAGTGGAAACAAAAGTGTGTGTGTGTGTGTGTGTGTGTGTGTGTGTGTGTGTTAGGGGATACAAAGAGAGTTTGTATGTGTGTGTGAGAGAGAGTGTTTTCCCCATTGTCTGTCTGTCTGAGTGCCTGCAAATTAATTTTAATAACAAGAAGATGCAAATTAGAACTCAATTAATCTGCAACGCACTCTGTGTTTTCAAAGTTCAATCAACAAATCTTTGAAAAAAAATTTTTTTTTTACTTTGATTTAAAAAGTTGAAAGGAAATGCCTCCATGACTTCCATCCTGTCCGCATGACAACACGGGAAATGCTGAAATGTGGACACGCGATGGTGGCACGAGAAACACGAGCTGTCCAGTCCGAGTTTTCAGTTTCGGGTTTGTTTTAGATATGCAGGTTAACAAAGGGTCAATAAAATGTGTCGGACAAGAGGAACCGGTCAGCTCAGCATTAACAGCACTAAAAAAATAAAAACAAGCTAAAGAGTAAAATACAGAACAACATATAAATACAAAATATACTAAGATAGAATATGAAAAACAGTAAATAGAAAAGTGTTCTAATGCATGTATACAGATATTTAAGTGTCACTGTCCAGTTTTGCCATACACCCTTAAAATAACACTTATTTTGTGAACCAGTGAGATGTGAAATGTTTTTGTAATACCTTATTTTCTGAGAAAAACTGATAACTGTGGCAGGTTGATGTCGATCCAGGATGTTAATAACAGACAGAGACAGAGTCTGGCTTTGAAAATGAACACCGCAGTTCATATTCTGCCAACAGCTGTCAGAGTTTCTCCTTTTAACCACGACTACAGTCTTTCCTTTCTTTACCCTAACTGTGAAGTTTTAGTTGCCAAACCTTAAAGCGGCTATGATCAATACTTCGACTCCTTTTTGAAGATGTAAGATTTAAATTGTACTCGTTTGTGTGCGTACAGGTTTTCTTTTTTTTAGCCTTTTTTTTTTTGCTTTTACATGTTTAAAATAAATCAATTTCAATCAAGGAGTTGCTCCTAGTGATGAAACCACAGAGAGTGATCACCAGCTCTCCGGTCTCTGTCATCTCCAAGGAACTTTACAACATGTTTCAGGTCAAAGCGTTGCCTTTACGGCCCGCAAATTTACAGTTTTGTTTCAGTCTCTGCCGCTCTCGTAACACCTTTTTCGCACACAGCAGGCAGCTGTTTCCAGCTGTAATGTGCAGACAACTAGTGAATAAAGAGGAGCATTTAGCAACTGAAGAGGCACATATTTCTCTCAGTAGATGGTGGAGACCAAAAACAGAGCTAAAAAAGAGAGAATACTGAACTTTGGTTCACCAGGTAACCAGAAACTCAAACGAATGCTAATGTTGCCATATCATGAATAAGAAATTGTTCACTTCTTAACTTTCTCAGGCGACAGTGCTAACCGCCATATCAACTTAAAGAGTGATATCTCTGCTGCCCCCAAGTGGACAAAAAAAATCTGGTAATTTATGTTGTTTTATTGCCCATCTTCATTTTTTTACCAGCTCTTTGTAAAGACTTTGCAAAGCACTGACAAATAAAGTCCTCCTCAGCACTGGGTTGTTAGATTAGAAAATTCTAATAGAACAAATCTGTTCTTCAGATTCGAGGACTTGTTGAACAGCTTGAGTAATATTTCTTACATTTGCCTTCATTTTCTCTCCCATACAAAACAGATGCCGTGATTATCATCCACTTGTGTTCCTCACCCTGTTCAGACTTCACAGTGGCAGCGCTGCCTCGTCCCCTGATCTCAGCAGTGGGATTGTTTTGTAAAATGTTGACTCAACCAAAGCCAATATCCAAAAACTGCAAAAAAAATAAGACACAAATTAATCTTTTTTCACCCCCTTTGAAACCACTATGTGAAAAATTTGAGAGTTTCTAACTTTGGCTTTCCCAGTTTTAGCATGAAAAAGGACATATACACCATGTTTCCACTGTTCAACTGGACTCGCTTTCATTACCTCCACTCTAGTGCTCTCTTTTGCTCATCCATACACTAACTAAATGAAGAGTTTGTGTTATTGATATGTCTGCACTTCAATTCATGTCAATTGACCGCAGTGTGGCGGTAATTATTGGGTGAAGAAGACATTTCGAAATGTTGGATTTGTGCATGATGCTCTGTGTCGTGTGACCAATCAATGGTCTGCAATGGCTTCATGTCAAGTTTTAGCATCAGCTCAGCTCCCTTGGAAGTTAGACTGAGGTTTATTACTAGATATCCATAATGGAGGACCAAAAAGAAGCGAGTGTCATGTGAATTCTGCCATACTGTGCTGGTACTCACTCTTACCTCCCTTTCCCACAAATCTGACCACAGAAAAGGCTCAATCCTGCCAGGTGGGGCTGATCATGCCTGTTTGACAATGTTTGTGATTACGATAGAAGCCTTTCAGAGGCGTCCCAGAAGCATCTCTTCGCTCCGTGGAGGATATGCTGCTATTCTATTTTAGAGAGATGCCACGATTGGCGTCAAGCAGCACAGAGCAGATTGAACTGGCCGGAAGTCAGACACAGAAACGGCGCAGAGAATCCAATTTTCCAGTGAAACACTCAGATATTAATATACCTATGTAGCCAACGTACTCATTGTTGAAGCACATAAACAAAGGAAAAGTGACCAAATTTGAGCAAACAAACAAAGGCTCTGCTTCTTCAACACTCCAAAACAGCATTGCAGCCTCGAAGTCGCAGAGCCGTACCTGGCGTAATCCAGCGATGAGATGAATGTGCTGCAGCCACCAGATTCTTAATTTTCTCTGGGATTGTTTCACTTCAAAACATTTGCTTTCAGATCCATTTTAAAGACGTCATAAATCACATACAATTCCTGCTTTTTGTGGCTTTATGAAGTAAAAAAAAAAAAAAAAAAGTGCTTTTGTCACCTGTTTAGTCTCATTCATGCATTCACGCCAAAAACAAATGGTTCACTCCCTGACACAAGTAGGTTACACCTCGGAGCATCACGACGGCGCCGCTGTGTTGAAGCTGACAGAAATGGTTCACCCTCATCACGCCTCCTTTGTCTCTGCAGACTAATTAGGGAGTAATCGCTGTCAATTAAGTCGGGGAATTTATGCAACATGACACATTCCAACAGCGCTCAAGGGTTTCGTGTATCCTCATCTTGATCAGAAACTTAATGTGGTGTCCTGCTTATTTATAGGGGGCTCTTAACCTTTAAAACTGCGGGAAACGAGTCCAGGAATGGCCGGAGACCTCTGGGATTTTATGTCCCCTAGTAAAATAAGATTAGTCTCAACCTCTGTGAAGCACTCCTCCTCCTCGATTCAATATGATGTTGTAATTTGTTCAGCTGATAGAGACGACGTCTGATATCACCATTCGGATGAACATTAATATAGATTATCCCACCGTGGATTAAACATGTTTCATTTCAGTATGGACTTATGTCAATGACTTCATTAAAGATCAGACCAGTGGATGTATTCTACCTGTTCTATTGTTGTTCAAGGACGCAGTGGCTTATTATTGCAGTGTGGCATTTCTATTACATGTAACCTTCTTTACATGTCAATCACGCCGTGCACTAAGACTTGTGACGTTTGACTTTTGTTGGTTTTAAAATAGATGCCTCTGTTCTTTCCTTTTCATTTGGCGAAGCTAACATAATGTTCTTAAATACATATCCAGCCTCTCTCCCTCCTGTGAACATCTGTTTGTAAAAATGAGCCCTTCCAACCACTGGGAACCTCTTATTAGCGAGCAGCGCTTAACAGATGTTTGGGAAAACCAGCACGGGGCTCTCGCTGTGGCTTTACGACTACTAACAACATAAATGTGATGTGTCATAAGTTATTATGTCTTCTGTTGTCGTAGATTCTCTCCCTCTCTCCTCTCACAGAAAACAGTCAAAGGTAAGGTCTTTTAAGATAAGTGTACACAAGGTTGACAAGAAATTACTCCTGAATAAAATATAGAAATATACAAATAAAGAGCAGAGCAGTAGTCTGTTGCTGAAGAAGCTGTTTAAGGCCTCCACATTCTCATACAGGAGGTGAGAGGAGTTATTCATGATGGATGTCAGCTTTGGCAACATTCTCCTCTCACCCGCTTCCTCTGTGGAGTCCAGCGGGCTGTCCAGGACTGAGCTGACCCTCTTGACCAGTTTGCTCCTCTGTGCTCTCCCCTCCACGGCAGACGACTGAATAGAGTAATGTAGATGTTACCACAGTCCTGCACACTCCAAAAGACTTCAGTGGCCTCAGTAAGTGGAGACGACTTTGAGCTTTTGGTACAGGATGTCTGTGTTGCCCGAAATATTAAAACATTTTAGTTGCCGGGGATCACAAAATGTTAAATGACATGTGGACCTCGTCATCCTGTGAGGACTGTGACCTCCTTAGTAACAGAGCTGATTTTCAGCATGTGAGTGTGTGTGTGTGATGAATGGATGTAAAAGGATGTAAAAAAAAGTGAAACTCTATATTTTAAATTGATTTACGTGGATCGTGAGTGAAAGTGGATATGCATTTCTTTTTTAAATAAATGTTTCTACTGATGTGTAGGTGGTTCTGAGCCTCGACTCTGTTTGTGTGAACTATCAATAGCAAGGCTGTCCTACATGTTTCCACCGCTGACCGTACAAAGCAGGGGCGTCAAACTCACATCTTACTTCGGGGGCCACATACTGCTCAATTTGGACCAGTAAAGTCAAAACATACAAATAAATAAATCATCATGTTTGTTTGATTTTCTCTTGTTTCTTATCCAGAAAACTGTTGAACCAGAACACAAAACTGTAAGTGATCAAGCTTTAAATCAGCTGTCTCGTGTTTGTTCAGTGTGATGTGGCTCAGATTTTTTTTTCACACTTTGTGCTGTAATTACGGTGAGATTTTCATTATCGATCGATCATTTGGTCTCTATTTAAGCAACGTTGCATGAGAGGGTGTGCTTTAACGTCATAAGCGCCTGTCACAATTGAATACGTACCAATAATTCAAGAACGCAGAATACAGAGAACAAACAACCAGCGGGAGAAAAAGGTGGACAACATGGATTACAATTTCCAAGATGAATACTCACCTGACTGCGACCTGGAAAAGTGGGCGAGTATGAAATTAGACGACAAAACCTGATAACAGAGTGACCTTGAACATGAGTAAAGAGTCACTCAGACGATATTTAGATGACCCGGGCGATAGTTTTTGGGATTTTCAGATCAACAATTTAAAAAGAGGAATCCGTAACCTTAAATATAAACTGAATGAAGCTCAGGCAATGAATGCACTGTCTTTAAAGGAGACTGACGATCTAAAACAACAACTGGAAGATCAGTCAGTGTTGCTGCAGAAAGCTCAGCATGAGCCTGAACAGCAGACCTCCAACACATTAAAGACAGAGAACCAGAACCATTTGAGAGAAATAAAGTTACACTGACGGCAATGGAGGAATCCTTCAGGAAGCGAAGAGAACTTTCAAGCAATCTCACGCTTCCCATGAAGCTCAACTGGAGGACCAGAGAGCTGAAACGAGGAAGATTACATCTGCCCTGAAAAAGGCAGAGTGTCGCCTAGAAATTCAGCTCCTCTGCCTCCAGGAAAAGACCTCCATTGTAGAAGAAACTCAGAGGTCGAAGTCTGTCCTTGCTGAGCAGCAGCTGTCCAGTTACAGGACGGAGTGGCAAGAGGAGAAAACTTCAAAACTCTTCAGGCCACTTTGGAGGAAGCAGACAGTACAATGGAAATCACCCAGGCTTCACACCAAGCCAAAATGGAGCAGCTCAAAGCCGAGCTCAAGAAGACGAGAACTGCACTGACAAAGTCAGAGGATCTCCTCAAAATCGAGCGCCTTCAGGATAAGACAATCCTCCTTGAAAAAGCCCAGAAATCAAACACTCTCCTCGTGGCTCAGCTTGAGGAGCAGAGACAGGCGAATAACACCGTCGTGGCTGCTCTGAAGACGGCCAAGCAGCAGGTAGAAATATAACAGATCTGAGTGGCAAAAGGACAAAGCGTCAGTCGTCCTAGCTGCTGACTCTCTCAGGAAGAGTCTAGAAGAAAAGGAGGCAGAGTGGGTCAATAAAGAAGCTGCCCTGAAGACTAAAATAGAGGAACTTCTGGTGCATATTGCCAAGAGGAAGAATAAGTGGTGGAAAAAGGTCTTTCCAAATTCCACAAACAGAGATGTACACAATTAACATCAATCAACACTCTTGTGTACCATCTTTCTTTGAACTGCCTTACCAGGCGGAGTTTGTCCTCATCTTCTTAGAGAGGTTGGTCTGTGGACCTCTTTGTGATGCGAGTCTGGGTCAAAACAAAAAAAACTAAACTAGGCACACGTCATCTCCGTGTCTGCGTGGGTTCTCTCTGGTGCTCCGGCTCCCACGATTCAATTAAAAGACTTTGAGGCACACGAATAACGTTGGCAAAACCAAAAAAAACTTTAGGCGGCACATGTCATCTGTGTCTGCGTGGGTTCTCTCCGGGTGCTCCGGCTCCCATTGTCAAAAGACTTTGAAAGAAATTTGATTAAAAACAAACAAAAAAATGTTTTGTATGTATGCATGTTGAATCATATTAATGTATCATGTTTTGTTTAGAGAGATTTGAGTAAATGTCTCAGCTGTAGTTAGTTTTGCAATTTATTAGAAACACAGTTGGACAGTTGATGATGTGACTGATGAAGGTATTGTAGCAGAAAACATTTTTTGAGGGGAATAAACAGAGTAGAGAAGAGTTGTGCAGTTGTGCACTTATTAATTAAATTCATTATTAAAGTCTAATTTGTATCTTGAGTCTCCCATTTGAATACAACATTTTCAAACACTGACAATTTGGAGCAAAAGAAATAAGTGTACAGAGTGAGAGACAAAGCTGGAGAAACAAACATGATTGAATAGATTTTTTTATTCTCTTCTGACACACGAGTGAGACCAGACGTAGTTTAGAATTAATATTTTACAATAAATCAATAAAATTAAGATTCTGTGTTTATTTTATTATACGGTTAACCGATTAAACAAAATCGTCTTTTTTTTTGTAGAATTATGCAGCTTTGTTTATTTTTTCTTTGTTTATTAATTAATCCTTGTAATTACATCACAATTAACAATTTCTCACCGCGTGTCTTCACAGCAGCACATGTTGTATGAATGTAAAAAAAACAAAAAAATACATGCTGTGCTGAAAATGACGGAGCGTCACGATGTGTTTGTTTTTCCAAATCAGACTTTTACATGCACTGAAGATGAATCATCCTTTAATCCTTTTGAATTTTTCACTTCTGCGAGTGTATAAAATGATCAATATACTATAGAATTACTCTTAATGTACAGTATGCGAGTCATTTATGTATTCCTTCCACAGTCCCACTGTGAAAAGGACGCATCTTTTCATCGGGCTGTACATCCTGCTAAAAGGATTTATGGAGTGTAACATAACACAGATTTAACGCTGGCACAAGCATTATCGTGGCACTGTACTGAAGAAAAATATACAGTTATCTTACAATGAAATGTGATTTTAACTCTGGACGGGCTAATGGAGTCTATGAAAAGGAAAATAAGCCGTCTATTGAAGGTGGGAAATTTTCTGAAGGCTGTCTTTTGTCTGTTGTTCAAAATCTAAAAGCACAGGATGAATCATGCTGCAATTTTTACAATTCAAATGAGCTTTTAATTTGTTGTGAGGGTCAATTCAACAGTAAATTATATTTCTGTGTGTATGTGTGTGTCTTTATTACCTCTGAGTTAATAAAGTCCTTTATGTTCACGTTTTAATTCAGTGAACTGAGCAGCTGAATATATGCACAGAAAGCACTAAAAAGGCACTTTATAATGGTTCAAGGATACTCAGCCTTGAAGAACCTAATATATGCCTTGCTGCCAGTGCAGAGAGGACGACGGGTCGAAGCACTCAAGGAGAGCAGAGCACAGTGTGAACATACCGAGTGTATTTACAGTGGAATAGATGGCAGATGAGATGAGGTCTGGTTTTAATAGAGCAGAGACCTGCTCTCACAGCCAGCTGCCTTCAGAGGCCTCAGAGGAGAGGTGCCAAGGAGAGGTGAGGAGCAGAAAGAGAGAGAAAGGATGTGTGTGTGTGTGTGTGTGAATAAAGAGAGCGTTTTTTACAGGCATGTGGGGACATTTGGACCTTGTAAGAATAGAAAACTTGGACGAATACTCACCTATGAGGACTGTGTTCAGGACCTCATTAGTAAAAAGCTGATTTTCAGGTCAAAAGATAAGTGGCTGGGGTTATTGCGCGTACAGATATGCAAATATTGTCTCATGTAAATAAATGTTTGTATACAGTAGTACTAATAAATTATGAAAGAGACATTAAGTAACATAATTAATGAACAATTAACAAGATAAAAAAGTCTATCTATCGACATAAAAGGCAAAAGCTTTGTCAGCGTTTAGCATTAAAGCTCCAGTGTGTAGGATTTAGCGTCACCTAGCAGTGTGGTTGCTGATTGCAACCCCCTTGCCTCACCCTCCCTCCTGGTTTGTCCATTCTGGGGTTTGCTTTCTTGCCGTGAGTTAAATGAGAATCATGTTTTAAGCTACCACCAGCACCAGCAGCTGGCTAACTTAGCTTAGCATGAAGACTGAAAACATGGCGTTAGACAGCTAGCCCAGCTATGTCCGCCCACCAGCACCACTACAGCACTCTCTTATGCGTGTCCTACTGGTTAGCTGGCAACTGGTAAATAACAGTGTGTTAATTAGTGATCTTTAGAGATGCCGGTAGGTCGATCTGGTTACCTGCGGATAGAGCAAGACTCGCTGTGGCTAAGAGCCACTTGAGGTTGGCTAAAGAACGAGTCAGTCTCCATAAGTCCCCATGTTAAAATGTCATACAAAGTGTCATACAAGTCTGCAAACTCAGCATGGAGGAGAGGAATTGTACTTCATTCCTTAAGATGTTCTGGTCGTTCATAGTCGCCCAACAAGCAGTGCCAAAAACTGCAGTTCCTCAAACGTCCACAGGCTGGCTACAAAGCAATTCAGTCTCCATAAGTCCCCATGTTAAAGTGTCCAACTTCACAGCAGAAATAAACATGTTTACAGCCTGGTACAAAAATCAGTTTTGGTCTCTACAGCTAACTCACCTGTTCAAATTACATTAAGGCTTAAGTTATGCAGAATTAACAGCATGGATGCTTTGACTGACAGGTTGGGTGCCTTTACAGATGGCTTGTTTGAGCACTCAGGCATCATTCAGCCCGCCTCAGGTCCACCAATGATCCACGTCTTTGGCAGGACAGCCAATGTGGCGGTGTCCAACGAGTGACATCACACATAAGCTGTCCATTCTTATTACTGTCATGTTTCTAGTCTTTGTGCTATGCTAAGCTGGCCGCCTGCTAAACCACAACATCAATCTTCTTATGGAGGCAAATAAGCATATTTCAAACATGTTGAACTCCTTTAGGTTGTGCTAACCACTTCCCTGTGGCTTTATATTTGACGTTAATGTGCTGCTTCCTGCACTACACAAACATAATCAAGACAGAAATAATGTTTCCTTTAAAACATAACAGGGAAATAAGTCCTCTATAATAGAGTTGATGCAGTGTTGCACATGGATGGCTGCTCGTTCCATTTAAAATCTTCCCCAGCGCACGGCTGACATGCTTTTTGCACACATCTACAAACATCTGTAACCATTATCTATATGGGACAGGCCGATGACTTAATAATAACACATGGTTTTTGAATGAAAAGCATGTGAGATATTCATGAACATGCTAAGATGGCACACACAGCAGGATACCCCGCCCACTCCCACTCTCCCTTTGAAGCCCTCTCTGGTCACGCCGGTCCCCTCGCAGCTGTGTGATGATGACAACTTACATGCAAAAAAAAAAAAAAAAAAAAAAACACCCCCACCCTTTCCATCATCTCATACAAACACACACTCGGCACACACGGCAACACCCCGTACCCCCTCACCCTCTCTCCCTACTCTCCAACACCGGCCTGACAGCTGTGGAGCAGCTTGCCAGCGATGTCACGCAGATAGAAAGCTTTTAACACAGAGGTGTGTAATATTCATAAGGAGTGCTCCACTTACTGTGTAATAGACGTTGGCGAGCGTGAGTGTGAGCAACACTGATCTGGTCCTTTGGTGATGTGGTCTAATATAATATTAATGCCAGTTGTGTGAGATAGCTTCTATTCTGTTGTTCGTTCTGCCCCATTTCTCACATGCAACATACTCCCACGTTACAGCAGAGACGTTCATGGGAAGCTTGTCTCTCAGCAGGGTGCTGCAATCTTATTGGGGTGAGCAAAAGTTTCTGGGTGTACTTCTTTCGGGCTTTGTTCCTGCTGAGCCACATTCCTCCACTGTGCAGATATAGGGCAGTATTAAATTGGCTTGGCAGGAAAACAAAGTCCCCTATCGTTTTTTTGCTAACCAATTTGGCAGTGATTATCCGAGGGCACAGGCGCACTAAAGGTTTGTTTTCTTTGTTTTAAACTACGGTTTAAAAGTTCACTTTCCTGCACTTTTTTTTTTTTTGCAGTCGGTCCCTTTATATTCACACCGCCCAATTACAAGTGAACCAGCGCTTGTAAACGGGAGTCACAAATAGTTCAGCTTTATCCTGCAAGGTTGGAGATTTGGGCGATACGGGGGGACTCAAAAAGTCCCAAGTTCTTTTAAGTTTAAGCAAAGCATGAAGGACATTTTGCTACCTTTCCACCAATGAAGACTACATGAAGAAATAGCTGAACGTGCACATTAGTTATGTCCTTGATTCATTTTGTTATACCAGACCTTCGAAGCATGAGCAAATGCTGACTATCCGACGTACAGCTGGTGACAAATGAAAGGAAAAAGAAAAAAAAACATGAATAAATGAGAGTAGAAACAGAGCAAATGCAGATGGTTCCATGCAGGGCGTGAGGGGTCACTGGATGGTTTGATGAGCATGAAAATGAAGTGAATCATTTGCTATAGACTTCACTGTCACCACATCGCGAACCTTTGGGATTTTGGAGCACTCTGTTAACCGCTGAGGGAAAGCTCGCTCTCTGTTCGTTTTCTATTGCTTCACAAGTCAATGAATTTAACTAAATGCAGAAAAAAAAGGCTGAAATTCGTGTGGCAGCTCTGCAGTGATTTAAAAAAAAAAAAGAATTGAAGGGTGATGCAGTGATCTGTCCAAAAGTCTTTAAATGTCTGAAGAGAAGAGGACAGTTGTAGTTTTTTGGTTTGTTCTTTTGCATAACTCCAGGATTACAGATACAAACAAAAACAAAGTGCTGCTTGGCACAGCTAGTGAGTGTCGACGTGCTCACAACAATGAGTGAGAAGCAGCGAAGGTGGATCTTCTTTGTGAGGTGCGTTCACACTTTAAATGGAAATTGTGGAGGCTCTGCGATCACGAACCAAGACGGCAGAAAGATGCAAAGAGGCGAGAAGAGATACGAGTGAGTGTCATGTCAGTCTGCAAACTCAGCATGGAGAAGAGGAATTGTACTTCATTCCTTCGCAGAAACTCGAGCGCTGAAGATGTTCTGGTCGTTCATAGTCACCCAACAAGCAGCAGCCAAAAACTGCAGTTCCTCAAACGTCCACTTGAGGCTGGCTACAAAACGAGTCAGTCTCCATAAGTCCCCATGTTAAAAACTTCACAGCAGAAATAAACATGTTTACAGCCTGGTACAAAAAACAGTTTTGGTCTCTATAGCTAATTTCCCCATTCATGACAACTGCACTGAGGGTGAATTTTTATATAACTCGCCTGTTCAAATTATATTAAGGCTTAAAGTTATGCAGAATTAAGAGCGTTGCTGCTTTGATTGACAGCTAGGTGCCATTACAGAGGGCTTGTTTGAGCACACACGATGAAGAGCCACGTCTTTGCTGATTTGTAGATTAGCCTGGGTGCAGCAGACGCAGGACTGTCAACATGGTGGCATTTAGAGCCACCACACTCGGAAACCTTCAGAAACCTGCGGGTCACGTCACGAGTACAACACTTGGACTTTATGTTGTTTTTTTCCTTTCTTTTGTTGTTGTTCTGTCTGTATCCAGTTGTGTCCATCAACCTTTTGGTGTTTTTTTTTTTCCAAACAAGCTGCACCTTGTTCGTGTTCACTTTAAAGACAGCCAAACAACACCTGCATCTTCAGGTGTCTTGTTGCCACCTGAGTTTAAATCTCACTGTTCTCACCTGCTCGACTGAACCGCATTAAAACAATTAACACTCCAGAAACTAAATCCAAACTTCTCATTCTCACTTTCGCTCTCCATGTTCCTTCCTTGCTTCCTTCCTCCTGTCACTTCCTTCTCCGCCATTTCCGGCCCCTCTCTCCTCACACCCGGAGCTCTCTTCCTGCTAATCCCTTCTCTCACACCATCGCTCTGCAACTAATGGTCCTTAAACGCAGCTCCAGCTGTCGCGGTGTTGGGACTAAATCACAACAATCATGAGTTATTATCAGCGGAGTGTTGACTGATTGTGCTAATGTCCGCGCTGATCGTATTAATGCCGGGGTTGATTGGAACGCATCCATCATAATATTCCTGGCAAGAAAGAGGTAATAACCGGCCTTATCCTGATAATGAAAAATACTGTTAGGCTGAAGATTAAAACTAAACAGTGATAATAAGAGACTTCATATTCGGGAATTACCTAAAGCAGAGGGCTAAATTGCTGCTCTTCACCTTCCCACCCTCCCCTCAGCGTCTCCTCCTTCTGATGATGTCCTTGCCTTTTCTCCTTTACCTCCCAGTTCATCCCATTTACTAATCGCCAGCTAAATGCCTCATTTTGCTCCCTATACATAACTCCTTTATCTCCTCATCACTTAATTACATTATATTCACCATCCTCATCTTCTCCTGCTTCATTTTTTTTTTTTTTTTTGGACCGTTCCTTCCCTTTTGCTCTTAAACCTTCTTAATTCCTCCTTTCCAATCCCCCTAGTTCTGTTTCCTTCTTATTTAACATCCCAACTGCTTATCCTCCCTTTTCCCAAATGTTTGTCCTTTCCCCCCATCTGCTCATTCTTCATCCTATTTGTAGAAATCCTCCTCGCTCCCTCCTCATTTTGTCTGCTTATTCTCTGACAATCCACCTGTTTTTTTTTCTTTCTTCTTCTTATTCTCTCCCCCATTTCCTCCTCTTCTCTTATTTGACAGCCCACCCTGCTTTACCTCCTTATCCTCCCTGTCTCTCCTCTCTCTCTCTCTTTTTAATCCCCCACCTCCGTAGCGGTGAGGAGCCCTGTCCGTTTATGAGAGAGAGAGAGAGAGAGAGAGAGATGGGCACGGGGAGGTGTGGGAGGGAGTTTGAAGAGTTTTAATGAGCCAGTGCCCACACCTATGACAGGGCGAGTAAGTGATGGGAAATTAATGTGTTTGAGAGAGAAAGTGTGTGTGTGTGTGTGTGTAGGTGTGTGTGTACATAATGGGAATTATGGGGGAATTCGTGTCCGTTTTTTGTGCGTTGTTATGCGATGAGATTTCACTGGCTCACCAAGCAGAGACATTTTTAACTTGTGCAATCGATACGAGCGGGTGCGTGTATACATATTGTGTGTGTGTGTGTGTGTGTGTGTGTGTGTGTTTGTTTGTGTGTTATACTGATGAATGGCCCGACTCTTAATGTTCTCAACCACTCTCAGGACTAACTAGACTATTTAATCACCCTCTCTCATCCCCCGCCTCCTCCTCTTCTTCTCTGTTTCTGCTTCTCTGCCAAAACTGAAGTTCGGCAACACTTATTGTACAATACATTATCCCCGTATGTGTGTGTGTGTGTGTGAGCATTAGCTCTGCATCAGTCAGTGTCCAGCCTCCTGGCTCGTACACCTGTCGGCTCGTTATGGAGCACGGGAACAGATAGAGGTGGCACACGGAGCATAAATCTAACACACACACACACACCAGAGCGCACAATCGCACGTACACACCACCTTGTTATACTTGTGTCGCCTCGCGCTCACTCACGAAGTTCCCTTAACTTCCCCCTGTCACCGCTAATTGCCAACTGTAGCCATTACCTTAACTTTCACGTTTAACCGTGACACTTAAAATAACCCTTTTCCTAATGAGGTTCAGAACGGGCTGCTCACAAATTACTCTTTTACCGAGACCTTATAAGATAGTGGAGATAACTCACACACACCTACACACACCTGCACACACACACACACACACACACACCTTGAGGACTGGACCTGCAATCTACCTGTAACTAGAGTGTGGATGTTGGCATGGTTTGTGGCGTGTGCGGTGTGAGTTTGTGTGTGAATAGGTGCACGTGCAGGTGTGTGTGTGTGTGTGTGTGCCTACAGCAGTAATGAGCGCTGGGCCATGGGATGCCCAAAGGCAAGGTTCCCTAACAGGGTCAGACTCAAGGACGTCTGGCGCTGATCCACGCGCCCACCTACAGTACACACACACACATAAAACATATTGGACGAGCAGACCACAAGCTGATCTAACACCATTAAACAATGTGAGGAAACACATGCTTTTTGTACATCACACCCACCCGTCGTGTTTTCTCTCATACACAACACAACACTACACGCACACACACACACACACACACACAGTGAAATACCCTCTATTCGTCCCCAAACGAACGTGAGATTCACGCTTCACTAGCAAAGACTCTCAGAGTGTAGGTTATTAATGAGAGCATGTCCTAACAACATTACAGAGCTACTGCCCCATGGAGGAGAGGAGAGGAGGAGGAGAAAGAGAGGAGAGGAGAGGAGAGGAGAGGAAAAGAGGAGAGGAGAGGAGAGGAAAAGAGGAGAGAAGGGGATAAAATAAACAGAACTGAGAAAAGAGGAATGAAGGAAAGGAAATACATGGAGAAGGAGGCAAGATAGGATGAGGAGAAGAGAAAAGAAGGAGAGATAGAATGGGGAGAGGATAAAAACAGACATGAGAAACAGAGGGAAGAGAGAAAAAGAAGAGATGAGGAGAAGGAGGAGGAAACAAGATGAGGAGTAGAGAAAAAATGACAGGTGTAGAGGAGAGGAGGTAAGGGAGGGAGGGAAAGGGAGGTGGAAGAAATAAAGGGAGGATTAAAAAAGGAAAAGGAGAATAAGTGATAAAATGCGACAGGAGGTGGAGACAATGAGAGGAGAAAAAAAAGGTAAGGGAGGTGGGAAATGAGAAGATGAGGAGGAGGATAAATGTGACAAGGAAGAGGAGGAGAAAAAGAGGCGGAGAAGATGAGCAAAGATCGGAATAGAGGAGGACACGAGGAGAGGTGGATTTAAGAAGGAGGGAGGATGAGAGGAGCAATGATGAAGTGACGGGAGACCAAAGGAGGGAGGTGGAGACACGGAAAGGACGCAAAAAGGTGGACATGAGGAGAATTTAGGTAGGAGGAGAGAGGAACGATAAATGAGCGTGGGAAGGAGAAGGAGAGGTGGATTAAGGGGAGATCAAGAGAAGGAGGACAGATAGTCTGATGAGACAGCGCCATCTAGTGACAGTCATGTCAGACCGCTGAGCCCTGACCCTCGTGTCACACTCACTCTCACCTCCACGTTACACACTCTCCGTAAACACCCTCCTCCCCGTCGCTTCACACTCAAACAATCTGCAGCTCGTGGTCATTTTTCATCCAGCCTGTGCGTCATTATGGAGGCAACGTGCGCCGTCACACAAACTGAGCGTAAAAAAACATATTTTGAATTGATAGCCGGTCTGTGTGTGTGTGTGTGTGTGTGTGTGTGTGTGTTTGTGTTGCTTGGCTATTATTGTGGAAGTGATCTGGGGAGCGTTACAGGAGCAGAGCGATAAGCTCGGTGTCACTGGCGTCTAATCATACTCCATGTTCCTTATCGGCTCTGGGGGCTCAGGAGATGGAGAGGGAGGAGGAGAGGATGAGGAGGAGGAGGAGGAGGAGGAGGAGGAGGAGGAGAGGGAAAGAGGAATACGGTGGGAACGAGAGATGGAGGGAGGGAGGGAGGAGAAAGTGAAGGATGTGAGAGGTGAGGAGGGGAGCAGAGGGCATGAGAGAGAGGAAGGAGAGGAGATTTAAAGGTCTGCTGCACTAAAAGCACATAAAGAAGCAGTGCCAAGCCCCGTGTCCCGACTCACCTCACCTCCCACAGAGCACAAACCCACCTTGTGTAAGAGGATCCGCCACTTCGATGCAACTTCCCACTGCATGTACGCATGTGTGTGTGTGTGCGTGTGTGTGTTGGGGTTATCAGGAGTGCTAAGGATGGGTGGTAATTGAATAATGACAGTAACGCCTCTGATGGATTACCTGTCACTCTTCCCTCTTCTCTCCCTCCATCACTGTCATCCCTTCTCTTCTCCGCCGCTCTCGCCTCGCAACCTCCGGTCAAATTGTCTTCCGTCCGTGCCGTCACCCGTGCCAGCTGAGATGAAGACAACCTGCAAACACACACACACACACGCCACAAACATCACCACAAACCACAAACAACGTATCATTGGACTAATGATGCATTAGGATGTGAGGAAAAATGGAACATGTGCTCAGTTTCTTTACTTTAGTTTATCTCACAGCAATCTTATCTAAGATCTGGTCTTTGGTGCAGTTTCAGACTGTAATGCCAAACATCCAAACATCAACAACCGGCTAATATCACTTACTAGTCCAACTGCAGGAAGTCCAACTCTGTATCTATCTCGCTGCCTTTTATTTCACCAAGCTCTCGCCAACGACTAAAAGGCAGAGATTTACTCTTGGCTGGCGGCCTCTTGCTCGGTCACCCTCTCATTTCCTCTCCTTAGCTTCCTCTGTCAACGTCCTCTTGGGGTCTCATCGCCTCTGTCATCATGTCCGTTACGCCGCCTGCATCCCAGGCCTGAAAAACCTCCAGTGTAAACACCAACACTACATCTCAGTGCTCCAAGCACCCAGTCCTGAGAAGTACGGCTAACTGAGCAGAGCTTACGAGCTAACAGCAGCTATAGTTTGCAGCAGAAACTCACAGAGAGTTGAGGTGGAGCAACCAGAGGACATCAGAGGAAAAACCAGGAAACATTTCCTCCATAAAATATGATCCACTTTCACCAAAATCAGGGAAATTGTTGGTGTTGTGTGACTCACTGATTTTGTGTGGTGTGTTATACATATTTCCCCGCACCGCAGAGCCCAAAGTGACACGGTGTGAGAACAGATGTACAGGGTGCAAAGTGGGAACGACAGAGACAGCATTCACCGCACCTTGTTTTCAGCATCAAAATGAGAGTGAAGCTGTTATTTTAAGAGAGAAAAAGTTTGCATAATGTTGCTTTAATTGTGTCAATGTGGAGGCAATTTAAACCACTTGAGATTCTGCTGGGTAATTAAATCTTTACCTAATGAGTTATATTTTACAAGTTGATCATCGTCATGTTTGGATGGAAAATGTGCAAAAGTAAATGTCAAATAAATGTACTGTCAAAAGATGTCAACTATAACGACTTTACGTATCCCGCAGTCTGTTTCTATGTGGAGTTAGTTAAATCTACAGCATCATATTTTATGAGAAAATCTCAATACACAGATGAAGTCAAACGTAGACGTAACAGGTAAAGTGTCCCACATTATAATGCAGTGGAGCAGAGGTGCAGAGTGTCTGTAACTGGAGCTGTTTGAATGTTTAATTTCAAAAAAATGTTTGATGAATGTTAAATTATTTTCAGCTGATTCATGCTGCGCTGCTCTGTTTAATTTGTGTGTGTGTGTTTTATATTCAGTGGTGTGAAGTACACGTTTGACTTATTGCATTTATCTTGACAGCTGTCGTTACAAGTTCAGATTTTTACAGTGCATACATGAAGATAACCAACAGTAAATAACTGAGATAGAATTTGCTCCACATGAACGGCTACAACTTTAACATGTTGCACTTCAAAAGTGAAAGTAAAGTTAACAAAGTGTATATACGCAGGTTGACGTAGGCTATTACTAGATTGTTATTAGTGATTATTTGTAAGCAGCTAGCAGCTAACGTTATGTTACGTTAACGTTACGATTTGGTCTTTGGCGGCTCCAGTTTCAGTTTACACAAACATAAGCGTACAGTGAGGAGCACGGCTAACTGAGCAGAGCTAACTAGCTAACAGCAGCTACAGTCCGCAGCAGTTTACCGTCCATCAAGAAACTCTGAAAGAGATCTGACGCAGAACATGTGGAGGACGTCGACATATAAATGGATTTCAGCCATTACGTTCTTATTTATTATTGACAAATGTCAGTATCACAATGTGCCTCGACTTCTACTTAAAACTGTGACTGAAAGACACAGAGACTTGTAGTGTAGAGCAGCAGACCTCAACCACCCGGCTGTGGATCGGTACCGGTTCGTAGGTCATTTGCCACCGGGTCACATAGAAAGAATGAATTTAAAAAAATGATTGATTATCAGAGTCTGAAAGATGTTTTATTTTGAAAAATCTGTGACTCTTAACACATGTCAAGACACGACGCTCATGTCGGTCACGTGATACGTTACCCCAAAAATTAAGGCCACAAGCAAATATGAGTAAAAACACACTTTGGGTGTCGTCGTCGTCTCCCTTTACGCCTCGATTGGACCGGCTCGTTGCAGAGAAACAAGCTCAAGGCTCTTAGTCATGGTGAGCTGTACTTTTATGCACTTTATTTTTGTTTTTATGCTGGTTGTATCATTTTATTTCATCATATTTACTCCACACCTTGAAGTCTGGTCTGTGAAAATATTGCCTTACATGAAATCATGGCGCAAAAAGGTTGGGGACCTCTGGTGTAGAGAATCTCTTGGAGCTTGTAAACGATCTCAGTATTTATTTTCCTGCATTTTATTTGTATATATTTTTATTTTACTCGTTCCTGTTTGTTATGTTACTTTAATCCGGGGGAGCTCGACCGTATCAGCATATGTGGTGTCTGTTTCTTCATCTTTTTTCACTTCTCATAACTGTTCTCATGCAGTTTGTGTAAATTATTAAATCACCAGCTACTTTCCCCCCACTGGCGTTGACACACTTTCCCTCTCTTTCACACCCGCATCTCAAGGTTGAGTGGGTTGCATTAGGGCGTCGTTAGTTGTTTTTATTTGTGCATTACAGCAAGAGAGGGCTGAGGATTGAGAGGGATTGCAGCACTCTGCTGCATTGCAGTTCAATTTACAGTATCTGCTGGCTGCTAAATGGTACTCCTCCATCACAGACACAGACTTCCTCTAAAGGATTAATGCTGTAAATGCGTTGCCTGCGGGGGCATTTGGATCCATGCTGAGTAGAGGTCTGTCTCTATGCGGCGACCACCTACGATGACAGCGTGTCCCTGATTCACCTGTCTGCCTGGGAGGTGCTTCTTTCCACCTGAGTGAGCATCTGAGTCTGTGTGTGCAGGTCTTTCTGTGTGTGTGTGTGTGTGTGTGAGCTCCCTTTCTTTCCTACCTCTCTACGTCCTAATTCCTCCCCTCGTTCTTTCCTTCCTCTCCCAAATGACTTAGGGGGGGAGCAAACAGCCTATTTCTGAGTGAAAGTGTGTGTGTGTGCGAGAGAGGCAGGAAGACTGAGAGCGAGAGCTGTGTGTGAGTGTGAGATGGATCCACGGAGATGATATCATGACACAGATATCACGAAGCTGTTTGGGGATAATTAGCTAGAAAAGGACTAGAGAGGATTATTTTCATTATCATCTTTCATTTAATTGGTTGAAAAAAAAGGAAGGTTTGCAGCACTACACATTCAGGAGGAGTATTTACATCAAGCCTCTTTGAAGACTGTCGGACAACAGGAGAAAACGAAACAGCACCAGTGGTTCAAATAGTTGAATTAGTACAATAGATACACCTTCACAAATGAGTCGCCTCTCTCAAACATTGTAGCATCTTTCACCTTGCACAATCACACTTTGGGGAGTTTTTTTTTTTTAATGCCAGAGATGAAGTATGAGTGTATTTTATTTCAAAAGTTCCCGCAGAAGCTTGCAGACGACTGCAAACACATTCCTGCGCTCGTATCGTATTGTACTAGTTCTAACTCGTGGGATTTTCTTGCAGGTACAATGAGGTCAAAAACCACAGTTTGAGGAGGAGAACTTCATCCGGGTTTATCAGTTTATTGCCGAGCTTTGTGGTGCAGAGTGTGAAGGAGAAAAAAAAAACAGCAGATGACAAGTAAAGCCTGGAAATACAGCGTGTTATACATTTTACAGTACATGATCGTGTAGGTCAAGTAAGGCTGGTGATTCTTTAATTGCAGTTCCTCAAAAAATAAATGATCTTTTGACAGCCACCATTTCGTCATAGCACATTAATTCGGTAATCCGGTGATATTACACACTGCGCTGACTCATTTCTGCTTGTAACGTCCATCCCCGAACATCCTCCTGTTACTTTCTGTCATTATCAACGTCAAATAAATGATAATAAACTTGCAGCAGGAGTTCACATACGTGCTAAAGCAGGACAAGATGAAGGCGGAGTTTTTGGGCGATGCAAATGAGAAAATTCAAAGCTTTTTTTTTTTTTTTTTTTTTAAAAAGACTCACTAAAGGGGTCACTGGAGCCAACCCAAAGCACCGAATCCAGTTTCTCCATTTAACTGTATAGTGTAACAACACACCGTGAGCTGGCATAGTCCGGTCCACCATACCAGACGTGAGAAAGCAGTGATCCAAAGTCGTAAGCTATACAAGCCATGGGAAAGCAGCAATCCTATCGACACACTAACACATAGGCACGTAAACGTACACACACACACACTCACATAGACACACACACTTTTTCCTGACTCACACACAAACAGTATAATATGCCAGACTTCCAATTAAAGGCAATAATGGCTGTGGGAAAAAAGTGTATACTCGCACGTAGACACACACACACACACACATACAGTAACTGAGACTTTCTAAGCTCAAAGTTAATAGCACCCAGTTGTTCAGTGCCAGAGACAGACCCTGTGGGAGGAGGGTGGGGGTTGTATGGGTGGTGCTGAAGCTCAGACTAATGCAACAAGAAGGATTCCCAGCAAACATACAGGGTAGGAACATTTAGCAGGACTCTGTGAGTGTAAATCAATCTTGGGGGAGACGTTTCGTGTTTACGGGGTGATTCCACCATTAAAAAATGCTTAAAAAAAAGAGACATAATCTGTCAATAACAACAACTACAACACTCATTAACCTGCACTTCTTTTCTATTCTATTTTATTGTTTCTTTTTATTTCTATCCTACCCTTTTTCCCCAGTGTCCTTTTCACAGCTAAGCTCGATTTCAGGGACGTTTTCAGAAGTTTTTAGCCCCTCTTAGCGATGTCCTACCCTGCCAGCCAGCCAGCCAGAGGAAGTACCAGGTTGCAGGAGGACAAGGACGTAATAGATAATCGAGAACAGGGCAGTGAAATGCAGGGAGAAAAACACAACACGAAAAAAGCAAAGCGGCTGAGAGATGGAGAGACAGAGTGGCGGAGAGGGACACAGATGGTAGGGAGGGGAGGCAGAACAGGAGGACGGAGACAGAGGGATGGGGTGGAAGTTGATGCACTGGATGTCTTCCTCCTGTTCCATCAGCAGAAGCCTGTTGGAGGGAAAGTGCAATAATGAGAACAGCTGCAGTGGATACACACACACATTGGAAAACACACTCCTCCAGTCACTTACCCATCTACATAAACACACACGGGCACACACACACACACACTCTTACCCTCACACTCGAAGGCTTGCAGCATGGTGGTGTAAGTAGGGCCCAGCCAAGAGGTGTAGCTACCCACAACCCTCTGCAGGTGGTGGGTGCCATCGCTGAAGAGAAGATCGGATTCGCCATAGCCTGCTGAGCTGAACAGGCTGAAGCCCTCGGTGGCGTTGCCAAACGCGTTCTGCAGGAGAGAGAAAGTGTGTGACAGGACCTAATGCATGCGGGTGTGTGCGTTGGCGCGCTCTGTGTACGTGTGTGTGTGTGTAGCCACGGGATCAGCACAGGATGCATCAGTCATCCTGGCGTCTCCCACACACACACACACACTCGGTGAGGAAGAAGGATGACAGTTTAGCAGAAACCTGCGTTCTGAGACGTGCTGATCGATAACACAGACTCCACTGAGATATGAGACAGGCATAAACACACATATCTGGAGAATAACACACACACACACACACAGTTTCAGCAGTTCATACGCACCTGTAAACGTTCCAGGTACTTCCAGACGCGGCATTTGCTCTCCGTGCGCACCACCACGGCGTTCGCGGGGACGGCTGCCAGGTGGCATCGCTCATACTCATCCAAACCCGCCTCGGTTCCATCTGGGCACAGCAGCTTCAGGTCCTCCAGCTCCAGATCCAGGGCCCAGGACTCCTGATTCCTACCTGGACAGGGGAGGCGGGAAAGGGGGTGTCAGATTTTGAGAACAACCACTCAAAGAAGCAACAATAAAAAGTATGAAAATAAAGCTCCAACATTGAATCTCTGCCCCCTGTGTCCACACGTTGAAGTGATGTAATAAGAGCTGATGTGTATGTCAAGAGTTTGGAGTTTCCAAAAAACAAAAATAGAAGAACAAATGTATAAAGAATGGATTACAAACCATGTTATCTTGCTCAAACTTCAAACTAGCTACCTAAAATCGTAACCTTACCTTCGTATTATTATGAAACTAATTACTTTAGTTTGTATGGATATAGTGATAAAAAATGTGGGAGCTAAGGTGCTAACATTATGCTAACATTAGCAGCTCTGTCCAGCAGCTTCAGCTGAACTGTTAGAGTCATGTCAGCTACACTCTTCATCATCGGCTGTGGTGGATGGTTGGTTTGGTTTGGTTTGGCCGTTAACTGCAACTTAAACTCTCGTGCTGTGTCTCAGTTTGCGTACTTCCAGACTTACACTGAGTACATAAGTGTGTCAGTTGTGTCAAAACGCAGTGTACTTTGAGTAATCATGGTCAAACAATCGAGTGTGGACACTTCTTTGCCTCAATGGTCGCCATTTTGGCTCTGTAGCAAGAAGGGAGGGACCACGGGCATTGTGAAAATAGTGGCCGAGGAAGCGGCTGGGGTTGAAGCGGTTGCAGAAAGCACTGCTATATTCAAATGTAAGTAGTAAATGTTTCATATTTATACTTTGGCTGTCGTGTCACGGCCACCTCCTGCAAGAATTCAAAGAAACAAACAAACCCAATTTAGCCAAACAAATAATTAGAGGGCAAGGACAGACCACGTCAAAGCTACTTTGTCCCTCCCCAGACAACAGCGCAGACCTTCTGTGTTTTCTTGACCTCCGTTAATTGGTGTGACTCCGGACATTTCTGAACCATATGAGAAAGCATGCTTCGTTAAACAGCCACAGTGTGTGTGTGTGTGGAGCCGGTATCAAACTGCTCCTTCTCAAGCTGTACCGGCAGAGTCTGTGTAGCGTGACTGTGATAATGATCACCATTAATTTTGGATGTTGCCCAAAGCGGAGGAGCAGATGCAGCAAACAGAGAATTAGGGCATTTCTTTGCTGGACAAAAATGTCTTTATGATATCTCTTTCTTCCTTGTTTTGTCACTTCTGTTCTCTTTTAATCTCACTGCTACGTCTCACGAACGCACACGTATCATATATCATATTTTAGTGTTGTTGGATTCTGGATTTCACACACTGTAAAAAAATACTCCTACAGGAAACGTTGTCAAACACTGACATCCTGTGTCTTGACAGGGACTAGCACTCCCTGCTGGCTCTGAATAACCTCATCATAAATCATTTAAATGGTTAGATTATATCATCATGTAACCAGAGATGGTGCAGAGACTAAAATTCAAATCAACACTGACCGTCCATATTCTCAAAAATCGTCGTGTGTTTGATGAAGGCTACGTCGCCGAGGTTCTCTGCCACACACCTGAAAGAAAAACACACCATCAAGTCAGATTTAATATATAAATACATCAAAACATGAATACAGAAAAAAAAATAGCACGCTTGGGAATGTGTTACTGCAGCAGCACGACTCTGGAGGCCGTAATTAAATTCCTCTGCTGCCTATTGTTGCGCTTTGAGAATTAAAAGCAGCTCCTGTAGCACTTTTATTCCCATTTCAAACACACTTAACCAATATGCCAAAGGCCATTTTACAGAGCACCGTAACACACATTCACATATGTGAATGAAATCACGTCTCAGTCTATAATTACAACATGCAGCCAACGAGTGAAACTGACATTAAACAGACATTTCAGCACGCAGGAATTCATCTGAGGGCTCGGTTGTCTGTCTGTTTCTGCCATGTAATGTCATTTTTTTTTTTGAAAGAATATCACTCACTAGGGTCATTACACATTCATCATTATTATTACTATCATCACTGTATTAGCTCTTTTCAGCTCTAATTACTCACTATTTTTCCTTTATGGACAACAGTAGGCTGAAATAGATCTAAAGTAGTGGAGACTAACTAATAACTGCTCCTCCTCTGGGTGCCATTAGTGTATTATTTCCCGTGTTATTACCTCAGCGCTCCTGCCTCCCCGAAGTGCCTCTCTCTGTGGTTATTGGCGCAGATGTGTCGGTCGTTCTCGTCTCCTATGCAGGCCTCGCAAAGGTTCTTGGGGTTGTTTCCTTTGGGGTCGTGTTGGGAGTCCTTCACGCCCGGCACGCAGCTGTAACCAAAGAAGTTGCCAACGGCTGGTGAAAAAAGACAAAAAAAAATGTGTTAGATGAAGAAGAGGAAAGGCTAAAATATGATAATTAATTTTTAATTAAACAGCCAAGCCAGTCCCCCAATTAGCTGCTTCTAACTCATCCTGCGCTCCCCTGGAGTTATAATAAATGATATGAAGTCTACTCCAGAGACGAGCTGTGGCACAAGGGTCAAACTATATTAACCCTCAGAGCTAAAACAGTTTAGGTTTGATCTGATTAATCAATTAACGTAAAATTATCCCAGGAACTATTTTGAACTAGCTTCATCCAACTTTTCTGTGTTTTATGAGACAAAATCTGAACATCTTCGAGGGTTTGGATTATTAGGCAGCTCTTGTCTTTAGGAAATAATATTTTAATAACCAAATGATTAATTTATACTTTTGTGCAGTACACCTCTGTTTTCCTATATTTAAATAGAGTAGCACATCCAATTTATATCGCATGTTAACATTTATTCATGCAGTGATATCTCTCCAATACTTTATGTACATTTGACACAATCCTCTCACATTTATACACTCTATAGTACTGTTGTAATGTGTCATAACCTATATACGACAAATAAAACTGAAAAAAAACACAAACTAATTTGGAATATTAACTGATAATTAAATTAAAATTAATTAAATTAAACAATTACTTGCAATATTTAGGCTCCATTTTGGATTTGGGAGTATTAATAAGGTGTTTTCATTTGATTGTTTTATTGTTGCCTTTATTGACAATTTGTGTCACTTTGTCTTCATTAATACGTGCCAATAAAGTACATTTCCATCGCGGATATGATATTAATTTACAATTTAAAATGATTTAACTAAAAATAATATCTAAAAATAGAACCAAAAACACACATTTTTTAAAAGCAATTTTGCATTATTCGTTTGTTATAGTGAACAAATGGAATTAAAAGATTTAAGTCAGGACTTTTCTATACAACAATCTATCCTGGCACGATTAAAACTGGAGTAAATACTGCCACGTTAATGAGCGACTCTATTTTCAGCTGCAGATTTGTTCGTCTAGTGAGCATCAGAGTGAGAGCGGCTCAAAATGAAGTGTCCATGTTTATCATATTATAAAGAACGTGTCACCCAGTGTGACTCTGTGGCTCGTTTGTGTGTGTTTAATGGTTTCTGGAGCTCGGTGGAGAAAGAAGATTAAGATGTATCAGACTCGGCTCATTGTTGCTTTTGTTCTTTTGGGATTTGATGACAATGAGAAAAAGAGGATAAATGTTCCCGGCCTCATCCTTTCAAAGATATCCTCCATCTTGCTTCTTTCTCGCTCACTTGAAGAAATAACAACCTTCCAATGTCTCCTTTTATTCTTCATTACATCCCACACACACACACACACACACACACACACTTCATCTCACTGAGACAGATGCACTGTTCTCTAACTGACTCTTCTCCTCTTACCTGCAGTCCTCTACATCCCTTCACTATTCATTCCACATCACTGCTCCCTCTCATATATACCTTCCACACTTATACATCTATACAGCTTTTCCTGCCCTCTCGACTCCCTCCCTCCCTCCCTCCCTCCCTCTCGGCGCCACCCTCCTCCTCCCCCCCTTTGGTCCCGCTCTGTCTCACCTCTGGGGAAGTTGCACTGCTCCCCCACGCTGATCTGGGAGGTGTTGACCAGGTATCCAATAGGAACGGTCCACCCCACGGTGGTGCGTATGCCCGGGTGACAGGAGCTGCGCTCATGCATCTCCAGCAGGGACAGGTCAGAGGAGGAGCGGCGTGCCATCGCCACCACGTAGTAGCTGATGCCATCTTGGGGGAGGACATTTGGGAGAAAAAAGGGGGGACACTCTGAGTGGGAAGCATTTTTCAGATCAGGGGAGCATGTGAGAGAAAGCCTGGAAATGATTAATACAGATACAAGACACATAGAATAATGTGTCTCCACATTGTAAATGTGGCTTACCCTCAGTGACTTACATTAGTTTAGCTGCCGAGGCTTGTATTACCTGCTGCAACGCGCTCAAACCTGTGACTTACCTATTCTGTTGTGGGACTCTCCTGCAGCCAGCTCTAGGCCATGGCAGAAGCCAGCAGCATAGATGTCATCTGCAGACATGGTGCATGCATCCGCTGTCCCATTCTGACAAAATCACATTTAATCTGTTAACGTGAAGCGACTCAAGGACACGAGCTTGTTTTGTTTGTTTCATGCAGCTGAAAATACTTCAGATTACAGATAAACGACAGATATTTCTGCTAAAATAAAAATGTGGACAGTTGATGAAGATGCAAACATATTTAGAAGGCGTAAAACTAAGTTATGTAAGAAGAACCGCTGAAGTCGGTGCACCAAAACGTCTCATTTTCTTTGTAATTTGACAGATTAATGAAGGTGAAAATGGTCTTGTAATGAAATGCCGCTTCACAATCCCTGTTTCTGTTGCAGGCGTACCTTGATTTTGTCCATGCAATCTCTGGTGTCAAGGCCGCGGACACATTCCAAAGACCCTCTAATATTCTGAGCGGTGGCGTTCCCGGACAAATCCAGACACTTCTGCTCTTCGGCGTCGGACAGTACACACCAGGAGACTGAACGAAGTTGGCAAATTATAAAAATTAAGTTCAAATCTTCCTGTAGATGAGCACATACATTGTACCTGCAAAGACAACGTAACTACATCCCAAACTCCAGTTTTTAAACATGCATCTATGCAAGAAATAGTCTTAAAGTGATGCTCTCTAGCGTGTACCTGCAGATCTTTGACTGGAGACACAGTTGACAGACACAAGAGGCAGAAGGAGGAGGAAAGCTAACGGCAGGCTTCTCTCTGGACGCTCCATGTCGGCTCTGGTTGGAAACCTGCTCAGGACAGTCTCTCTAATACAGCAGAGATGAGGAGCAGGTGGATTTCTTTGGGGGAAAAAAAACTCAACTGTCCCCCCCTCCCTCTCGTATAACTTGGTCCAGAGACCAAAGTAGGGGGAGAGGGAGGGTAAAAGGTGGGAGAACGAGGCAGGTAGGTTGGCTGTAGAAAGAAGAAAACACTACATTATTCCTCTATCCCCCGCCTCTTGAGTCAAAGTGCTCAGTAGATAATCCTTCCTCCATCTCATGATGGCAGGATAGCATTTCCACCTCCAATTATCCACTGAGATTTATCCAAGGCAGCGAGGATACTGGTGGACACACGTAAGCTTGGGGCAGTTCAGGTCACCTGGCACGGCGTGTCGACCCGGGGTCTTTAATTAAAAAACCTTTGGACAATGTCTCTCTGTGCTGGAGCTGTGCTCCTGGAGAAAAGATACTGGCTGGGTCTTGCTCCGACTCACTGGAGACTAAAGCTCCAGGTAAGCGAGAACAAACAGCACTGGCTATTGTTCGCAGTTACAGGAACCAGTGGAAGGAAAACACATCGGCTACTTGATACAATTCTGCCGTTTCTCTCACAGACACACAGTCAGTGACATTTTTCTGAGCCTACCAAGAATTGCATATTAAACAGAGAGTTGGTGAAGTAAATAAGCTCATCCTCTAATCCACCTTTTAGTTGTTATAGCGTTATATAATGTCAGATCTGCATGACTGCTCAGGAGATGAAGGGTCATCTTAGTTTTCATGCAGCTTTTTGGAGAGGGAGAAGGGGTACCTGATCCTCAGCATGCATGGGTGAAGGGACAAGGAAGCACAGAGGGCCACTTTGACTCCCATGAAGACTCAAGCATTACTCTGTTGCACATCAATCAGCGAGCTCCAGCTCCCCCCCCCCCCCACGGAAGTTTGCTGCACCTGATTCAGCAGCAAAAAAATCAAGTCATCATGTAGTATTCACAGGGAAATATTTACTTTTCCAAGATTTCCAGGGACAGCAAACTGTGTTTTCCGGAAGGAAACTGTTTAACTGAGGCGATAAGCCACCCAGATCTTGACACATCTTATCTCGACATCATTCTACCTTAGCAGATAAGCGACAGGATCTAGCAGAAGGAAGGACAACTGTCACCGATTGACATTTTTCCAAGCCAGCCCGGAGTTACGTACTAAACAGGTAGAGTTTGTTGAGCAGACAAGTAAATGAATTCATCCTCTAATCCACCTTTTAGTTGCAGCATTATGTAATGTCAGATCTGCACGATTGCTCAGGAGATGAAGGGTCATCTTAGCTTTCATGCAGCTTTTTAGGGAGGAGGAGCAAGCAAGCACGGAGGTCCGCTTTGAGTCTCGTGCTCTTGACAGAGTAGTGCTGAAACAATAATCAAGTCATCATGTAGTATTCACAGGATTCAAGATTTCCAGGGACAGCAAACAGTGTTTTCCTCAAGTCTGACTGAGGCGACAAGCCACCCAGATCTTGACACATAATATAAATATAATAAACTTTATTAATTTTGCAGCTTTCAGAGTACAAAGTGTTTAACAATAAAATTACACAATAAAACAAACCACAGTAACAATGAGTTAAAAGCAATGGATCAATAAAAATTAGAATAAAATGTGACATAGAAGATAAAAAGTTCAGCTAAAGGCCCTTTATAAAAGTTAATTTTTAAAAGTTTATTTTCAAGTTTTCATTAGTAGATGACGATATAAACAGCAGCGTCACTCAATGAATAGCACCTCTGCTATTTTTACGCTATTTCTAAGTTCATTTAGAAAGAAGAGATGGTGACCTGCTTCCACGCTTCCAGCGTCTCCTGACAGTGGAAAATGGCACAAAAGAGTTTCATATATTTCATACGATCAATATATTGATAACTAATCAGACAGCGTCACACATAACGCATGTTTCAGAAGCAGTCATGCAAACAGTGATCCACACTTGACCTTAATGTAGTCTGTCACTCTAAAACAGGCAGTGGCTCATATGACAAAACACTCTGATTGATGATGTGCAGAGAATTAAGCATTGATCTAAATTTAGCCCAAAAACGTCACCATGCCAACTTTTTGTATGTAGCCTGTCTGGGAGGAGAATGACAGACACTGTCAAATAAAAGTAACCTGAAACAGAAATTAAATTGATTAAAAGTAAATTTCACATTTAGGTACAAATGTAAATGGAAAAAAATAAGAGATTAGTTGAAGTTGACACTATTAGGAAGGTCAACAAGCCCCAGTAACGTCCAGAAACTGACCAATGATGTAAGTTTAATGACACTATTTTATGTCATTATTGGTAATTATTAGATTAATATCTTACCTGGGGAAACAATATTTACTGTGAATTGTGTAACTGTGGAGTTACATGTAACTGAATGCTCACCCACATACACTTGAACTGTATCATTTAGTTAAAATTACAGGATATTCAATGCCTGATGTTCCCTGAAGCTGTTAAAGCCATCTGAGTCACACAGTTTGTATTTGGAGGATGTGCTCATACCCCACTCCTCCTCTATAAGTCTAAATTTAGGCGAGTGAGTGAGATACATATAAAGTAATTAATGACTGACTGACAGTGGTTTTCAGGTCCTAGTTAGACAACAAGGTAAAAATATATCTGTATATAAATGTCCCATAATTAAATATCTAAGTATACTAGTCATTTACAGAATGTTGTAATAGTCATATGATTTTTCACTTGTGCAAATAAATACAACTAAAACTGAAGGATCTAAATACAACTAACTACATCAGCAATAGTGTAAAGCACATTATTCAAACACTTACTGTACTCTACAGAAACATTACTTTATTTTTTGGTTGTCTTCCTCACTATAGATAAGACAGACTTCAATCAACCCACACCGGGGAAAGTCCCCTGTAAAAGCAGCTCATTACTCAAGAAATACTTAGAAAAAAAGTAATGAAGTCATGCCAGTGACAGCTGTTGGAATGAAGGGACTAAGAAGAAGAAACTGTTCGGGTTAAGAAACACTAAGAATGGGCATCAAACCAGTGGAAATCTTGACTTTGGTCTGATGAGTCAAATCTGAAATTTTTGGTTCCAAGCTGAGTGGATGGTATCTGCATGTGTGGTTCCCACTGTGAATCACGGAGGAGGAAGTGTGATGGTGTGGGGGTGTTTTGCTGGTGACACTGTTGGTGATTTATTCAAATGTCAAAGCACATTTAACCAACATGGCTACCATAGCATTCTGCACTAAACATCTGGTTTGTTCTTAGTGGGGCTGTCATTTGTTTTTTGACATGACGATGACCCAAAACGCACGTCTAAGCTACGTGAGGGCTGTATCATCAAGAATCAGAGTGATGCATCACCTGGCTTCCACAATCACCCGACCAAAACCCAGTTAAGATGTTTGGGATGAGTCCGACCACAGAGTGAAGTAAAAGCAGCCAACACAGCACATATAGTAACAACTACAAGACCTGGAAAACCATTTGAGGTGACAAACTCATGACGCTGACTGAGAGATTGACCATAGTGTGCAAAGTGTCTACTTTGAATAATATAAAATATAAAACATATTTTGCATTGTTTAGACTTTACTGGTACTGTATAAAAAAAGTAAATATAATTAACACAGGAAAAACACTAATTAAATCCTTAAAACTGTAGAGATAGATAGATTTAATATAATAGATAATTTATTGATCCCATGAGGGGAAATTGTTTTTTCACTCATGCATTTTTACCCGAAATACAACCACGCACACACACACACACACACATAAAGGGCTCATAGACATGCAAATGTGGAGGGATGGTTGAGTGATGGGTAGCCACACAGAGCGGCGCCCTGGGTTCGGCACCTTGCTCAAAGGCACCTCAGCAGTGACCCTCCATACTTTGGTCCATACTGGACTCGAACCAGCCACCACTCTGGTTCAAATCCCAGAGAGTGAGCTACTGCCACCAATTAATCATGTGCTAAGAAAGTAAATATGTGTTGAGATCTGTTTAAATATAAAACTATATAAAAAGTAGAATATATAAATAACTTTTTTTTATATAGAAATAACAAATAGAACTGCTAAAACAACTATGTCCGGTTAAATTAGGCTGGAGAACATGAACATGAATGAATTCACTGATTAACACAGCACCGGTGTTACGGATATTTTCGCCCACAACCTGTTGGAGGACTCCTCCGCCCCACAATGCACCTTGACGATAATGTTTTGGTGACGTCACGCGTGGCTGTTGGGTGGGTGGGCCGGGCTGTGCTTCTTGTTTTCGGCTTCTCGCGTCGCAAATCACGCTAACACGATTATTTAAACCTAATATAGGAGTACACAAGCACCGCAGGATGAGTTAGAGGCTGTGCTTCGCGTGTGCCAGGTAGGTGGACGGCTTTAATACCGCTGGCTGGGTGTTTTTTGTGTGTTTTTTTGGAGGGGGAGGGTGGGGGAGACAGTCCACGCCCGGTGCTGCGCTTTGTGCTGCTGGGCTGATAGCCGTTAGCTCGCAGCGGCTAACGGCTATCAGCGGGGCAGCCGTCTGTCTGGCTGGCGCCTCTGAGGCGCCTGAGCCCGGCCAATAAAACCCGCTGGCCTGTTAGCTACAGGGCAAACAAACGGGCCCGCAGTCTGCGAGGCTCACAAAGAAGAGTAGCTTTGCTCGCTCACAAACAGAGGCTGTGACATTGAAATTTAAAAGGTGTTAGCTCAGCCTGCTAGCGGTATTTGTATTATTAGGAGCAGCACCAGCAGAGCAAATGTTACCTTTAAAGACATCAGCAGCAGTCAGCCTCTTTAATCAACAACTTAAGGACTAACCTCATGGTTATATCACCTCAAGGTAAAGACATTTAACTCTTTAAACCAATAGTGTAATTACATTTCAGGTGATTTGTCTCAGTAATCAGTAAACCAGCCATTTGCCTCCTCTCTGTGTCTGTCAGTCATCTAAATGCATAGAAGGGGGGGTGAATGTAATTATCCTCTTCATAAGACTCATTTGAACCCTCTGTGGCTCCTCTTTCCTCTCCCTGTGTCAGTGCACTGAAACATGGATCGTTGCAGCGTCCACGTCCTTCTGCTGCTCTTGCTGCAGACCCTGCAGACATCGGCCGAGGACTCAGGTACCGTGCTCAAGTTATCTCTTTCCCGCTGTGTGTCATCAGCCTGGGATGCATCTCATCTGTTGTTGTCGTCTTGTCTGTTGCTCTCATGTGATCATGTATGGCTGACAGCTGTTCATTTTTAGTGACAGCTGGCATAAACGGTAGTCACCGCCCGTCTCCGATCGCAGAGCGATTTGAAGCTGAAACTGAAATTAAAGGCACGTTTGGACATCTTTTTCACCACGTAGGTGATCGTATGGAGACAGTCGACACTTGTCGTCATGTCGTTTACCTACTCTGGACGTGCAAGGTCACAAAAACAAATTAATTAATCACAAACACAAGTGCGTTATGATTGCTACAACTAATTAGATGTCCATGAAGATGAAGCACAATGGTGTTTACATCATTTAATTGGTTTCTGCTTACATAGCCGAATCTCTCCCCGCCCTCAAAAGCAGCTTGAAGATCTTCCAATTCAGAGAGTACTTGTTCTCTACTCAGGTGAAAGCGGTGAGGCAGCGAGGGCGCATTCAGACAAGATCAGGCGCTGCAGAGAAGTTGAGCAGCCCGACGTAAGGTTGCGGCCACCAAACAGATGCTCAGATCGAGTAAAATCCTCCACAGCCAGCCTGAAATGTCTCAGACAGTCCAGGTGGATCCATGGACTAAACTACCCAGTTTCTAAATCTGAGTCTGACTCGCAATTTACGCTGCAAAATAGAGCCAAGATGAAGTTTCATTTGGTTTGTGTCCAAAGGTTTGATGGTTATTCTTGAAGGTTTCTCCTTGATCCACTGTGGCATGGACTGTACCGTGATAAAAGCATCTGCCAGATGAATGAATCTAAATGTTTCCCACATGTTTTCTTCAGGTTTCATTGGTTTAATCTTCTACATCCGGGGCTAGTTCCAAACAGCAGGTTTACTGAGTTGTCTGCACAACTTTTCTAAGTAAAGCCTGGATGTAGAGTTAGGTGTCAGGACAAGTACAGTATGTAGGTTATTGTCAGCAGCCAATGTGATTTTAAAACCTATAGAATAAATGCCTTAATGGCTCTAAAACAGGCAGTGGAGGCAAACAAAACATACATGCAGTGCTTCATTCTAGCTTTTTTCGAACATGTTGTGTTCTCCTTTAAGAAAAGGAGAAAAATCCTATCTGGCGTCAACATCTCGCTACAACAGATATTTGTTCCTTGTTCACAATGGGAGGAAAAAAAAGACTTAATGATCAATTGTTCCAGCAGTGATGAATCACTGCACAAAACCCCAGAAAGAAAAATGCAGTTAAACAACAAACAGGGTTTGGAGCATTCGTTTGTCACCATATACGGCCACTACAGACTTATTTTGGCATCCAGCCTCCTGGTGCAACGAGTGACCACTGCTGCTTGTCTGTCTTTTAGTGCACAGAAGTGGGACAGAAGTCGTGTATATGTTTCTTTACACAACGTGAAACAGCTCACGGTATCATCACTCGTATCATCTCTTCCGCAGATCGACAGTTGGCGTGTCTGTGTGAGGGCTCTAAATGCCTCCAGGCCACCCAGTGCCACGGTAAGCGATGCTTCTCCTCTGTCAAAGTCACCAGCAGCAGGGTGTTGTTCGAGCGCGGCTGCCTGGAGGGATCGGACAATATCCGTCTGCAGTGCTCCACAGCTCCGTCCGTCCACCACGCCATTTTCTGCTGCTCCCAGGACATGTGCAACGGCAACACCACCACGAGTTCGCTGATGTCGCTGCTGCTTCCAACAGGTAGATATTAGATCGAAATCTGTGTTCTGTATCCGTCTGTAAAACAATCTGATATGTCAATATTGTACTTGTTTTGCTCTACTCTTTCTCACAGCCCTAGAAGGTGAGCCAGTTCGGTATCGCGTGGAGACTTTAGCTCTTTTCGTACTTGCTCCGGTGGTGGTTCTGGCTCTGCTGTCGGTAGTGTCGGTTTTAGCCTGCAGGCGGCTCCACCACGGCCGACTGCAGCGGCTGCAGGAGTTTGACACGGAGCAGGGAGCCATAGACGGCCTCATCACCTCCAATGTGGGAGACAGCACTTTAGCGGTAAGAATAAGAGAGGTTGACATGTTCTCTGTGTGTGTACAGCTGTGTTAACACAGTATTTCCCCCTCAGATTTTATTTTGAAAAGCAGCGTCAGATTTAAACTCTTATTTACGTGCATCAGCCATCAGGTTTTTTTGTATCTACAAGTCGTGGTGAAAGATGTCAGCAGCTTTTCACCACCATGTGACGTGCGTGCGCTCCTTCGAAAGATAACCTGACATCTGTGTCTGTCTTTAGGACCTGTTGGACCACTCGTGTACATCAGGCAGCGGTTCAGGTCTTCCTTTCCTCGTCCAGAGAACCGTGGCCAGACAGATCAGTCTGATGGAGTGCGTAGGTAGGTATAACGCACCACAAACCAGAGCCCATCTGCAGGTTGGATTCAAGACACCAACTCCGAAAACTGATTTTATCAATTGACTAATTCAGTTAGAGCCTTACAGAGGAAGTTCAGACAGAAGAAAGAACATATGACATACAAACAAAATGATTCAAACTCAAATCCACAAGGAGCCTACAGTACAGATTATTTTACTTGTACACTAAGCTGTACAAGTTGTCTTGTGTGTGCTGTCAGCTTTTTTGGATGACTGTAACCTGCATTAAGATACAGATCTGACAAGGTTACATCATTCATCATTTTTAACTGTCAAATCACAAGCCATGCGTTTCCCCGTCTTTCCGTTCTTTCGTGCAGCAGACCGTGTTTAAAGTTCAGGTTGTTGATTGTAACGTTTACCTGTTGCCATGGCAGCTCTGACAAATTTCAGTTTCAGTTTTCAAATGAAAGTATGTAGGTCACATGGTGTGGTCCGTACAGTACGGTTTGTGCCGGCCCGGAATTGGAAAAATTTGGCTTTTGTGCCGTTGATGTTGAAACTTATGATCTGCGTCAGAGAAATCAGACTCAGTTTGAGCGTAAAGCAGACAATGGTAACCTTTTTTAAAACTCATATCTGTATATACCTGCGCCTCTCACACTCTCCTTTTGTCATCTCTCTCTTCCAGGTAAGGGGAGGTATGGGGAGGTGTGGCGGGGCCAGTGGCAGGGAGAGAACGTGGCTGTAAAGATCTTCTCCTCAAGAGATGAGAAGTCCTGGTTCAGAGAGACCGAGATCTACAACACAGTGCTGCTAAGACATGAAAACATACTGGGTGAGGCTGTCGGATCTTGCAGATTTTGTTGATGCATAATTTCCCATTCAGAAACATGTGATTGCCCCTTTGTCTCCCTCTGCATTCACTCCTGTTCCGGCATTGTCGCTGAGCTAAATTAAGTCCGTCTCTCCTCCCAGGCTTCATGGCGTCTGACATGACATCTCGCAACTCCAGCACCCAGCTGTGGCTCATTACCCATTACCATGAGAACGGCTCTCTTTATGACTACTTGCAGCGGGTTGCCGTGGAGACGTCGGAGGGCTTGGCGATGGCCGCGTCGATAGCGTGCGGCCTCGTGCACCTGCACACGGAGATCTTCGGCACGGAGGGGAAGCCGGCCATCGCACACCGAGACCTGAAGAGCAAAAACATCCTGGTCACAAAGGAGCTGCGCTGCTGCATCGCAGACCTCGGTCAGTCTTTAAACATTGGGTTTTTTAGACAGGACGATATATTTACACGTTTTATTGGTCTACAGCAGACCTGGGCAAACTGTTCCACAAAGGGCAGGTGTGGCTGCAGGTTTTCTTTCCAACCAAGCAGCAGCACACCAGACTTGACTCATTTAATCAACTGATCTCAGTCTTCAGACAGTTGTCTGGCCAAAGTGTGTGCTCTTGGTTGGTTGGAACAAAAACCTGCAGCCACACCGGCTCTTTGTGGAACAGATTGCCCAGGTCTGGTCTACAGTCTGTCTGTTACCTTCTTTTACCTTGTGTGCATTCATGTTTTTCACTCCGGTTGTTACTGCATGTTTTACAGGGCTGGCTGTGACCCACTCCCAGGCAGACAACCTGCTGGATGTGGGCAACAACCCAAAGGTTGGCACCAAGCGTTACATGGCACCTGAAGTGCTGGACGAGACCATCCAGACAGACTGCTTTGATGCCTATAAGAGAGTGGACATCTGGGCCTTCGGGCTGGTGCTGTGGGAGATAGCAAGACGCACATACAGCAACGGTGAGTGTCCTTTACATTTTTATGACTGTGATATAATAAACAACCACCTCTAATATCTTATTCTAAAATATTCATCTTGATTATCGTGTGTTCTGACGGTTCTCAGGCCCAGCGATAGAAGGGAGACCTAATTTACCACCCGTTCATCCTCGTGCTCCAGTTATTTGCTCTAATTTGTATCATCTTACTTCGACTTTCCAGGTATTGTCGAGGAGTACAAGCCTCCGTTCTACGATCAGGTGCCAAATGACCCGAGCTTTGAGGACATGAGGAAGGTGGTGTGTGTGGAGCAGCAGAGACCTTTCATTCCTAATCGTTGGTTCTCTGATCCTGTGAGTCTTTTAACTGTTTAATCCTGTTTAAAGAAACGATTGTTCACGACCGCCCGGGGTGTCAAAATGTTTGGTCAGCTACAAGGAAGTGGCCGCTCGGATTTCTATAAACATCCTTAAAACACAGCAAGTGACCAGCAGGATTTCACAGCCTGTTTGTAACGAGGGTGGCATGAAATTTAACAGCCAAATGGTTGTGAGGGTACCTACGGTACTAAGGCTCAGACTACTTGCTGGAGTATTAAACTGGATTTTGTTGCATGTAATATTTGATGTGACTGATTATTTTTTAGGTGTTAGTCAGACTGTGTGTATTTCCATGGAAATGCAGATCGTAACGGAAACAGCAAGCCAAAAAAAAAGTTTAGTTTGAGAGCAAATTGCTGCAAAATCTAAATATCTTTCGATTATATGTTATTATATTACACTGCAGGGTGTGCTTTATCGTCATTATTGGCACTTCAGTGACGCTTACGGACCTCAGTGCAAGAGCCTCGGTCCTGACCACATCATTATCGTGCCAATAATGACGGTAACACACACCCTCTCATGTAATATTGCTTAATTCCCACCCTGTGAGCTGGGATACATCTGAGGGCTCAGAAAGTCTGACAGGCGTGAATCAAAAATATACCTCTACGTACAAAAAGATACATTTATGCTTTAATTATTTCTATTTTCTTGTGAAATACTATTTAGTTTTTGCATTTCAGGGAGGGAGAGGGAAAATTTGCTCCAAATTCAGACATATTAAACCCAGTTAAATGGTCGCTTCATTTTAAGGCAACACAATCAGAAATAATCAGGAAGATGTCTTGCCTGATCATTTCTGGAGGGTGGATAATCACAGTTTGTACTTTTGTGAGCTTGTGATGACGTGACTGTAAAACATTAAGCAAGGCAAGAGTTCCCAGAATACAGTTGAGTCACACTGATTGGAGTGTTTCCTCTCACTGCGTGGCTCTCCTTTCATTTCCCGTCCTTTGTTTCCTCAGACTCTCTCTGCTCTGGTGAAACTGATGAAGGAGTGTTGGTACCAGAACCCCTCGGCCAGGCTGACCGCGCTGCGCATCAAGAAGACCCTGGACAAGATTCACAGCTCTCTGGAGAAGGGCAAGGAGTCATGAGAGGGAGAGGAGCCTCAGAGGCAGCTGCCTGATGTCAGGGATCGGCTTAGAGAAGAGCCCAGTGTTCGTTTAAAAAAAAAAAGAAGAAAAGAAACAGGAGAACGGGCGAGCGATAAGGGGGGACGGACAGAGGACCGGAGGAAAGAGTTGTTCAAGTGTCATCCAGCCTCATCCTTCTCTTTGCTCTCTCACTTTCACTGTGGTTGCCTTCCACCGACATCCCTCTCTCTGACTTGAAGCCCACGCAGACGTTTGGAACTGTCCTGTCTGAATAAGCCAGCCTTCTATGAGAAGAAGAAGCCTGCCCCCCAACGAGTTCGCACTGACCTGAACTGTAGACTGTTACTGCGAGTGTGAAGAACAACGGATGGCATATTGTAGTACTTTCATCCCATTGCTTTAACGCCCATTTAAGACTGCTCACACACACACACACACACCAAACAATACATATCTCTTATAAATGACCGATCCCCGGCCAGTGTTTGTGGCATGCAGTCGTGGCATTCTGCTCAGAGACAATCACAAGTGTTTTACTCATTTAGCTTTATTAGAACATGCCAACTATTGCCACAAACACACACACACACTACAAAACACACACAAGTTCATTTACAAAAGGAAAAGAGCCAATAGAATCAAACTTGTTTTTAAACTTTTTAAAAAAAATATTTATGTATTAAATCTCCACTGCTACCACACTACTGAGGATATGTAAAGACGGTGCGTGAAGCTGACTGTATACATATATAGGCATTTACTCTACTGGACTTTCTGTACCCATATTGTCATTATTGAAGCTAGTAAGGAATATTGTTTTTGAGAAATAGAGGGAAACGTTAGGAAACTGTTTGTGATTGTTTGAATGGGATAAAAAAAAGGATAAAACACTAGATGTTTATCTTGGTGGTTGCTGGAGTAGACGCGCAGTAAGTACTTGCCAGTAGGCATTACTCCGTATCTTATAATAAGAATATGAGATGAGCTGATCTTCTCTGCCTGACAAACTTTATAAACTCACTGTGGCTGATTTAAGGGAGGAAAGAAAAAAAAAAAGAAAGAAGTCTTCTGTGCAGGCAGAGAGGATTTAAAGAAGACGTGTTTGTGGTAGAGCTGAGCTGGTTTTCTGTAGCGAGGTGGGCTTCCATTTACCCCTCATCTCCCATCATGCCACACTGTAAAAGTTGCCTGAATAACAGGAAAAAACACACACTCCATCTTCGTTTGGTAACAGTTTTATTCTGGAGTCATTATAAACATAAAGTTGCCTGGTTGTGCGGTTACAGATGAGTTTGTTCACAAATGCTGGGTTTGTTTTGAAAAAAAAAAATGTTGCTTTGTCTTTTTTATATGTAATAAAACATTTACTGCACTCTTGCCTAATGATTAGCCAGCATGTGTTGTGATTTCTCTCTTCATGTGCCAGTTTATCAGGTACCGAGCTAAAACTGAAGCAGCGCTGCAGTGATAATAAATTTAATGTTCCGTTGTTTCAACTTTATGATCGTTTTGGAGGATGCGGTTTGTGGCACTGACAGCTGTTTCTATCACTCCGTTCACCCCGTTTATATCACATTTATATTTAAGCTGTATAATACAGTTCAACAGCACCACAAAATGACAGTTGAATCAACACATCTCAAACATTTTGACCTTCGTGAAGCTCGGATTTTGTTGCATTCGTGTTAGCTAGCTGTACCTACATTTTAAAGGACCAGTGTGTAAGATTTAGTGGCGTCTAGTAGTCGCTGATTTCAACCCTATGGCCTCACCACCTCCTTCTCCATCACATGAAGGAAACATGAAAAGTCACACTGGACCTTTTAAGTTAAAGGTTCACAGTTTTAAAAGGTGTCCACATGATGACTGAAGCAGGTTTTTCTTTCTGCGATCATTCCTCATGTTCATACTGGCCATTTAAGAGATCATTTTCTAGTGCAAGTGACAAAATCTCTCAGCAGACTGAGTTAGTCTTTTTAGCACAAAATTCAGCTACAATCCTTCGACTGTAACTCGACATAGAAACTCTGCCAGAGAGACATTTATACTAAAAAGACTTTCACTTGATTGAACACAAACAGCTGCAGATACACTTGAAATATATTTTTTTTCCACACAGTATGAGGGCTGAGGGGAAGCTGGACTTCAGCACACAGGCTGTGAAACAGTCACAGGACACGACTGTGCTCTCTCATTTTCTGTCTGCCCCCTAGTGGCAACCAGCAGGCACACTAATGCCTACAGATGACAATCACACTCACATAAGTGTCTTTAATTTAACATCTAAACCTTGTTGGATGTTCTGTTTAAATAAGAATTGGATCAGAATTAAGAGTACAGCTGAGGTAGTTTATGTCAGTGTACTGCTTTGTGAACATGACAAACTGTTTTTTACAGTTTTGGAGACATATCGGCGTTCGTAGCTCACCTGGCAAATCCTGCAAAACCTGCAGCTCTGCACTAGATGCGTGAAAAAGGGCATCACAGGAAAGGACGTATGGCAATAAGGTTGTAGCTAAATTGGAAATCCCACATGAGCTCTGTACACGTTTCCACCTTCCCCACAGCGGTGGGACCATCTGGGTCATTTCAGGTTATCTGGTAAAGTCTTGTACGGGTTGAGGATGCCCTTTGGGTCCAGCATGGCCTTGATATTACCCATCAGAGCCACAGCCTGGCTGGGTTTACTGTAGTAGATGTAGTTCCTCTTCTTCAGGCCCAGTCCGTGCTCTGCGCTGATGCTTCCGTGACACCTGGCCGTCCACTCGTAGACAAAGGGCTCGATGGCAGCGAGGAGAGCCGGGTCTTTGGCAGGAGAGGTGACATTCAAGTGCAGGTTTCCGTCTCCTAAAAGTACAGATGGAAAGAAACGGTCGGCAGTGAAAAGAACTGAGACTGAGCTGTTGTAGGCGGAGTAATCAGAGAGTAACCAGGCGATTATTTCCCTCCTGACACACAGACTTTTTTCATGTCTTTACATCTTCTGGTCTTACCTACGTGTCCGTATCCCACAACACTCTTGGCCCGGTCGCCCAGGTGCTCCCTCATGTCTGTCACCAGCTGATAAATCTGCTCCACTGGCAGTGAGATGTCGTATTTGTAAGTAAAGCCATCGTGAGTCAACGCCTCCGTGACACGTTCACGCATCGACCACAGAGCCTAGAGAGTGGAAAAGAAGAGGCTGATGCGTCATCGTTTGAAGAACCCTCGTATGAAACTGATTACTCAAGTTTAGGTCAAAATCTTTAAGGATGAAGGCTGCAGATATTCTTTATTGTTTTTGTCAATAAATCCTATAACTATAACTCTGTGTGATTACCCTGTAGCACTAAGGTCAAAGCACATTTGCTCCAACTGGAGACTTAAATCTAAATCTTAAAAAGACAGATTTATACTTTAATTTATAAAAAAATCTTTAATAATTTCCCAAAACAATTGGACATTGTAGTTTTTTAGCATTACTCAACAAGATAAAATGGTTTTTTTTGTAGATCAGCCGTGGATTTGGTGCTGTAGCATGTTTTTTTTACAGCCACTTCATTGTAATAAAGGAAGGTGCCACCTAATGCACAGGTGTATCATGATTTGATGAAACAGAAATACTCTGCCTTTTTGTTGACCTACTCTGAAATTCACAAACAAACACCTTTATTTTGGAGTCTTCGGTTGCCACAGTCCCGTCAGTAACCAGAGACGACGTCATCGCCTCCTCTAAGAAATTGTGGAGTTTCTCCCCGTCGTGTTTTGGGTCGGATCCAGACGTTTCTATGACGACGTAGAATGGACAATCTGCAAGATGGAGGGAAGAGTTTGGCATGTGTGTGTGTGTTTTTTTATATATATAAAGTGTGTGTATGGGTGTGACCTTACCAGAGATGGGATTGGGTAGTTTGAGGTGTGTGTTCAGCAGCCTCATACATTCACTGTCTAGAAATTCGTAGGCTGACAGAATTTCTCCCAGCATGCCTCTGCAGAGCTGAAACGTCTTCAGCAGCTGCTCAAAGGTCTCACAACCTGAAAATATCAAGAGAATACGATCATTTAACCACTAATCTATGAACACAATCTCATATTGACATTAATCAACTGAACTGTGACACCATGACCACAACTTTCTGCACAAAGTAACGATAACAGTGTCAGAATTACAGATTGTAAAAGAAGAAATGAGAAAATCCTACCCAGGAAAACCACATTAACAGATTTGGGTTTGCGTGGACAAAGAATAGACACTGCAGTAACAACCCCCAGTGTGCCCTCTGACCCTATGAAGAGCTGCTTGAGGTCATATCCTGTATTATCTTTCCGCAGTGTGGCCAAACAATCCAGCACTTGCCCATCTGCCAACACCTGCATGACACAAAAACATAATCACACAAACAGATCAGTGTTTTTTTTATCCCTTCTCACACTTTTCCTCTGTGTTTTTAATACAGTACATGTAGACTCTTGTATTTATTTACTCCACTCACCACTTCCAGACCCAGCACAGTCCCGTGTAAGGAGCCGTATCGCAGCAGCCGGAGTCCACCTGCATTAGTCGCCACGTTTCCTCCAATGTGGCAACTGCCTTTTGCTCCCAGATCGAGCGGCATGATGTAGTCCTTCTCCTCCAGGTAAAGGGACAAATTCTCCAAGACACAGCCTGCCTGACAGGTCAGAATACCTGACAGATGGAGCAAATAATTAAATATACTTTAAGTACATAACAGGTTTGTTTGGAAAGGCTGACAGCTCATTTTGTGTGCAACTTACCGGAGATGCTATCAAAGGTCAGGATGTTGTTCATGAGTGCAGTGGAGAGGATGATCTCATCATAAACAGGCACGCTGCCTCCGACCAGCCCGGTGTTTCCTCCTTGTGGGTTCACTGCCAGGTTACGGCTGTTACAATACCTACAGGCGGGGACATACAACGACTTTAACCCCCGTATACGCCCCTCGTGTATCTATTTTCACTTGCAACAACTAATCAGTCTTTACTTGAGAATTTGGGAGACTTCCTCTGTTGTTTGAGGTCTCAGCAGCAGTTCACTGGAACCTGCAGACAACCATCAGACCATCAGCAAACTGCTGTAAGAAAATACATCTTCAAGTGCAGTGAGCTTTTTGATTTCTAGCCTTCATCACCTCTCACTGACTTGAGCCAATCCACATTACTCGAGTCCAGCAGGTCCGGGTCAGTGATGACTCTGCCTGGTAGGATCTTCCTGAAGAAGTCCAAATCTTCCTGAGTTATTCTGGAGAAAGGCAGCCTGTCTGGGGCCGCAGCAGGGGACGGCTCATGTCCGTCTGCCCCAGCATGCAGCTTTCGACAGCAGACTCCAAACTGCGATGTGGTGACGGGAAGAAACGAACTGCGGGGGACCACGGGTGAATGTCTGACTGTGGCTGCAGACGAGAAGGTGCTGCGTGGGCTCAAACGTCTGAGAGCTGCCCTCAGTTTTAGTGTTCTTTGGTAAATCCCCGCCATGACTGAAGAGATCGTGTGTAGAGTCTGCAAAACAGGCTGCAGAAAAGAAGTGGGATGAATCATCTGTTTCCACGAGACAAAAGCTGGTTAACTTCTCAGTTCAAGCAATATTTTGAAAGAACTGAGAGAAACTTAATGTCATTATATACAGCGAGGATGTCACAAATTCCTATAGAAAGTGTCTAATTTGAACATACAACTAAAACATATATTCAAAATCAAGTTTTTAACTGAACATTAGGCCCTACCTATGGGCCAAAGCTGTGACTTCAGTGGTTTGAATTTACAATATTTAATACTCAGTAACAGCTAAATTACACACAAAGAGTTACACTTTCAGTTTTGCCTTCAGTGGCAGACTTCTGTCCCAATCCGGCTCCACAGACAGACACAGGGGAAACAAAAAACACACTCAGTGTTTTATGGACGTGCTGCATCACAAGTCATGCTTCAATTTGCACCACCTCTCCTCAACGCTCAATTCATTCATTTTCTACGGTCTAATTTAGTCGTATATAGTTTGTATCTCTATTTCTAGCTCTAGTTCATATTTCTATAAAAAACGTATTTCTATTTTTTTTTTTACTTTTTTATATAGTTTTCTATTTGTACCTTTGCACAGGTTCAACTTAAAATCAAATGTATCTTTACAGGTCTAATTTTAATGTTTACCATGTCTCATACTGCGACTGGATGCCTGAATATAATAATAAGTATACAATAGATTGAGTATAATACGACTATAATACTGTCTACTGTGAAGTACTACTGCTGTACTTTTCCACAGCAGACATTTTGACATTAGACAGCAGGTAAACACAGGTGTTACTAATGATACTAATTAAGGTCCCGTTCCATTCAGGTCAGACAGGGTGCTGCTGTGGCTCACTGGAAAGTCTCTGCTACAATAAATGGAACTGATCCTTAATTAGTATCGTTGGAAACACCTGTGTCATGAAAAAGGTGTATTTTTACTGCAGTTAAGTGAGTAAAATGAAGACTAACAGACTGATAGCAAACTTGCACTGCTTTCGGAATAGTATCTATTGTTATATCGATGTTTTATCATCAGAAAATGTTGATTTATTGAGAGATAAAGTCTTAAAACTGTCAGTCCAGTTAGCTTCAGCTCCATTAGCACGCCGTTTGACAAGCCGTTACCGAGCGACGTCTTTAATTTACTCACCGCGTGCGTTCACTTAACGGCTCCTAACGTCTTCATTCGTGTCATGTCTTGGTCAGAAATGTGTCACAAAGTTCAAGGGCAGCGAAGTTACTTCAACACGTCTCTCACTCACTCACTGTTTACAACTCGACGAGCTGCCGCTGCTGCTCAGGGTGACGCTTGCAGCGGTGAAAGGTCACGGAGATGAGAGAGGACCAATCAGAGGGCTTGTTTCAGTTTGAACCAATGGGCGCGAGCTTTTCATCGTTGCTATGCATCCAATGATGGCAGAGAGATTTAAAGATTTAAAGAGAAAGTTGTTAAATTAATTAATTAATTTCATTTTTTCTCTTAATCTGAAGGATAAATGTGAATGATGAACTGGAAACCAACTCATTTGTGCTTGTTTTAATATTTTCTTCTATAAGTTTGCTTGTAATGGGTGTAATTTATTGTATACCACTGAATCTTTCTATATTTGCCATGTTTATACTGTTTATATCTTTTAGATTTGCAGTATTTTTCTTTTTAACTTGTATATATTTTTATATTTTACATTATATATTATAATTATTATATTGCTGTTTGCACCAGGGATATGAGGGAAACACCATTTCAATTCTCTGTATGTGTAATAAAGTTGACTTGACTTGACTTAATTAGTTAATTAATGAAATCAAGCAAAGAAAATTTCATTTTCACAGCAGCCATTTTCACATGAAATAGTAGGATGTTTCCAATGATAAGAAGAATTTCCAGAAACATTTGACATTTAACATTTAACCTGTTTTAAATCTTTTATTTATAATTTTTAATTTATTTATTAATTATATTTTGCAAGTTTAAGGGTATTTATAACAGCACTGCAAACAAAGTGTCTGTGTACATCTTAACCTTTATTTTTGGCAGATTTTATTTTGTTTTTAACTTACTTTACTTATTCTTTTTTGTCTATCTTTTTATACATTATATTGGTTTTATTATTCATTTTTAGTCTTTCTTTTCAGCCTTTTTTAACGCCATGATGAGATGGCACTTCCTCAGTTTGTGCTGTATGGAGGGATGGGTGGTTATTGTGTGAAGCACTGTGTTGTATGTGTGTGTGTGTGTGTATGATAAATGCTGTGTGTGTAAAGTCTGATTGATTTGTTGTTACACTTTCACTTTCTAATCATGTGCAGTGTTTATCTTTGTTGTATATATTTATCAGCTTTTACATTTGTTTTTGGCACTGTGTATAGAGTACAGAGAGAGTGAGAACTCCTGGAGCTAAACACCAAAAAGGCATTTTAAAAAATCCTCTCTCGTGGACATGTTTGACTGGAACAGACAAACATTTATTAAGCTAAATCATACATGTTTCCGTGAATTTATTCTTCATGTATATCTTCTATGTTTGGGGTGTTCATACGTGCCCTGTGTGGGATTCTTGACTGGATGAAAAATCATCACAAATAAGGAAAAGATTCTACAAAATGAATACAAATTAATTTATTTGAAACTGACAAAATGTGATTTATTCCTCATGCTTTCTGTAAAATACACAGCATGCAACAACGTCTTTTGATTTCTCTTCACAGGCTCAGCCTACAGTAACAATAACTCCGATAACCAAAATCAGTTTAAACACGTTTACTGCAGCTCACACTGTAAATTCCCTGAATACAACTTCGAGTTAACACTATGTTCAACGTAACAGTCTTCTGTGCTCCGGGGAAAGTCACATGAAAGACAACATCAGTGGAATACTATGAAAAAAGTGACCTTTCAGGCACTTTCAGGTCTTCTGAGGATGTGCACCATGAGCTGTCTGAGTATGTACAGCGTGAAGTTATCTCATGCGTCCGTCTTAAACACCGACATGGCTAACACATAAGCAAATACCCAAAGTGATTTATTTCACAACGAAACTAAAACGCGTTCTGGGGATGGAAATCTACAAATGTTTTCAGGGTTAGCACCTCAACTCTCCATTTCTCTGTTTGCATTTTTAAAGAGTGAGAGGGTTAACTTTGTTCTTGTTACTCCTCGTGTCCTTGGCAGTATCGTGTCACTGTCCGGCAGCCCGTCAGTGGAACCAAAAGAAACTTCCCGCCTTTAAACAATCTCATATTTTTGGGCGGCGTACCCCCTGCTGCTCTTCACAAATGGACTCCCAACCTCAAAGACGTTTCCAGCCGGTCTCGTGAGACTACGTTTGTCCATGAAGACCACAGATCCCAGCTCAGCAGCGCGAACCTCCCCTTCCTCAGGGCGATAGTTGTGCTCTCTTAAGTTCACTCACTCTACAGTTCAGTTGTGACTCGAATGATCCACGCTGAGTTGCTGTTGGTCGTACTCTGATATGAGCTTCTTGATGTGAGCCAGTTTGTTGTGTAGATATTCACAGCGACTCTTGTCCTGGTTGTAGTTGGGGTTGGACTAAAGGGGACAGAAAAAAAAACTCGAACATGTAATAACAAACAGGAGGAGTGGAGCCGTCCAATGAAGCAACGCTGTGATAAAAACTGACGTTCTAATAAAGTGTTTACCTTTTTAATTTTGCGATATTCTTGAAGAATTTGATTATGAACCGTCTACAAGAGAGAAATAAAGACACAACAATGAATTAAATCAGGCAGACATCTGTATCAGTTCAGTAAAGGTTGTTTAAGATGGCTGAACATTGCACTAACAGGAAAATCTTTGTATGTACCAAACTTAAATCATCAATAGAAATATTTCAAATATGCAAGTTAGAGTCTGTGCAGGTCTGAGTTTTTGACCTCTACGAGTGCTCTGGATGTGTTTGCACGCTATAAAGACTGTCAGCAAGTGAACACGGATGTCTACAATGCAGAATATAAAACAGGGAATGTAAACAACTTTTTGGCTGCTAGGAAGCTGTGTACACTACGGGACCAGCAAAGTTTCTTTTGATACCTCCATTCTCAAACGTACAAGCTCTGAGCGTGAAGGTAAGTGCTGGATTTCTTCATGTTTTTACCTTGTACTTATGTGATTCGTGGTGTAGCCGTTTACGCTGCGTGTCCAGTTCCATGAACTGCCGTGTCACGCCGTCGATACGAGCGTGTAAATCTCTGTACTCGCTGTACTCCCTGTTAAAGTCCTGCTTGTAGCTCTGTCTCTGGTCGTGATTACAAATCCCCGTATACGTCCTGCAGAGAACACGAAGGCATCGGATCAGTAAAGCGTCCGCCTACAGGATACTGCAACAAGTTTGCACATTTTGCACACTTGGACGTATTTAAAGTGTTCACTGGACTTACGATAGATAGTCTGTTGCGTCATTGCTCTCTTTAAGCACATTAGCTTCAAACAAAATTTCATTTGGCTCTGAGAAAAAAAGAAGAAACACAAAGTTTTTAATCACTTCATTTATCACTTTAATGCTAATGGCTAAAAAGGTTGTGATGTAATTTGGGCCGATGCCCAGGACGATGCTTAGGGATGTTCACTTAATAGCCAAAGGTGTAATTGTTAACAAGGGTTTTCTGAATGTTACGTAGAAAACCTTCAAACCTTGAAGTTTAGCTAACAGGACTCACCTGTGCAGTCCAGGGAGACTTTGCTCTTTGGATCCTCTGCACTGCGATCTTTTCTCCTTTCTTTCCTGTCTCTCCACCCGTCCTTCTCCTTGAAACACAAAAACGAATCAAAATTACCAACGCGTCGTATCAAACGGAAAATAAACATGAAGTAAATAAAACATCGTTTTCTCACATGATCCCTGTGTTTGTGTTTGCTCTTCTTCCTTTTGACTGTGTGTCTGTTCAGATCCGGCACGATCAGCGGGGACGGAGAGCGCTCAGAGTTGGGTTGCTGGTGGTCCGCCGTGCCTTTGGGCTCCTCCTGAGCACGGCTGGTTGGTTCAAGCCTCTGCACCGCTTCTGCGTCGCGCTGACAGACTGCCGACAAGGAGTCAAAAAGCTTTCGAGGATCAAGCGAGTTGCTTTGCCCGTCGTTCCCCTTCGCTTCCGTGACGTCTTTATGAGCCGCTTGTTTGGATGGCCTCGCGCTTGGCTTGTCGCTGGCTGTTTTGTTGGGCAGGCGGGATATCCTGGGCTTCTTACTCAACAGAGGGTCAGTGTACTCCTCCGGCAGGGAGGGTTTTGGGCGGTGTGCTGGGGAGGAGTTGGGGGTGTCTCGCAGTGGACTGACCTGGGCCTCTGGGACGGTGAGGAGGTTCGGCTGTGGCTGAAACAGTCTCCTGCACAGTGACAAAAAGGTGATAAATAAACTGACAGTTCTACAAAATCTACACGCAGTTTTGCAAATGTCATGTGCTTAGAGTCTGTTGTCATTCAGCTGATCACTTCAGACCAGGGCGGGCCACTAACTAAATTTAGACCTGTAGTTCCAGTCTAATCTAGGCCACCTATCAGCAAGTGGCAGATACAGACATGCTGACGAGCAGGCAGGAAAAAAGTGATCTGCATTCATGTCACAGCTGTAGATAACAGGTGCTACAGGTATTTAAAACACCCATAAAGTGTACAATAAAACAGCTCGGTCACATTTTGCCTGCAGCTGGCGAGCGTTTAGCTTGCAGTACATTTTTTTTTTTTTTTGCACACAAGTGGCAACTTCAACACGTCTACATGCTGTTACTGTCCTTTCGTTTTTCTATCGGTGGTGCAGGGTGGCTTGTGCAAAGCTGGCCTCACAATCGGTGCGTTTAAAAGCACAAAAGAAATGCAGACGTTGGCAGTTTCTGCTGGGGCCACAAGAGGCCAAGACATTTCAGCTTTCTCCAGCATGAAATCTAGTTTGTTACCCCGACAGTGGAAACCAGGATTCAGTAACCAGGTTGTTGACATACATTTTGAAAAAGCAGACTACTAAACGTTCAAAGCCAGTTCCCAAACAGTCTGCTACAACAGAGTTATTTCTGATCTGAAAAGGGACGTAACACATTTTAAACTGGTGTGAAACATAAATGTAAAGGCCTCTACGTTCCTCTTCCGTTTTTTTAATCCAAAACAATAATTTCAGATTTTAAAAACTAAAATAAAAACGCCGAAGCAACTCCGAAGAGGTTGTTCCTGAATGTAGTTTCCCATGGCCCTGTCTGCTGCGGAGGGGGAAGCACAGAGAGAGGGACAGGAAAAGACTCAACAAACTGGTCAAGAGGGTCAGCTCTGTCCTGGATTGCCCTCGTAGACTCCACAGAGGAAGTGGAGGGAGAGGAGGATGTTAGCAGAGCTGACATCCATCATGAACAAACTTAAGTTTCAAGTTCCGGGTTTATTTGTCACGTGTAAGTTGAGAACACAAGGTCAAAAGAATAGAATGAATGAAAGGTCATATTTTGCAGACAGTCCTGTTACATTATGAGTTTAAAAGTCTGATCGCTTGATGATTCTTAAACAGCTCCTTCAGCTACAGACTGCTGCCTGCAGGTCTCTTTAAAACCAGCATGACTTCATGACTTTCGATATTATCTTATTTTATTTGGACTCATGTTACCTGACAAGGATTCGTTTGAGAAGCTGCTGGTCTCCTGATGTGTAGCCTGGCCAGTCCTTCTGCAGCTCCTTATACAGACCGTCCTTCAGAACAAATGTCTTGTCTCTGCTATTGAGTTGGCCAACCTGCATGTACAACACACACACACACACGCAAAAAGGTTTATCTCTGATGCTCAAGAGTTTAAATTTATCTCATTTCATTCATTCATTTTCTTAATCTGCACAGTTTGTAGAGTAAATAGTGTTACACATCTCAGATCTAACTGATCTGAAGTCAACAACAAGGTACAAAATGATGAAGACAATCATTCACCTCCATCAGTACAGAGTCCAGCATGTCCTTGTCTCCCGCTGTCAGTCCGTCATTCTGTAGCCTCAGGATCAGTTCGGGCCTCTTGTACGGCCTCAGAGCCAGCAGGTGTGTCACTCTCTCCCTGAGCGGCCTCTCCTGCATGTTGCCAACGCTCTTCCTGTTTGAAGCGCAGGCGCCTTTCTTCGGCTTGGACAAGCCGACGACCTCCCTTTTGATTTTGCTGAGGAGGGGCTGGGAATGTCTCGGCTTGGTCAGGCCGGCGAGGGCGGGTGCCGGGGCTCGCACCGTTACCTTCTTGCCTGCGAGGGAGCAGGAAACATGAGATCAAAAGCAGCACTCGTCTTATAAAGCAGAAAATATATACATATAAAAAAATATATATATATATATATATCTTCAAAAGAAAATCTTGCAAGAGGTTCACAGGAGCCTGGCAGAGGTTTCCATCATCAAAAGATAAGTTGCTGTAGTTTTTGTTTTGTTATTCTGGAAATGTTGCATTTAAAAGAAAGTGACTAGGCTGTGCTGGCAACCTGTGTGTGAAAATCGCTGCTTACAAAGAGTGCCGGCAGAGGATCCTGTCCTGTGGCAGAAAAGAGAAAAAAGAACCTAATTTCACCTCCTCAGAAACCCACAGTTGGGTTACAGAGATGCACACGCGTCTCAGTGAGCAAATGCTGCAATCTAATTTGGGAAATAACCACACAGTTGCACAAGCCTGCAGTGAGGAAGTGTTGTTTTTTTTTTTTGTACAGGCTTCCTCTGACAAAGAAATCATCAAAACTTGTGTGCGTGTGCGTTCATGAAACAAGATGACGGTGGCTAAAATATCTTTTAGAGGGAAGTGGTTTGGTGGTTAGAATAGAAAGAGAGTGGTGACAGGAGGAGAAAAAAAAAAGCTAAATCACTGGTTTTAATCGTGTGTATGTATATTTCGATGAGCATGCTGTCTCTGTGTTCGATATACGATAAAAACACTCACAGTACTGTACTGTGTGTACATGTACGTGTCTGTGTGTGTACTGTGTAGAAAGTTTACTTGTAACAGACAAAAAGGACAAAAACCTGCAGGTGAAAACAAGACAAGAGGCTGTTACCATGTCACTGGTTACCAGACATGTTGCTATAGCAACCGATGCAATATGGCTGACCATGTTTTTTTTTTTTTTTACATCAGCACAGAACAAATTTGACTTCAGGCCAGTCTTACTCCTCAGCAGGCAGGAGTCATCTCTTGTATAACAGAAGCAGTTGTCCGCGGCCGTGTGTCTGCGTGGCCTTACCCTGGTAGCGCCCCCCGTGTTTGATGACAATGGCCCCTCGGCTGCGCGTCTCCTCCTCGGCCTGGGCCATGCTCTGACGAGCCTTATCGTACGAGTCATCTGTAGCGTTGACTGTCATCTTCTTCTGAATCACCCCGAGACATGACAGCTCCTCGGCAGCACTGGGGGAGGGAGGAAAGAGAGTAAAGACAGCGATCTGACAGAGCACGACATCGATTTCAGCTGAAAGGTTGTCTGAGTGTGTACTTGTTGACGACTCGGTTGTGGACACCAATTACACGACACCTATATGGAATTTTACATTATTTTCCCCCATGTGAGCAGATCTGATGAATTATTCCTAAACTTTTCACATTAATCAAATTCATTTGCTTTTCTAGACCTGCACAATCAGGATCCCCCGGTTTCCCTTTGGCATTTAAAAAGAGACCGACAGCGAGACGTTACCAGCGGGGTGACTTTCACACAGCAGCAGGGGAGCGGAGACATTTTAAAATATTGAAACTTGTTCAAAAGCTCAGTTAATCCTATACATAGAAACATATAATCATGCAATCACTGCGAACTAAACATGATTACAGCTTTGAACGCGACATAAAATGTGCAATCGCCCCCACCTTTTTTTATGCCGTCATCGCTCCGCTGTTTGCTTTCAAATTACATTTTTGCACAGATTTAACCAAACAAACATCACTCATATTAAAAAAGTGTAAACTAGCTGCATGTTTATATGATTTCTTTGTTGTGTTTTACCCAGTGCTGAGCTGTTGGACGCAGTCAAAGCTCCCGTGTGGATTGTCACGAGCGACGTTGGTCACACCGAAGGTGAATATCCTCAGGTCGTCTCTGTTCTCCGAGCAAGGGATAGTGACTCTCTGTGACACGAAGGAGAGACACACACAGCTGGATTTAACACCTTTCACGTCTTAATGCGTCAGATGAAACTACTGAACGAGTTCATGTCAACAGGTCGGCTGGCTCTTCTTCTTACCCCTTGGTTTCCATTAAAACAGATCGTGGGATGTGAAGACCAACCCTGCAGAGAGAAAAACTTCAAATCATTTGGTTTGAGTTTGTCATGGACTCACCAACACACACACACACACACACACACACACAGCATAAAGTACAGGATGTTTTGTGGTTTGCACTCTTCGTACTAGTGCTATAGTTTCCTTCAAATGTGGTTTTATTACTGCTAGTACTTAACCTGTTCTGCCTGTAGCTGCCGCTCTTCATGTCTATGCACGTCCTGTGTTGTGTACACTACGACAGCTCTAGTATTTCTTCATGCGCTCTCAACTGGAGATGTGATTCATATTGGTTCTAAGTTTGTTGAGTTGTTAAACGGTTATTGTGACAACTATCGATACGCCAGTTCAACTTTCACCTCGTGTCAGGTTTTCAGCTGATACCTGGATTCAAAATCCACCCACTCTGCTGAGCTGACAGCCCTGACTGATATCAGGCGAGGAAATCGCTGAAATCAGCTGCGTGAAATCTGATGAATCACCTGGAGTGATGTCATTTGAGTCCGCGTCAGTTGGGGCTGGGAACTTCATTGTTGGAAATTTGGTGGCGGGGAGCTTACAGGAACACATCTGTAGCTTGCTCCTCCTCTCTAATCAAGGCTAGCTGCGTAACAAACTTAAATCTGTGATCGAGTTGCATTGTGGGTAATGTAGGCACCAAGATTAATAAAAATTACAAAGAGAACTGTTTCTACTGTGGGTCGCTAATGTCATGGACAGTAGAAAGAATGGATGTCGTATCCGTGATGACACCCACAGGCTCAGAGTGTGTTGGCTCTGGCCATCGCCATCATCTGTGAAAGTGAGCAAAGACGCGGATTGACGGTGGTGCTGAGGCAGGACAAATGAGATTAGTGTGTGCAAATAAGCCATCAGTAACGTTACCCACCTGTCAATCAAAGTGTCCACACTTTAAGCCTTAATATAATCTGAACAGGTGAGTTCTATAAAAATTCACCCTCAGTACAGTTGTCATGAGTCGGTATATTAGCTATAGAGACCAAAACTGTTTTTTGTACCAGGCTGTAAACATGTTTATTTCTGCTGTGAAGTTTTTAGCATGGGGACTTATGGAGACTGACTCGTTCTGTAGCCAGCCTCAAGTGGACGTTCGAGGAACTGCACTTTCACATTGGCTTCACTTCACAGACACAGAGATTACTGCTTGGTCGTGACCGATAACTAACCCTGTTAATAACCTCTGCATGGCTTATCGGACGTGCATCATCATAGTTTCTATTTTATTAATTAAGTGTGTCCTGACACCTGTGCGCAAGCTCGAGCTCTTTGAAATAAATTCGATTTGACTTTAAAGAGGGTCGCCGGGCGGCTAAGGTCATTTACGACCTGCTGCTCAAATACAGCAGCTTGTCACTTGCAGAGAATACGGGCGAAATAACAGCCTGTCATCTCTCTGAGGGGCGAATTAGCCTGTGGCAAAGTCCAGGAGTGACAGTCCAACGTGACACGTTTGCAGCACAGACGGAAAGTATGAGATGACTCGAATCTAATTGACCTTTTCGCGGAGGGGAGGGGAGGCGGGGGGGGGGATTTCTGCGTCCACCTGTTGATGAGTTGCAGAGCGAGGCCACATGTTTGATTATTTATTTGTGACTGAACATGAATAAACATTAAAAGCTTAAATAAAAACGTGTGCATGCATCGGGGTTGCTCCCCCCTTCCTTCCTTCCTTCCTTTTTGGCTCTGTGTGTGTGTCATCATGACTGTATTACAGGAGGTATGACATGAGTGGTGTGTGGTTTTTTCAGCTTTCATTAGAAAATGTGTCTTTTTCATCACAGAGGAGTTTCCAATGTGTCTTACTAGGAATCACTGAATTGAGGAAGTGTGCATGAGTGTGCTCAGACTTCCTGCTGTGTCTGAATCATGTGTGATCAAACTGGGTCAGATTTTTAGATTTATAATCTATAGATTAAAAACCGGCTGCAAGTCCATTCATAAATGAGTAGCTCACCTCTCTACAAATGCTGCAACAACCAGCCTCTCCGCCTCTCTCTCCCCGGCTCTCTGTCCTCTGGCTGATTAACATGCATAATACTTGCCAGCTTGTTACAAGCATCATCATCAACACAGGGACGCGTTTCCGCATTGCATTATGCAACATGTATTCCCATTGTAGGAGACAACAAACCCGGGGAAGGAGATTTTAGTGGTGAAGTTGAGGCTCACACACAAAGCTCGCCTTCCTCGCCTTTTCCCCCCCTCCTATCACTTTAGACGAAGTACAAACAAAACAACCTCCCGTGTGTGTTTTAGGTGATAAATAGAGGCCGTGGGTGTTTTAAATGTGAACCTACCTTGCTGTTTTGGTAGGAGCCGATGGCTCTTGCCGCGCTGTCAGTGAGTTTGACGTGAAAAACGGAGATGTTACCGCCGCGGCTCAGTTTACCGCTGGACAGTCCGTAACACTGCTTCTCCCTGAGCGCAGACATCACCGCCCTCCGCCGTCCTCCGGAAAGTGACCCAAACAAACAAACCGAACACACACACGCACATATAAACAAACAAACAGATAAACAAACAAACGCCGCCGGAAAGGAGAGAGGAGAGAGGAGAGAGGAGAGGAGGCGAAGAGGAGGAGAAACGGTTCCGTGTGGCTGCTCCTCCGCCGCGCGCTATTCTGGAGTAGGTCGCATTACGTCATGACGGCGGAACTCAGAGCTGATCTCATTGGCCGGGAGACATAAATAAACCGTTACGTAGCGCTTACGTAACCACTTCTCTACTTTCTCTGCTCCCCTTCCTCCTGTTGCCTCCTCCTTCCTCTCACTATGCTAATTTTTCTTTCTTTCTCTCCCCGAAGGGAATTTATGACTTAACTGTTCTCCTCACTGAGACTCAACTTGTAAAAGAATATTTCTATAATATATTTATAGATTTACAGAAGAATGAATGAATGATTTGGATTTATCTTGTTTTAAATTTCCATTTTTTTTAAATCTTTTAAGGCCTAATTTTAAGTCAAAAACTTTGAAATTTTGAATATATATTGCTGTAGAAACAGTGATTCAACATGTCGGACACCCGTATCTCAGTGACGACTGGAGTGTTTATATAAAACAAAACAAACAAAAAAAAAAAATGGGAAAGAGAGCTGGATATTGAAATCTCCCCAGGCAAAACCACAAATTCACATTCAAGTTGGACAGACGTTTGCTGGAAGAATTGTGTGAGGTTTTTTCATAACCCCCCAAAATAAAATCAAAACAAACTGGACATCAGAACCAATGCTAGAGATGATTAATGGCAGACCATACATTTTTTTGGTCTTGCCCTGTTTCACAACCCTTCTGGACTTAAGTGCAAGTTGCCACAAAGAGGATTTGGGGATTTGGGAGTTTACTTGTCTTTCATTCTACTATGTATCAAGGGATCTGGATAATAGTTACAGATATTCATTAAAAAATCTTATGAGAGCAAGTAAAAAGGCAATAGATGCCTTGAATATCTCGAATCAATGGAAAAATATAATAAATCACATATACAGTGTGGAACACATAACATTAAGTTTGAGATTACAAAAGGGAAAAGAATGCTGGGCTAAATGGGTTACATGTTTAGCTGAGGTAGAGTGTGACAGCTGAAACTGTAGTAACCATAACTGTGAATGAAAGTGTATCATCCTGTGACTAATATTCCTGTGTATATTAATCAGTGAATGACCTCATGATTGTCTTATGAAACAAAAGAAAACATGGCGGACAGGGAAGAGGACCCACTCTCACTGTAGATATAAAAGTCTCATTCTAAGGCACCAGAAACGTAACTGTTCTTAATTTCAGGTAATGATACACTAATAAAAACATTGTTATGGATATTATGTTGCATTTCTGATAGATACCCCATCACAGCACAACATTACGGTTATTTAAAGGCAGTTCAAAGTGCTAAACATAAGACACAAAAAGGCAAGATAAGATGTAAGAGGACAGCGTGGCAGATTTGATTTTTTTACATTAGCTGGCAGGTGGAAGCAGCAGGAGGAGCCAAGATGCCGGCGGCCAATGCCGCATATTTTCAGCTTCAAAATGGCTCTTTGGTATCTTAAGGATGACATCACTCATACGACGTCCATTCTTCATGCTGTCAGTGGCAAACCTCCAAACCTCCTGCCTCCTCCACGCAGGACCAAGCACATAACCATGGGATGACGGAGCCTTCTCCATTGTGTATACTATTCTGAAAGTACTTTTGGCACTTTACGTACCATCCAGATGGCTCTGATGGATGGTAGTGGAGTAAAAACTACAATTTGCCTCTGAAATAAAGTGTTTGGCATAAAATGGAATAATTCGAGTAAACTTAAAATTGTATTTAAGTGCAGTACTTAAGTAAATGTACATATTTCCCCTCCTGCTGCAGTGGTGTAGGTCTCTGAAAAGTCGATCAGACAGCGAGTCCAAGAAAGTGGAGCATCCCTTTCAGTTCTCAGATTTTTGCTCTGGCTTCCTGTTGGTTCATAAATCAATAACTGGTCTCGGGCCAGAATACATTTCAGATATTCATCCAGACCTCCGGAGCTGTCTGGGACAGACTATAGTGTTTAGTGTAGTGATATCAGATTTTTACTACATGATTATCACGGCCAAAAGAATTCACAATAACGATATCACAGATTTAAACCACTATAAAGACGAGAATACATCCAATTAGTCTTTAAATTTTATTGTGTGCCCTGTTTCTTTTTAGTAAATTAATTACACTTAAAATACGAGTGTGGAGAGTCTGTAACCATCAACTGTACAAAAACTACAAAAGGAACACACGCTGTGTGTGAACAGAGAGAAACTGAAATTATATAAGACCAGTGTAGCGCAACACTCCTCTGGTGGATTGAACTTTAACCTATTTTCTGCTCTTTTACTATTTTAACTATTATTTTTTATTTTTTTTTTACTATTTTAGTATTTTTATATTGATGTAAGTTGATATTTTGCTAAACTGTGATAAGCCAGATTCTTACTTCTTACTGTCTGTCTACTTATTTTTAATCTTACAGTGCTTCTCACATCACATTCATTACATTGCTTTTTTTTTTTAATTTGGTTAATTTGAACTGGGGTTTGAAAAGGCACGTTGGTAACCTCTGAGACTCTGGTCAGGAAACCAGAGCACTGATTTATTTGACTCTGCTCTACTTTTGGTTCTTGCTCTTGGCTCTAATGTGTTTCTAAAGAGTCAACAACTGTTTGTGGAGGTTGATTATTTATGAATTCTTAATGAATTCTGAGTATCTGAAGATGTGGTTATTTGGCTATAGAGGATATTACAACAGAACCTGGCTTGAGAGGCTAAGATTTTTCTCATTGAGTGCAATGAGTACACCCTATCTCTCAGTCTTATATTGAAAAACTCTTCAAAGTGTGACCCCTGGGTAGAATAGTTTTTTGTACTGGGTTACTGTTCAGAAGGTTGTCGTAATAACTAATGGAGGTAGAAAGGGGACTAGACTGTATAATCGAGAAGACAAACTGATAGTTTGTCCACACAGATGTAAACGTGTTGGTAAAATTCATGCTTAAGTAAAAAAAAGTAGATTATTTGCAGAGTTTTTTAAAACATTGTCGGTTATATTCTTTTCCATGCAAGAACACCTTTAATCTGAAAAACTACAATTCACAAAATAACCAATGAGGTGGGTCGAATGACGCCTGGTTGCTCGAATAAGCCATCTGTAACAGCACTTACCTGTCAATCAAAGCAGCCATGCTGTTAATTCTGCATAACTTTAAGTCTTAATATATTTTGAACAGGTGAGTTATAAAAATTCACCCTCAGTACAGTTGTCATGAACGGGGAAATTAGCTGTAGAGACCAAAACTGTTTTTTGTACCAGACTGTAAACATGTTTATTTCTGCTGTGAAGTTGGACATTTTAACATGGGAACTTATGGAGGCTGACTCACTTCTGGAACCAGCCTCAAGTGGACGTTTGAGGAACTGCAGTTTTTAGCACTGGAGGTTGCTGCTCGATTCAGTCTCTACAACAGATTTGAGTGTGGACGGACATGTTGAGCCGGACATGGGGACTTATGGAGACTGACTCATTTGGTTGCTGCTTTAAAATATCACACGACAAGTGAGACACCATATGTTGCAAATGACTGATGAGAGTGGACACAGGAAGACATAATAAATATAACTATTAAAAAAACTAGTACTGTAAAAAGCTGCAGAATTACAGCCTTCACAGAGGGCATCATTATGGTTTCATGCCTGTTCATGACATGTTTGCATGTTAAGGATGTCAGAAAAATTAGATTAATATGCGTCCCTGCTGCTTACGCTCGCTGCTAATTTTATTAGCTCTGACTAATTGCTGTTTGACTTAATTGCACATCTGCCATACGAGGGTTGTTGAAGTGTTTTTCCTGGTTTCAGACAGGCTCGGAGCCGGTCTCCCTCCCTCTCTGCCATTTTGAAATCATATTTTATTACTGAACGGAACAGGTGCTCGACGCTTTGCAGGGAACAAAAGGCATAAAAACAACAAACACAAAAGACTGAACGGGCGCATCACAATGTTCTAGATACAAATGAGCTGGTATGAATTTGTGTGTGTTTGTGTGCATTTGAGTTTCAGTGTGTGTGTGTGTCCTCTGTCTCTGCCGGCGTTTGAACGCAGGCGGTGGTCACAAGGCAGAAAAGAACTGTTCAAAGCTGACTCATATCAAAGGGTCTCTGGGTCTTTGAGGTGCAGTGTCCACAACAGGTGACATTTTACACACACACACACAAAAAAAACATTTATAACTTTTAACGCTCACTGTGAGCCGAACCTCCCCTCAACCCAGCAGGTATGGAGAGGAGAGAGGAGTTACAGAGGGAGTAGATGAAAGTTAGTATCCTCTCTCGCTATATGTTCTGCAGTCTGCTGCAGGCCGGCAACACGAGGACGCTTCATCTAAAAGTAAAACCTTTTAAAGGATGCGATGAAACGACGCCATAACAATTATTATTTTTCTCTGCAACTCATCTGAATGAGCTCAAGATGGCTTCCTTCTTTTTTTTTTGTAGCGGGTAAATAAAAACTGAGGAGGAAGCGTCACGGTGAGTTTAATGTTCTCTGTGTGTGCTGTGGCTGTGTATCCATCCGTAAATTACCTGTGGTGCGTGCATATGTCGCGTCCGGGTCCATTTTTTAAAGCACATTAGCAGCCTTCAACTATAACTATGACTTGAATCTGCGCTGACTCACAATAAATGATACATGTGTACAATTTTGTCCTATTTTTTGATTCAATAAAATTTTTTTATTGAAGGTTTGAAGAGGAAAACAGACAGATGAGGACTACTTTAACTTAGTTTCTAGTTTATTTGATATCCTGCTTTCATATTTCATATTTTGATTGGTAGAATTTTCTTCTCCATGATATTTGTGAGCAGTAAACACAAATATTTTTTTAAAAAAGAATATTATCAGGAGAATAGTTTAGAGAGTAATAATAGAATAAAAGAATAATAGATTTTCCAGAAAGGTAGCAGACAAACATGTTCCAAAGAATCTGGATTGTTTTAACATGAGTGAATGTTTCTTTCCTTCCCTGCCCCCACAGACCATGGGGGAACCTCCGTCGGACTGCAACCCCCTCATCGGTGCAGCATCCTTGGGTAAGCTCCGTCTGGTCCGCCTGCTGGTGGAAGGCGGCGCTCAGGTAAACGGGCGCAACCCGAGAGGAGAGACCGCTCTCCTGGCTGCCTGTAAGGCCTTGAGAGGGGAGCCTGCCGGGCCTGAGACTGTAAAGCTCCTCACATACCTGCTCCAGAACAAGGTCAGCCTGTGGTGAATAATATTCCCCATGTCCGCTCAGAATACATGTGCTTAAATGTAATCTACAGCAAGGGGTCAATAGTATATTGATTTAGATGTATTTCTAATGCATAATAAATGTGTACCTGCAGTAAGAGAGGTATACAGTAGTGCTGATGCATAGTAAACAGGCTCCTGCTTGTTCTCTCCATCCACCATCAACACAGTGAACTCTGAGGATAACCGCATGGAGGAATGTGCACTCGAGTAACTGAGGAACACAAAAGCAACAGATCAGATCAGTCATTATGAAAGTGTGAAGCAAACAATGAAGTTCATGTGTCTAAACACACAACTGACACCTAAGACTAGCTGTCGTCTTCCTCTGTAGGCAGATCCAAACGCGCAGGACCGGGCCGGACGCACCGCTCTGATGTACGCCTGCATGGAGCGGGCGGGAGCTCAGGTGGCGTCCACCCTGCTGGCTGCAGGAGCCGACCCCAGCATGGAGGACTTCTCCGGAGCTTCAGCGCTGGTGTACGCCGTCAATGCACAGCACCGGCCAACGCTGAAGGTCAGTTAGGGGCGGAAGAAGAATGATTCAAGGCTGTCGAAATCAATACTTCTGGTTCCTATTAATAATGATGAATAACTGGAGGTAAACAAAGCAGCCACTGTACTTTGCACCGGTTCAGTCTCCAAAGTAGTCCAGAACCCAAAATATATACCTGATATTTAACCATCCGGATTGTTGATGTGTGGTGCTCAACGCAGCAAAAAACAAAAAAAAAAGTCAGTCTTTCCAGCAGGGGACGACAAAAAGAAGAGAAACTGAAACTTAAGTATCGATCTCATCATGCAAGTATTGATCAATAACGATACCAACGTTGGAGTCGATACTAACGATATTTTTAGATCGATCCACCCACCACCACTTTCCCGAAATCATGACCTAGTTACTCATTGTAACGGAGACATCTCTACGGCTAAGTCAGTCTGAGACTGCCGGCCTCCCCTCAGGCAAAATTAGCATAAAGTAACATAAAATGGAGCTGAAGGAACTTTTTCAGAGGAAAGTTTTAGTTCCTCACAATGTAGGCACGATAGGGGCAGCTGTGGCTCAGTAGGTAGAGGTAGAGGTCATCTATCAATCAGATGATCCCTTGCTCCTACAGTTTTTATGTTGAAGTGTCCTTGGGCAAGATACTGAACCCCAAATTGCTCCAGAAAGCTGCATCATCTGTGTGTGAATGGGTATGAATGGTTAGCCCCCAAAATCAAAGAGTGTATGAATGTTTGAATGAGATATGTAGCATTGTAGTTGGAAGATGAGAAAGGCGGCATTTACCACAAAGTTTTCCAATGATTGTTAGTTAAAAAACAACTTATGAGGCACCATTGAACCCCCAAATTGGTCAAATCCAATCAGTACCTCGCCTGCTCCGTGTACCTCAGGTGTTGATGGATGCCTGCCAGGCCAGGGGTCGCGACATCATCATCATCTCCACTGAGCTGGGTGTGAACGGAGGCCCGGTGACCCGGCATTACCTGAATGTCCCACCATCTCCTGACACCTCACCGGTGTCCTGCATGTCGCCGTCTGACATCGTCCTGAAGACTGGCTCACCCAACTCGCCCGAGAGAGAGAACATCTTCAACTTCAGAGGACCTGGTGAGTAAACGCTGAATGGTTGGAGTACCACACTGATGATTGTGCTTTAATTTCAGCAGAAAGATCCTTTAACGGCACAATAACTGCAGTAACCAGAGGGCATTTGTGACTCATCTTAATTCAGAAAAGCCACTTCTGTATGCAATCTCATGATCTTATTAAGTTGCCTGGCTGCTCCACCTTAATGTTGAAATCTGGAGTTTCTGTATGCAGACAGTGTGCCCCTCCTGGATATAGCAGAGCAGTGTTTAACAAAGGCAAGTCTAGACAGATGAGAACAAATTCCTGGTGGTTGAAATCATTAACTGAGCGCTCATTCCAGAGGAGACAAGATGAAAATGTGTTGCCAGGCTGAGGCTGAGGTGAAGCTAACTCTTGTGCTGCATTACAATGAAGGAGGCAACGTTTCTTCTGCTGCACAGAAAATGACACTTGATTCATTCAGTAGACTAATGAGAGTGTCTTTAAATGAAGTTGGATCACTGTGTTACGGGGAGAGACGCGAAGATAAAGTGACGGACTGGGGAACATTGGGCTATTTTTAGAATCACATTACAAACTGTACACACAAACCGTGTTTTTAGCCACGCTATATAGGTCAGTCCACCACTTTGATTCAGACTGAAATATTGGATGGAGTGCCATAAAATCATGGAGGTTCGTTCATGTTCCCCAGAGGATGAACCCCAGTGACTTTTCCTTTAGCACGTAGCCTGTTTTTGAATGCTAAGTTGAACATTTGTAGCTTTGTGTTAAGATGCTGTAATGAAGTGCCTCGGCTGTGCTTGGTGTTTAGCGCTAATTAGCAAGTGTAAGCATGCTAACAGGCCAAACATCAGCATGTTAGCAATATCACCGCAAGTGCCGTTAGCTTGTTAGCTGTCCTGACTCCATACATGTATACAGTATACGCGATAAAAAACTGCAGTTCTTCAAATGGCCACTTGAGGCTGGCTACAGAGCGAGTCAATCTCCAACATCACAGCAGAAATAAAAGTTCTGGCTGTGCTTGGTGCCGATTCGCAAATGTAAGCATGTTAACGTGCTAAACTGAATTGGTAAACATGGTAAACATCATAACCTGCCAAACATCAGCATGTTAGCAATGTTGCAAGCATGTTAGCATGGTGATGTTTAACTCACAGTAACTGTGCTTGAGCCATTAGCTTGTTAGCTGTCTTATCTCCATGCAAACAGTACACACTCGTCTTTGTTGTACCGTTTTTTGGAGTTACAAGAAATGACCACACCTTACTGTTTTGTACTCAGGAAATTATGTAATATGTGTGCCATATATTTTTTAAAAAAGCCATTTTTGAGGTATGCATGCCAAGCGGCAACCGCTGTTGCTGTGAAATGAAGCCAATGCGGAAGTGTAAACCATAAGCCATAAACCATAAGCCCCCATATTAAAATGCAGATGGCTTGTTTGAGCAACCAGCCTTCTTCAGAAAACTTGGGTGATGACACGGATATCCTGGTAAATGATAAAAAGTTGTTGACAACTCATCCTGCACTCTGGGACTTGTACTAATTTTACACCCAGTGAAACGCTTTCGCACTTATCGCCGAAGCAGAGTGATTCCTGTTTGATACAGTTTTTACTGTCACTTTAAACAGCTGTGTAGCACTCTCAAAGAAAAACGAGGGTTTTAAAGTACTAATGATGTTGTAAGAATACTCTGAACACACTTCAAAAAGTGCTGAAAAATAGCGTGTAGAATAATGGGAATTTTCTTTATACAGCCTAAAATCACACATTTGAGTTCAAGAGTTTTAGGCCTTCTGTCTGTACAACACCCCTCTATTCTTGGACTCTTGATTCGGATACGGAAAAAGGCTTTAATAGGTTTTAAAAAACTGAAAGAAACCTTATAAAGTGCAACTGAGAAGGAACCATAGACGTGCAAAATGCAACAGCACACACGCAGTTCTCCACCACTTCCTTATCTATGAGTTTCACTCATTGTGTCTTATTCATTTATATCAGGAAAAAGAGGAAGCAGCAGCAGCAGCAGCGGCACTTTTCCTCCCTGCAGACTTCCCTCCTGTGAGCTGAGTCCACTGAGCCAGTGTAGCACTTCACCGCCGCCAAGGCAGAGACTGTTATCTGAACCATGGCTGGCCATTCACAACCTGGCCTGTCTGAACCAGGCTTACGAGGAGGGCACGGGGGAGAGGAGGCCAAAGGAGGGTGGAGACGGAGAGGATTCAAGAGAGAGGGGTGACAAGGAAGGAGAGGATGAGGAGCCTCGTTTTCATCAATCCAGGGTGGACAGGAGGACAGAGAAGGCGGTTCAAAGGAGGTCCGGAGGAGAGAATTACAGCAGCTGTCGTGGGGATTTCCTTCAGAGGGTTTCTCAGTCGCTCCTGTCCCTCACAGAGATGAGCTCATCTCAGGTGACCTCTAGAAGACTGAGGTGTTTCACGCCTGAAGCTTCAATGTCGGACAAAATGACCCAAAAAACGGATGAGCTTCCCGCCTGTGTGCCTCCTCACTCCCACCTCCGCAGGAACACCCTCCCCTCCGTCACGGTGGTCCCTCCTCTCCTTCGCCTCCCCCCTTTGGTCAACCGATCACACTCCCACCTCCGGATAACCACCCAGGTTTCACCTTCCAAAAGCAGGAGCATGGTGTTTCTGCCTCACCCGCCCAGCACCTCTCCACCCTCCTCTTCACCCAGAGCATCTGCGAGACCGACAGTGCTCCCTCGGCTGCCGCTCGCCTCCTCTGTCACCTCCCTGGTTGCTTCTCCTGCATCCTGCTGCAGCAGTGAGGGGAGCAGGAGGTCACCGCGCCGCCACTCGGTGCAGCTTGAACAGATCGGAGGAGGAAGAGGAGGAGGAAACATTTGAGCACCTTCATCCCTCCATCACGAGCTTCTCTGATCAATCGTCACTCAAGACTTTACATTGCTTGAAAGCACAAAGCTGTGATGAACGTTGGTTGTTTTGTAACAGAAGTGCAAAATAAAGCAGTAAAATAAAATGGAAAATAAAGCGTTGGAAAAAAAAGTTTTGCCTCCGTACATATTTTGGTTCAGTATGACCAAATTCTGACGTTTTTTTACAGAGCTCCTTTAAGTAATAGACCATGATCAACAGATAAATAATCAGCGTTTGTCTCCGAGTTCTCTGTCATCCATCCATCCATTATCTGTATCCGCCTATCCTCATCAATGGAGCCTATCCCAGCTGACTTTGGGCAAGGGCGCACCCTAGACAACAGCTCATCACAGGGCACATAGCGTGCACATCCCGGAGTACCGGGAGAGAACCCACGCAGACATGGGATCGAACGAGGAGGACTTGAGTCAAGCCACAGAAAAAAACATGAATTAAATGTTTCATCACCTTATAAACTCATTTAAAAAAAGAAGTGCGTGTTCATGGCAAAAGGAGTGAAGTCATTTTATTTGTTTTTAATATGTATCTACAACAAGGGGGACACAGGCAAAAACGACTGACAACTTGATGAAAATTAAAACAAAACCCAAAAAAAAAAAAAAAAAAAAAATTACATTTATTAACAATGCAGTTTTCCCACCTTTTTTTTTCCAATAAGCAACATTTTTTTGTCTAAAGAAACTTTACAATATAAAGAAACATACGAAGAAGGAACCTCTTATTTTTACTACACGAGACATTTAGGATCTGAAACTACCCTAACATGAGATACAAAGCAACTCCCCAAGGACAGACTGCCTCATATTCAATACTGCTTTGTCATCAAGAGGAAAAATGAGGAACTGAACAGAAAAATCTTTACTCCCCTCAAAAAAATTCCTCTCTTAACCCTCCCTAACCCCTGAATGTTACAGTATTATACATCAGCACAATAGAAATACAGAAATGATCAACGTCGTGACGGCTTTACTTACAGGACAGAAAGATAGAGAGAAGTTCGACTGCATTTTATACAACAGTATTTCAAAGTACAGGGGAGGAATCGCCTGTTCCCGCACTCTCCACCACTTTCTCAGCAATAAGAACAATCTCTCCGTTATTTTTTTTTCTCTCTCTTTACTTTCCCCCAAAATTTTCTCCATTTTCTACCGTCCCCCATTTTTTTTAAATAGATTAAAAAAAAAAAAAAAATCCTTCATAGTAAAGTCTGTTCTCTGGTCCCTGGTGTGTCGGATTGAGAGACAGTGTCCTGTGTGCCCTGCTTTCGGTTTGAGTCGTGTCAAAGAGGGTGGAAGCTGAAAATGCGGTACGCGTGTCTGTCTGTGTGTGTTTCGGAGGCGTTTTATTTAATTTTTTTGGAAAAACTGGCTTTGTTTTTTCGCTCTGTTTTTGCAAATTCCCTGTCAAAAACGGTGAAAATACGCCTCTTTTTTTTTTTTTTTTTGCTGCTTTTTTGGCCACCTCACTCACAAAAATTTTTCCCCAAAACAGCGGAGGCTCCATCATGTTTAAGATTTTTTTTTTTTTTTTTTTTTAAATGTGTGACAGTGAGTTAGCTAAAAGGCGTTCAAACACACTTAAAATTTCCCCCTCCGCCTCGACGCTACAGCTCCGATAAAACAGTAAAGCCCCGCATTTGTCTGTGATGAGAAGAAATAGCATAATAGTCTATAGCAGCTCCAGTTTCTGTTTCTCATCACCCTCATATCATTTCTGAGTAAAAGACACACCATCTGAACAAGTACAGTTGCCCCGAATCAGCACGTTTTCTGATCAACTGTTGTCGTGATTTGAAAATATCAAAACATGTCAATGATATCAAAATGCATTTTACAGTATTTACAAAAAAGAAAAAGAAAATCAAGAAGATGGAGAGAGTTGTACAAAAAAAAAAAACAATCAGAGAGGGATGTGTGTGTGTGTGTGTGTGTGTGTGTTTGTTTCGGTCCATGCTGGCCCTGTTGGAAAGATGACAAAAAGTAAAGGGAGGAAAAAAGGACGGAAGAAAGGAGGCCACTCGCTTCAACAGCCAACAGAGCAACAAAAACACCAGGGATGCTATCAAGCAGAGAGCCAGGAGAAGTCCTTTCACCAGAAGCGACCTTACGGGAGAGCGCGAGCGTTTGCGTGTACGGAAAACGTCCGCGAGCTAAACTGACCGGTGTGTATTTGTGTGTGTGTGTGTAAAAAGCACAGATCACAGTGTGTTGAGGACTCATCAGCAAACAAAACAAACAAAAAAAAAAAGATCCAAGTGTTCACGACAGGTCAGCAGAGACGATAACGCAGCCTACGCACACGATGAGAGTGAACGGTAACCTAAGCGGGCAGCAGCGGTGGGAAAGCAGCATGAGCTGGGAGGAGGGTGGTGGTGGTGGTGACGGAGGTCGACACGTTAAAGCACCTTTAGGGCTCAGATGGAGGGTGTCCAATGATGTCAGACGGAGAGAGAAGACGCTGCTGACTGGATCTGCATATTTACACAGTTGCTACTAGTTCTGCAGTTAAAAAAAAACAAAAAAAAAACTGGGATAACGCTTAAAAAAAAAAAGTAACATGATTCATAAGACAAATTTAAAGTACATAAATAAATAGAGCTGTGCATTTCACTGCATCAAAGTTACTAAAATGAGGAACTTTTTTCTGGTTTGGATTATTGAAAAAAAAAAAACAAAGTTTAAAAAATTCAATTCTTGCTAAAATTGTGAGAAAGATTTTTTAAAAAAACAAAACAAAAAAAAAAGGACCAATGAGTACCGTGATGGATATAATCTTACCTGCAGGGGGCTCACATGTTACACAGCAAATAATTTCATAGATTCGTGTGCACATACGCTGTTCTTCATCATAATAATGTGCCCGTAGAAACGACAGAAATTAGAACCTAATTCTTAAAAATGATCATAACAATATCATTAATAATAATACAATAATAAAAATAGCAATGATACAATACATACACAAAAAAAAAAAAACATGGAGGGGGGGAAAAAATAATAATAAAAGTTCACTGATCATCACGACACCTCTGTTAAAAATGTACACACAGATAAAACGACATGGGGGAGAAAAGAAAAAAGAGGTCGTTTCATCCGACCCTCGAATGAATCCACGGGGAGGAACGACAAGAAAATATGACGATAAAAATAGTTTAAAAAGTCCGAAGTCGTGGTTGAGAAGCTTCCAGGCAGCTGCTAAAAGACCCGACATGTCCGTGTCCGCGTCCTCGCGGGGGAGGGCTGTGATGTCCAGTCTCCTCTCCCTCCGTTCTCTCTCTGTTTGTCCTCCTTCCCTCGCTCATTGTCTAGAACCTGACAGGAAGCCAGGGAGGCCGGGGCCGGAGTCAGAGAGGAGGAGGCTCTTCCTGTTGCTCTGTGACTGCTTCCTATTCAGACCGGCGGCCATCTTGCATGCTCCAGGAGGGCCCGTCTTTATGAGAGTCCCAGCGTGCTCGAGGGCCGTCCCGGAAGGCTGTGTGGCCGGAGAGTTCCCGGGTGAGAAAGGGGGCAGGGCACGGAGGGTGGAGATCCCGTATGGAGGAGGAGGAGGAGGAGGTGGGGAGCAGAGTATGTTTGTGTGTTTGTGTGTGTGTGTGTGTTTGTGTGTGTGTGAGGAGGGGAGGTGGTCCAATCCGAGGTGATGTAAGGATTGAATTGAAGAAATAAAAATCAGGTGCAGGGGTACAAAAATAAGGAAGGGGGGGGAACAAAAATACAAAAAAAAAAAAAAAAAAAAAAAAGGGAAAAAATAAAATCACACACTCATCGTCATGTTGGGTGAATACTGAAAAGAGAGAGAGGGAAGGGAGAGGAGGGCACAGATGAGTGGATATGTCACTAAGAACATTAAAAAACACCAGAGGGTGCTCAAACCCAGCCCTGCAAAGCTAGAGGAAGCACAGAGGAAGACTCTAATACACCTGAGTCAAGCTGAAGGATATATTACGTGTCCGTAATATATCGAATCACATAGTTTTGTCTAGTTCAGTTTGTCACGTTATGCCAATTTAACCCTCGTCTGTCACCTTTTCGTCAATTTTTCCTCTTTATCTGGACGCCTTTTTTTGTAACAAAGTCTGAAATTTTAGGACAAGAGTGTCCAAAAAACTGCTATAAAACTTTACAAATTAATACTTTGTTTGGCTTTTTTAAATCGTAAATCTCTTAAACTACTTAAGCCCTGCTCAAAACTACCAAACATTCAATCAGTCTGAGGAGTTTAACCCTTTAAATGTCAGTTTGATTAATTTATTATTATTCTTTGGTTAATAAACAACATAATACTTTCTCGACATCACGACTACTCGGCCTCTAACCGGCCTTTCACGGTATCTCATCCACATTGGCTCTAATGGTTCCCAGACCTACTGCTGGTCAGTTGAATCAGGGTATTAGGGCTCGACTCTAAGCCTGTGCACCCCGTGGCTCTCCAGGCCGAGGCTAAGAGACCCCTCACAATGTTACACAATGCAAAGAACGGCACCACCCTCCCCCGTCCACTTGTTATGCAACCAACAGAAAACTAGACTGACATCGTCACTTTATGCAAACGCCTTGGTTGCGTCTACCAGTCGTTAAACTAATACAGAGGGTATACAATGAGTTTCTAAGTGATTAGTAAGCGGCTACAATGCAAGCAGAACATCAGATATTCTTTACAGGATTAGTTTGTATGATGAACATGCTGCTGAGCGCTTCAGGAACAGCGTAGCATGTTCAGCATTTTAAATTTATAGTGCCGTGTCCCAAGTAATGTAGTATAGCACTTAAAACTCAAGGTCTTCACTGGTATGTAATATCCGAGTGGATCTGAATCGACTTGCAATCGGCTCGGATCTGGACGGGATCGAGTCCCCTTTTTTTAAATTCACCTTGGGTTTAGGCAGGCTAGTGACGAACGCTTTGGACCAGTGAAGACATCTTCAAACTGCTTTTGAAATATCAAAGTGGGACCTCCAAAAAGGAAGTGACACCGCTATCTCTCTGCTCAAATAGTATGAAGACTAACCAATACAGCTAAGGGACAAGACACAAACTCTATCAGGACATTGTCATTAGTCACGCAAACCCTCTGCTTGCATTCTTCCACTGGTTTATGTCAGGACGTCAAGGATAACTGTTAAGGGTCGTGAGATGCATTTCACTCGCTCTACTTACACTTTCGCTTTGGAATGGGTTCAAGAAGTTGCCGCCCATTTCGCCGTCGTCTCTCGGCGTTCCCGGAGGGTTGTTCATGCCCCCCATGTTATTAGGGGAGCTCTGCGGGAAGAAGAAACAACTCTTGAGACGTCTTCTTCATAAAACATCTCCATCCAAGCGCAGAAAGTAAAAAGATTTTAAATAAATGTTTTATTTGGGAGAGGACTCGGAAAAACAAGAGGAGTTTACTGAAAATCGGATTTTCGCTCACCTTTGGCAACCCATCCATATCCCCAGACCCTGAGGGAGCGAGAGGAGGGAAACAGTTCAGTTTTTAACTTAATCCAAGATAAATAAAAAAAAAAACTGTGTTAGTCGTACATGAATCAGCTATCAGTGATTTTTAAACCCACCTAGTGATCCGTTCATGTGGTGTGGCTCCATGGCTCCCATAGCTCCCATTGGCCCGTCAGGCCCGGGTCCCATCGGGAACTACCAAAACGATATAGAGGAAACCATTTTTTAAGTGATACAAGTGTGGTCTCTTCTGCTCGGGGCGTGCATGTGAAGCAGAGATCATTTAATTTATTCTTCCTGGTTCATTTCAAGTCGATTCTTATTGAGCCGGGCGTAGCGGCATTATGTTTCCCTAATGCTGAATTGTACGCGTGCCCAGTGATGTGGTTATAAACCCTCTTTTCTTCTCGGTGGGCAAGGTTGTGTAATTTTAAATCATTACAACAACATCCATAATATTAAGCCAAGAATCAATCTGCAGTGTCTGAAGCTTTAAAGTGACACCAGAGCTTTTTTTGTTGAATCATATCGAAATCACGTGAGACTCACGTTGGGTCTGTTGCCTCCCGGTCCGATAGGATTCATCATCGTGTAGATGTTTTCACTGGAGTTAGTCGAATCTGAGGAGAAACGGAAACTTTAGCTACAAAATATTATTATAGAATCACTTATAACAGATTAAAGAATAAAAAATAGACGTGAGTAATGAGAACAGTCAACGTAATCGTGCTTGGTTGGTGAGGGGACGCATTCATGCTTGTTTAGTGAGGAGAGATGGAAGACATGTCTATTTCTGACACAAGTGTTAGTGCTGGGGACATAGTTAGGTGACGCACCACCTGGGCTGGGCATGATGGGAGTTCCAGGTGGACCTCCTCCGCCTGGAGGACCCTGAGGAACAATCGATGATACAAGTTAAAGAAGTACAAGAATAATAATTTCTAAAAAATCCAGGAGAGCTGCTCTGATTTTGATTTGAACTCACCACGTAGTTCCCTGGAGATGAGGAGGAGTATGCTATCTGCAGGGGGGGAGGAAGAGGAAACAGATAATCAGATCTGAGGGTCAGAGGACGCTGAATGTGGATCGATACGGGGTGGACAAAATAAGAGGAACGTTTTACAGTCCAATAAAATCAATAGATAGCTTATAAAAGTTCAGACTGCAGCAGGACGTGTTGTTTCTACTCACTCACATATCTCTGTCTTTTAAGAAGACTGATCAGTGGCCACAAGTATCCATCAATGATAAGTTTTTACTCAACACCTAAACTGATCAGAAGTCTAACGTTTGTGTTTTTCTGGGATGTTGTACTCTGCATGGTAACCTATATGTGGTCACGTGTAAAGGTCAAAGATTTCTGACTCACAGAGTTAGCATTAGGTCCTGGCCAAGGCCCTCTTCCTCCGGGACCCCTGAGACAAAAAAAAAAGAAAGGAGAAAAGAAAGTGAATGACAAACAGAGAAAGATGAAAATGTTGTGAAGAGACAGAAAATATAGAGACACTGATAAAGAGGCATTAAATTTCACCAGATGTGAGAGATGTTTTAAACTTACATGTTCATCCCTGGCATCGGGCCACCCATGGAGTTGGGAGGAGGCCTCATACCTCCATAATTCTGTTAGAAACATGTTAAAAAGACAGTAAGAACAACCGAGAGAAGCTGTGATGAACGACAACAAGCCTGAGCTGTGGTGGAGATCAACAAACGCTGTAAGAAAACACACAACTTTAGCCTGCATAAGCTAAATGTTCCTGTTTAATTGCTAAATAGAGAAGTCTCCTTAATCTTCAAGTTTTTAATTGATATTCAACAATAAATTGTGTCTTTTTTGAGGTTCGTTATACCTGTGGGCCCATGGCCATTCCTCGAGGAGGGTTCATTCTCATTGGTCCACCCATGTTAGGATGCCCTGTAACAAAGAGACAACGTCAGGGTCAAACACGGGCTGCGACGCGCTGCACAGAACACATAAGCGCTCGTGTAAATCCACATATGGCTCGCCTCTTAAAGTCAGGAATTAAGACCTGCCGCAGACAACGCTTCATCCTAATCTCATTAGTTGTAACCCCTCTGGGACCCCGAAGCTGTAATCTGCTGCTAAAATCACCACGGACCACTTCCTGAGCCTGAAGGACTCAATCCACACAGGAAACGAGGACCAACCACTGAAACTAAAAACGCTTGTTCATTAACTGGGTCATCAATCACAAATTTTGATAATTAAATATTCATTCTGAGTAATCTGCCGAACAGAAACGGCAAATTTCCGTCCGTTATAGCTTCTCCAATCTGAGGATTTGAGTTTCTTTAATCATTTTGTTCACACCAGGACAAGTCTGAAAGGCGACTTCTTGTGCTCTGGGAACCTGCGATGAACCTTTATCCCCCATTCAGGGTTTCTGCACGGCTCACCAAGTTAAAATGAGACGTTTAAAGACATTTTAAATCCGGCAGAGAATGCAACTCAACACCTGTTTCACAGTCAAACCTCCAAAAGTGTGTAAAACCTCAACCGAACCTCAGCGGGGTACGATGATAAGGTCATGAATCATTTACCGAGTGCATGAATCTCTTGATATTTATATGATCCATGAACTCACTGGCAGTACTTGCCAGCTGTATTAAACAATAACCGCTAATAATAATAATAATAATAATAATAATAATAATAATAAAAATAAATACTCATCAACTACAACCTGAACCTTGATAAGCAGCAGAAAACGGATTAACAAATTAACGAACTACAAGACAAATCATTAATTTTAAAAGGTAAACATGTTTTCGTGAGGTCAGACTTCTGGAACAACACGAGAACATTTTAGAGGTAATTTTACTACCAACTGCAGAGTAAAAAATGTATTTCTGACATTTCATAGTCTAAAAAATTCAGTTGTTTAGTTGAAAAATGACTTGATAGTTAAATCAATAATGAAAATAATCATTAGTTACAGCCTTACTCATTATCTATTATACAAAATGACCATATTTCATCGTGAGGAACCCCGCCGAAGAATTTCATTATAGGAGCTGTCCCGGTCTTACCTTGCGGTCTTGTTGGGTCCAAACTGTTTGGCAGGAGAGGCTGAGATCCAGGGATTCCTCCCGGAGGCTGAGAGGGAGACCAGACATGGAGACGGATTAAAATTCGCTCTTGGCAACACGGTAGTACTCTGACTTGTCAAAAAACAAAAAAGACGTCAGAGAGAAAACTGCTCATGTACCTGATTTGGCATTCGGAGTGACGGGCGCGGCCCACCTGGATACCGTGGTGACATGAAAGGCTGAGGAGAAGAAACAGAAAGAGGGACACAGAGAAGAAGACATTTTCATTATTGATAAATCCGAGTGCGCTCAGACGGTGGTGGGGGGGAGCACTGAGGACGCACAGATGGACACACAGTGAGGTCGGCGAATGGAGGATGACGCTGAAAGATAGCAACACAGCCGCCTGGAAAAATACACTTAAGCAAGAGTGTGTTTACTGACTCTTAACAATGCCTGCTTATACACACACATACTCAAAGCATGGATTCGTGTGTGTGTGTGTGTGTGTGTGCGTGTGTGTGTGTATGTAAAGGCAGCGCTCACACAGCTTTCCCCTGCACACCCCCTTTGCCTGCTCTCTCTGTGGTGTAAGCTGATTCGGCCTGTGGTCTGCCTTGGCGTTGTTAGAGACACCTCAGGCCAACAACACTGTCCAAAACCTTAGAGGAAGCATGTCCACACTCTCTCGCACACAAGACGGAAACCAGAAACCACAAGAATGAAGAGCCGGGCTGCCGCAGTTAATGGGCAAAGGCTAGCTTTACCTCCACAGTGTCATCTGTAGCTACTGTTCTGGATAAGTGTTGAAACACACGCTGACTGAGAATGAAAGTTTCTTTCAAAAAGGCATCGATCTAGTTGGTAGCTTGCGACTCTAAATGTCCCCTATGTGTGCGTAGAGCGGGCGTACATATGTGCACCCATGTGCTTTGAACGTATATGTGACGTGTCCATAGTGCAGCGTCCCCTGTTTTATTCATAAGGTGCGAGAACAACTGAGCAGAGTGGAGGGGAGTGTGCTTTTGTGCATGTGTTAAGAGTAGAGGAGCAGATAAGTGTGCAACCCCCCACAAGCTGCTCCGGGAGGTGGGGTAAGGAGTAAATTATTCATCCCACACGGGGACAGCCGATTCTGGGTCTTGTCGGAGGAGCGGGGCCCTGCTGCCTCTGGATGCCCCGGCTTTCATAAAAAGGGCAACTGGAGGAGGGGGCGACATCTACGAGGAGAGTAAAAACTAGAGCTACCAGGGCTCGAGGGTAGTAGTAGAAGAAGAAGAAGAAGAAAGTGTGTGAGAAGTGAATGGAAAGAAAAAAAAAGAGCTTGTGTGTGGGTGAGGGGAGGGGGGGATGAAAGAGAGAGGGGTGTTTGAGAGAAAGTGTGTCTTACCTGGCCGTGGGGTCCCATCATGGGGTTGCTGGGGTTGTGTGGGGGGGGCTGTGCGTGGGGGGACTGCTGAGAGCCGGGTGGTCCCTTTAAGAAAGAAGAGCGATGTCAGAGAGGGGAGGGGCCCAAAAAAAGGTGAGCAGGAGGGGAGGGGAGGAGTTACACCTGGAGGAATTACCCTGATCAAAATCATCAGAGAAGGGGGGAGGAGGAGGACGAGAGAGGGGGAGGGAAGGGGGTTGGGGAGTCAGCCGGGAGCCTTTAGGTTGAGGAGGAAGAAGAGGAGCAAGGAGATGATGGACATTTTAAGCTCAACAAGAAAACCTTAGATCAGTAGTAAGCATACGTATTTGTCCTCAACGTGTGCGTGTACGCCGACAGAGATGATCTTTGCGACCCTTTAAAGTCGGAGGACTGCGTGTAGTGTTCCTCTCGGCCACATGGGGGCAGTGTTGCCAAAGGCTGACTGCAGCAGGACAAGGCACAACTTCAAACCACAAAAGGTGACACAGGCACAAACAAGTTAAAGTTGGGGAGTTCAGAGTGTGTGACAAAGCATCCCAGTCCCCCGAAGACAGCAACAACCCCCCCCAAGCTTCTCCGACAAACACTGCTGTGTTATTGCTGACATTTCACCCCGAGACAAGAGGTTAACAACCCCCTAATAAATAACTCTTTAAGCAACAGTCTCTTTCTCCATGCATCCGTCCTCAGCAGCGGGGCATGGGCTGAGTTTGAGGGGGTGTATGCATACATATACATATCCACAATTAGCCAGAGGTAGCACGTACCTAGTTGTGGAGGTGAAACTACATAGAGTTAGCCTCAAATAACACTTGTGTTGTGTCATTACAGGTGAAGTACAAACCGATCCACAAAAGAATCCAAGTCCAATCATCCACTTCTCACAGAGACACTACAATATGAGCAAGGCTGGACATATATCGAGCGTCTGCCGTCTGCTAAAAAATGTCAGTTACAGCAAACTGTCATTGAATATCTGGTCTAGGGCTGCAACTAATGATTATTTTTTAATTACCGATTTATCTGTCTTTTCTGGATTAGCCAGGTAATCATCAAAAAAACGTCCTAGAGTTGTCAATAAATGTCTAATCATCCAAAGATATTCAATTTACTATGTAAAGACAAGGAAAAACAGCAAATACTTACATTTACGTAGCTGAACTATTAAAAATATTTGATATTTTTACTTGAGAATCAACTTCAACACTTGAATCCATGATCAAAATAGTTACCAGTTGATTGACTTGTCAATTAATCTACTAATTGCTGGAGATCTAATCTGATTCGTAATAAAGATTAACCGACTGCACGGATACCTCAGCTCGGTATCTGCTGCTGCTGATCTGACATCAGCGCTCTCCTTTTCCAAAAATTTACACACAGACACAGCGAGGAACTCATTAGGATATATATATAAAAATATATATATTTACATAAGGTAATGTGACACTGGGGATTGCTGTGGTGCTAAGAACGAGGTCTGTTTAATTAATTAGCGGAAAAACTGAACTTTATGACAGAACAGAACAAAGAAACAGCTCTTAATGTCGATCAATCATGTCCGACCGATACCTGATCCGCTTAATAAGGTCAGTATCTGCCCGGATACCGATTCAGAGAACTGGAACATCCCAAAACTTTGTCTAGAGCAGAAATAAACGTCTGATTCATTGATTAGCTGATCGACAGGAAAGCATTAATGGTTCCAACTTCTTTACTGTGAGGATCTGCTGCTTTTTGGGTGGTTACATGATGATAAATGGACATCTTTGCATTTTGAGCTGTTGGTCCGACTGTGGGAAAGTGTCACGGGATTTATTATTTCCAAATTAGTGATGAATAAAACAAAAAATACAGTTAGCAGTTAGTTAATAGTTCAAATAATCATCACAGCTACAGTTGAAGTTGTGTTTCGTGGCCTTGGTTTGGTATCAGGGTATCGTTTAGTTATCAGGTATGAAACTCATGAGATTTCAAATTATACATGTCAGTAATTATGAGCATGAAGCCTATTTACAGCAAACAGCCAAAGCTTTCCTGTTACAATGAGGAACACAACACACACAGACACACAGACACACACACACACACACACACACACACACACACACACACACACACACACCGATCTCACTCCCCCACCAATGTTATAAATAGCACTTCCATGCGTCTCTCCCCCCACCCTTCCCCTTGCTTATTCACAGTCGTACTCTCACTAATCCCCCCCTCCGTTGTCGTACCACCACCACCACCACCTCCACCCTCCTCCTCCTCTCAGCACATTGCCTCGTTCTCAGCAAGCAAACAATGGAGTGGTAGGTAGCCACAGAAACAAACACCGGGCCACAATCCTGGTGGCACTGATCTTTCACATTTCCCTCTCTTCATCTCTCTCTCTCCTCTCTCTCCCTTCAACGTGTCACTTGCTTTTTCTCTCTCAGACTCTTCTCCAACCACCTTATCGTGCCTCCTGCCAAATGCCAGCGCTGTCCATCACGCCACTGCCTCACGGAGGATGTGTGCGTGCGTGTGTTTGTTTTGCGGACGTGTGCACGTATGACTGCATGCGTTTGTACATGTGTTCGTGTGCTGCCGCGTGTCTCATTCTCTTCACTCTCTTCAGACATCAGCCATCTCCCACACTAAAAACCTTTCCCTTCACAGAGCCGGGACAGGTCAGAGACAGAGACGGAGATGGAGGAGTGAGAGAGAGAGAGAGAGGATGAATACGGGATGGTTGAATCACGAATCAGTCGAACAGCAGCCCGGTGAGAGCGAGCAGCAGATGAATGAGTATCAGAGGCTCGGGTGGGTGTAAATATCGAGAGTGGGCAGAGGGATGTTTGGAAAAATGTGGGAACAAAAAGGGAAAATAAGTGGGAGAGTTGGAATTGGGGTCTTGCCTGATCATGTTCAATTATAGATTTTAGAATGAAGGACTTAATCACTGGACCCCGACTGATACTGGATATTTGGAGCAGATGGATACTTGAAAATGATCGAAATCTGACGATCTACCAGATGATATTCTTTTTGTTTTACATAAATACGCAACAAACATATGTCTGACTAACAATAAACTTCTAAAATTAGACATAACAGTTGTAACAATTACGTTTTGTAGTGTTTCGATCCTGTGAAAACCATCTACGTCCAAATTTCTACATTGTTTTCAGATAAACTGTGGGTTTAGAAAAGTCTCTTAAGCTATATTAAATCAGCTAAAACTCACTGGATTAGCTGAAAATATGTCATTACAAAGCGGTTTTTCATAAGAAGAGACATTTTGGGAAAACACGGTTTTCAACAGTGGCCAAAGGATAAAAGATACTAAAAAAATCTCAGCAAATTTTGGTACAGTAGACGTACAAACAGCAATAAGTATAAAAAAACCCCACACACTAACAAACCTTAATTGAATTTAAGTCAAATGTTTCTAAATATGCAGCAAATAAAACATTATAATCATATTGCTGCAGGTTTTGTCCAACACGCTAACATAAACACCGCTAACAATAAATCTTGCCTGATATATCAGTCTGGCACTATTAATTAGTCTGAAATGTTCTGCATTAGCTTTTGGACAAATCGGTTGTTTTGGCAGAAATATATGCAAAAAGATTGTCCTAACACTGGTGAGTTTTTAAATTGAGTTAAATGGATGTTGGACTTGAGCAAATTCTAAATGCTGCTCCCTTTAAAATGTGATTTAATCAAATAAATATGCCGCATTCTGACATATAAGACAGCATCTCCGAGTGCTGGAGATGGAATTCAAATAATATGCAAATATCACCTAAAACTTTGATGGTTTTTTGTTTGTTTGAGTCAGAGATGGATGCGTGTTAGAAGGTCTGAGATAAGAGTGTGCTTGTAGGCGATGGAGAGATGGAGGAGTGAACGGGACAGCGACAGCGGGGTTCAGTCGTACCTGGAAGAAGCCTGGAGGCATGGGACCACCTGGCATGGCGTCGTTCGGGGGCATGTTGCCCATCACCGGGCTCGGCGCTGCTGCTGCGCTCTGAAACACACAAACACTGTGATTAAACGTGGTGTTTATGTGTGTGTGTGTATATGTGTCCAACTGCTCTAAATGATGCACTGCCCACCAATTTACTACAGGGGGCAGCGTCTGCACCTGCAATCACAGCAAATCCCCCACCCCCCCCCCCAAACAACACCACACCATCTAAAGTTTAATGGTTAATTCAGAAAAGGTGTCTTCCGTTACAAACTTTAAGAGAGAGAGAGAAGTGCAGGAGGCACCTCATATATTCGTGTGAACTACAAGGAGAAAAGTTTCAAGGAGAAATTCCAGAAAAAATGTGATTCCTATGCTCTCGTCGAGTCAGGTCTCTGGGAGAAACATTCATGAAGTTTCATTGATTCAAAACTGTAAAGAGCGCAGACTGCAGCAGTCCTGTAATCTATGCCAACATACACACTGCTGTGTATCGAGTATTTTTTTTTTACTGACCAATGTGAGCTGTCATAACTTATTAATCTACAAGCTATGTTTTTTTTATTTTTTTTATGGTTCATCTTCTTAAAAAAAAACAAAAAACAATCTAACAAAGTTTTCACAGAACTACCACATCGATTTCTTGTATGCAAATCAATGTAACAGTGGCACCTTGCATGGACTGAGGGAATATGTTAATGTATAACTGAATCTCTGGATGATCCTGAAACACCATACACGCTGGAGTAGTAGTACATTGCAATCAAAACAAGACAGGCAAACCCAAATACTTTTATGCGTGTTGTGGAAGAATGAAAGATGTTTAAAGAAACAGGCAGGTTTATAAAATAATACACTATTGTGTTATCTTTGTGCCTCATTTTACACAGATATAATTTCTACAAATTTCCAATGGTCCATTTTTTGCTGTTAGGGTTATTTTAGTTTGGGTGTTATCCTAAAACAACTTCTGAAGTCACAATACCGAGCTCAGTTTTAACACACATTTCCTGCTGCTTGAGTTTAAAATAGTAGATTTTTCAAAGGTTAGGTAGGTATTAGCAGTTGTATTTTGTATATTATTAACAATAAATACAGAACACTTAATTGAGAATAGTAATAACAATACAAAATCAATGACTGAACGAGTTACATTACTTAAAAATACAGTAACAAGTCGTCAGCGAATAAGTTGAGTTTGAAGTGTTTTATCTATTAAGAGGACTTGATGCTGCTTAAAGAAGGCTGAAATACAAAAGATAATTAAAAGCAAGGCACAAATCTAAATCCATGATTCATTATGGAGGTCGATTCATGAATATTTTAATAGGTTGGAATAATAAAACATAAATACAAATGGAGGGAGGTCGGTTATATTAGTTGTTCTATTTATATTAATTCTGAGTAACTTGATGGCCAGAATAAAACTTGGCTGTTGATAGGTTCAAGTGCTCTATGTAGCTGGTGTCTGTACTCAGCCAAAGATTATTTATGGAGGTAAAAGCAGCATTACCGTGTAAGACCACTGCACAACCGCAAGGGGACTTTCTGTAGGTTCCACGAATACAGCCGAGTGATACATCGTCTTTGTAACTGATCGCTTCAGGGAGTCGGTTAGACTTTAATTTAAGATGACCAACTTTATACTTCTGAATTAGGACCCTGAGCATTTGAATTTTGAATGCTACAGCTATTTATTTCAATGCAACAGATTCGTATTTAATCGCATTTAGGTGAATATAAGTATCGTATCAGACTCTGCATTGGTAAATATCTAATATCAAAAAGAGCTCTCACAGGCCATAACAACTCTGTCTTGAGTAAAATATGTTTTAAGCAAAAAATATCTAACACTCAGGGATGTTCGTAATGAGTTTTCCCCGAGGACTAAACAGAAATTTCAATTCAGAGTAGTCGACTAGTCTAAAAGTAAGAAAACAGTCAAAATCTAGCAGTTTTAAGCAACATGTTTAAACACTGACAAAAAATATTGCATTTAGCGACCATGTGAAAAGGTTATTTTAATTTTTAATAACCAGATCGTATCTTAAAACTACAGCTGAAATTTGCACACCTTGCCCCATGAACTATGAACTTTATCCGACCAAACAACAGCTGACTAAATAAAACAAAAGTAAAATAATCAGTCACCATTGCATATTACTAATCTCAAAAATTAGTTTAACCCACTAATAGCAACGACTAATCATAGCCGTGCACGTTGCTAGTAACATTTAAACCCAACAGTAGTACAGTGTTTGATCTCCTTTACATCAGTGAAAGAATATGGAAAAATAAAAACTCGAGTCTAGGACCGAGGATGGGGGTGAATGATTCAGCCCGGGAGTTAAATATGATATAACTGTATTCTTGTCAACACACATAGATGGAGACGTGTGTTCAGGGTGCTTACATAAGCACGCCGGAACAAACACACACATGCACACGCAAAAATAGACACACACACACACACACACACACACACACACACACAGAAAGAGTTGCATCACAGGCTCATAAAGTGCAGCCCTTCAGTACAGAGAGGCAGACAGGAGGGAACCGCAGGCTACAGGACCAGAACAGGGAGGGGGTTTAAGACCCAGGGGAGGGAGTCACTCTCACAAACACACTTATTCACACACACACACACACACACACACACACACACCTTACCGTTCCAGCACGCACACCTAAACGAACACACTACATCCATGTGACACATACTGTGTGTGTGTGCTCGGACAACAACGCATACTACCAATTACACGCGTGTACACAAATATGCACACTCGCTGCCCTTCTTCTTCTTCTTCTTCTTCTCCTGACTATTAGAAAGCAACACACATAATAACTGAAAAATCACACACACACACCCACACACGCACACACACACCTCCCCCCATCTTTATGCTAATTCTGCTGGTGAACATGAGCAGGCCACTGAGTCCCTGGGGAAGAAGCAGGGTCGGCTGCCTCTTTCTCTCCTCCATCCTCCATCCTCCTCCTCCATCCTCCCTCCTCCCTCCTCCCTCCTCCCTCACTTCTCTTCTTCTGCACACTTTTCTCTCCATCTTTTCTCCTCTCCGTGACCCCCTTCACTTTATTTTTCCCTGGCATTTGCCGTGCACACACACACACACACATACATACACACGGCCACACGTACATACATAGATACATACATACATACATACATAAACCTTCCCCGTGCCCCAACCCCTGTACTACTCCTCCCCACCATCACAACCTCTCCTCTCCCCTCAGCACCCCCCCAGTAGGGTGTCAGCAGCTTGCAGAAGCTGTTGCTATGGAGACAGGTCCTATCTGCACTCTGTCCCCCTGGCATCCCCCGCTCCAGGAGCGCAGAGAGAGAGAGAGAGAGAGAGAGAGAAAGAGAGAGAATAAGAAGATGCAGGAGAGAGAGAGAGAGAGAGAGAGAGAGAGAGAGAGAGAGAGAGAGAGAGAGAGAGAGAGAGAGAGAGAGAGAGAGAGAGAGAGAGAGAGAGAGGAGGCACAAGAGCGAGCGAGAAAAAAAAAAAAACGTTAAACGGGAGAGAGATTTGTGCTCACAATCAATCACCTGGTCACATTATTGTTGTCGACTATTAATGATCTACTATCTGCTTGTGCGTTCCACACTTAGCTGATTGAAATTGGACGCAAACTGAAAGCAGAGTAAAACCGTTTGCCACCAGCAAAGGTAGATTTAGTATGCAGTCGGTCTTTATTAAAACCAACCGGCCCGGGGAAATACAAAAAGGATCCAACAGTGCCTTTTTTTTTTTTTGTAGTGGCGCACACAGTACCGCCTATATCTACCTTTCCATTTCAACTCGGCGCTCAGAAGTGGCAGACTGTCAGGAAACCTGCCTCCTTGAATCAGAATAACCTGATTCGAGAAAGTGAATCTACAGGAATTTTGTCTTGTTGACATTGCTGCAGGTAAACAATGGTTGCTGATGCAGACGGCGCATACAGGTGTGATGGGGGGGGGGGGGGGCAACAGGAGCGTACCTTTATGCAGAGAAGACAGAAGACATTAACGCTGCGCTAATTAGTGAATATAACGGACGTGGCTTCTTTTTTTTTTGTAGTTTTAGTTGAATTATTCATTTTCAGGCTGAATGTATGGAGAGAGAAGTCTGTGTGTGCGACATGAAAGGGCTTTAATGCCTGACATGCAGCGGGAAGCAAGAGAAGAAGAAGTTTCTTTCATTGAAGCTGGCTAGAAAGTTCAACAAAACCCACGAGACACATTTTCAAATGTCTGGGAATATTTACACAGTTTAAACTGTGAACTTGTATTTTAATGGCCTTCCTCGGTAGCGTTAGACAAACACGATGTGTCAAAGCATCCTGGAGCCGCGTCTGCACAAAAATAATATTAGAAAAAAGTTTTTATGTTACCCGACTATCAATAATACAGTATCTGGACCTGAACTGTAGCTCATCCTGGACAGAACACTGCTACCTTCAGCATTTTTTTATTTTTATTTTTTTACAGTGCAGCGCAATTGTCACTCTCTAAAATTTATATTTAAGGATCGACAGACTCGCTCACTACTTAAAAAAAAAATACACAAACTTTGTTATAACAGCTCGTGATTATACATGCGTGAAGTATGATTTCTTATCACAACATGAGGCGAAAAGTAATTTATCATCGAGTTCACTACTGCAAAATACAATCCTGATCATGTTTGTGGACCTTCTGATAGATAACGTCCACCTATTGCTCTCTTTGTAATGACACATCAGACTGAGGCATTCATCTGATTAGGGTCTCTCTGTCTCTCCACTTACTTCCTGTTACCTCTCACCTATCCACTCCCCTAAAAATGTAAATAAATCTGTAAGTTAACCTCAATTAAAAAGGCACTGAATCTTTCAGCTTGGATGTGGCAAAGTTAATCGTTTACTGGCTCCGCTTTTACAAAATAAAACTGCTTTGAATCGTCTCATAGGACAGTGAACAGGGTTTGGGACTGTTACTGTGACATGAGCGTCACCTGGAGACGTCAACCTGTGCTGAGAACTTTTGTGATTTTCCACCAGATTAATCAATAAAAATGTAGAAATAATGTAAGCAAACACTGTATGTGGGATTGGTGTTGCAAATTAGCATCCACTACAAACATTACGACAGTTGCGGTAAACAAATGTCACGTATTTCCTTCACACGTGCAGGCGTCAGTTGGTTGATGTTTGAAGCTACTTCCTCCAGGTTCGACGGGGTTATCTGGTTTGGTTTGTGGCCGCTTCAGACACGCAGCAACCTTTGATTCCCATTGTAAACATTCGCTCGGCTTCAAATCGACACGTACAAAGTACACGTGATAAACGTCATCCAACCTCCCCGCCGGCACCACGACGGCGTCTTTGTGGCAGAATATTTCAAACTCTGACGTCTTAGTTATCCAGAGTCGTGGCTCCCCTGCGAGGACACCATGTTGCGCCGCTTGCTTTTGCTCCTTAGTACAAACCCACAATGCTGATGAATAATCCATCAGAGAACAAAAGACTAATGATCTGATTGGCTGGTACAGTACAGTATGTAGATGGCTGTACAGAACAGCATTGATCCCCTCCCTCTCCATTTCCCTCTACCCCCATCTCACCCATAGGACCTACCGGACAGATCAATAGTGCTCAACACATTATTGACCTCCGCCTGATACCTTTCACAGGGATAAAGACAGAGACATAAACAGTGGACGGCGAGAGGGGAGAGGTAGGAAGAGATGGCGAATGTATCTGTGTTCGTGTGTCTGTATTTATGTGTGTCCCTGCCTGGAGAAGGTACTAATCTACATTCTGGTTCACACTGATATGTACCTCATCACTGTCTCCTTGACCTGCTGTCCTTAGCGCACAGAGAGAGGGGAGAGGGAGGGAGGAGAAGGAGGGAGGGAGGGAGGGAGGGAGGTGAAGGAGTGAGGATGGAAGAGAGTGAGAGCGTGGCGGAGACGAAGGAGGAAAAATAGCTGACTGTGGTGATCTGGCTAATTTATCAGCCCAGTCAAAACAGTGTGTTTCGCTCTGGAGCAACAGGATACGGCTGCTACTCTCACCGTCACGTCTCACAAACAAACGCACACACACACACACGGACACGCAGACACACAATCTCTGAAAGCCCAGCTGGTCCTCTAAACTGGCACACCAAACACACACACACACACACACGCACTTCCCCAAAAGCTGCTGCCAAGGTAGCAGTACTGAACCAGACAGGCGGACTTGGTGCACACGCGCACACCGGATGACAGCACTAATACATGCTGCAGACACAACATCCACTTAGCCAACACTCCAGAGGGAAGGCAGGGAGGGCGAAAGACAAGAATATGAGGAGAATGAGAACAACTGTGAAGCACATATCAGCTACCACCAGAGATTTTCCTCCACGCGTCGGCATCGACGCTCGGACGTTGATATTACTCTCTTAACATGATGAAATGGGACAACATTTGTCCACACATATGAAACTTTGGATCAATCGGTCAATCACAGCTTTAATGACCCCCGCCCAGCCCACTCCACCTCTGTTTTTCGTATGAAAAGATGTCCAACCAAGTGGAGTGACCAAAAAAAATAAATAAATAAATCCTTACTGGAGCTCTACTACCTCTAATTAGTGGTATAGAGCTAAAAAAAAAATGCAGATGTTGGTTTACTTTTGTCTTAGTCACACTTTCCTGACGCCATCCCTTCACACTAGACTTAAAAATCACAAAATGTGCGGCGCCTGTTTGGCTCAGTAGGTAGAGCGTGCGCCCGGTGTACGAAGGCACCGGCCCAGGGCTCGAAGACGACCAGCTGCGGATCATTTCCCATCTCAGACTGTCCCTCTCCAGCTGTCTCTATCCAATAAAAGCTTGAAAAGTCCAAAAAAATCCTAAAACATGAACATAATTTTGCCCCAACTTTAATTTAATTAGTTTGTTTTAGACAGATATGCAAGAATAAATAAAAAAAAAGAAGAAGAATGTGCCGTCTGTTTAATACCACGTTAATTTGTTTAGACAATGTTACACATTTACAGAATGTAATATACTGTACTAATAAAATCATATAATAATATTCTGTATTTACTGGGTGAACGAGCAAGGCGTCCCGGGGATAGCTGTAAAGGACGACATCAACATTTTTACAGTTTCTTTATTCTTCACGATAAAAAATCTAAAGTATAGAAACAGCTTTTTAGTCTCTTTAAAAACAATAAATCCCAGTTACAAGATAACTACAAGGAGAAGAGAATTATCTTCAATAAGCGTACATTGATTGTAAAATATAAATCTATATAATTTAATTCATTAATTTTATTTCACGTCGCTCGTCAGGAGCTGCCGTCGCCTGTTCTGTTACAGTTTCCTGTAACCTGTAACACATCAGACCGTTCAACATGAGTATTGCAGCTTTTTTTCCCCCCCCACCTTTCTTTTACTTTATCACACAGCTAATTATCAAGTTTAATGGAGCTCTTTTCACATTTTCTATTACGGCGCGCTGATACTGCCGCTGGAGACACGAGGTAAAACAGAGGTTAGAGGCAGAAAGCGACTATCTTTTCGGGGAGAGTGGAGCTTCTTTTGATTCAACTGGAACACCAGTAAAGACAGCAATATATACACACTGAATATGCAAGCCGGGTTAAACAGATATTTGAAGACGAGTTTAAGAAAACCTGCAGCATCACAGAGAGTCGTTAACTTTAATTAATATAGCCGGGTTTAAATATTTCAGTAAAATTTAGAGGCAATAGGAGAAACTAAAATTATACCAGTGCCATCCTCCTGGTCTTAACAAGCCCCAAAAATAATGTTTCTAGTGCTCCGTACTTCTGTTTGTGCTTGAAAAAGGTGAATTTAAAAAAGGGAGATGAGATCTTTTAACACTCAGAAGACAATTAACATACTGAACAATCAGATTTCTATATAATTTTAGAAGAAATGCAACATTTCAGTAAATGTAAGGCATAATTTTAATAAAAATAATTGTCTTTTTTCCCCTAAAACAGCTCATTTAATGTCACATAAAGCCGTCTGGAGGGTTAGTTAACGCTAACTTCCAGCCCATCTTCCTTTTTACCTCCTTTCTCACTGTTTTGACATTTGCCCACTCAGCTCCATTTTCAAATACCTCGACTGTCTCTCGGTTGGGTCTTCGTGTCGTCTACCCAGCTCTCTCCTCCTCGGCACTACTAGGCATTGTGGGTAAACAGCTAGATTAGCTAATCAATCTTCTCTCGGGAATAGAGGTTGTAGTGGTGGTGATGGAGGGAGGGAGCGAGGGAGGAGGGGGTCAGGGAGGAGATAGGGAAGAGAGAGAGAGAGAGAGGAAAAGAGGAGGAGAGAGGGAGTGAGCGATAAGGCGAGTGAGACAAGAGGGGGCGTGGGTGAAGGAGACAGTAAGAGATATAGTAAAGAGGGTGTGAGGGGGGAAAAAAAGAGGGGAGGTAGGGAGGAAAGATGCAGATGTAGGAGGAGTGCAGCAGTGAAAATATGATGTGAACTGGCTGGAGTTATACAAACGGGAAGGAGAGGAGTGAGGAAGGAGTGTGAGAGAAGTGAAAGGAGCAACAGTGCAGGTAAAAAATGAGGAAGAGTGCGAGTGTGCAGGGTGACACGGTGCTGTGCAGCAGATTCAGTACTGTCCATGCACACCTGTTTATATCTTTATACTCTATCTTGTTCTGTTCAAACACTTAGTTCCACCATTTTTGGTTTGTGACTCTTTATGGACAAGCAATGCATATTCATGATCCCTCATCACAGGTTGCGTACGGCTTATGGCGAAAAATGGTTTTGGTCCGTTCTCCAGGCGGCTTCAAACCCCATCAGGAGCATTTTGTCCACCAGACTTCGTTAACTTGCTCAGATTTGGACATTTCTTCTAAATGTGTAAATATGCTACATAGGTAAACGACTGGAAGTTTGCACAGGGTGTTTTATTTTGAAATTTTACTTTGACATTTCTGTGTCTGACTTCCTGTTAGCTTGAGCTGGTCTTTTGCAGATTGGACGCGGCGTCCATCAAAAACAGAACAGAGCGGAGACCCACGCTTCTGAAATGGACCATGGTGCTTCCGGTAGTGGGCAGCACTGACCACCTCCGTGAAGCAATTTGCTTGGGAAACTCGGAAAACAAGAAAAAAATAATTATCGTCTGAATCTTCATATTTGTCTTGGACGGCCCCAATCTCCAGGTTGGGAACTGCTGTACTGAAGCTTTTGAATTTCAGTTTGCATGAATATTATTTTAAAAAGTGGAATTCAGAGATCTAAAGTTCTCAAAACCTTCATCACACCAGCACTGCCAATCAAACACGCAAAATAACTGACGTACGACGTGATGTTTGAATGTAACACTTTGTTAATCCATTTAAAATGAATGGAACTACTGCTGCTGCTGCTAGAAGACGTGCAAGAGCCAAAATTAACTCTTTATTGTCTCTATTATCTCTGTTTTTCTTACTGTCCAACTAAAACGTCATCCAATCTAAAGAATCGTCGCAATGAAGTAGTAAAAACCTCAAAAATAAGACTGTTAAATTCTTGATTTGGGTTTTTTAAAGCTATTTAAGCCTCAACTAAAACCCTGGATGAATATATTAATTAAAAAACACATTAAAATAATGATATTAATCTGTACCTAATGTTCGCTAATGCTAAAAACCTGTAAGTCTGCTTCTTTGGTGAATCAGATGCAATAAAAAAACCCAAAACTTTGACATACGCCAACCTCCAAGTCACTCTAAGATAACAGTCTAACCGCCCCTGCATTACTTTTAATAACCAGAGTCAGGACTTGGAAGAAAGTTGCCTTGAATGTAACCACGAACCTTCACTGCACCCAGCAGAGAGAGCTGTGATAATGCCTTTTAAATGTTGGCTTGCAATCTAGCAATCCTCAAAAGGCGAAGAAACTCTTTTGAGGTGAGGTGAAATATTGTTTTTTTTTTTTCCGATGCCTCTACCCGGCTCATTCTTTTGAAACCAGTAGAAAGGACCTGTGCTCAGAGACTAGCCTCAGGGGGCTGGAGCCAAAATTAAACCGGTCCCGTCTCCTTCGCTTTATCACTGTTAGAAGCAGACAGCAAGCAACCATGTAGCACACCCATCTACATTCATATAGTCCCACACACACACACACACACACACACACACACACACACACACACAGGGTTAACTGGCACTCTGGCACTGAGGGTGAGAGCCCCTCCACCTTCCTTCTATGGGCTGGTTGCCAAAGATGCCCCCCGTCCAAAAATACACACACACACACACACACACACACAAACACACACGCTTGCACACACACATAAATCCCTGGCTTAGCCTCGGCCCAGTGCTGGGATTACCGGATTAGAACTCTATTCCATTATCTCTCCACACTATACGGCACACACACACACACACACACACAATGCCACACTGTCTTGGCCAGAGAGGACGCACAGTGTCAATCACAACTCATGACATTTACACACAAGTGGTGAGAGGGGGAAAAAAAAGAAAGTTATTTACAGTATTATGAGGCCGGAGACGTTATTAGTGTGACTCCTTCTGCAAGAGACCTGGACCTGTGACAGCAAGCAGCCACCCCACCGAGGTGTCCTTGGGCAAGACACTGAATCTCTACAAACTCCAGAAAAAGGCTGTTTCACAGCAGACCTCTGATCTCGGAGAGCAGCGAGACAGGAGGGAAGAAAAAGTTTTGTCCTTCAAACTCTTAAAAAGCAGCAGATTATTTCTCAAGGACGCTCGCGGAAATAAAAACGCAGCAGAACTTAAAATCTACACAATTCTGAATAAAAATGATTATAAATAAGATTAACCTGACTTGACTTAAGTGAGAAAAATCACAATTCTTTTTTATTTTAAAAGTCCAAAAGTCACAAATTTGCCTCAAGGGGCTTTAAAGAAAAAAACGATGAGTGGAAATATTTGGTTCTTTGATAAAAAGTCAAAAAGGTGCAAGCCTCGTTCAAGAGGAAAGTTAAATACGACCCCAATTTTTTGCTTTTTGGTCAGAAGTTACACTCACAGAGCTCATGTTCTTTCGATACTTTGTTGGATAAATTAAGCGTCTATGGCGCTGATTTTTTTCTCCCAACTTCAGCGACAAAGCGTTGAACTGACCTAGCTTCTTCTCCTCAGCGTTGACTTGGATATATACGGACGAACAGACACCCAAACATAATATACCAGAAACAAACGTTTAAATAATTCAAGCTGGGGCACGACAATATAAACCTACATCATCTTTAAATTAACCAGGAGAGTTATCTGCGAATTTGAAGCAAGCCCAGGGAGGTTTGTTTGAGTAGCTCCTCTGATTTCATAACTCTTATTCTGGAATATAAATATTGCTTTTCTAATCCTTCTGCACCTATAAGAGTTTATCATTTATTATGTTGGGCTGTAAAACTCTCTTTATAGACGTTTGTGTGGTCAGGCAGCAGTTATCATCATCTTTGAATCTGTAAAACTTCCACGCAACACAACGTGACCTCGATAGTACGAGCACAACAAGCTCATCACAAGCATTGGAAACGTTCTCTTCTTTAATTTGGACTCGTTTAGTTTGTTTTTGCTCCAAAGCTTCTTTTTTTTTTTGATTTCTTTTTATCTGAACTTTTTTTTTGCAAAGTTAAGAGCGCATTCAGACAGAATCCAGCCGGAGTCGAGCCAAGTCCAACTCGTGTACGCCCAACATCTCGATGTGGACGCCAATCAGGCGATAAGACGGGTCAAACTCCTCCACGCTCAGCCTGAAATGTCTCTGAAACTGAGTGATCCAGGTGGATTCATGGACTAAACTACGACACTCAACCTGTTGTGTTCTGGCTTTGTTTACTTCATGAACCCAGCTTCTAAATCTGTGCGAACATTGGTTGAGAGACAAAGACAGTGAATGAGAGTGAGTGAGCGGCAGCCTCATCAAGTTATCTCCTGATTGTTTCACAGCCGTTACGTTCAGCACAACCCGGCGGCGACGTGCCAGACTCACTGTTTTAGCTTCAAGTTATTTTTTCAAGCAACAATACCAAATATTCCAGTTTCTACATTAAGATGATTTGCTGTTTTTAACTGTTCATCTCCAGATTTTGGAGTTTTTGTCAGACAAAATAAGAGTTTTTTGGACTTTTTTTTCACTATTTTCTTACAATTTATACAACAAACAGTTAATCTACTAATCAAGACAACAGTTTGTAGATGAATCGACAATAACTGTCATTAGTTACTCCCTGCTAACACAAATATGTGAACTGTTTTGATTGATATGATTATTTGTGCAGCCAAATTAGTTTACAGTCGGCTGGTATAGTTTCATCCCCGGTGCAGCTGATTATTATATTTCTATATTTCTTCTTGAGGTGGGTGCCACCTCAAGATTCTCCTTCCACACTTCACACACGTCGCTATTAAAACATCTTCAGTGTTTACATGCGCGTCTGTAGCGGACGTATAAAGACAGAAATCCACAGTGAGTGAAGAGCAAAGCCGCCGTTGGTCACTTACATAGTCATGGAAGGCCTTTGCCTCGCTGGAGTGCTCGCATGTCTCTCTTCGGTCTGGAGCCGCACAATACAAATCCCAGAATACACTGTAATGGGGAGGAGAGGGGGGGGGGGGGAGGTCAAAGGTTAGCACACAGAGCAATACAAGCAAATGTATAACAGCTATTCATAAAGTCATTCACACACTCTCACTATCTCCCTATCGCTCTTAAACTGCCTCTCATGCACTTGAGCATCGCCGTAAGAGGGACACAACGCCCGAGTCGACCCCCTCAATCAACCTCTCACTCACTCCAAAAACACACACACACTTGGATTACTATACTTGCACAGACCTTTCCTCGACTGCATCCATTTCTCCGCTCTGAACTTTAGCCGTTACACTGACTTAAGCCTAAACTCGATCCCTGCAATACCCTTTTCTACAAGTGAGGACTGGTAAACCGCCTCATCGGGAGGGAATTTGCTTATCATCTGATCCATACGAGCTTCTGTTTCAGGCTGTTTGAACACCCGAGTGGAAAACACACACACACACACACACACACACACACACACACACACACACACCTACCTTCAACGCTAACCACTTGTGTGCTACCTGTCTGAGAGGCTTTAATTGAATCAGTCTTTGTGCATTGATTTTAGCTGAAGTGCCACAAACCGAGTGAAACGGCGACGCGGCTAACGAGAGGACTAATCAGGCAGCCGCTTCACATGTCCTGACGATCTGCGACGCACACGGACATGTTGAATCCCAAACATCTGGAATTTTTCATACACCTCTGCACTTCATGAGAGACGCGTGCATATCTGGGAGGCTTGGCGTGGTCCCGCGGTGAAACGAAACTCTCGCTGAGCATCTGTTTGAGCGCGAAGCGAGTGGAATTTGTGGCAGTATTCTGATCTCGAAAGTTGAAGTATTATTTCCGGGAGAAGGACAGAGCGTATGGTTGAGTTACAGAGGAGCGCGCGCGAGATAAAGGACGTCACTGTGTTGCTCAAGGACACATCGACAGGGAGAAATACTTCGAAGCTGCTGGACTTAAACCTTCAAGTCGAGAAAATAATCTCTGAATGAAGAAATAGAGACACAGAGGAGACAAAGAAAAGGAAATCCAGACTGGTTTTTACCACAGTTAACATATTAAATACAAAAAACAGCACTTCTACAGTGTTAGCTTATATAAGAAAACATTATACTGGCATTGAATTTATTATATTTTATAAATGTGCGTAAAAAAGGGAACATAAATGCAGATAAATCTTTAATTGAACACAAGAACTAACATATTCCTTACATTTACCCAGGCTTCTATGCTTTCAAATTATTATTCTGTTCCCTCATTTTCTTTTTATTAAAACATGTCCTTGGTCTCATATTGCTGATGGTGCTCTGCAGGCCTGACGCTCGTTCTTCTGACTCAGCAGAGAGACCCCCCTGAGGTGAAAAGTTACACTAGATATTGTACTTTTTAAGAGCATTTAAGGGTATATTTACAAGTCGGTAATTTTACATCCACAGGTTTTTTTAAATATTTGTTCCTTTGTGATGTGTGCGGTACTAATTTCAGCACAGTGTCCTTCAGCAACCAAGCGGATCTATTCTGAATCCCGTGGCACAGTTTTTTTGTAGCCGCGCTCCAATCTTCCCGAGGAAGGAGCGAGTGAAAAGACTTAACCTTGAAAGAGATCAATAAATTAGAACATTATAAACATTCAAGATTAGTATTTTCCGTCAGAATGCTTTTGATAAGAGCGGTGAGGACCGCACGTTATTCTCTCTGAAAGATGATTTTTTTTTTTTAAATTCAATTTAAAAAAAGGGGAAAAGGCTGATCTTCTTTTTGTTAACGAGGCCTCTAAAAAGACCAAAAATAATAATTAATTGATTCTACTAATGAGAATGATCTGTTTAAAGATCTTCACTGCTGTCCAAAAAGACAATTAAAAACATAAATGAGTTATATTTTTACACTCGGTGACGTGTTTTCATAATGATGGACACGGGCACTTCACTATCTTTTGAGTGGATCCCACATGCACTGTCCTGCTGCTGTAAACGCTCACTAGTGCGGCAAATCCGCCGCTGGAAGTAGTCCACAAGAAAAACACATTTTCTGAGAAGGCATTGACAGAAACACAGAATATCTTTAGTCGTATCCGGTCAAAAATGTTGGTAAAATCATGAATAAAACTGCAACTATCATTATAGAGTAAGATATTTCCTTTTCTGGTCACGTTTAATGTTTTACACTCTTATCTGGGGGTAATTTTAAGCTTGTTTCAGGTCTCTAGTCATGGACCTCTACTCCGTTCAGTTCATTTTTTAATGGAGTCATTAAATATTCCTCAGCAATGGTCACTTACATCAGTTTGGTCCTCAGGAAACAGCATCATACATCATCTAAACACTTCAAAATACGGCTACACGTCCAGCTGCGTGTAAACGCGGATTTTACAGTTTTAACCCCCCCCCCCCCAAAAAAAAGAAACACAAGTGAAACCTCTGAGCGGAGCTGAAGGTGGCGACCCCAGAGGTCAAATCTTAGCCAGGGGCAGAAATGACAGGAGAGAGGGGGGTTGGAGGAGGAAGACAGCGGAGGGGAGAGGTGGCACAAAAGAAGATGGAATGCAACGGGTTAATCTGCTAAGAATCCCTTCTCCCGCATGAACAAAGGAGAAAAGCGGGAGGTGGGGTAGCTGGTTGTGTGTGTGTGTGTGTGTGTGTGTGTGTGTGTGTGTGTGTGTGTAGGGGGGGGGCACACAAAGGGTGACGAGGGGGTGAGGAGGGGGAGGGGAAGAGTACCGAGAGGTGGGAGTCCATTCCCTAACCATCTGGATCTATTGTTTCAGGAACTGGGGAGGTGGGGAGGGTGAAGGGACGGAGCGCTGGAGGAGGGGGAGAAGACGGGGAGGGGTCACGCCCTCGGTGAGTCTGGTCAACCCCGAGGCTGCGACTCGGCTCAACCTCCCACCTATGGAAGTCATTTTTAAAATCATGAATGACGCCGCGTGCCATCAATTAGATTAAAAATCGGCGTTCCTCGAGCGCGGGGGTATTCGATACGTCTGAATAAATATATCTGAATCCAGGGCTCTTTCACGAGGGTTCATGGAAGCTCAAATGAAGCTACTGTTTGTGCAGATGACGGTGATGAATTATGTAGCGATGGGATGGACACTAGAGCCATATCAATGAGTGTGTATGTGCAGGGGGGAGGAGGAGGGTACACAGCTTGAGACATGTTCTGTAAAATCTGTTTACACGCCAAAGCAAAGAAAGCGAGATTAGGCCGACTGTATCGAAACAAGACAAAACTAGCTTTCTGTGACACTCACCACCACCACGAATGAAGGAATCCAGGGGGCTCCCCTAATGTAATATTCTTCTCCCATCGAATCTGGAGGAGTGTAGAGGAGAGAGAAAAGTCACTTACAGCCACTAGAGAGAGGATTATGTCTGCGGGTCCAGGGGTTAAGAACATATAATCAGTCAGTCTCAAACTGTCAATGGCCTCGGACGTGAAGATGTGCAACTTTCCGGCTCTGTCGATCTCCATCTTCCCGACTCCTCTCTTCTTTCTGTCCTTTTTTTTTTGATCATTGTTTGACTTGTTTACCGTTGGCCCCGTTTGCACCCAAAAAGCCTGTTACGAGGCTACAAACAACGAGATTCAGCACGGCAGCCTGTGAGCGTGATCCGGTGTAACTTTATCGGATTTCCTTTTGAAAAATTGATGCAACACCTTACGCTCTGTAATCATGTTTAGCATGTTTGCACTGAATGCAAGTTGTTGTGAACATCTACTACAGCCAGGTTATAGTTTGTCTCGCTAACGAGGTTTGACTTCCTGTTTCATCTATTCTTCATCCAAGGAACTGGTCAGTGTCATGGATGCCATCTTACCTCAGACAGGAAGGTCTGTGCAGACTTCTGTGCTCCCACGTGTAGCAGGTACTCGTATACATATAACGCTAACCTGAAATGTAAAAAGGAAACAAATCGTTAGAGGTCAAGTTCAGCTTCCTGGGTAAAAACGACAGCAGAGCCACGATGGAAATGTTCAACCAAATAACCCCAGAAACTATCAGCACCTGGAGACGATAGTGTCACAGTTTAAAGGACTAAAAGTTCAGAGTTGTTTGCACTTTAACACGCCTGAAAAAAACCTCGTTAGGAATTAACAAACCAACAATGGATTTAAAAAAAAAAGAAAAAGAAAAAGTGGCTTCAAGGTTTTGCTTGAAATAAAAACACAGAGACGCGCTGTTCTTTTAAATGTACTGCTGGGCGACTGTGTTGTCTGAATGGATCTTTTGGAAAGAGGCAGGCAGAGGTGTTAAAAAAAAAAAAAAAAAAAAAAAATAGCACAAAAGTCAAGATGCCCATCTTCAAATGAAGGTTCATCAGTAACCTGCTGCAGCCATCAGCGAGTAAAAAGGAGAGAGGTCGCACTGCTCGTTGACTTTCTTTATCTCGCTTGTTTCTCAATAATTAAAGAAGTCATCCGCTGCTCATCTTTTAACATCGCTGACAGCGAAGAGCGCCCCACCCTTAGTGCTAATATTAACAACAGCAACAACTGCTGTTTGCTCGTGCTATGAATGAATCCTTGTACAGCTCGTGTTTGACCAGTCAGCCACTTTCAGCACTGTTGCCTTCACTTCAATAGTTCCTGGACGGCCGTGAAGTACTTCCTCAGGAGCGGGGACTGTTTTGGGGGTATAAATCAAGACCTGGGAACTTAAACAGGCTCCAAGTCCATGTGTTTAAAATGCAGGTGAAGATTTCTGGATATTTTCTTCGTGAAAAGGGCCGCATCATCCCAGCGGCGCTTCTCTGGCCTGTGCAGTTTGTCCATAAGTGCCTATGTAAATCCTCAAATCACAAGCTGGAAAACACCTGCCGACCTGCATGGAACAGACTCCGTCCTGACGCTGACACTAATATATGCACGTGACGCATTCACACTAATTCAAACAATATTTTAAAAGCCCTCGACAGACTTTTAAAATTAAAAAAAATATATCACTGCTATTATAACAGAGCAGACACACTTGATAACGGCAATCCACCGGGGTCTATTAACACACACACACAGAACCGTGCTGTGGAGTGGGGAAACCCCCATTGGCCCAACATTGTACTCCTAACGCCTTCACTTAGTCGTGTTTAATAGGCTGTTAATGGACCATCAATCGACCGGCAGCGTGGATATGACAGTGCCCCGTGTGCCCAGAGCAGACAGTCCTCTGACAGGCCAATAAGGTCCTAATGAGAAGGACAGTAGCTCAGTGTCATAGTCCCCCATCATTAGTCAATGAACTGATCAATGAAACATGGTTTTGAGATAATAAGGCTGTTGTGCAGTTTGTTTTTGACCACTAACAGCCAATTTGCCTTCGCGATGCTGTCTTCCATTAAGCTGACGCTCAATGGCGGGATTTAAGGTGAGGTCTACTTAAAGCATTCAGTGCGTTTAAGCCCTCCTGAGGTTAAATATCAATAATTTTTTAAAAGATAGGAAGCTGATAAGCTCGGTATCTCCGCATAATTAAGACATTAAATAGGGTTTTAATGACTGAACTCAATCTATATGTTTCTGCCTCATCATGGGTGAATCCGAGGGACGATTCAGACGAAATCAGGCGCTGTGTTGTGATTCCTGACGTTCATTTTGTTAGAAATGCGCTCAGACGTCGCTGTGGTGGCAAATCCGGCGATCAGACCAGTCAAACGTCACTGAAACCGTCGATATCGAGGCAGACTTCACAGACTAAACTACGACACACACCGCCCTTTCCCCCATCAAGTCCGATTGGTTTATTTCATGTACCCGGCTTCAGCTTGGTTTGTGTCTGAGAGACAGCGGTGGTTGAGCGACACGCAGAGTCAATGAGGAGAGGGAGCACCGAGGAAGCCAGTGAATCAGAGAAATAAAAGTATTTCTTCTGATGGCGGCTAATTGCAGACGTGGTCTGAATATACCGTCAGGCTACACAGACAGCTTGGGAGCAACTCTTTACGAGACTAAATCAAACTGGATCGCAACAATCGGTCAATTAATCATCAAATGGACGACTCCGGGTTCTCAAATCTGAGATTTAACTGATTTTTTTTTGGTCTTACAACATAGAAAATTTAATATTTTGGTATTTTATCTGTTGTCTTGTGCTGTAGGATATTGTGAGGCAGCGTTTTCTGACATTTTATTGACCAAATAATAAATAAATGGAAATGACTGGCAGCTCAATCGATACTGAAAATCATTATTAGCTGCAGCAAAGTTTCTAAAGACTAATTGGACATTTCCTGAGGATCTTCTCTACTTGTTGGTTTCCATTATTAGATCACTGCATACGTCTTTATTGTGGTGTATAATGTCTTTTTTTATGAATACCCATTTAAGAACAAGTGTTGCAAATTAGCTTGGGCTATAAATGCTATAATATACAGCAGCAGTCTGTTCAGTTAATAGTCTACACTTAGCTGTGAAAATAACCATGAATAAATAAATAAATGTGCAGAGGGTGAACGTCCACACGGGGGAACGTAAAGGGCCGCACACTCTTGCGTGAGTGTCACGGCGAGAATCGACTCATTTAGCGAGTATTTCTCCAGATGAAGCTACAGATGAGCAAACACAACGGCTGCAGAGTGTTATGATGGAGAGGCGATCCGTGCCTGACCTGTTCTTACTACTAATGTTATGCAAATGTTTAAAATATGCATTGTTAGTATGCAAATGTAGTCTGTAAACGATATGAATAGGCAAACAGACAGTAACTGTAGTTTGGAGGCGATGGTCGCTACATGATCACACCTTGTCCTTCACAGACGCGACGCAGTCGGGGGACATTTTCTAAACATCGTCGCAGCAGGAGGGGCGGCAGCGGCGGCGGATGGCGGTTATATAAATGCACGCTGCTTAAGGTTTGTGTCATTAAATGTGTTTTTGACATGGCAACAGATTCAAATCTGAAAAAGTGTGATCGCTTCAACAATCTGCACGTCACACACTAATGAGCACACGCTGATATTATATGATAAAGTAGGACAACGCTTCGTCTTTCAAACTTTCAGCGCTGACACTGACACAGCCACACAGACTACATACCGCTGGTCAATAAGAGTGCTCTTCAGTGGTCCATATATAGTTTACCCCATTTGAGATTGACACAGTGGTTGACACGGTGCTTTAATGGGTCAATGTGCAGCATCTGACCTGGCATCTGCACCGTGCTCCTGATCTGAGCTGAGCTTAGGTTGGACAGGACTTTGTTGAACCGGCTCGTGCACGAGTAGAAATGTAATTTAAAAAGGTACTGACACTCGGAGATCATTTGAGTGATTGTCTTTAAAAAAAAGTGCAAGAGAGAGAAAGAAGGTAACCATGCACATATCTTCTGGGTGTGTACTGGGTTTCTGAGATGGTAGCTATGTACGTCAGAGATGTAACTGGAAATGATAGATGCATAATCAAGATACTACTAATTTCAACTAAGAAGGGATAACCTACCAACTTCGACCCATTTTCCCTGTTTGCACTGCAGGAACCCAAGAAACCGGACTTGTTTTTAACAGATTCCTGCAGCCATGACTGTTATGTTAAGTTTTTATTTATATTTTCTTTCATTGCATGAACAAAAACTCACTAAACATCACAGTTTCTAAGTAGGGGGAGAGACAGAGCATCCAGACACGGCTGAAACCGAAACTTCGCTTGGTATTTCTGTAGTTTATCTGAGTCTCGCTGAATGACGCTGATTAAAGTGTGACACAAGACCCACGACGGCCGTGTTAACCGTGCAGTCAGTAGACTTACACCTTGTGTGTAAAAAGCGGCAGCAGTTTCGACGTGCAGTGCAGCGGCGCTCTGTGTACGTACAGTTGGCCATCCTGCTCGGAAGGTAATAAATAGCTATGGGTGTTCCCCTCTTGCAGATAGTCACCAAGATAAGAAAACATACATGCGCAGGCAGACTTTCAGACATCCAGATGAACAAACAAACAAAGCAGAGGCGAGCCTTGAAATCTAAACTTCCCAGAGTGATTTACAGCGGTTAATATTATTCAGCTCTTAAAAATAAAAACAACACACGCATCATCCCGCTCACATGTACGGCCGCGACGCCGCGAGCTTAATTCGACACAGATTGGTTGTCACGCAAATGACCGATGCTCTCGAGAGGCTAAAGACTACACACACACACACCACACACACACACACACTTGACCACTTTAGCCAGGGGAATCTGACCACTTTCTGAGGCTCCTACCAATTTGTAGGTCACAAAGCTCTCTGTGACCGCTGGTGTAGAGTGTAAGTCACTGCCACTTGCAGGTCAGTCTAGTATTGGGCCACACACACACCCACACACACCTGAGCAACACACACACAGATCACTTTGCTGTTTACCTATAGATCCCCCGCATCTATACCAATTTTAAACAGTTACGGGAAGCGTCAGTGTGTTCCCTGTGAACACACGTGCAGCCATCTATTAGAGTTCTGACTAGAAGGGAATAGTTAGGCTTGGTCTTACGTCTGGGGATAGGAGGATCACACTGCAGATCCCCCCCCCAAGAGGCCTTCAATGAAATTTTTATGCGTGTGTGTGTGTTTTTGTGTGGGTTGCAAAAGGGTCTGCGTGTGCGTGCACCTGGCCTGCTGCATTATTAAAGCCGCGAAGCTAGCTCACAGAAAAAGGAGGAGAAGTTTGAGGAGGAAGGAGCGGCTATAGGGTAGAGAAATTTGTTTTGACTGGAGCGTAAAGAGGGGGCATGCCCCGTTTTTACAGAAGAAACGGTATGTGGTATCAGAAGGGGATCAGAGGAGCAGTCAAGTCATGACGGGAGACGAAAAGAGGAGCTTGTTTTTGACAGGCGGGAATGTCAAATTATATTCATGAGCTCCAGCAACAGTTACTCTCTAGTTTTTGAAAAGGTTAAACGTCCTGGTGGCGCCGAAGTTTCACCACTCGCTTTTTGCATTCTCGTCCTCCATCACACCATGTGAGGTGACCTCCTGACCTCCCTCCCCGCCACCCCCGTCCCTTTACGTCCTGAGATGGGACATCAGCGCGTGCATATGCTCACTCCCGTAAGAGGGGAGAAACGTCCCCAGATGTACACCGCCGGCACACCTGACATCCAGCCCGAGGCTCCCGACAAAACCCCCTCTTTAAACATGGATGAGTCTGCCCACCGTCTCCCTGTCTCTTTCTTTCTTTCTTTTCCGTCTCTTTCTTTCTTTATCTTTCTCTTCTGTCTCTCTCAACTCTGACGCAAAGCTGAGAGCAGCTGCTACAGTCCGTCTCAATAATTCAACAGCGAAGCGAGGGATGAGGACTTGTGAGGAGCAGCAAAAAAAAAAAAAGATGGGACGTGAGAGTTAGGAGAAGGAGAAAGAGGAGAAAGAGGAGGAGGAGGAGGAGGCAGATGAAGAAAGACACCAGTAAGAGAGGGGATGATGATGACGATGATGATGAAGAATATGGTGGTGGTGGGGGGAAAGGTGTGAGCTTAGGTAACGAGCCGCCTGCTCATCTTCACGCAAACATACACACTAGTCTGACAACTCTGTCCCACTTCAGTGCCCCAATATGCTGACTGGTCCAGTCACAGAGTCGAGCATTTACTGGTGAGGAATAATAAAATAAAATAAAATAGCCTGTGTGCTTTCACCTGTGTGTAGGTGCTAACCTCTTTATTTACCTTCATCCAGCTGTAGTGGAATAACAGGATTAACCATTAACACAAGCACAATGACACCTAACAAAGTTTAACGTTGAGGGACTTCCCTGCAGCAGATAGTGGCTCCTATATTTCACAAAATGATGCGTTAAAGTTACATTTCGGGTCATTTTAGTTGCCCTGTGGATGATTTAAGACGTCTGCAAGCGTGCTGCGTGCATCTCCAGAGCGAACAACAGGCAACGAGACGGTGGCATGCAGACAAAGGGATCGGAGGGGCTACAGCTCCCAAAGCTAACACCGCCACCACCACCACCACCACCACCACCTAAGCCTCCTGACTGCCACCTAAAAAAGCAGCCTGCATCAGCGGCATGCTCGGATGTGCCTTGAGAGAAAATCTGTACGGGCCACACAAAAGTTATGAGGCGCTCTGCACCCACCACCACCACCACCACCACCAGCAGCACCAGCAGCAGCAGCAGCACAGCGGAGATCCTAGCAGCTCACGCCGCTCTCCGAACGCACAAGCACGGGTACAATGTAGCCAGCGCGCCTTGCCTTGCCTTGCCTTGCCTGCCCCGGAGACAGAGTATCACAGTGGAACAATAGGCAAGAACACACGTCCCCCTCCTCCTCCTCTTGTGCTATTTTGTGACAAAGCCACCAGCAAACAGCTGTAATCTATTTTTACCTGCTGCTGCTGCTTCAACAACGGGGGCGACACAAAAGCCAAGAGCTAGCTCTCAAACGCATTGTTCCTCACACACACTTAGCCGAGATGGGGACTTCAAGAAGGGATCCCCCCCCTCTACCTCCACCACCACCACCACCATTCCCAATCAATGCTCCTTCCACATTGTGCACATTTATTTTAAGCGTAATTATCAGCCACTATAACCGGACACACGTGCTGCAACTCCGTGCAACTTTAGTTGCCCCCCTCTCTCTCTCGTGCGTGTTTCTGCATTAGAGGGAGAAACAAGAGTGAAACTGGCTAGCCGCTTGGTGCTAACTTAGCAAAGAGAGAGAAAGAGCCCCATGCCTGGTGTAGTAGTTAGGATGGAGGAAGGACACCACGGCACGAGAAGTGGCCCGACACAACGATTAAACTATCACAGCATCCACTTTTTTACAGCTTATATTAGTAATAAAAAAATAATAATAATAATAAAGAAGAGGTTGCTGAAGTGAGAGAGTGAGGTGCCTCCACATCCAGTTAGCAACTTTAGCCACCTAGCAGCAGCAGCACACTCTTCTGTGTTGTGACAGTGCAATAATGTACTTACTTTTCTCTCGCTTGGCTATCGGAGGGGACCACAGCTCCTTTACCCTTGCCGTACATCTTGGAGGCTGTTGCGATACTTTTATTTTATCCCACTCGACACCTGTCAAAGAAAGCTACCAGGAAAACCTACTATCTCCATAGCTACCCAGTTAGTGTTGTCTCCCTATTTCTCTCCCCTTGCGCTCTCTCTTTGCTCCGGTTTCCTTTTTTTTTTTTTTTTTTTTCTACATCCCCAACATTGCCCACAAATCAGGCAGGGTTTCAGCCGGGGGGGGAACTTGAAACAGTCCACTGGTGGAGCTTTTTTTTTTTTTTTTTTTTTTTTTTTTTTTTCAATCGCTGTTCCTGGATTCAGCTCACGCCCCCCCTGTTGTGAGACGGTGGGGGCTTCTTAAAGAGACAGCGTCCCAGTTTTTTTTTTTTTTTTTTTTTTTTTGCTGTTGTTGTCGACTTTCGCTTCAAGTTCAAGTTCTCTTCAAGTTACATTACACCCAACGAAACAGATGATATTAATTGTTATCTTATATGTATATCAGAATGAGAATCACTGTATCTACCTGTATCTGTATTGGCTTTGCTCTCAGTTATACATACAGGTATACACATAAGTACAGTTTAAAAGACAGGGGACATGACAGGTAGACGCAAAAACATAACATAAAAACATGAAACATAAAAATATAGACATATACTGTCATATCCATCTACCTCATGTACAGTACAACTGCACTATCATCAGTTCTTTACCCAGTTTACAAATGTCTATAGATAGATACACATGTCCATATATATCTATATTTATGCAAATTTCAAGTTCTCTTCTGGACGCCTTCAAGTTGAGGCCTTACATTACATTTGTGTTCATGTACACCAACAAACAGCTGATATTAATTGTTATCTCATATGTATATCAGAATGAGAATCACTGTATTTGCCAGGTGTGTGTACACACAGGAGGAATTTGACTTTGCTCTCAATTGTACATACAGGTATAAACATAGTTCAAGTAGAGGCCTTATATTTGTGTTCATGTACACCAACAAACAGTTAATATTAATTGTTATGTTGCTATTTTGAAACTAGTCTGGTACATAGATATGTATATACTGGCATATCCACCTACCTCATGTACAGAACATCATCAGTCCTTTACCCAGTTACAGATACACATGTCCATATACACATTTTTATGTTTATGTTTATGTTTCATGTTTCATGTTTTTATGTTATGTTTTGTCTTTTAAACTGTATTTATGTCTGTATGTACAATTGAGAGCAAAGTGAACTGGAGTCAAATTCCTCATGTGTGTACACACACCTGACCAATAAAGTGATTCTAATTCTGATTTAAAGGTTCAGTGTGTAAGATTTAGGAGTATTTCTTTGCAGGAATTGAGTAAAATATTCATGAGTATGTTTTCATTAGTGTATAATAACCTGAATATATGAATTGATTGTTTTTGTTGTCTTAAAATGAGCCCTTTATATCTACAGTGAGAGCGGGTCCCCTTCAAAGTAGTCCGCCATTTTGAACCACCATTTTTGTGCAGTAACCCAGAACAGACAAACCAGACAGTCATCTAGATATGGCCTTGTGCTTTTTATGTGAATTTCACAGTCAGAGTTTCTCCTACAAGCTTGAAATGTGAGCGTGAGGTGAGTGGTATTCAGCTGGTTGCAATCTGCAAATTCACTGCTAGGTGCTAATAAATCCCACACACTGGACCTTTAACCGTTATACGTATGTGTGGCTAGAGAAGTGTACTAATACTACACCAGAAGGTGCATTCGATTGGTCAAAAACGCCCACCTGAGTTGGCCCGTGTGCTCTTGTGTGCAGTCCAAGTTCTTGTCCTGTAGTGGGACCTTTTGACAACTGTGAACGTTAACCTTTACTCTTTTACACAGGAGAGGTGCCTCTTGTTAACTCTCACCAATGACCCTCAGATAGTCGTGCACACCACTAATTAAGGTTGTAGAGTTACCTGATTATAGGAGGCCATTAATAATTTTATTGTTTTATTCATGTATTGCAATGCTACTCCCTACAAATGAAGGTGCAAGGGATCCCCAACTAATTGAGGGCACAGTTTATTTAGATGGTTTATTGTGATGGCCACTGATTAAAGCACAGATTTCATTCCTGTATCTTAATATATTTCTTACTTATGAGTAATTTATCAATCAACCTTGTGTATACGTGTGTGACTTTCCCCAGTGTGGTATCATTAAAGTCTATCTTATCTGAGGTCAAAAACATTTCTATTTAAGGTGTTGTCGTTTTTACGACATGTAATCATTTTACTGTTTTTATGTTAAAGCTGCTACATCCAGTTTTTATTGTTTTCGTTGTGGCTCCAAACAGTTCTGTTTTTACTGAAGTTCGCTGCTCGAGGTTTACCCAATTTAAATGAGAACATTTCTCTCAGTATCTTCATGGTCATAAAATCTATCAGTACTCATTTCATCTGAAGCGTAAATGTACAAACTGACCATGTAATGAACAGAAAGATGAGGGCGTGATACAATACGTAAGGACTGGAAAACATCATTAGTTCATACAGCACATTGTAGCTTCTTGTTTTGTTACCTCAGTGTTAAAAAACTGAATGATTTAATTCTCAATATGGCGGCCACTCCCAAACAGACCCTACAACTGACACTTTGCTCTAGTTTACCCTTCAGATAGTGTGTTATTTTCACAGTGGCACAACGTTTCACTCGAGAACATTATAATATAGGACGCTAAAGCTATTGCAAATGTTTACATAGCGTCCGAGTATGCTCTTCACCGGCTCAGCAGCGAGGTGTATAAGTCTGCGTCATGTCCCTTTAAGAGTGTGTAGAGGGCAGTTGCAGAGTTTGTGTGTGCACATGTGTGTGTGTAAGGCAGGGACAGGCAGTGTGTTCTGTTTTCGTGCTACTAGCTGTGGGAAGGGCACAGCTGACTGTCTGCGTGTGTGTGTGTTTGTGTGCACGCCAGTGTGTGTGCGTACGTGTGGATCTATGTGTGTGTGTGTGTGTGAGAGAGAGAGAGAGAGCGAGGAAGAGAAAGACAGGCAAAGAAAGAGAGAGAGAGAGAGAAAATACATTTCTGTATGAGTGCGGTAGGGCTTGTTTTTTTTAAACATGAGAATACAAACACCTCATGATGAGCAGACAGAATATAAAAGAATGGACGAATAACAGAAGATAGAGAAAGAGCAGGAGTGAGGAACGTTATGATGGCAAGAATCCTCATTGGTGAACTACTGTAAGCAACGTATAGCAACACAGATGTACTAAACAGGCATGGAATAATGTGATTTTACTAATGTAATGTATGGCTACACTGATTTGCACTTCGACTCAACACAATCTTAAATGCAGAGCAAAACAGAGTGAGAGAAAAACACCACAGCAGGAATTTTTTTCTTCCTTCCACAATTTTTTGTTCCAGTTTTTCCAGTTTGTTCCAGCGCCCGCTCATTGCGCACTGATATATTTTTTTCAAATCATTAAGTCCACACTAATCTGGCTCAAACATGTCCGTCCACACTCAAATCTGTTGTAGTGATTGAATCCAGCGGCAACCTCCAGTGCCAAAAACTGCAGTTCCTCAAACGTCCACTTGAGGCTGGCTCCAGAACGAGTCAGTCTCCATAAGTCTCCATGTTAAGATGTCCAACTTCACAGCAGAAATAAACATGTTTACAGTCTGGTACAAAAAACAATTTTGCTCTCTATAGCTTATTTCCTCATTCATGACAACTGGACTGAGGGTGAATTTTTATAGAACTCACCTGTTCATGTTATATTAAGGCTTAAAGTTCTGCATAATTAACAGCATAGCTGCTTTGATTGGCAGGTGGGTGATGTTACAGGCGTTTTAGATTAGCCAAGAGACAACAGGACTGCCAAGATGGCAGCAACCAGAGCTCTTCAGAAACCCGTGGTTGAAGTCACGGATATGATGTCAATGTTTCATACAGTCTACGTGTGGGATTCAAAATTTGAACTCATAAACTCTACTTGTTAACGAGATGAGACGAGACGTACATTTGTAATGAGTGATTGCAGAGATGGCTCGAGGGTTAGAACAGGCTTTTATTATGTATGTTTTCCAAAGGTTCCCTCTAAAATATAAGAAATAAAAGAAATTATGTTTCAAACAGACACAAATTTCAGGTGTGAAAATGTCCACAAAGAGTCAAAACAGTGAGATTAAGATGCATTTTCAAATACAGCCGGCTTACTGTGCAGGTACTCTCAGAGAGAACGAGAGAAAGTGATGGTGTAGGTATCTTTTAAGCTCTAGACCACAAACTCTATCACTGTCTCATCATAGCACCAGTATTGATCCGAGAACCAATGATCCCCGGGAACACTGGCTCTTCCTCCTTTGCACAGAATAAACACACTGTGGACTTTCTCTCTGTTTCCTCTATTTGATCAAATGCAGACGAGAAGATAAGGCTGCTGGTGTTTTGTCCACATGGTTCACTCCTGTCCATCCTTCCATCCTTCCTCCATCTGAACGCTATGGATCCTTCCTTCATTGAGCACCACTTTCCAACAGCGTTGTTGTGTGTAATTACTGTAATTGTACGATAAATTAGCACTTTGTACCACGTACCACAGATAAATCTAAAGTGTAGATGTGCAGTTATACAATTGAACACTCCAGAGTCTTTCTATGGGCAGTTCTGATGTGAATTTTCAATTTGCGCAGAAAAACCTGAACGAAAATGTTGAAAATGTAAAAAAAAAAAAAAAAGAAGAAATATCTTAAAAGTTGTTACGCTTGGCTAAGGTGGACAAGTTGGTGTGTCGATAAAAGCCGATTAAAACAGAGACTGCATTAACATGATTTAAATGAAGCTTTCTCCTTCCGTGGTGGCACCCGACAGCTGTTTATTTCAATGAACCAACCCGTAACTTTCATTCAACAGTGGTGGATGTGGCACATTTTCTGGAAATCTGGTTAAAGTTTATGGTGAAATCACACGTAACTGATTTAGAAGCAGCCTTATTCTGTTCTTTGTACATTGTACTATGTCAATAATGTATATATTAACTGACCCTGGATCTGTCCTGAATAATTCACATCACATCTCTACAGAGACATCTTGTGACCGTGGATTCGTTGTATATGGCTGTACCTGTAACGCAGCACACACCTTTGGTGCAGACTCTTTGCAGACTCACTTCTGGGTGTTCTCCAGATTCTCTTTGAATGTACAATTGTTTTCCTTCCATAAAAACACCACAACTCTGGAGTTTATTATCTGGTTTTTGGCACCTGCCCTCCAAACTTCCATCCTGATCCACCCCTCTCCATCCCTCTCTTGCCTCTCCCTCTGGTATCTCTCTCTCCATCTCGCCTCATCACTCTCTCCTTCCTTCTCTTCTCCACATCGTCGTCCTATCCTCTGACCCACTTTCCTGCCTTCTCGCCACTATCTCCCTCTGTTCTTCCTCGTGCACCCACATCCTTCGTCTCTCTCTCTCTCTCCTCCCCCTTCCCCTTCTTCCTCCATTTCCGTTGTCCCTCTTCTTGCCTCCTGCTTGCGTTCATGCTTCTCCACCCTCGTACTCCTCCTTCCCACTCCTCACCTCTCTCCTCCATTCCTTCACTCCTCCTCTACTTTTCTTCCCAATGGATCTCCATCCTCCCATCCCCACACCAGCCCTATTGAATATTCTCATCCCATGCTCTCTCCATCTGTATCTTCAGCGTACTTCATCACTCCTACAATTTTTCTCCTCCACCTTTCCCTCTCCTGTGTGCCCTTCTCCCTTGTCTTTCCACCTTGCCCCCCCTCTCCCTCCTCCCTCCCTCCATCTCTCTCCCTCTTCTCCTCCTCCTCCCTACTCCACCTTTTCTCCTTCCACCACCACCATGAGTCATTTCGTGCACTCTGCGCTCGCCTCACTCTGCCACAGAGCCACTCAGGACAGACATTCATCAGCGGCTGAGATGATAGATGCTGCTCACCACAGCTCCAGCAGCCAGTTAGCCCGAGGTGATGCCTTATGCATTCAGATATCACCTGGCTAGCTGTAGTCTGCCGCCGCCTCAACCCGGATCCAAAACACACAAAGGGACTCAAGTTTGCGCACACACACACACACACACACACGCACACGGTGCTACCTGATGTCTAGTGTGGAAAGAGAAAGTTTGGTGCATGGACCAATGAAGTATATTTGCACCGTGATAAAGTGGATTTAAGTGTGTGTGCAGTGGTGCTGGATTTTTATGAGCATGCACTTATCTGTGTGTGCGTGTGTGTGTGTGTGTATGCTGTAGATTGTTAGGTATGTAAATTCCAGGGGAGTTAGGTTAATTGGGTCTGAAAAAGAGGTGGGTGTGTCTCTCTCCTCCATGACAGGCTTATTTACATAGCAAAGCTGTAATTACCCTAACGAAGCCCCTACCCTATCAGGGAGAGTGCGCACGCACATACACACACACACACACAGATGTGTACACAAAGACACACATGAGCAATCCCCAAACAGGTTTGAGCTCAATCATGCCAAACCTGTATTTTTCATCACTCCAGATCCCTCTCAGAAGCGTTCCATTCACATGTTCATCTCTAATTGAATGCCATCCTTTGCAGTGCCAATCAGTCAGTTTGTTGGAATTTCTCTATCAGAGCTCATTGGCTTGTAAGAGAGATGTGGGACCCGTTCCAGCACTTAGCAATCACTTCCTTCCTTCTCATCCCTCTGTATTCTTTTGTAAAAAAAAACAAAAAAAAACAGTCTTTCCCTTTGTGAGTTAAGAGGTAATAGAATAATAAAAGAAAAAAAAAAGATTTGCTTTGTGTCGTTTCAATGTAAATCAAAATTCCAAACCATTGTTACAGAAAATGAGAAGATGTAAGAACAGCATTGACATTTGGGGGAATCATTATCCGTCAAACCGGCTGAAAGCACATAAAAAAATAAAATAAAAAAAAGAATATTCTCCGTGTAGCGAGGTCGCGTTCAATCAAACGTTTGTTAAAAGGAAATTTCACACACAAACTTTGGATAGTTTTTTTCTAGATATGGTGTTTAACTGATGGTCAGGACTTCATAAAGGGGTTACCAGATAAATCTGAGTGGTTGCGAGATGATTAGCAGAAAAGGAAGTGTATTTTTGATACACAACTTTCTGTTGATTTTCTCAGAGCACGAGATAAGTTTGACCTCTGCAGCCCTCTAAAGTAGTCGAAAAAAAAAATCACTCTTGAATGGATTGACCGGGTCACAACCACTGTGGTACTTCATTTAGTAATTTCTTACATCTCTGAGAGTTTTTCTTGCTGACCTGTAGTTAATGTGCCGATTTCAGCGTATGTGAAGAGACCAGTGGCGTCAAGATGGGAGCAAGAAAGCAAGTTTTTCCAGTCATGGTGTGCCCCTTGTTAAAAACACAACATCCATCCGTAAAAGTGTGTTCAGACTGAACCAAGTGAAGTTCTAGATGAAGCGACTGCTGAAAGAATTGGTCAAAGCTGTGACTCTCAAACTTTGTCACCCTTCAGAAGCTGAAAAAGTTCATGCCCTCTGTCCCGCAATTTCTTTAAAAAAAAACTCATCATCAGCACAGTAGCGTTACCAAACTCTTGTTTGTTTCCCCAACAAATATCACATTAATTCAACTTTGTTTCAGTCCTCGTGTAAGTTTGTGGAGTTTGTTGGCAGGACGTAGAGCATGTTCACTAATCATTTGATTGGAACAGCTCCTCCAGTCTGCATGTCGAAGTGTCCTCGGTCAAGATACTGCACCATTGGTGTGTGTATGTGTGATGATTAGTTCCCACGCTGATGAGCAGTTGGCACCTTGCATGGCAGCCAGTGCCATCAATGGGTAAGACTAGAAAGGCGCTACATAAGTACAGTCCATATTTTTCTCCTGGATATTCACAGTCCATCCTAAGAATAGCTTCATGTCCCTCCAGCAGGACTGCCTCCAGCTTTGAGAACCGCTGGGACATGAGGGTACACGACAAATAGACACAAACTGATAGATCTGCAAAAGTCAAGCACATGCTGGAATGTCATGCCTGTAGAGAGGCAAGAAATGTACAAAGAAAATAACAGAAAGAACACAAGTTCATGGTGAGTCTGAGCGGTCACAGACTAGCTACACTGTACAGGTAGGTCACCAGCCAAGTACAGTCATGGCAGAAATATTGGCACCCCTGCATTTCTGTCACATAATGCACTATTTTATTGTCCCTACAGTCAAACATCTTGACTGTGTGCACGGCGTTATGAAGTCTAAAGACTGCAGCAGAATTCTGAGGCGCAATGTAGCACCCAGTGTCAGAAAGCTGGGTCTCCATCAGAGGTCATGGGTCCTACAGCAGGACAATGACCCAAAGAATACTTCACAAAGTACCGATGGTTTGACAAAGCACTGGAGAGCTCTGAAGTTTCCAGTAATAAGTCCAGATTTCGAGAACCTGTGGAGAGCTCTCAAGACAGGGACAAGAAGGAACACATCAAATCTAAAAGGAGCAGTTGGCAAAAGAAGAGTGGTCCAAAACTCAGCTACAGAGATGTAGAAACTCACTGATGGTTACAGGAAGTGATTGATTTCTGTTATTCTTCCACAGGGTGTGTAAGTTGAGGGTACCAATGATTTTGTCCGGTGTATTTTTGTGGTTTTGTGTGAAATATCTTAGATTTGGCTTTTTTGTGTCGTTCCAATGCAAACAAAAGAAATAAAATACCCAAGTATTTGTAGTTACAACATTTTTTGGGGGGAGAAGTGGTGCATTATGTGACAGACATGCAGGGGTGCTAATATTTTTAGCCATGACTGTACAGCTGACATGTGTACAGTCGGTACAGTGGCTGTTTGGTGCGAACGATCGCGGCCTGCTAAAACCGTGCAGTGGTAAAATTTGCCTGAATAAGGTGAGGCAAAAACCTCGGGATGTGTGCCACCAGCCTGACACAATGGAGGTAAAAACACTCCCATTTGAGTGTTCAACAGTAAGAATTATGTCACAAGTTAATTGGTGCTATCTTCTGTCAAGGAAATTCTGTATGAAACTGATAACACTGCAAATCAAAAACAACGGAGCTACAATCGTTTAGCTGCAGAAACGTAAAGACTCGGAGCTATCTGCTCGGCTAAATACGAGCCGCAAGTGAAGAAACATGTTTGCGGATTGATCCTTTAAGTATCTTTCTGCTTCCGAGGTCCACGGTGGCTCTGGTGCTGGGAATGTTTCATCATCAAGTCCTCTACGTTTTAATATCTCCTTCATCACCTTTTGTTCTTCTTGACTGTGTTTGAGCATTTTAGTGCAGATTATATAAACAATATGTACCAAAGCCAGCACCTTTACCCAGGCAGCACCCAGTCCTCCCATCGCCTCCCTCAGCCTCTGCCCTTCCCTCTCTCCCTCTCTCTCTCTCTCTGCACTTCCTATTCCAACAGGAATTTAATCTTTCAAGCCATCGTTGTTTTTCTTCTCCCCTATTTTTACTGCTGCTGCTGCTGCTGCTGCTGCTGCTGCTGCTGCTGCTTGGAAGACCACAGACTGCCTCTGTATGCTGATGCACACCCCCCCACCACCACCACACACACACACACACACACACACACCCTCCACCACCTCCTTCTCCGAGCCTGTCTCTCTCTTTCTGTATCTCTATTTGTCTAACTCTCTCATGCTCACCATCTCTCTCCGCCTGTCTCTCTTCTCCTGCTCCCTGTCCTCACCCCCTCCTCCTCCTCACTTGTTCTCTTCTCTACTTCTTCACTCCTTCTCACCCCTCCTGCCCCGCTCCCCTCCTCCCTCCCTCCCTCCCTCCCTCCCCCCTCTTTTTTCTTCTCCTCCTCCTCCTCCTCCCTCCTGCCTTCCTCCTGTCTGTCTATCTGCCGTTTCGTAGCTGCTCTGCTGTACGTGCCACAGATTCAGATGGCAGTCAAATGGTAGACAGAGACAAACACGGAGACACATGCATGCAATTACATGCTCACACACACACACACACACACACATACACACACACACACACAAATCCATATGCAGACCGGCAAACTGCACGCATGGACAGAGACTCACACACACACACACACAAATTTGTGCACACACCTGCACATACAGACGTGCACACGTACACATAGTGTCATATACATTGAAGTACTTCAGTCGGCTCCCTCAGTCAGTTTAGTCGGGAGGATATTTCTCTTGGAGCACAAAGCTATCAGAAACAGAATGCAGGAAATATTAATGAGAACGGAGACTTTTTCCAAGAGATTAAAAATGGAGAAACGGGGAGTTGTGTAGGAAGTTGGGATGCGGCGCAGCAAAGAGAAAACAGTATGGAAAGTAGACTTTTCAGGTGTCAGTGTGCATGTTGTCATAAAAGTACAGGATACCATTGACTGTTTTAATGTTTGGGTGAGAGGAAGACAGCGACACCAAGAGAAAGAGAGAGGGGGGAGAGGCAGAGAGAGAGAGAGAGAGAGAGAGAGAGAGAGAGGGTGGGTGGGGATGGTGGAGAGGGAGAAGCAGAGAGGAAAGAGGTCAGTCTAAGCTTATGAAACATTTTCTAACCTAACCCGGCCTATTTCTGACAGGGCAGGACTGTGGACTTACAGTCAGACACACAAGTTCCTGGGGTTGACAGCGAGATGCCTTTAGGGACTGACACATATAAACACACACATGCACACACACACAGAAAAGAATTCACACACACACACACACACACACACAGACACTGTAGGCATCTGACATAGTAACAACTAGGTTAACAACCTTTCACCTTATTCGGTTCCAGAGGCCTTTTAGGAAGCAACAACTAACTCGAGTTCGAAATCGAGGAGATGATCCAAAGCCCGTTTACCACAGTTTAGGTTTATTTTCTCTGGAGTTGTGCCATGCATACGACACGTCATTAAATGGACAGTTTGGGAAGTGCACTTATTCATGCTGTCGCGGGGAGTTTTATGAAAGATCGTTACGCCTCTCACGCCTCTGTGTCAAGTACAGGCCCCGCTTGCCTACCAGCATCTCATAAGATCCCAACCTAAGTGTGTACGAGTTATTGGCATATTGCTACCAACTGAATACAGCTCGCCTCACCCTCCCCTTCCAAGCCTATAGGAGAAACTTGAGAGTCTTGTGCCAGTGTTTGGTTTTTCTGTTCTGGGCTAATCGAAACACATTAGTCTCTGTAGAAGTGTATAATCCAGTGATTATCCACATATGAAAACATATAACATATAAATCTACTAATAAATAACGCTAAACCGTTCACACTGGACCTTTAAAACGTTGTGCTTAAGTTAATCTGTGCACAAACGGAAAAGTAGAAACAATAATTTAAAGTTTTTCGGGGAAGTTTGGTGCTAAAACTATTTTTTGACTTTCTTGTGACACGAATATGTCGTTCAACCAAGAGAACTATTACTATTAGCTATTTCTACATTTGTCTGCAGACAAATAAGATACAAAGTGTCAATTAGTGAGCTTTAGTATTACTTTACATGTATTGTGCTAAGCTAGGCTAGTCACCTCCCGGCAAAAAAGCAGACCTGGCTATGAAAATTAAGTTTACAAGGCAACACGTGTTTTTTTTATGGCTAATTTCCATCTTCATATGTTATGTCTACATGTTGTGTGTTTATATAGTGATATCATGTGTTCATGTTGAAACCCATTCTCTGGCCTTGCTCATCCAATCAGTGACCCTGAAAAATGTTTCTGGTTCAGTGAGACGAGGACATGAACTCACCACATGGCATTTTCAGTGCAAGAAAAATGACAAAAGAAAAAGTCTTTTAGTTTAAGATTGCTGCTTTCTTTGATAATTATTTAGTTTGGACACTTTAAAGTGTCATGCCGCTGTGAATAAACAGTTATAAAACTCTTTTCCCTGCTCAGTAAAGCTATTCTGATTTTATCACAATCTCCAGCTGTAAGAACAACAACAGAAAAAAAGCGTGGTAGCATCCAAGATCAAAATTTAGAGGACTGTAACGTTTACATGCCAAAATTAAGTGTTTATCTAATCAGATAATGTGGTTGATTTTACTAGACAATGTTTAGCTACTTTATGTCAACAAAAGACTGGACTTTCTTAGGCAACAGCTGCTGAAATGAGAATTATTTATGCCTGTAAATGTAGCTACTGTTATTTTTGCATTTTAGATGAAAGCTTAGCTGCAAAGAAAGCTAGCCATAACTCAGAACTAAACCGGTGACTCGGTCAAACAATGGAGCCGGAGGTATAAAAATGCATTTAATAGTTAGGATATCACATATAAGAAGTTTTTCACCTTCACGCAGGCTGAAGTCATACATTTGGTACAGATTCAGCAGTGTGGCAATTCTCTTTTTTCTTCTATGTGAAGAATTCACAACATAAAGTGCTCACAGTCTTTTATTTACATTTGACCTGAAAGCTCGCGACAGAGACATATGTTGACTTGGATGTCAAATTGGAACCAGATTGCGTGTCCTCTTGAAAAACGTTTGAACAGTTACAAGACCTTTCTTTTTATTTTTTTTTTTTTATCAGACACACAAACACGAGTGTGCGGTGGTATAATTGGCTGCACAGACAGTCTACAGATGTTATTTTCTTTCAACTAGTAGAGTAATTTCAGATGCTGTAGTTCTGTCACCTTCTGAGATTGAGAACGGTGCGTTCTGCTGCTTTTCTCCAGTGACCATGGCGATGTGGCTCTTCAAAGTCCTGTTAATATATTAACAATTGCTACTGTAAAAGTGTGCTGATGAATTTTCTCTTTTGTGAATGCCTCGTGTTGGAATAGTTTATATTAATTTATTTAAGTTACATACTTGGCAGAGCTTTTGGTTATTGAAGTTTTCTTCCTGACTGCAACTTAAAGTTTTTATGGTATTTTCAATGTTTAAAACACGAGATAATCTACAACATGTTTATGTTTTGGCCATCACTTCTAATGATCTCAGCTTTGTCATGCAAACGTCATGTTCTTCGATACCCATGAGCCTCAGTTGCTATGCGGAGAAGCAAATCAGAGTTGTAGCAAACTCAAAATGCGTCACTGAAAACAAAGACCACGCCTAGTTAAAGAATTTATTCAAAGTAGACCCAGAATCTGAGCCAGTTTAAACTGCTGAATATTATAGCAGGTCTCTACAAAGTGTAATCTTTAGCTTCCGCTCAGTGTTAGCAGAGCAAACAACAGAATTTTGAAGCTTGGTGACCAAATGTTTCTACAGGTAAGATGAATTCTTTATTTACTCAGGGTTGTGCTTTTCATAAAAAAAAAAAAAAAAGAAAAAGATATTTTCCAATGCTCATTGGTCGTTCTGATAATTAAACTTGGAGAGTTTCAAGGCCATTCAAGCCTTGAAAGTGCTCCAACATAGAAAATGTAAGCAGAAAATCAAAAGAACACTTCAAATAACTTTGATATTTTGTAAGTCTATAAACGTCAAGCTGCACGACCAATATTTTGATATAGACGATAATTCAAATGGCTAATGTGAAATGCTTGATGCTCGATGGAACATTTAAGTCTTTTTTTTACCTCGTTTTGATGTTCTCATCACTGTTCTGATAAAAGTTACTGCTAAACCCACTGCACGTTACCTAACAAGTACCAAACAGTGACTAGCAGGTGAACACAGTGGAGCACTATGCTGCTAAAGAGGACAAATGCAATCTTTGAAGGTGGTGGAGACCAAAACAGAGCTAAAAGGGGAGTGGGTATTGGTCTTACATTAGTAATGCTACGTGCTAATGCTAAAAATATTTCCCCCATGTTTGCTAATATGTCAGGATAAGGATATGATGGGTCATTGTGTGTGTGTGCATAAATGATGTTCAACTTGGGGAGAAAAACAAGGTAGTCATAAATCAAAACTGATAAATCGAGTGATGTCACTCGGTTGAGGTTTGGAGTTAGAACAACGTTAAGTTACCTCTGTAGCCGACATCTTAACTCTAATCTCTCCTTTAAGCAAAGAAGTTTTGGGAGTTCGTTAGCCGATATTAGTATAACACACTGATCACTCACAATCTCCAACCGCATTGTCAGTAGTAGTGTTGCATTGTGGGCAATCTTAGATCAGCTATCATCCTGATGATAATTTAGCCTCTGGAGGCAATGACCAAAGTTTCTGTGCTTCCAGTTTAGCCAGCAGATATAAAAAAAAAAACAGATATCTGGGCCGAGACTTCCTCTGCAGTGTGTTTAGAAACTTGACAAGTGAGATTGACGAGAAAGACACGTTCCTGCTAAACTTTATAAACAGTTATCTGAACATGAAAATCATCATCAGCCCATAGCTTTTGGATTCCGATACTACATTTCAGCCAATGCGTTCCACCTCTTTTGCTCTCTGCATGGACTGTTGCAACCAAAGCTCAGTTTGGTCAACACTAATCAGACTACAAATGGAAACCTGAATGCTTTCAGTGCAAAAATTTTGGTCCCTTGGCTACAGATTCTGCCTTTATGTGTATCTGTTTATAGAGATTACACCGTGGGTATTGACAAGGAAGAAGAATGTGACCGAAGCTGTAGATCTCGCTTCTGTTCTGCTGCATCTAATTTGGTCTACTTTTAACAGAAAACCTCCATCATGAGTCTGAATGTGTCTCAAGGCTACAAGACTGCGATTCTAGTGAGTATTCATTAAAATAAATAAACTTAAAGGTCCAACTGAATACCGCTCGCCTCCCCGTCTGTCAGAGAATCTCCAGCGGCCTTAAAACTCAAGTGTTTAGTTTGTTCGTTCTGGGCTAACATGATGGTACAGGAGGAGGACTCACTCTCTCTGTAGATACAAAGAGCTCATTCTAATGTAACAAAAGCAAACTATAACACAAATAGCAACCTAACTATATTATTAACCAAAAAACTGAAATGAGTTGCAGTGAGTTCACCAAACTGTCTGTGTTTAAGTTGAAGCCAATGAAAGAAAGTGTTTGAGGCTTTTGGATTGCCCAGAGCTGTGTTTGCAGTTCGACGTTCAGGCCAGCGTGATCATTACATAGAATTATTTTTCTGTTTACACCGTATAGAACAATGATTTTATCCGGAGCGCTGTTGTTTTCTTGCTTTAGAAAGTGTGCATTGGACAAACCCGTGATCGTTCACCGTGTATTCACATTCACATCCCCGTCAGGCACCGCCGGGGGCAACGCTGATTCTTCTCGGGGTCAACAGGAAACATTCACATTAGAAAGAACGACGCAAATGACAATGAATGAAGCTGTGGTGGTAACAAACATGCAGAGCAGGTTTGTGCTTCACTGCGCTATTGTCCTGGATGAAGAGGTTTGTCTGAAGGTTTGGATACATGTGTTGTTGACTGTCTCGCCCCTCGGCTAAAACTACAGGGCCTCCTCTCCCCCCCTGCACGGGGCCCCTCAACCTCTCTCTTTCTCTCTTTCTCTTATTCTCAGCCATTCACTCTATCCTCTCCGTCGATCTTCTGCTTTCTCCCGCTCTACCCGCTCGCCGTCTTCTTTCCCTGCTCGTCCACACACACACACACACACACACACACACACACACCCTTTCCATCCTTTTGCCTGTGCTCACTGCCCATATCTTTCTCCTTTCTCTCTTCACTCCCCCCTTTCCTCTTGCTCCCCTCCCCCCTCTCCCTACCAAACCCCCATCCTTCTGAAACAGTGTGTGTTCTACCACACCACACCACACACACACACACACACACACACACACACCACACACACACACACACATAGAAACTGGTGCTTTATCTCCCCTAGGAGTTGTTCTTAACTCGCTGACTGAGGCACGCTGTGTGTATGTGTATTTGTGTGCATGTCCGTGTGTGTTTGTGTGTGTGTGTGTGTGTGTGTGTGTGTGCGTGCGTGCACATGCGTGTTAATGCGGACCGTGCATGGGGGGTGGGGGTTAGCATGTTTTTGTGTGTCTGCACTGCTGACTCCACACATGATCCCCATTAGAGGCTGGCGGGAGTAGACACACACATACACACACACACACACACACAGTCATACATACTGCACACGCACTTTCATCCACGCCCACACACTCTTACGGACATGCACACATATACATGCAGGTATACGAGCATCCACCACACACACACACACACTCACACACACCCACACGCAGTGGGGTTCTGTGGGGCCTGATCCCATTTCACCCCTGAGGCTTTTCCACCAACAAGGGACCGGTGTTGGAACTGGATTCTGAACAGAATTTTTGAGAATTTACTTTGCAAAACACCAGTTCTCAGACATTAAAATTGATCCTGTTCCAGCCACTTAAACCGGCTTTTCTAGAGCTGTGACAACCCTGAGGATCGGGGGTAGGGTGATGTCATCACCATGTAAAACCTAACATCATTCCTAGGCAACTACAAGTGTCCTAGGAAACCAGATGTGTCATGTGCAAGGAGGAGAGTTTCGAGTCTATGGTAAAATTTAAAAAAAAAAAAGACAGAGTTAATAGTAAAAGCATCATTCGTCCATCAGTTGAAGACGCCAAAGCATCATTGGGAATATAATTCTTGACAAATCATGGAGGGTGAAAAGTTTGCAAAGACGAGTTTGATGTGCCAAACTGTGGAAGCAGATGGACAAATCCAGCTTCTCCAGAACAATGGAAGAAGTCACTCATGAGGAACTACAAAAAGGTCAACAAGTGGCAGCAGTAAAGTGAATTTATATTTGCTCACTTCTGTGAGACCAGCGGATAAAATGTGGAACTGAATGTAGCAACTTTCATATTTGTGACTACCAAACTATTTGAGACGAATGTTACCACTTCTTTGAATTACAATATAATGACTGTTTAATGTGAGTTTTTTTTCAACCAGAGAGAAATCACACGGGTCCAACAAGTCTTTGCCCTTGATTGCACTTGAATGGTTGATGTATGACAATAGCTGAAAGAGAAATGAATGGTCATGGTTGGGGTGAGGGTTAGGGTCAGGTTTAGCGTCTGTCCAATCAGGTTCTTTGTGGGCGTCACAATGTAACAACAAAAAAAAAGCCTTATCAGTCTGCATTTGTGAGGGAAAAAAATGGCCACAACGATTGCTGCAATTATGATTTTGTGCAATGATTGTAATTCTATACTAACACCAAAGAGATCGATCTGATCTCAGGCGGTCAACAACAACCAGAGACGTGCCAAGAGTCAGCAACCTTAACGCCACCGCGTAACTTCCTCTTCCAATCTGAAGAGAACACACACTGCTTATATCTTGTCACAATAGATGCTGGAGATGTTTTCGTTCTGTACAAGATGGCTGCAGCCAGCTAACTGGCAATTTGGCAACGAGGGAGCTAACATCAGGGCAGCATGCAAGATCTCAGCAGATATATGATTACATCTTCTAAAGCCATTCTACACCCTCAAATCTAAAATGTTTCATAGTCTCGGGGGTAAAGCAACACAATATAAAATGTTAGCACTGGTTGTAAGCCAAAGATCAACAGAATAATCCCATTGCTCAATGGATTCAATGAATGTCAGTGTCCATCAAGGAAAATGAGCTTGTCTTAGTTTGTTTTTTCTATTAGAAATACTCACATTGCATCCACAGTATGTTGTGTAAAGCGAAGAATACCACCATGAAAAACTGCCAAACTCAACATGTAGTCAACTTGAATAAAAACGTGTCCATGGTAAACTGGTGGCACCTCAACGCCTGCTAAGCTAACATCAGTTTTTGATCTTGTGGTGTGGTTGGAAGGGTTTTGGTTACGCCTTGTTCTGTTCAAAGCAAGTAATAACTTCCTATTAGTTTACACTACAAGCTTGGTTAAAACACTGTACTAGATTGTCTTTTTTATTATTATTATTATTATTTTTGGTTTTATGAAGCTGCCATTGATAAGCAAAGACATATCCATCAAAGCTGAAAATAGCTGGTGATGGGAAGGTAAGTGGAAGCTTGAAGCAACTATATGCAAGACTTTTAATTTAAATTTTAGTTGATTTTTTATTCAAAGACGAACTAAACTTATGTTAGATGTCTATGTATTGTTTTGTAGACACAATTAGCATGCTATCCCAAGTCCAGTTCTGTCTCATAGCACCACTTTTGTACCTCGAGTCTTTCCTTGCCATGGTCGCCAAGCACTTGCCCATGGTGGCAATTGTTAGGTCTCTATAAATAATATTATATGGAGTGTGTCTAGACCTGCTCTACATGGAAAGTGTCACATGATAACTTGTGTTATAATTTGCTGCTCTATAAATACATTTTAATTTGATTGAGTCACTGTAGCGTCCAGTCTGCCCTCAGTCCAACGAGAGGAGGAAGACTAAGTATGAAGTTAGCTGTTTGTTAAAAGAAACCTTCTTGTTATATGCTGCCTTCAGTTTGTTTGGAGTATGTGGCTAATTCTTAGCTGCTTTAAATTAAAGACATATATATCTGTGCATTTAGCTGCCAATTGTATTGTATTTTGTAATATGCACAACCTTACTTAAACCTAATTATAACAAGCTGATAAACAGGGTTGAATATACTTTATATAAAGATTGGCGATGGCAAATCTACAAAAATGAAGCCAACACATCTCAATAGTCCCCTGGTGGCTGGTTGCAGTACAGGTCATAAACCCGCCCTCTCCATGTTAGCAGATGGATCATGGGTACGTAAGTATGTAAGTATACGACAAATACACTTTTTCCAAAGATGGTTTCAGTCATTTTTGGTAGTTCTTGCCACGTTGGTGTATGTTGAGTCGTCTGGGTGTATGGGCGACACCTTGATACCGAACCCCGATCATTACTGGACTCTGGCTCCAAATGAAGTCACCAGCTGGTAATGGCTGTATTTGTGATATTTTGTGCAGAGGGAGGAAGTGAAGAGGCGTTGTCTTCATCTTCTTTGGGTTGAACCCTCATCCCACATGTAGGAGACGTTGTCAAATTAATTCACCAGTGTTGCAGATTTGGGCTGCATAGTAAAAAATGCAAAGTATATATTTTTTTATATATATAGTCGGATAAGTAGAGCATATCGCCTTCTGTATGCCAAAGACATTGTTATCTTGTTGGCTGGGAGCACCGCTGTTTGACTGTCATTACTTCCTTAAACACTAATTTTATAGCATCTCTGCATCATTGGGTTGTATACAGCGGACAGTAAGGGAGGGAGGGAGGGACAGAGACAGAGCAGATAATATGATTTTGGAAGGGCAGATCCACACCCAAAGCATTATGACTATGGGGTATAGTTCATTTCTATACTGTTATTGTCATTGCTTTTGAAGACCTAGTGATGCTCACTTAATAAACCAACTGCTATCCCTCTGTCCCAACATGTGTGTAAGTGAAAAAAAGCTGGATCATTTAATTTGTTTCATTGGTTGCAAGCCTCATAAATCCTAAGAAGATTATAGAGGTTATGAAGATCATGCGGGGTCACAAAAAGGAAAACAACCATTGAATTTGCAACAATATATTGCTTAACACAAACATAAATACGACACAACATAAACCAAATTGTGACATGTCGCATTTAGGAAAAGTGGCACTTCATCCACGACATAAAAATAATGTATTTTCTGGTATGGTAGCCTATATGTTGAAGGTAATAACTTCAGAAATATCCTATTTATACAAGACGTGTTGTACTGAAGCACATATAGTTAGATACCAAAAGATTTTTTTCTAGTATGCAACAATTGGAGCACAGAAATATTGACCTGGTTAATTGGTGATGACACATTGCAAGAAGTATGGGAGTGACACGCCGGGTCCCGGGGAAACCATAACAGGAGCTCACATCTTATAGCGAAGATAAGACAGGCTGCATGACGGCAGACTAAACATAAACACTCTGCAGGTATACATTCAGAGCTGAGGAATCTTTCCACTGCGGCAGCACGACAAAGTTGGTAACAGCTGATGTTCAAAAGCGGAGCTGGACTGAAACTCAGCAAAAGATTCAACCCAGATGGTAAAAATACAAACAGAGTTGACTGGCTAATACCTGTCTCCCCTGCTAATATGTGCAGACATTTCCATATATTACGCACAGTATTGCCCGTATATGCAACAGTAGCAGCAAAAAAACAAAGGCAGCATGAGAGATAATCAGTCTTAAGTCCTCATCTAAACTACACCCCGGTCCTGTCCAATGCCTGCTGGCTCTGGGGATTGTGCTGGGAGTTTTAATCCACTTAAAAGCAGAGGACCTCTGCTGCTGTTTCCAAGGGGCTTGACCCACGTTGCATGTGCACACACGCACGCTTATATACACACACACACACACACATATACGTGCACAAAAACAATCATCAGTGCACGCATGCAGCACAATACGATGCACAAATCCAAGTCACTCGTCACAAACACACACGCCAACTGTGCTAATGGACACACACGTGTTAATCTGTGCACAAATTTAAAGGGACGTGTTGATGGTGGAAATTTATAACAAACAAGCAGATGTTCAAAAACTGTAATTTAAACCTATATCGCAGGGTGATGGATTGGACGTTGGCTGGATTTATTGAAGGGGGGTCAACAGTAATTCCACCATTGTTCAAACTCAACACTTTCTACTGTAGGTCTGCTACAGTGTGTGTGTGTGTGTGTGTGTGTGTGTGTGAGACTCTCCTTTAAAATCACAAGAATTTAAAAAATGAAAGTGCAAAACATAAACAACAACAACACACAGCTCATATTAATGTGTTAGAAAATTAACTGTGGTAACAAAAAAAAATGTTTTTATTTTTTATTAGTTTGGCATTAAAAACATATTTTTTGGATCATGTTTAAATGGTTAATTTTTATGCCACGGACACAATGTCATACTTTTTTTTCTCTTCTTGCACCAACGTTTGTCGTTATCTAATTTGAAATGTACTAATTCCTTATTCTTGCGGAGGGAGGGCGAACCACTGACTTGAACAGCTGCTTCATGACCCAAAAAACTGTCAGTCTTTCCCTGGAATAAATTGTGGAATATACCATCTTAGGGTACAGGGGGGAGCTCGAAACGTGCATTACCGCCAAGGCAGGTGTTGGTGGCGAGTGGGCGCGTTTTGACGTCACCCTAAATTGCATCACCTGCGTTATAAACTTGATTTGGTTAAAGGTGAGCTGTTAAAAGCGTCGCAAGCGGCCGGCGTGAGGGATACTTTGCAGCGGGCCTCCCCCGTGTTTCAGCGCCGCGTTTCTGGAGGACCCATAGTAGAATCAATTCAGCGAGAGGGGAGCTTGAAACCGTCCACTCATGCTTTCCTCCGAGTCTGAGAGAGAAACACAGTTGAAGTGAACACACAGACCAGTCGGCCGCACTACATGCCCACAACACAACAGACAAGGCTCCGATCACTAACGAAAAAAAAACAAAACAACAACAGCAAGCCTCTCTCCGTGCATGTATCTGCAACGATGCCTGCACGAAAAGTGCAACGCAGACACATGTCACATGTCGCATGCAGAGAAGCGTCATCTTTGAGGAGAAGAGTTCACACAGGCAAACACACTCCTGTTGTGATGCATGTATATGTTCAATGCACAACCCAGTCTGCGCCGTGGTCTTACAGTGTGAGCTTACAAAAAGCTGCGATGCGTTTTCATCCGCCGCCTCTCGCAGATGTTTATGCATGCAGATGATACTTTAACCTTCAACCAAGGCAGAGCGACTCACGCTGCTCAAGATCAGGAGGAGGGGGGGAGCGAGCTTCAGCTGTTTCAGCGCCTGTGTGCGTGCGTGCGTGCGTGCGTGCGTGTGCATGCGTTGGTGGTGTGGGCCCCCACATTCAACTGAAACTTTGCTCCACACCTGAAACAAAGTGAGACACATTCAGAAGGAGAAACAGATCCAAACAGCGTGTGCAAACCGCTTGTAAAAACTTGTGCAACCAGCACATAAGGGCATATGTCTGTGTGCCTTGCTCAAGGGCATCTGTTGACAGCGTAAACTGACGCTGTGCCACATGGTGGCAACTCTTGGGTGCAGGCCTCGCGTGAAAAAACTGCTGCAAAATGTGCTGCTGATCATTTAGGGTCAGATTGACCTTCTTTTTTTTTTAACCGCCTCCGTGTTGCAACACCTGCTGCAGGCATGCGGGTTGGCGATCAGCTGATCTCAGCTGAGGGTTCGAGTTTCGTTGTAGTTGCAGCAGGTAACGTTGGTTCGTCATCACCGAATCTTCATATCTGCGTCACGTGACTCAACACGGGTGCCGTATTTGCACACGCGTCTGCGTGCGTGCGTGTAATCCTCATTTGAATGTTGGAGGGGATGCAGGGCTGTGGGGTGGGGAGGGCTGTGCGTTTCCGACACGCCAACCAGCCCGGCTCACCAATGTCACCTTCATGGGTGGCTCCATCGTTGGAGCATCCTTCAGAATGTAACAGATTAGCTTTGCAGGCAGGGATGTTGATGAGGTCATCACTTCCCAAGGTCACACCTATGCAAACCTAGCTATAGGCCCACTGGCGTTAGAGCCCAACACCACCACCACCACCTCTTTGCCTCATCCTACAGAGGCTTGACTCTATCTTCTGCCTGCGTGCAGACTTGAATAAGGCAGAATAAACCACATCCAGCAGGATAAGCCTTATTGTAATACTCTTTGGCCCCCTTCAGGCTTCCTTCGCTGAGCGCACACTTGGGCTGTGTGTGTGACACATACTGTACTGTCACTTACGTTATTTCTAAGCTCCCATTGACTTGTTTTTAAATCCCTACACGCACATTTCAGCATGCTGCAAGCTCTGTTACGCAATGACTGACAATCAGATCAACTCTTTTAGATTCAATCACTTCCCATGTTCATGTATTTGCATACGATTAGCCGCGTGCAAAACTTCCAAGAAAGGACACTTAGTGGCACTTTCAGGGCCCAAAGTTTGTTTTTGCCAGTGTGCAGCAAAGTGAGATGATAAAGAGCCAGATCACAGAGCGTTATTGTTCAGAATTAACCAAAAACCTATGTCCCTTCACCTCCTCTGAGTCTCTCCTCTCCTCCCGGGGTTGTGCAACTGCTCAGCATTAGTGCAACAAGCGTGCAAAAGATGGACTTGTACGACAAGCAGCATCTGCACGTGTACTAATTTTCCTCCGCTGCTTCTCCGCGGAAGGCAAATCTCCCCGCTTTACAGTGCTACATCTCTTTCTGTATTCCTCTACCCTCGTGAGACAATGAAGGCATTGAGGCAAATCTGTTTCCACAGCCTGTGAGTAAGAGACAGCCAGCTTTGTTTTGCACGAGCGTGCGCACGCACACATATGCGTGTGTGCGCCCGCGCGCGTGTGTGTGACAGATAGAGAGAACAAATGTGTTTGTGTACGGACACACGAGTATTTGTGTATCCATGCGCAAATGTGTGTGAGATGCCTGCGTCATGCGTTTGCCATGTGAGTCACTTGCTCTTTTGCAGGAGCTTTAAGTAGTCAGTAAAAGCCCTCTTGCTCCCTCCATGTATGAAGGCCCTGAACGCACGACCAAGAGCTCTGCTGCTGCTGCTGCTGCTGCTGCTTCCTCCTCTGCTCATCGCCCAACAGGTTGCTCTGTCAATAATGAACACTCACAATGCTCCTGTGTGCCCGTGAGTTTGAAATCTGAAAGGGAGGCAAACATGTGGCCGCAATCACCTGCCTATCTATTATTCCGGTAAAAGCTGGAGATCAAACACACAAACATGAACACACACATGCTTCCTTCGCCGGCGTCTCTCTTCCCCTGTCAGAAAATCTCAACATGATGACACACGACTGAAGCCGCATTTGAATAATAGCTCTGTCCAGAACTGTCTTCTTTTGGCGGCCTGCTGGGATAATTGCAGGTGAGGCATGGAGGAGATAGAGAACAGCAGCGCGGGGAGAGATAAGTAAACACACAAGTGACGTGCGTGGTTGATGACTAACGCTGCACTGACTCCAGTGCCCTCTGTCTTTCTTCGGGACTGCTGGAATAAAGGTTGCTCGCCAGCTCTAATTGTTCTCCCTGTGCCATAAAGAAAAAAAAAACAACATGGACAAACCTAACAGGATGTCACGGCTCATAGTGTGCAGCACACATGTTGGTCCTCTTTGTTATTTTTCAGCTTATCAGTGTCTTGGGAGATCTTTCAGGGTGCTTTTGCATGAAAAAAAACATTTTTATGTGGTGGCGTGCAGCTGTTTTTAGACTTATTCCACCATCTAGTGGTAGTGCATATGCTGTTACATACACACACACACACACACACACACACACACACACTTTTGTGGCTGTGTCCCAATAACCAAGATCACAAGAGGTCAGTGAAAACACTTATTGGCGTTGAGTGCATGAGAAAGATGTGAATTATGGTGCAGAAATAAAATGTTTCATTTGCACACTCGATTGATTTTTATTTTAAGAAACATAAAATATTGTAAATGCACACACACACACACACACACAAAATCAATATGTTTTGTGGTGAAACTACATTGGCACAAAATAAGTGCTCATTTCAGACGCAGTGAGAGGTAGAGATACAACACAAAGAGAGGAATTAGAAATGAGGCCACTGAAGGACGTTCAAATTACAAATAAAACTGAACACAGGGATTACAAACAGCTGTGGAATAACATTATTTAATTAAATAGTACCATTACTTGTGTGTATACCTGTAGCACCTTGTTCGTTGTGAGGTCACTGTCACTGCTACCAGTTTTTTCTGGATCACTTGCTCCTCTTGAGCGTTCCCATACGTGCGGCGCTGCAGCGAGGATGTATGAGGAGTTTTTCCATATAGGAATGTCTTGTTTATTTATTTATCTATTTAATGCACATCCCCCTCTCTTGAAAAGCAGCACCACTTGCGACCAAATCCAACACTTGAACTGGACTTGAACTCATCCTCATCCTATGTGGCTCTGTCCTCGTCCTCCTCTTGTTCTGGCAGGCTGCCGGGACAGGGCTCCATGGTAACAGCGATGCCCATGCCGCTGCGTCCAACAGGCATGTCGGTGACGCACGTCCATTCATTTCTTTCTGGGCAGTAGCACTCGACGCTGGACAGGAAGCCTTGATGGTTAAAACCTCCTGGATGGACACACACACACACACACGCAAACATGTTTAGGTTTATTAACAGCTTCATTAAACATGAAGCTGTTAATAAACCAATTAGGGAACTGTTGACGGTTGTGTCAATGAATAATTAAATTTGATTATTCTGTCTTCAGTCATAATTTGTTTCTTAATTTATAAATGGATTAGCGAAATGATTTTAAAAAATTTTACTTTTAGGTTTTTTCAATTGATTTTGATTTTCGTGAAGTGTTTTTTTAATTTCTTCCTAATCTGACGTTTCATTTGCCGGCTGCTCATCTGTTTACTCTTGACATCTGAACCATACTTCACTCTGTTTAATTAAACAACAGAGTCATTGAGTCATTGAGTCATTAGAAATATAACTGCACAGCACACACTGTAGTAACAGACAATCTCACCGGTCAACTCCTGACCTAACTGTCAACTAATTAATCAAAATAATTGTATGAGTTAATAAGCATGTATTATTAGTGATACATGCAGAAGCTTCTTCTAATTTGGACATAAACATTTGATTAAACTTCTTTTAAGTCTAACTGTATCAGGAGCTGGGAGCATGCTGAGTCAGGTAAGGCCTGATTTTTGTTATGTTATGTTGCAGCCGAGGCAACACGACCAGAGAAGGTTAGTCGGTCATCGATCGTGACTCCTAAGTTTCTTGCTACCCCGGTGAGTGTGAGAGACTCATGAGAAGGTGCAAAGATACATTAGACTGTTCATGTACTGTAGTACTGAGCGATGGCACACAAAACAGGCTTTGGCTTCAGACAATCAATGCTGATCAATACAAGTGTCATTAAGAACTATATAAAGAAACACTCCGGAGCAACACACACACAAGAGATACTAAAAAATAAAAGAGCTAAATTAAAATAAAATAAAATAAAATAAAATAAAATAAACGTAAATAAAATGAAATCTAGTAATCAGAAAAATAAATAAATGAACGAGAGCACCTGATGGGCGCGATGAAGTGAAGCATGTTGCTCTTATTAGTGTTAATAAAAGATTATTGATCATATATTTGTGCCCCGCACACTCTTTTTAATATAATTTCTTTCACGTAATTGAACTTTCAGTCTCTTATATTTTGATTAATGACATAACTAACCAAAAGCAAAGATGCGTCCCTGGTGGACGGTGACTCCGTGTGCACTGCGACAGTGCTGCATAGACGCCCTGGGCTCCCACTGATTCCTGGCTATGTTGTAGCGCTCCACGGTACAGAGCTGGCGCTGCCCGTCGTAGCCTCCTATCGCGTACAGGTACGAGTTCACACACACCAGTCCTGCAAACACACACACACACAGGAAACTTAAAGAAACACTCTTCTAAAACAGTAGTTGTGGTTGCAGAGTGGCAGCACAGCGTACATGACCCGCCTCGCCTTTGTCGGTTTGGGGTAGTTCAGATTGGTCATCGTAAGGGTGAGAATATTAGGGTAATCCAATCAGAGTCAGGGTAGGGCGGGTCATGACTTTGCCATACTTGGAAAAAAGGCGGCGAATTGGACACTGCTCCGTTTCAAGCCCAAACACAGACAGGCTAATACCCAGTTCAACGCTTCGGAGATGTTTCGGATACTGGCATCAGTATTGTAACAAATCTATCAAAGACAACTTGGGGGACAATTTTTGGTGACTGCGGGAATATTTCACGTAGCACAAGGCTAGTGTCCCCCCTGTTCCCAGTCTTTACGCTAAGATTATCAGCTGCTGGCTGTAGTCATAACATAGTAAGAAAGTGAGACTAATGATAAAGTCGAGGATTAAGAAAAACACACACATGCACAACTGAAAACCATTATTTTGACACACACACACAGACACTCACCCAGTCCACTGCGTATAGTGTTCATGTGTGCCAGCTGGTGCCAGGTGTTAGTGTCAGGCTGGTATTTCTCAGCAGTGTTCCAGCGGTTCTGCCCATCATATCCACCCACCACATACAGAGCACCCCCACACGCCGCCACTCCAGCACCCAGACGAGACACCGACATCGGGCAAACAAAGGACCAGCGATTAGACTCTGGATCCCACCTGCAAAACAAACAGGTGTAGTCAATGCTATGCAATGATAATCTGTTGACAGTTCCTAATGATATTACACTAGTCAATTAATATAATTGAATTAGTGTATCAGTGGTGCAAAACTTTAAACGGTTCAGGGAGCAGTGGCTGCACGCAGCAACCTTCTTAATCTACATGAGCCAGTCAACTTTAAGTAGATTAGGTTAATCTGGCAACCATGTTTGGAAACTATTTATTTAAAGCCAAAGAGGTTGTAACACCACTGAGAGCAGACAGAGACAAGAAAGTCCACATGAGTCCAACAGACATCTCTAAATCCGTCTGTCTTTGGAAACAATGCTGTCTTATTTACCATATTTAAAAAGGATTAGCTCGACATGCCAAATAACCTTATTCGCATTCCTGATGAGAGTTAGATGAGAAGATTGACACCACGTTCATGTTTGTCTGTAAAATATGAAGCTACAGTCGGGAGACAGTTAGCTTAGCTTAGCATAAAGCGGTTGAGGTAGGGGGAAACTCGCTTCGCTCTGTCTGAAGTTGAAGAAAAATCCACCTAGCAGCACGTCTGAAGCTTTCTAATTAACAGCCACGTCTTATTTGTTTAATCCGAATAAAAAACGAACTGTGAAAATAATTAGCTGTGGTTTTATGGGGGGTCTACGTGCTGGACTATTTCTTGTCCGGAGGCAGTGACTTACCACCTGTGGAACCACAACTTTTTACACTTGTTTTGGTTTTGGTCTTTGTGCTGAGCTAAATTTACGACTTCCTGGCTGTATTTTATTTCATTATTTCATTATTTAACAGACAGATATGGGAGTGGGATCAATCTTCTCATGTAGCTGTCAGCAGGAAAGCAAATACATGTATCTATTTTTTAAAATACTTTTAATACTGTAAACTTTGTTAATGCAAACAACGTGGTACAACAACAACAACAAAGAACTGAATTATGACGAGGCGGGTTGGACTCCAAGTTGACTGACTGGTTAATGATTAAAAAGCCGTTGTGTCACTTCTCACCACTGGGTGTATTATACGGCTGTAAACCTCTGATAGGAGGGAAGTTGATATTACATAAGCCGTATACTGACCCCCGTGCTCTGAACCCTGAAATTACTACATGCAGGAAAATGTAAAATAAAATAATTTAGCACGCTGGACACGTTGAACAGGGAGGTATAGCTCTCTGTTGAATCTCTTACATGTTGCTTGGGTTCATTTGGGAAGAATGAGGCTTTTACTGTGACATCCATTGTTTCCATAAATGCTCTAATCTCCTTTGATGTGTTTCTCTTCAGTACTTTTATCAGCTTTCATTATATTTAGCAGCTCCTCATGAAAAGACTTTCCAAGTGGCGTCTGATGAGTTCGAAGTAATTCTCTTGCGACTAGCATCTTTAAGAAATCTATACCCTTCAGTGTTATTGGGGTTACATTTGAAGCATAATTCTTTTAATATGGAAAAAAATAAAGTCATCTTGACTTTTTTTATTTTTATTTTTTGCTATTAATTGATCGAAGCTGATCTGAAACTGCGTTGAAACTCCTCCCCGCTCGGCGGTGGCATCAACAAGATGTAAAGCATTCCCGAACAGATCGACATTCCTGGGTAGTGTGTCTCAACATGTTCTGAAATAACCCGTGTTTTTGTCTAATTAGGCTAAGAGGAATACCTGCGAACTTCTCGACTGCTCTTTAGGTTGAATGGCAGCTATTCATTTCACCTCCCTCGTGCCATTATCTACACTTAAACTGAGGTAAACGCACTTAATCCAAGAATGTGTATACAGGGGAGGAAATATGTGTTCATTACATTCATCTTAGTAAATAATATGTCATTAAAATCTAATTACATCTTGAGTGCCTAGTTAAAGAATGAATGAACTCCTCAGTGATGTCTCACCTCTCCACCGTGTTATGATGCGTGGAGCCCTGGGAGCCACCGACAGCGTAGATGCAGCCGTCCACCACGCCAACGCCGACCCGGTTCCTGGGGATGTTGAGGGACGCTCGCTGGCTCCACTGGTTGGTCATCGGGTTGTAGCAGCACAGGGCGCTGGACTCTGGGTTGTTTTGAAGCGACAGGTTCCTGCCTCCGACCTGGATTCACCAAACGAGGGATTAGAACAGATTGGAACAGGACTGACAGTTTGGAAAAAGAAAGAACGATTAGAAATGTGCCCGTACAGTGACTCATATCATAACATTTAACTGTGTTTCTATCCCATCTTTGAGTGTTTTAAAATAGCATTTCACTGGCGGTTTGACGTAATTGGTGCAACTTACAGTGTAGAGCAGTCCAAACAGCGTACAGGCTCCCAGGCCGCTGCATGGAGACGCCATGTCAGTCAGTTTGATCCAGACATTCCTCCTGGGATCATAAGCCTCCATGGTGGCCAGTGAATGCTGATGATATCTGAACACAGACACGGAAATGGTGAGCGGGTAATTCACTCCAAATGTTCTCCCGATTTGAGATGCATTCTTTAAAATAAAGTGGAGAGTAACAGTGGCATGCATGGTGAGTCGCTGTTTGTATATACGCTTTTATACGAGCCTGAATTACTTAAATTAAGAATGATATTTACAGCCACCTGTCAGGACTTTGTGCCAACATATAGAGGGGTGCATACATGAAGCCAGAGAGCAGAGCACCTCCATAAGGAAGAGTGGATGACCTCCTAGCAGCCACTGGGTGGCAGACTGAGACACATTCTTCATCCATAAGGTGCTTTGCATTTAAATATTACCAGCTATGTTTGCTTTGACAAAGACAAGTACAAGTACAAGTTGTGTATTTTGAATAATGTTGTCGAGGACACTATATGAGATAAATACCCGCCGGCCACATAGATGAGTTGAGTTCCACGGTTAGGTGGAGGAGGAAGCTTCCTCAGTGTCATATCCTGGAAGATTTTAGACAGGAAATCCTTACAGGAATTAGCCTGGAGTCAAAAAAGGGGCATGAAAATGAAAAAAAAAACGTAAAGAGTGAGTAACTGAGTGAGTATTGAAGCTTTTACTGAAATGTTAACAAGCAGAGAAGAACAGAAACCTCATCGGCCCACGCTGTGGTTTACCTTGCTGAGGATAGGGCAGGACAGGAGCTGGTTCTTGAGGAATTTAGGAGGCAGGGCGTAGATATGAACCGCATTCAGGAGGGCATGCAGGTACTGGGCTCTGCCCTCCATATCCCAGCGGACCCAGTCTGTGCAGGCCTTATACACCTGACATGGAGTCGTTCAGACGTGTTAATATGTGGTTTGTTGTGTACGTCCTGTCAGAACTTGGATTAATAGCATCTGTGCCGAGTTCGTGGGTTGTGTTGAACCATTTTAGCATTGGATGACTGTGATAGGACTATGACAGGGTTGGCAAAGGGGTGAAAGATTTCTGGCAAATTTCCAGGAACTTTCCATGAGAAGTTAAGCAGGGGAATTTCGCAAACATTCCAAAATCAGAGACTTTCCATGGGAATTATCATTCATACATTTTTTCATATGCTATTTACAAGTTAAACTTAGCTGTACATCAAATATATTTACAGCCCTGCAACCCTGTGGACTGCGTGCATGAGATTGAGGAATAGCAGAGATATTTAAGTGTACTTGCACAAAATCTGGTTGTTTAGTCAAGATTATGCTAAAAAAATATATTTTCCCCAATTATATTTAAGTTCCCTGTTAAGGGCAAACCTTAAAGTTTGTAAATTCCCGGTTTATTCCCATTTATTCCCATAAATTCCTGTTAATTCCCAAGTTTCCAACTTTGAAAATTCCAAAAATCATATATACAATAGGCTTATCTAGTGCTACATACAGTGATTACACACCTCAGACTCACAGAGCACCTTCAGACTGTCCTGACCGATGAGCTCCAGCAGCTGGCAGTGAGACAGGCTGAAGAACTCGTCCTCTTTAGTCACCTAGGACACGACGGTACACAAGAGCACAGTCAGAGGAAGGCATATCCACAAATATCTAGTGAATGATATCCAGGAATTATAGATAAGAGACAGACACAGAGAGAGCATTCACACACTTACAACGGTAGTTTCTATCACTTTAAATGTGTGCATGTGCATGTGCAAAGTACCAAAGTACAGAGTTTGTCCTTGAACAAGGTGATGATGTGTACATGTGTCTTCCTGCGCGGTACAGAGTCGCTGATTTTTGAACATTTTCAGTGGTTTCCTTCTTTTTCCCCATGTATAATTAACACGGCAGGAGTGTGTTAAAGGCTCAATAAAATCCATTCTCACACGCTTACGTAACATAAAGTAAAGCACGAATGACAGAAAGCGATTAATAAAAACATTTCAAACGGGAAAACTTTGCGTGCTTTGTGCTGCTCACCTCATTGAAGTGCGTATTGATGTACTCTCGTGTTCGCTGGTGCAGCTCTGTGCAGCCGATCTCCTCGGCAAAGCGGTCGATGCCGATGACGTTGGCAGGCTCCAGGTGCTTAGTGAGGAAATCGCAGCACGCCTTGGCCACATCCTCCATCTGATACCTTGTAGAAAACAGGTGTGAACAAATGTTTTTCCAACTGGTAAATCCTGAAAGATATAAAGACTGTCTGAACAAAGAAGACTCATGATTATCTTTTTATGTGCCGCTGTTTATTTTTACCTCATAGCAGCCAAGAGAAGGTGCAGCACACATTTCTCTCCCACTGTGATGTGCGCGGTATAGGCAAAGTCTATAAGTTTTCCCACCACCTGGGGGCAGACATCACGCAGGGTGACCTCTGGGGCATGGCACTCTTTGAAGCTGCTGGTGAACATCGCTCTGAAGTAGGCGCTGCAGGAGGCCAGAACCACCTTGTGTACCTGGATTAAAAAAAAAAAAAATGTACTTGAAGATACAGAAACAATGCATTTCTATACTTGGCCAGTGACTGAACAGCCCTCTTCTACAGAGGCCTGCAAGTGACAAAATGTGGTAAAAAGTTAAAAATATATCTGAATATTCAGAAATGATTTTTTTTTTCTTTTTAATTTACCAACAGCTGACAAAGTAAATTAAAATTTAATCTCTTTAAATTATTTTTCACTAGTTAATTTTATTTTTCAACTTTCATTTTTCTGTCTTTATGAAACAAATGTATTTATCATAAATCTATTCCTTTGACACTGTCTGGCCAAAACGTAACATAAATGACAAAAGTATTATTTTATTTGAGCATAGTTAATGATAATTTAATCAAATATAAATCAGCTGTTGAAATTAAATGATATTAAATTAACCGAGAGCTTAAATTTTTCAATTTTTCCCACCACATTTCCCCTCTATTCATATGCTAATGAGGTGGGCATGTCCTTGTGTGTCTACAGCAGTGATTGGTTCAGGGTTTGTATTTGTCTCTGTGAGTGTGTAACATAATGAAGCAGTCAAAAGCACTGCGTTGTTAGCTAGTTTAACTGAAACACTGGCATCCCTCTCCTCTCTAAGGTGAAGGAGAAACAGCAGTAGCTGCAAAACACTTGGAAAGAGTCAGTGTTTAGTTTGTCCGTTCTGGGCTACTGTACAAACATGGCAGTCCAACATGGTGGACTCCGTGGAAGAGGACCCGCACCGTCTGTAGTTATAAAAGGCTCATTCCAAGGTAACAAAAGATAAATATTCTTATTTTCAGGGGATTATACACCAATGAAACCATAGCAATAGCAGAATGTATTAAATGTCTGCAGTATTTTGTTTCACACACTGGACCTTTAACATAATGAGCACCAGCTTTTTCAGCTACTGAACTTTCAATGACAGCTGTTCTCATTACCTATTATTCTGACTGATTCATAAATAAACCTAGAAAATGTCAAAAAATAGAGAAAAATTTCCATCTCAAATTTCTTTTGTGTTGTCCAAACAACTTTCTCAAAATGAAAAATATTACAATTTATTTTTATATAATACAACTAAAATCAACAAATGCTAAATTTTTTTGATTAAAAATTATTAAAATGATCAAAATTAGAGCATTTTGTTAGCCTCTTATTCCACGGTTTTGCATTATTTCTTGGGCCTGATGTGTAATGGTGTGTCATGTAATGACACTGTACATCGTGAAGACTTATATTGTATATTCTGTAATCTAAAGTGTTACAATTTATTGATGTATTCCTACATTTAGCGAGTTTCGAGGCTCTGTATTGTCATAGTATTTTGTAAGTTTATAAATTTGGATTTTCTCTAGAAACAGGGAAACAAACATCCCACAAAATGGCACAAACTTATGTATTAACTTAGAGGATGTCTCACCTTGAAGTCCACCGTCCGGTCCTTGTATGTGACATGCAGCACCAGGTCACACAACATCTCCTGCCGTCTGAATTCCTCCATGACTTTCAGCGATTTGGAAGCGTGGGTCTCCACCGCGTAGTCAAGATACCCAGAACCGTGCATGGAGGGGACGGCGATAGCGGAGAAATCAGAGTCGCGTGTTGGGCGTTTCTTCCTCACTGGACAATGCATGCTGGGAGAAAGTGATTACCTGTTCAGTCTTGCAGTCTTTTGCAGCTCAGCTCTTCTTATCCCATTGAGGTCAGACTTTCAACAGAGGAAATTCTTTTGGTCTTTGGCTCCGGTGATCAGATGTCCACAGTTTCTCCATTTTGCCTCAAATTTAACACAAAAATCTCTTCATTTCACAAGAAATTAGGGATGCAAACAGTGTCCATCGGTGACCTCAGTCATAGTCAGCAGGCACAAAGAGCAGACCTCAGAAAAAGCCTACAGTTGCTACATAAAATACGTTCAGCTCATTTGATTCTCTGCACAAATCCGGTCGGTAAACAAACTTGCAGACGGGTCCCTCATCCACAGATCCAAGCTCCAACATGACTGACAGCCTCTGAATCAGGATCCGACAGTTCCCAAAGCAAGGAGTCAAACTGTGATCATAAAGTTGTTGTTGATCCAGGTTTACAGGTTTCAGGGTTTTGAAAGCAATCCATTCTGACAGTTCAGAGAGTCGTCTGCAATTTAGTGCTTCACAGAAGAAGAAGGAAGTGGTTCACAAATGCGTGCAACTGCACAATCAGATGTATCATGGCCAGGATTTCTCTAACCACGGCTGCTGTGACGCTTATCCTGCAAAGGAAAACAAAAAAAAAACCCAAACAGATTGAGATGAGATCGATGACAGATTGTTAATGAGTTGTAAAGAACAGAATTAACGTGAATATGACGTTTTACCCTTGCGTATGTGTGCATATCTGTGTGGCGAGTGTGTGCGACACACTCAGTTTCACTTCCTTGCTACTGAAATAGAAAAGACACATTCAGCTGAGAGCTGATTTATGCCACAACTTTCGTCCGAGGAAACGGTCGCTGTGTATTTTAGTTTGACGGAACTTTTACGAGTAAAACATCCTAAATCCGCAACTATGTTGATGATCCATTAAACATTTAGGAAGTCCTTAAAGCAACAATGTGTGAATTTTTATGGAGAAAATGTTTTCTGGTTTTCCCTCTGATGTCTGCTCCACCTCAACACTTTGTAGCTGCTGTGAGCTAATGTTAGCTCAGTTTGTTAGCCGGGCTTCTCAGACTGTAAGCCCAGAGCGCCACAGGTGTTTGGACCACCAGGAAGAGGAGGCTGTCAGACCCGGGATGCGAAGGAATGCTGATAGGGAATGGAACTAGTGTTGTGATAGAACCGGAGCTGGTCAAGCAGACAATGCAAGTGGGCTCGGCAGCCTCTGTGGACATAAAGATGGAGGCAGAAAGACTGAAGTGGACTTTGACAGAAGAAAACTAAGAAGACAAAATGAGACAACAGGAAACCGCCAGACAAGAATAAATCACTGGGGAGAGCTTGGTGAAATAAAAAGCTGAAAGACAGACGCCGAGCCGAGCTGGGCTGACTGCTGTTGGACAAGTAAGTAACATTTGCTTGATGCTATGTCTTGTTTGCTTGATGTTTGGCTGTAAGCAAAGTTCTAAACTCACTAATCTTTGTTCATAAGTAATGTAATCATAATTGCCAAGGTACCAAGTTCTGCTTTTCTTAGGCCTAGATGATCATAAATTAAATAAACAAATCATTTGATGATGCTCCCTTGGCCAATGTGATAGCCAATTTTCATTTTCATTTTCAAGATGAATCAAGAAAATAGTCACAATCTATGAAAAGGATCTGTAGTTACAGTCTGGTTCAGCCCTTCAAAAACAAGCCTGATAATATGTCGGCCAGGAGCATTTCAAATCTTTTTCCTCCCGCCAAAGACTCAAAGTGTGTGAGTCACACAGGTGTGACTCTGCAGACAGCACCTGGCTGACAAACACGCATTCACACTATTTAAAGAAACAAAAGACATGAAGGGATTCCTACCAGCTCATCTCTGTGCTGACTCAAACCTGTTTGACTGTCTGTCTTAGCATCGTAGATGACAAGAAAACACAAGTCTAATAACAATTAGCTGCTTCTGACGCAATATTATAGCATTGAATTAAAAGTAAATAACCGGCAAGAGGTTTCCAAACACCGCTTATCTCTGTTATCTTGGCATCCCTGATTAAATCGCACATTAACCCCCTTCATTGTCGATAATCCTAAAATTAGAAAATGTAAGCAAAGAACAGCCGTAAGTGGTTCTTGATGAGTTGACAGTTTCATTGAGAGATCTTTATCGTTCCGCTCAGGTGCCCGTAGAAGATGTAAGCGCTGCAACTGAGTTTAACGCAATTACCGTATATGGGTGTAAATGGTGCACCTGTGTCTAATAAAGCACTAATTAAAGCGTCTCATTGGATTCTTGTCGATTAATAAGCCCCTCGGTACAAGTGGAACACTCTCATGCAGTTAGCAGACAGGAAAAAGTCAACCGATGACTGCAGCGTGACTCATTCTGGATTTTTTTTTTTTAGATGTGTATTGATCAGGTTAAGAAGAGAAATCAGAGTGCTACATCAGCACAGCCTATGTCGAAACTATGTTTATCTGCCTTCCTGCCTGAGTTAGACAGAGCGGTGGTTCACAGCCTTCCTTCTTCACTGAGTAAATAGACGGTCTTAATGGATATTTCACATTATTATATTCAACGAATATCAATTACAGTACAGATCAATGCAATAACTGCAGGAGGTTTGTGTCGAATGCATGATTTGGATGAGTTTTGAGCAGATTATTCAATCAGAGATGATGAATCTTTAAAGTTTCTCTCTTAAATAATAATCTAAATGTAGCAAAAATAACAATTTCATCTTCTTCTTTCTTCATTTTGTTCTGTTTCTGAAATGCTGAGACACAGACCGACTGTGAGTAAGTTTAGAAAGTCTTCTTACACGAAGGCCTCGTGACCCCGTCGGGACGCCCAGGCTGTTAAATCAAGAAAAGCTCACTTTATGTCTCAGTTTAATCTGCACACATTTATTTATGGTGGATGGAGGAAGCAGTTAAATTTGAGCAGAGCTAAGATCTAAATTCTCAGCACAAAAGCAAATTAAGCATACTGTATATTTATATTTAGCATATCAGTCTAATGAAAGAAAAGAGAAGCTGTCAGCCGGTTTCTTAATACTTTCTAAATTTGGAATATTTAGATTACAATATTTGAGAATTAGCTACAAATTCCTGAAACATAGGTAGTTTAACCACTTGTATTGTGTCTCTTTACTCAACGCCGGAGCAACCGCACATCCAGCAAACATGAAATCTCTGCATTCCACAGTGGCTGCTACAGCTTGAAGCAGAACAAATCAGCAAGAGCAAGCAGCTTCTGCTACGCTCCCTGTTGACTACAGTGCATTTATCTGTGTAGAAACCCCTGAAATCAATAGCAGTGGACTTCCCTTACCCTTTGAGAAGCGCTTGAAAACTTACAGCACCTTTTAATTTCAGACTCATCGTTTGGTATTCTGTACTGCCGGCTATCTACCAGGTAATGTTTTGGTGTCTGCGATTTATCGAGCAAAGCACAAGGAGGTTCGCTGCTGGTTTGGTCTCGGGGAGTGCAGCTTTGCAGAGTTGCACAATCAGATCTGTTCAGCCTCGAGCCTTTTTTCGCTGGTCATATGACCAAAAGTGTGAGACACAAAGGGAGGGTGACCAATGCAAAAAAACATACAGAGAGTAAGGCAGAGTAAAACAAAGTGGGAGATCGGTCCATGGAGGGATTAAGAGAGAGGAAGCGAGAGTCATTAACACAGTAGAGTTAGTCAGTTTTCAATAAAGGGCTATTGTGCTTGGATATGTCAGCCCGTCCAGCTCTCCTGATCAGGCTTTAAGGAGGTTAACAGTGAATTACTGTGTAAACACAGAGCACAGAGCTCGCCTGCTATATAAAGCATTACTCAAGCCTGCAGGAACACCGTGACACTGGATCTAAACCAGCAAGCGGAAGGAGATCGTGCAGATCACTGAGGCTTCGTTGATAAAAGATGATTTCTGCGGCATTCATCAGATTAAATCTGTACCTTTGACCTTGAACATAAAGTTTGTTTTCCATAAAGAGGCCTGACTTTATGCAGAAGTTATAAGAATAAACAACAGAGGCAGAGAGAGGCAAAGTTAACCATTTACAGACAGTTTACGTTGGCAGATGGTCTGGGAACACGTCAGCCTGCGCACTCAGCTTTGAGCCGAACATACAACATGCAGCACTGCCCAACAAACTACAGGACGTATCAGGACTGTATCAGGTCATGCCCTGTCTTAATCTTTGTAGACGTGCTGTCAAAAAAAAAAAATGCTGAGCTGTAATGACCACACACCTTTTTGCAGTGTTTTGTAACAGCAGAACTTCTGCCATGTCATCTCTCAGCTGCCCACAGCTGACTCAGGTCGAAGGTTGCTGATCACAAACCTTTTACTCTGAAAACGCTCTCCAAGAAGTCATCACAGACGCATTAATAACTGAAGAATCACGACCGCAGGAGACAAAGTCCAGAGCCACGTTAATAAGACATCTGATGGTCAGAAACTTGGAGCCAAGTGCTGCAGACTGTACCTCGACTGTAACCTAAAATAACACTTGGGAGCGAAGGATTACAATGCTGCCTCCTGACCACGAACTCAACATATCAGAAATACTTAGACAGCACGGCAATTTATCTCTAAACAACAGAAAGTCTCTTTGTTTTTTGTGGTTAAAAGTTCCATCAGGGCTCGACTAATTGTGTCAGCTCCACTTCATTTCTGTCCCTTTCCCTTGATAATGATGTTTTATCACTGAGTGATTACAGATCTACGGAAACCTGAAAAATACCTGAAAAATCTGTAGCTATTTCGATAATCGATTCATCATATTTCATGCAAAAATGTTTTGATTAAAACATTTTAACGAGCTCCTTTGTGTTGTCTTAAAATAACAGAGAATCTCTGTAAAGTTTTTGTTTGACTGATGGTGAGACGGCTGAAGATGACACATCTTATTTTGACATTTTAGACTAAGGCTAAATGATTCATCAATGAATCAAGGGAATAATCAGAAGATTGGTCACAGCCTTAATCGCACCCTTCTGTCAGTTAAGATGAACACGTGATTGTTGTTTTTGATTAGTTGATTAACAGTTTGGTCTGTGAAATGCCAGAAAATATTGAAAACTCTTTCACAATTTCACAAAAACTGATTTTTAACTTTCTCATTTTGTGTCTGACCCTCAAAAAAACTAAAGATATCTCATTTGAACTGAAACATTTTGGGCATTTTTGCATGAAAAACGATTAATCGATTACAATTGTCGCTGTTTTTTTGTGCTTCACAGCTTCACATTTTACTCTTTAGTGAGGATGTTTGACTGAACATTCTCTCAGCTCTGTGTGACACATAAACCGAAGAACAACGAGCAAAAGTTTCAATTCCCTTTTAGGAGTCTGCGCGCTGCTGAGGAAATTAACATAATAAATTACCGGATATGTTCGAGCGCAGAAATACTGCAAATATTAGAAAGTAACATATACAAAGCATGTCTGAATATTACATTGATTTTCCGTCTTCCAAAGGGCGCGTCCACTCCACACACGAAACTGTTTTGGCGTGTTAACAGCTGTGCGTTCACTCACCTCGTTAAACTCCGTAATCACACCAGAAACACCAGATCACGGGGACTTTTACGCACGACTCGTCCAACCGCAGGAGGTCTTCCTCCGGCCCCAGTCTGAAGCTTTTCCTTCGGTCCTGTCAGGAAACCAACACGGGTTCACGTTAAAAAGTGCGCAGGGAGCTGTGTGTGGAGTGTCGCTGCTGTTCTGCGTCGCTGCGGGCACACGTCCAGAAGCTTGTGGGGAGGAATTTCTGCGCCAAATGACTCTGCAACTTTTCGCTGCAAAACACAGCGCGGGGGTAGTACGCATGTACAGAGACCTACATGGCAAAGAGTCAGGAGCAGCATTCCTCAAACAGAAACTGAACCTAGGCCAGAGCAGAGCACAGTTTCAGGGATTATATAACAGTTAAACTACTGCAACATGTACTGTAATCCCCCTTTGTGCACCCACCCACACATTCAGAGGAGCTCCACAACAGTCCCGACGAAGTTTGAGTGATGATTCATGGAGAAGAATGAACGCCTCTGGACTGCCCTGATGAATCACCCTGGCTGAGGGTCATATTATATCTTTCAACAAACAGTAAATCCCGTAACAAAGTGCGGAACATTTAGGGGATTATAATGATACTATGTCAACTGATAATAGTGCATGCAAATGTTAAGATTAGAAACAGCAGATCATTGGTAACAGAGCAATGTTTCTGAGTTTAGAGTACAAATACGTGTTTTCCATTATGTTTTCTTGTGTAAAACATATGAGACCAAACTTTTATTGCAGAAATTAGAAGTTTCTTTTATTAGTCTTTGTGATCGCAGGTTAATTTGTCCAACTCTTCCAGCGGAGAGCGATCCTCAAAGTGCCGGAGGTAGTAGAGACCCGTTAAACCTCCTAATAAACACAGTTGGAGAGATTCTGGCAGCTCTTTATGCAACCACCACCACCATGTTTCCAAAAAGCAGAAAACAAAAGACAGCATCGACTTCATCATCTATATTTCCCATTTCTGAAGTTTAACTTATACTTTAAAAGGTTTCTTAAAAGCTCCAGTGTGTTGTGGAGAAATTGCTGAAGTCAAAGGTCAATGGTGAGGTCAGGAGGGAAGAAAGTGTTCAGGAGCCTCTGATGTCTTATGCTGTATTATTTATTGACGCTTGGCCAAGGAGAATCAGAGACTCTCTCAAAGTACATCAGAAGAGTCGGTCTCACATTCTGCCCAACTCATGCTGGTGGACAGACTTTAAACCTCAAGATAACACCACAAATACTATACCAAAGAGGATGGAGGTGTTACTGTCAGCATATTCTAGTCTCGAGACACAGACGTCTGTTTACGCAGATTGGAACGTCAACGACGAGCTATCTATTATGTCTAGGAAGACAACATTAGGTCTCTTCGACCCGGACCACCACAGCTGTGAGATAAACTGGTACCTACTGTTCCCAGTCAAAGCCAAACAACTACTACACATGACCTCATGTAACCTAAGGATAGAAAATTCCAGTGTATCAATTAGCTGACCAAAAACCAAACACTGACCTGTTATGCCTCAGTGAATTTCGTAGTTTGGAAGTAGAATGAAGGCACGGGTGAGTGTTCATCTGGTTGCAATCTGCAACTTCCCTGCTAGTAAATATTTTTGAGGGGTTTTGAACTTTTATTTGAAAGCTGCAGCTGAAGAATGACAGGAAAGTGTGGAGAGAGAAGGGCGAACATGCAGCAAAGGGCCACGGGTCAACATCAAACCCCTTGGCCGATGTGGCAAGGTCTGAGCTCACACTCTACCATCCGTTAAAACGTTATAATTTCCTTATTACAGTGTGAGAGTTGCTCGCTGCACCTGAGCCGTCACAGTCCATTAATCAGTTTTTACCCACTCATCTTGGTCATCATCACAGAGGTGCCCTTATTCTTCTGCGAGGGGGATTTCCAGGTGTTACCACACCAGCTGGGAGATGTAATGCTTCGTGCAAGCCTAGATCTCCCCAGGGTCTCCCACTGCGCCTCCTGACTCCTGGAAATCCCCCGAAGCGAGGCAGACAAAAGGGCAGACTACAGCAAAACCACCTCCAGTCAGCTCTGTAAGGTCCTCTCAGATGGTCTGTACCGTTATGCATCCATCATGCATTTGGCCGCTTGAGCATTTAGGACCTCTTGTACACACTGAGCACAAAGATTCATTCTTGGTTCATTTAAAATACGATGAAGACCATGAGATGCAGTTGAAAGTCTGGAAAGAACGAATACACGGACCTCGAGTTCAGGTTATTTTGTCAAACTAGTATTTCCAATGTACAATAAAAACGATGCACCTCCAAATTTGGAGGTTTTCCGATAAACTGAAGGTGTCATTGTATAAAAAGTTGTCCCACTTCTTTTTCTTTTCTTTTCTTTTTTCTTTTTCACAAACTTTTTAAAAAACAAACAAACAATCGGATTATCTAAAAAGATGAATTTTCACAAACCTAGTTTTGTTTTCTGCCCATGAAAAGTTTCACAGGAGAGCGACACCGAGGTAAGGAAGGTCTACATGCTCCATTGCAAAGATTAAATTACTCCACATGATCCTCTGACGGTTGACTTGATGAAATGAATGAGTTTGTTTGACAGGCTGCCACTCAATGTACACACACACAGAACTGCCTTAAGAAACGTATCCATTTAAAAAGATGAATCTGTCTGAATAAAAATAGAGCTTAAGAGCTTATTTCTTTTGTGTTACCGTGTCTGATGTTTTTGTAGTTAATATACATAAACTCTCCATCACTTTGCAGTATTTTTTCTATTTGGCATGAGAATCTTAATCAAACACCTCCACCTGTCCATCGATATCCTGTCCATTGATGTCTTAAAAAAACACGAGAGGTGACAAGCCACACCTGTGGCAGACGGCCAAACTGAACGTTCTTGACTTAACACACTCACTGAACCTGAACTGAAGGGTGACGAAGGGGTCCAGCTCCCGATTCTCGAGAACACCACGTATGACTCAATCACAAGCTTTTCCCTGTTCTTCAGAACCCGAGCAGACTCGTTCAGCAACTTCCTAACAATCCCTCGATTCCCTGTGATCGAGGAAGACACATTAATTAAACCTACAGTACATTCACAGACAGTTTAACACGTGATGAGATGACAGAAAGCGCAACGACTGTGATAAGTGATGCTTTTATTTTGTGTGAATCCTGATCATACACGTGAATATCTTCATGACATCTACAGTTCAGGCTCTTAATTCTTATCCTCATTTAATTATAGCAGCCGTCTCAACCCTGTGCCAGTTACATATGGGTGTGTTTTTGCACCGCAGCATATTTCCGACAGTGTCAGCTAAGGTGACGTTCTGGAAATCTACACGTTCTTCATGCACACTTCTCACACCACACCCGCCAACAGCATGAAACATGAAAACTGTGACCTGCAGAAAAGAGGGCAGGATGGTTTGCATTTTATTATTGTATTCTATTATTTTGGAGAGGATGACCAGTGTGAGCAACAGATCATTTTTCTTAATTTGAATGTAATTTGTAGCTCGGTACACTTCAGCCTTACGGTGTCCTGCGTTGCCCTGAAGCATTTGTTTTGCCTGACACTCCCTTCTTTTTGTCTTCTTTCAGTCATCATTTCATCGCCCGCAAACAGCCTTAACTTACACAAACATAAGTTTATTCCTGGTGCAATGAGGATATAATTGTCTCATCTTAACCTTTATGAACAGTAGACACCGATCTGACTGACAGCGCGTGGCTGTTTGCCTATAAACATAATATAGATGGTAACCCACACCTGATGATTCATTTTACATACAGGCTGTTGAAATAAAGGAGCGGTAAGTACATTTACAGGAAATGATCTGCCTCTTCTGCCTCTGTGGAGTGTCTTTTTTTTTTTTTTTTATGTCACTCATAATTCTTCGTTGTCCCAAGATGCAACACAACCACCAACGATTTGATTGAAGATTGGAGATGTAACTCCAAACCCCGAGATTGATTTCATTCCAGTTCCTCTTATGTTTAAACGTGTTTTCAGTAAATATGAACAGAAAAATGTGCTTGAAGGTCCAGTGTGTGAAATTTAAGAGTATGTAACATCTCATTAGTGTGTCATCACCTGAAAGTAAGAATCGTTGTTTGTTATCTTAGAAATTCACAGAGGGGGCGAGTCCTCCATGTTTCTACAGATCGCCTTTTGAGTTTTTGAAAGATTTGCAGCCACCGTAGTTTCTCCTACATGCTCCTCAGCTAGATGCCACTAAATCCACATAAATACACAGAGGACCTTTGAATGAACAAAAACATAAATAAATGTAGACGGAGTTTGTTGACGCCTCAGAAGTCTTTCCCAATCTGCGTCTTAGCAACGGACGTTTTCTGCCAAAGTTGGAGAATTCTTAAATTATTTCACTCTGTATTTTTTTGTTTTATCCGTGCTTTCCTCACCAGTTGTGATATTTACACGCAGCCGCCCAAATTTAACAACACTGAAGCCTGAAATTCAATGATGTTTGCTCAAACCGGATGAAACCAGATCAGCTCAGTTCATAGTCACAGATGTTTTCTGAACTTAAGTTTGATTGTTGTTTGTTTAATAGTTAATGTTAGAAACTACTTGTTTGAAAGACTGTTTACTGTTTTGTTCATAAAATCTTAAATTTTAAAAAACATACACAAAATATCAAAAGTACTAAAACTTAACTGTATTTTTGGTAGCACTGGGTCAGATTATCTCAAATTCATTGAAAGATATTGCATTTTATACTACACTATAAAACACTGTGTCTGATGATGATATTTCCAGAAATGAAAGTCCGATGGAGAGACGGCCGCTACTTGAAACTTCCATCTCAACAACACTCAGCACTGTTATTTTTTCTCTGACCACGTCTGCCACAAAGTGGAGCACTTGTCTAAGAAACGCTGTTTGTCTGACCCGACGTCTTCCATGAGTTAACAGAGGGGAAAAAAAGTTTCAGAGTTTAAAAATATTTTAAAGATATCATCAAAAATCTGTATATGATAACTATAATTTAAAGGTGTCAGCAGCATTTTTTTTGTCGTTGTTGGCCAAAGTGGAGCTAATTCCCACTGCTTTATGTATGTTTATGTAGTTTAACTGTTGCAGTGTAGTTTATTTTTAGAAATTATACTCAAGTAAAGCATAGAAAAACGCAGAAGAAAGTATTCTTAGTGACAAACAGCTTCTACAGTCAAGAAAAGTTGCTGTGCTACTAAAGGAGCAACGCACAGATTAACAGTGAGGGTTTTTCTCTGATACGTGTTTTGAAAAATGTTAGAAAATGTCGTAATTTAACAGGATTTTCTTTGTTTCCTGCAGAAACACACCTGTGTTTATACCTTTTTTTTGCCCAGGCATTGTGCTCCAGCCCATTTACCACCACAAGGAAGTGATAAAAGCACAACAGCACGATGACACAGCACAATCGCTGTCCTCATTTCAGTTCTTTCAGAGTTCTCCTTTTTCCTCCTTTACGTTGACCTGTGACCTCCTTTCCTCACCTCCATCCTTGACTGCACGTAACCTCTCCTTTCATTTCTTTACTCCCTCATTTCCCTCTTGTCACATGTCAAAGTGTCTTTTAATTTACCCCTCTTTTCTGTTCACAGCAGCCAGCACAGAAGTAATGAGAGAGGACTTTATCTGAGATTATTCTTGGCATCAGATTTTGCAGCTCATGACGTCCAACTCCAACAAAAAATTAGGACTTGATGTGAAAATGCTGCCGAGTTCTTATCAAAGCTGGTTGTGTTTGCAAGAAGACCTACAGGATTTTATTGGCCTTCGTGTCAGTTTGATAATGAGAGAGGAGGGAGGTGACATCTTGCACTGTGAATGTGCTGCCCTCTGCTGTTTGGACACAGAAACACAGGCGAAGGTGAAAAACACTGACGTTAAAGAAGGGGCACTGCTGATCCAGGTTCAGGTCACCCATGGAGAGGACGCAGTCTTTGGAGACACTCGTACATGTCTCCTGTAGGTCTGGAAAGAGATGAAATCATCAGATACTTTACTCAAGTAAAAGTACTGATACCACACTGTGAGATTACTACACTACAATTAAAAGTCTGTAAAGTAAAAGTATGTAAGTATTATCAGCTAAACTTGTAATGCGAAAATGGTTCCTGTCGTTATATGATATGATGTTTTTGGGTTAAAATTACTGCTGCATTAATATAAATGTTTAAGATGTTTAAGAGTGAGCTCATTTTAACAACTTTATATGCTGTTGGTATCAGATTGTAGAACATCATCACATGTTTGTCGTATCGTGTCTCTAAAAAGTTTGTTTGTCTGAAGAAAGAACAAGAATTTTCTTAATAAAAGAACTTAATCCTTCAGTTTATCAGAAAAACTCAAAAATTCCTCAGAGATGTTGCAGTATAACTATAAAGTTCCACGTTAAGTACAAATACCACAAATTTATACTTAAGTAAAATACTTAAGTAATAAGTAATAACAACAGTAAATGTGAACTCCACCGCTGGTGACGTCCAAAGTCTGAAAAAACATCTCAGCTTGGACTTTTTTTCCGAAAGCCTGCGCAGACAAGCAGCACTCAGACATAAAAAATAGATTTCATATTTAAATTATAGCCAAGATCCTGATAATATCGTAATAGTGTGCTGGTTAAATGTATACCTGTCTTCAAATGATAAAAAAAAGAGTCTGTCTCATGATACACAACAAACTGAACTAAGTACATTAAGTCAAGAACTAGAATTTGTATTTGAATTTTGATGTACTTTAGTTGAAAGTGTAAATGTTCTGCTATGTTGTCTTCCCTCTTTGCTGCATTTCAGAGGTAAATTTTTCACCTTTTCCTCCACTACATCTGTCTGACAACTTAATGTTTGTTTTAATGTCTTTGCAGATTCAGATTATGGATAAAAAATATCATCAACAAATGAAATATGATGCATTATTATAGGTTAAAGTAAGATAAGATGAAGCCACCCAGCAGCAGGTAAAGTAATTAAAATGAGCTCCACCTTTAGCAGCTGCATGACTAAAGAATGAAAGAATCCATGAACAATCATAATCCAATAATTTCATATCACTCTGCGTGATGAGCACGTTCAGTATATTTTTATTCTGATACTTTCCACACCACGGAGTATTTTCCATGACAAGTGCAGTAAAGTTAGTCATCCATAAAGGAGGTTCATGTGATATGTAAGAGCTGATAACTGTAAACAAACGGTGTGTAAACCAGCCGTCAGTTTAGTGACAGCAATAATTACACATGTCAAGTGTCAGACTGTCTTTCTGTGTAAATAATGAAGCTGTGCGGCGACGCTGCTGTGTGGTTCACCGTGAATAAAGAATAAATGTTTTGATGTGATCTGATTGAATTTCTGATCACTTTTGATGCTTGCTATGAAAAGTTCAGCTAATGCTACGACAACTTTATATTCTGAAGAGAATATACGGTGAATAAAAACAAGATTTTTGAGGAATACCTGGAATTTGTCATAAATATATGAAATATCGTTGTCACAAAGCTATTGCACAGAAACAGACTAGCCACCTGTGCATCTAAGAGTTAAGAGAAGAATAACTTAGATTTTTCCAGAAATGTATCTTCAATCATATCTCAGAAATAAAAAAATAAAAGCGCATATAACCTGCATTGAATTTAATGAAGTGTAACCTCTCTATCTTTGTACGAACATAAATATACAGACAATTTAGACGATCTAAGATCTAATTTTTGAGGTAGACTTGAGTACATACAAATAATTATAACTACATATTTAAAGGGGAACAATAATATACAGTAGAACAATAAGTTAAAATGCCCATCAGCTCATTAAGTTTATTAAAATTCAACTTCATGAAGCAATTTTATGTAAATCATCAACCTCATTCATGCATCTGGCAAATACAGGTCGGTCATGGCTGTAATTAATGGTCCATAAAAGTTAAAAAAAACAGAGATGAAGGCATTAACGGAGCGCTCATCGACGCCACGCCAACTCTAATAAACAGTCGCTGCCTGCAGAGTCACCGTTCAGCCGTCAGAACTGGAGGATTCCTCACACTAAGACCGTAATCCTCTCTTTCTCCATTCTACGGCGTTTTAATGCGGTGATGCGTGATGCCCATCACCAACAACACATTGGGTCCAGATGGGAGGAGGCAGAAAAAGAAGGAGAGAGAGAGAGAGAGAGAGAGAGGGAGAGAGGGGAAACAGAGACAGAGAGATAGAGAGAGAGAGAGAGCATGGTTGATGTACATCTGTCATGCATTATTGCGGCGAATGCCAGCGCTGCTATCCTGGCTTTAGAAACTATGTGAGGAGGGGGTTGATGGGTCCTCCTTAAATCACAATCTGATTCCTCCTCCTCCTCCTCCTCCTCCTCCTCCTCCTCCTCCTCCTCCTCCTCTTCTCTGCCGCCGCTCCTTTTTAGTGACTATATCAACACACACACACACACACACAAAAAAAACATTGTCTCTTTCTCAAACATCGGGCGCTTTCTTTCTCTGTCTTCCTCACACACACACACACACACACACACACACACACACACACACACACCAACATGCACACACACACCACACACTATCCCCCTATGAATTCCTCAGGAAGGAGTCAGCCTTCTTCATTCCTCTGGACACAACTTTTCCTTAACAAGGTACTGATGGTCTTGACCTCCTCTTCAAACAAACCCTTCCCTCCAATCAGGGAGGATTGTGGAGCAGGGCTCAGCCGAGGCCTGTGGGTATTACAGAGGAAACGTCCTGATTCTCCTTGATTACTCCCTCTCCCTCTCTCTCTCTGTCTGTATTCCCCCTCTTTCTGCCCCCGCTCGCTCTCCAAAATATCTCTGTCTCAGTGGCTTCTGGCTCTCCTGTTGTCTCTAACCCAATCTCGAACTTTTCTTTCCTGTCTCTGTCTGTCTACTTACTGTATTTTCTTTCTCCGTCTCGCCTGCGTCCATCCCTCTGATTATTCCCCCGGTTTGCTATTCCGGGAGTTTTCCAGCCTCTTGATGATGAGCTGTTTATCCACTTTGTTTTTAGCAGAACTTACCAAATTCAACAAATCCTTCAATCAAGACTTCGAGGAGGAGGCAGCGTTGCACTGTGTGCGCACGCGTTGATTTTCCACAAATTGACGCGTGTGACAGGCGTAAAGCCGTGCAATGTGCACGTCGTTCAAATAAATACCCTTTAAAATCACATTAAAAATATTGAATTAAGTTAGAATAAAACCTGACTTTTACTGAGCTTCGCCAGGAAAATTTTAAGTGGTATTTGTTTTGAATTTTTTTCTCTCTGTAAATAAAAAACACCAGAAGAAACACAACATGTTTCATATAACTAATACTGATCTAGTCGATGGCATGTCAAGAAATGCATGTTATTCTAAAAACTGTATGAATGCCAGATATAAACAAATATAAACGCCCAAAACGGTTATTGTATTTATTCTGTTTCTGAGATCTTTTGTTTAAATTATAACTATTCCACAGATGTAAGAGTGATGTAAGACTTTTAGGAAACACATCCATCATTATAGATGTAATACTGAAAGAAGGGCACATTTAAAATATTATATAAGTGAAGGAAAAAACATCGTTGCTCAAAAGACGTTTATCTTTTAAGATCAAGAGATGTGTGTGTTTCTGATATTTTTAAGGAAATATTTTCAAAATCTGGTATAAAATTTGTAAAATTCTGTTCAGATTTTATATTAGCAAGCTCGATTTTACTGAATATGACTTTGTTTTTCATCTAAAATACTTTTAACACGATACTATTAACAGAAATGTGACGGTGCATCATTCCAGGACTAGAGTGGAAATCTAGCAGATCTAGCAGAATCTAGCAGAATTTTATGAGCCATGATTTTAAAAACATCACACGGGAGCAGATTTATGATTTCTTAATCTGGTTTAACGATTAAAGCCTTTCTAGCACGCTGTAGCACGTTTACAGCCATGCTAGCGGCTCTGTGTGGCTGTACTAAGGAATAACTGAGTGACTATGCTAACATGCTAATATTTAGCTGGTGTAATGTTTACAGTGTGCGCTATCTGCGCGTGTGTTAGCATGCTAACAAAAACACTAAACGCAACACGCAGCTGAGGCTGATGGGAGTGTCGTTAGTTTTTCAGGTGTGTGTTCGTAAACCAAAGCACCAAACAAACTGAAATTTCGGCACTTAAAGGATCACCAGGGTTATAATGTGTGAACCAAACGTCACGGCAATCCATCAAATAGCTGTTGAGGAACTTCACAGAAAGCCACAGACGTTGACGTCATGATGGCGCTGGAGGAAAAGCCGGGGGGGGGGGGGTCACCAAAAGACATCAGGAATTATCCTCTGGGAACCATGAATGGACGTCTGTACGAAAATTTCACGGCGATCTATCAAACAGTTGTTGAGATATTTCAGTCCGCGCCAAAGCGGTGGAACGACAACGCCGTCCTCAGAGCTGCATTTGAGATGGATTCTCATCAGCTCTGCGCGGAGAACCTTCCCGTCAGACATGTGCCATTGGTTTACACCGAGCCTGTGTTCTGATGTTGTGGTTCCAGCCTGAGAGATGTAAAGCCTATTGTCCTCACATGACTGGCATTATTAAAGAGCAGAGCTCCTCATCCAACTTCAGCACCGCTTTAACTGCTCTCTTGATCTTTCTGACTCTCGCTGTCTCGCTCTTTGTCACCATCTTTACTGTGTTTCACTGCCTCTCAACACGTTGTCTTCTGCTCTCTGTATGTGGTGTTTTGGATTAAGGACTGTCTGGTTGGAAGATGTGGTATTTGAAATGGCACCGTGTGTGTGTGTGTGTGTGTGTGTGTGTGTGTTTGACTGTGTGGCACGCATTTGTGCAAGTCTCTGCATGCATGTGTAAGGGGGGCCTGCAAACATGTGAGAGATTACATGTATGTAAATGTGCGCGGGCACGAAAAAATGGAGGACAAAAGCGGCATAAAACACACGAGCTGAGACAGTGGCAACGTTTTCACAGACGGGACGATGGAGGGTGACGACTGTCCGTCATAAATCAACTATTCTAACTATGACACTATGAATAGGCGTCCGGAAAGTGACACAACAGCGTCATAAAATTCTTTTCACATTTCCTGGACAGCAACGGCAAGGCACGAGCGGGAACTGCCCCTCGAACAAGAGTCCCCTCTGAGCGAGGAGAAAGGGGGACATTGTGGGCCGGGACCCAAAGGTCATCATGGCTGTTAGGCTCACGCTTCGCCTGGACTCGCGCTGACTCACTGCTGGGTCCAACCGCACGAGGACCACCAGGACTAACTTGTATACGTCCTGGGCCACCATTAGTCAAACATTAGTCACGGCGCCCATTTAGGTGATGAACATTAAGAGAGTTTCTGTTCTCCAGACACACTCTGGGGCCCAAATGTGGATTTCTCAATCCCACTGTGACCTGATGTGATTGCATTTCCTCTCCTTGCAGTGTGCCCCTTTCTCTCCGCTCGTCTCCAGAGTCTGTCTGAGTGTCAGGCTTGGTAGATTCCTGCGTCAGAGGACTCCCACTAAGATGTTGGCTGGCTCAGCTGATACCAAAATCTTGCCCGAGGGCAACGCTTCTACTGTGGAAAAAATGTTGCCCTTTTTTTGCCCTTCTTCTTCTTCTTCTTCTTCTTCTTCTTCTTCTTCTTCTGTGGAATTTTATCTTTAGCTTTATTGGATTTTCACTGCTGATATATGACATATTATCTTCACTTTCACATGAGAAAAGTTGGCTGTTTCACATGAAGCCATAGCTCAGGCAAGAAGTCTGTTTTCACACTTGTGTTCTGATTGTTGCTGAGACAGAACAACAAAACAACTTTTAATCTTACAGGATGTAAAAGTATTTATTTATTGTTTAACTGATGTTGTCTTCTCCTCTTCTTTAATATACTGTATTTGTCGTGGGTCTCCCATCTTCCACTTTATTATCATTATTTTTTTCATATATGATGGCAGCAGTACTTCGAAACTCGGCTTGCTTTGCTGTTTTTGTAACTTCAAATTTCATTTTTTTTTGTTTTATTTTCATCCATTTTTTTGCGAGGGGCTGGAGCCGATTCCAACAGGCACTGGGCGAGAGGCGGGGTACAAAACGGACAAGCCGCCATGCTCAAATTCACACTTCATTTCAATTTAGAGTAGCAAAGAGAACCAACACATCCTCACGGAAAGGCGTCAACCGGCTGAGGGACTCAAACGTGGAACCTTCTTGCTGTGAGATGACAGCGTTGACCACTGCACCACCGTGCAGCTAATTCACACGTCTGTCACATCTTTTACCATTTAGTAGACGTTCCTGTGTGTTTACTGTCTGCCTGCAAACCAAACTCTCTTCAGAATAATCAGAAATTAATAATAAAGTTATGTGGATGTTGCTTTACGATAAATATTTGCTGTTTTTTTTTTTTATATTTTGTGTTTCTCATGTTTGATTTTAATAGATTTTCTAAGACAAGTTACATCTTTGTTCCCGTTACCTGGTCAAATATTTGCGTGTTTCCTCCTTCAACAGGCATGTTTAAATATTAAGATTGATAATGGCTGAATTCCATTTAGCTGCTTCAGTTTCAGGGTCCTGGTATCGTGCACGCTGCCTCACTGTCACAGCATCATGGCGTGCTGCGACATTTGAATAAAACGGAGTCATCTGTAACGTTATTAGCAACTCTTTAGTACTTTTCCTGCTATGACAAGTCGAAACGTGTGCTGTGAAAAGGGCCTCTGATGGAACCGATTCTTGTTTACATATTTGATGAAGGTCATCGAGACCAAAAGGTCACGTTAAATAAATATGAAATAAATCAGGAGCAAATGAGACAGTTTGTGGGTGTTTTGGGAATTCATGTTTTGACTCACGCTTAGTCACTGTCTATTTCCTCTATTTAAGCGGCATTTTCACGACAATGGGACTGCGAGCAACCCAAACAACACTGTGACATCATTGTTTATGTTAAGGCAACCATGCAAAGAAAAGGCCACTGTTTTTTTCCTCCTTCTTGAGCAAAGATCTCCTGAGAATAAACCGCAGGGTCACGTCTTATGCGATGTACTGAAGCAGAGTGTGTAACGTATGTTGAAAGGCGGCCACTGTGTCCAAAGGATGGTTTCACAAACACTCTATATCCTTATGTTTTAGTCTATTTGGTGCCAGGTTTTTAAAGCCTTCCAACCCCGAGACTGAACTCCATGTTTCGTGCCACCTTTCCATGGTAACAATTGGTGACACTTGCTGACAAGCGGCACAAAATGACAAAATTTCACAAGTCATAATTTGTGGTTTGCTGACAATGCTGCGGAGCGAGCAATGAGAACTGAAGGAGTGTTTGGAGACAGCAGTAACCTGATGGAAATACACAGCACAGAGATGACTGTTAATCATTTGTTCCGTGAAGAAGTCACAGCAGCTCAGCTCGGAGTTAAACGTCATCGTGACGGTTGGATTCTTCTAAAATGGTTTCCTGAAGAAGCTCAAAATCTCCGCCATGTAGCCGCCATGTTTGTAGTCCTGTCTCTTTATCCTCCCAACTGATCTAAAAATTAATTCTGCGTAACTTTAAGCCTCAGACTCAGTACAGTTGTCATGAATGTGGAAATTAGCTATAGACACCAAAACTGTTTTTTGTACCAGGCTGTAAACATGTTTATTTCTACTGTGAAGTTGTGACATTTTAACATGGGGACTTATGGACACTGGCTTGTTCTGTAGCCAGCCTCAAGTGGTCGCAACACGCCATTTGCCCTCCTTGACTGAGCTGCCTCTCAGGAGGAGATGAAAACAAAGGTATTTTTTGCTGTCGTGGCTACATGAATACAGCTAGCTCATAATTTCCAAATTAAATCGCCCTATCATCCAAACTTTTGTAACTTTTTGACATGTTGCATCACGTTGCACAAATATTACTAGCTGGGTGGCTAATGTATGGACTGTAGGCTACATGATACATGCAAGTAGCTCCCAATTAAGTCAGGCCTGAGTTATCTTAGACGTAGCATGTAGCCTGTAGAATAACATAAGGCAACATTGCATGACGTGCTACAAACTTGACAAGCTGTGCATTGTTCAGACACATATGTGGACATTTTTATTCACGTCAGGTTAGACCAACATCCTCTAAAAATGTCTGTGCTCGTCCCTGTGCACTAACATCAGGATCTATCTAAAGTTTACCAGCATTAGCCATTATAAGCTACCGTGTCAGGCTGTAGCGGCAAAACTCCAGAGTGTTTTATTGCTTATATAGAGAGCTAGAGGAGGAGAAATGTGTCATTTAATCTTTAAAAAGTTACTTTGTTTGTTTTAATGTTCAATTTAATTAATTAAAAAATGTCATTTCCATCCTCACAAGACAAAAGTGACACGTAGGAACAACAGAGTCTGTCCATCCAGCATATTATAATTCTTGGACATGGACATTAGGTCTATAGTAGCCACCATATTACAGCTCTGTCAAAGTTTATCATGTCTGAGTCAAACCTGACAATTCAGGGAGAAAACATCATAATTCAAGTGGGTACAAAGAGGTTTTTTTTATGTGCGGAGAGGATGATCTGTGTCACTCTCTCCCCGGACAAAGAAAAAGACACTTCAGGATCTGGGAAACCTTTCCTGTTACTCTCAGTGACTCAACAGCCTCTTATGGTGAAAAACTGTAAAGCAGAGACCTGAGGCATGGAAAGTAACAGAGGCAGAGTGATTCAGTGAAAGTGAATGGCCCTGACTCCCCTACCCATCACTGAAGGGGGAGAGGTTGAAAAAAAAAAAAGGAAAGGAGCAGTGAAAGGACGGAAAGAGGGGGAAATGACTGGGCGACTGTGTGGGAAGAGAGAGAGGAGGGGCTTAAAAAGTATGAACTTGTGTATGATTAAGCTGCAGGAAGCATTAAGAAGGGAAAAGACTGCAAACAGGACGCGGTATACTCACTCTTTTAGCCGTTTACTGAGGACGAGTTGCCTTATGGCTTCTCAGAGGGTGACTTTTTCCACCGGGTCACACTTTTTCTAGCGCGCTCCTTCACTCCTGAGACTTGTCTTGTTAATAAAATCCGGAGCATTCAGCTTGAACCCGGGCTGTTTTTCCTCTTTCCACCGTGCGTAATTTCTCTCCAGGATCGACATCGACATCACAACAACACGAGGACGAGGAGTCAAGACAGAAATAAAAAACCAACTGAGGAGAGGGTGGGAAAAAAAAATGAAAGTCGTCTTGGATATCTGCTTGATTTTCCTCATGCTGCACACCCCCGGCGTGCTGTCCTTGTCCACACGTAAGTTGCACACAGATGTCCATCGATGCGCAAAGTCGTGGTCTTGACTGGGGAAGAAGGGTTTTGCTTATGGGCTCCTTTTTTCTTCCTTCTTCTTCTTCTTCTTTTGGTCCACTAAAGCTCAGTTTAATCCATGTGTCACCCAAAGATCTTAATGTAAACAGGTCTGTGTGACACTGTCCTGCTCTGGTATGCATGATTTTAAAGATAATACAGCTGGAAAAATGGATTTTCACAAGAGTACAGCACGTTTCAGAGAGGCATTTAGGCAATGCAAACATTACAGATGAACTGCAGCCCTTGATAAAGATATTTTAGTGATCAATATAGGATAAAAATGACCATTTAGAAGATAACAGAAACACTACAAGCCATGATAAAAGTATTATAGTGATACCATGTGGAATAAAATGAGTATTTTGGAAGGAGTGCATGTAAACTACAAGCCCTGATGACAGTAATATAGCGATATTAAAGAGGACTGAGCCACTAAAATGTTACTTTAACTCCGTTAAAGAGTACCAAAGATACATATGAGGAATAAATCAACATACGAGAGAGGAAACAGTGATTCGCTGTATCTGAAATATGTTTCCAATGCATCAGATCTATTCCCAATTTCTGCTTGTCACTTGCTTGGTTCAACTCCACGCTGATTTCTGGACACGTATATATAAAAATAAATAAATAAATAAATAAATAAATAAGAGGATATATGCCACTTTGTCCACCTGACACCTCCTGTTATTGATGTGCTCCTGCTGAAGGATATCGGTTGTATCCCTGCAGAGAGAGCTCATCTCCCAGGAGGCTGAATTTCAACAAGTCCAGCCATAATTCGTTTAACACATGGAGGGCAAGGGGGCTTTATGAACCGCAACAAAACAGTGACATCATTTGCTCGGGTTTTGGAGAATGTTAACCGGCAGCTTAATGCACAGTAACGTAAATAAATCAAAGTTATGTCCGCTTCCCCCGTTAAGTGGCTGGATTAGTTTTTATGGTGAGCTCACTGGCAAAGAGCAGCTCCTGAGAGAGGATCTCCTGTTATTCATCCAGTTTGAAAGGTGCTAATAAAAGAAAGTATACTTTTAGGGGCTTAAAGAAGACAATGGGCCTTGATCATGAGCTGCCCTGCTGTTTATTATAGGACCTAATAGGTCATTATTGTTTTATTCACTGCAATGATGGAGGGTGCTTCCCCTTCGCTCTGTGCGCTGTGGTTTACAGATGCCACTGAAATAAAACACTTTAAATGTGGAATTTTCTTACTAACATATAATTAGTTTTTAGTGCAGCTCATAATTCCTTAAAGTTTGAGTTTATATGTCCTGTTAGCTCGTATAAAGAGGTATTTCTGTTGGATACGATCATTTGACACCAAAGATTTGACTCTGAAAAAAAAACAGACACACACAATCCCAGAAAAACAACTTTTTAACCTGAAATTAACTTCTCATATCCTACTTGTCTCGTTTCTCCTGCCTGCGCTTGCCCTAATTTGATCTGACGTTAGACGATATAATCCCTCCTCTCATCTCCTCGCATCAGTTATGTAAATCTATAGGTACATATATATATATTTTTAAAAATCCATCCGTCGCTGTCTCCTCGATCTCTTCTCAGATGGTGTTGCACGGCTCATTGTCACTAAATGTTGCGTGACTTCTTCCACTTGGCTCGTCCGCACTGGCCCCTCAAAATGTTCCACATGTACATCTATTGTAGAGCAGACAGAGGAAAGTATAGGCTCTCTTTGAACTGTTGCATGGATGAGCGGAGAGTAAATAGTTCTTTAGAAAACAGGAGGGGATGACATGTACCTTTTTTGAAGGCCGACAGCATAAAGAAAAGTGTTTTCAGATTTTTAAAAATCCGGCCGTAAATGTCACCGGAGACCTCCTGAAAGTTAAACATTTTCCTTGCTCTCAAGTCAGCTTGCCCAGTAACTCCATCCTCCGCTATCGCACGGTTAAACCCGTCTGCTGTCCCGATCATAGCCGCGCTTCAAGCAGCCTCAGCCTCTTCAAACAAATAACATTTTACAAGCCATTTCCTCCAGTGAGCGTGTCAAGCAGAGACAATAAACAGCAGTAATTGTGTCTATCACTGTAGTGTTTGAACTGCAGAAGATGGGGTGTTAGGCGGCTTCGCACCCCGCTCCGGGCCAATATCCCGTCCACACTCCCCGGAATACATAAACACTGATTGTTATTCAGCTGGATCAGCGTATTATTGGCTAATCACGGCTCCCCTTTTTAGTCAGCCGGATCCGATGACAGAGACAACCTCCCTCTGTGCATGTGTTTGTTTGTGCTCATGTGTGTGCATAAATGTCGTGTCGGCACTGTGATGATTAATATCGGTGAAGAGTTTCAGTTGATTTAACTTCTTAGCTTCTTCAAAGGACCACACAATGTCTGTCAAGATGTTAAGGTGGCTGGCAGCTTGAATAGACGTGGCCCCCGGGCACAGATTTATAGTGGTCTGACAAAGTGTCGACGCTCTCATTCACTCGCTTCTCACTCATCTCTGCATAGAAATCATCACGGCTACATGTTTTCATGGTGAGGTGTACCTCTGCGGGCTTTTCTTCTTCTGCTTTCGGTGTTTTGTTCACCTGTCGTGAGAGCAGAAAGTCGTCCACCGGTTGCCTGTTTTGTAGTTAATTCGTTCAAGAAGATTCAAATTATGATTTCAGCAAAGTCACACAAAGCAGTCATCACACACAGATAAAGTATCCGCTGTAAAAGTGTCTCTAACTACAATTTGTTTTGTGGTTTGCCGCTTGTGTAGTAAAATATGACAACAAATATGATGAGTAGCTGTAGCGGGTATTTATTTGCAACTTTTCAAAGGAGCTCACCAACTGTTAGACGTGATTTAAAAAAAACTAAAACCATAGAAAAATAAGCAGCTCGGGATTACCGTGAGCCGAGGCAGAGAGACAAATGTTGAGAAGAACTGATAAAAAACAGCAAAAACAAAAAGAGAACTGTCAAACAATTAAATCAGAAAAAACAACAAGCTGGAAAAAACATGTTTTATCCCCCGAATAGTGCTTTCTTCATGTCATCAACAACTATTTCTTTTGGCATGAACCAAATTTTTAGATGGATTTTCAACTTTTTAGTAAAATATTAACTGTACAGCATCAAAATCAACCTGCAGACACATAACTCCATAACTTTCATAAGTTTGATCCAGCAGGGAATTTTGTTTTTCTGCCTGTTGGTGCATTCAGAGTTGCTCCATCGAGCAGAGATTTCAGAGTCAGCTGACAGTAATGCAAAAACCTTGTTTGTCTACTGAATTAGATGATTCAGCTACAAATTTTAGCCCATGAATGCAACTATTTTGATGCCAAAACTCGAAGAAGAGAAAACCCAACCTCCTTATGTCGGCTTTTCCAAAGTCTAGAGTCCTCTAGCGTTTTAGTATGACACCTCCTTAAAGTTGGGGTTGCAAAAGATTAAAAAAAATTGAAGCAGCAGGTGGAGATACCCTGATTTGTATTCTCTAGTATGGGGTATATTTCTAGTAGGGGGCTTTTATTAGACCCTCTTTGTCTGGTCATCTTTCAAGCTCCACGGATTCATTTTTCAAGCAGGCTTTCACTCCAATCTTTGCACCCTGACAGCATCACTGTGGGGTCAGGGTTATTTTCTTAGAAAGGTCCATGCAGAGGTACAGAGGACATTACACAGCTGCTTTCACATGCTGACTCCACGTGTCCTAGAATTGACCTTTTTTTTACGTGTAAAATAGCTGGAGTGCTCATCAACTGCCTTCCTCTAATATCCGTCTCAACCAGATGTAGCAGTAATCTACCCGCAGGACCCCGTCCTTCGCATGGGGTCCAACCTGACCGCCAGCTGCTGGGTCCACTCTGACCTCGGTGTGCACGCCAGCTCTCTGTTCTGGACGCTCAACGGTCAACAGCTGCCCAGCTCCCTGTACCGAGTGCTGAGCCCGACCAATCTCAGCGTGACGCTGGCCGGACTCAACGCCTCCAAGCAAACGTCCGGTGACAACCTGGTCTGTCACAACCACAAAGGGCACATCTTGGCGGGCTCCTGCCTTTATGTTGGGAGTAAGTTGAAGACGCTTGGTGTTGTTCATGTAGACGGGCATGTTTTTACAATTTCTCTGGTTTGTTGAAGTGTAAATAAAGAGCGAGGAGAGTCGCACAACAAAGAGGTGAGAGGAGTGAAAAAAGAAAATGGGAATAAAGGGAAGTAGAGGGCAGGTTTCTAAGTGTCTCTGCGCAGTTGTGGCTATATTTTATGTTTAGTATTTCTGCCTTCAGGCCAGCGAGAGGCCTCCGCGAGTGTGTCACTGTGCGACGCTTCGACTACCTGTGTGGTCCATTACTCGCACAATCACTCATAGGGCATAGGTCATAGGACGCAGACACATGTATGTACTTCTGTACTGATGAGGACCAGCGGTTACATAACGCACCGCCTCACCGCTATGTGTGTTTTTTGTTTATACAGGATGATTTTGTTAATATGGTGCCTTTATGACGAGCTTTAAATGACCTTATTTTCTCCAGGCGCAGTCCTCGAGAAGTAGTTCGACATTCTGGGAAATACTCTTTTGTTTGCTTTCTCGCCGAGAGCTAGATGAGCTCACTGATACCGCTCTCTCTCTCTCTCGTTTCTGTAGGATAAATACGAAGTCACAGCCAACGGCCGGTTAGCTAAGCTTAGCATTAAGACTGGAAGGCTTTCTTTAAGGCTTGTTATGACTGTTTGCCAGCTGAGACTCCATGAAGTCAACGTTCCTGGCCAAGAAATGGTCTGGCACATAAACCTCTTAACTCTTTATTTTTGTACTGAACTGACAAAAAGAGATGGAGTGTGCGTGTGCTTTAGAGGTGATGGCTTTGTGCTAAGCTAAGCTAACCCTGGGCTACATATTTGTCATACAGAGCGAAGGTGGTATCAATGTTCTCATCTAACTCTCAGCTATAAAACTGTAAATTTAAATACCCTGGACGCTAAAACTTAAAAGATAATTATGTTTAGTACAACTTTTATTGTCACGTTTGTAGTTTTCATGATCGTTTATATTATGATCAACAAAGTATTGAACTGTGAGCAGAGCGACATCAGACAGGTTGTAAACAAGCCGGTTTATCTAAACCACTTTACACGGAGGTAAACTTGAACCTGAGTCACAGAAACATGACCATGAAGAAACATGGGCTTTTTATTTTTTCAGACACACACCTACACACACACACACACACACACACACACACACACACACACTGGAGGAGATGCAGTCTGGATCCTAATCTCTGTGCGACACTGGTGTTGAGCACCCTGTGTACTGAGAGACGAGGAATGTTGGCAGGGATCCCGAGTCTGACCGAATCAGACAACGGGCGCACACACACACACACACACCACACACACACACACACACACACACACACACACCAATTAAGAAAAAAGAAAAAAAAACACACCAATTTCTGAGGAACATCACTAGTGTGTGAAAGGAGGCTAAAGTAATGGCTGCAGATAACTTTGTACCCTCAGTGACCCGGCTATCTTTCTTCTGTCTGCCCCTCTTTCTGTCCCAGTGCCTCCAGAGAAGCCGGTCAATCTGACCTGCTGGTCCAGGAACACCAAAGACCTGACGTGCAGCTGGGCTCCAGGAGGGAAAGGAGAGACTAACATTAGCACACAGTACACACTCAAGTACAAACTCAGGTAAAAACACGCTACAGCTACATTCAGCACGCATGCAGCTGGAATTAGTACAACTGACACTTTCAAATCATCTAGTAACCTTTTTATTTATCAGTGTGGATTTGCAAGATGTAAACGGCGTCCGTGAGTAACCACACAGTTTAGTTCGGCACCCCCATGAACATCGCTTCAACATGTGAAAGAAATCCAATACCTGACAAGCCATGCCACGCTAAGCTATGATTGGGCACTCGCGTGAGGAGGAGGTTTGGCGAATGGTCATTTTTATAGCGAGTAGTGACTTATTGTGAAAAGAGCAGCAAGCAGAGACATGCAGTGACTCTGCCATAAGTCTGCAAATGAAGGGAGTGAAAACCAAAAAAACATCCAGCTCGGCGAATGTTCCGAGTCAAAATCAACATCGCTCGTGATATTTTTTATGATTTTGACATGACATCTAAAAAAGCCCCAGAAACAAGTTAAACTGGAGCTGGAAACATGACAAAAATACCTTATCTCTTTGGCAGAGCTTTATTTTAAGAAAAATAACATCAGCGGTTGCCAGAGGGTGAAGGCTGTTTTAGAAAAGTCAAATTTCATGAGAATTAGGAAAACAGGTTTTCATCTGGGAACGATACGTTTTCAAAAATGAGTTTCAGATGAGGCTTGTACGCACTATTCACATTTTTTAATACTTAAATCAACGATTTAAAAACACTGAGAGGGGAATGACTTGACACGCAGTGCCCGCAGGCGTGCTAACTGCACGGAGATCCTTTACTGCAGTCATAAAACCTCCAGCAGCAGATAAACTCTGAACCAGTATCGTGTTATACAATAAGTGCTACATCACACGCGTTACTCAGGGGTATTAATTCCAGAGTCACCTCGGTGTTTTCTGTTTCCCTCCCAGATGGTACGGTAAGGAGAAGGAGTGTGAGGATTACACTCACTCGCAGCCTTACTCCTGCAGCATCACTCGGGACCTGCACCTCTTCACGCCCTACGAGATCTGGGTGGAGGCCTCCAACCAGCTGGGCCAGGCTACCTCTGATGTCATCACCCTCGACATCCTAGACGTGGGTGAGTGTGAGAAGACACCCTTTCTTGAACTGCTGTTTTTTACAGCTTAGATCCCAGTGTCAGTGAGCCCTCAGGTTACGATCCGAGACAGTGGATACCAGCCTTTTAGGGCTGTTAAAAAACAAAGCAGTGTGTACCTGTGACCTCTCATCACAGGTTATACGAGTTCAATCGACGAGCGACGCTCTCAGGCGCTTTAATCTTTATTCACATTAGCATTGGCGTCGTTAAACTTGCCTTTTTTAAATTGTCAGTGAAACAGGAAAAAGAAGAAGAACAAGGCAAACATAAATGAGCAGCGATACATGATAAAACTACGGAAACCCTGACAGCCAAAAAGAGGAAAAAAAAATCTGGTGATCCATTTTCTAACTCTGACCTGAACTTTATAACTTAACAACAGGTGGGAAAAAAAAGTTTGCTGGGATGATCTTTCTAAGTTTCTTAATCTTTATTTGTTGTTGTAATGCTCAATCCAACCACACGAGGCTGAAGTACAGGACTATCTTTATTGTTTTAAATAGTAAGAAAAAGCATTTTTGTCTGCTTATAGGTAAATTTAAATTTCTCCACGCACACTCTAAATACATGGTACATGTGTGTGTGTTAGCAAGTTGTGTAACATCATTGTCATGTGTAGCTAATGATAACAGCATACATTTTTAGCTTGTTTCACAGGTCTATCACCTGTTCTCAAATCATAAATTCAGGAAAGAAAACACTTTTTCTCCCTTCCCTCTCGGCATATTTGTAAAAAAAAAAATACATAAAATCTAAACTAATGAAGATTTTAAACATATAAAAAGCCTAAAAACTACATATCATCTATATGAAACACGTCAGTTTAAATTAAATTTACCTTCTAATGTTTTATGTTAGCTTATCTACTCCAGGCTGACACGATGACAGCCGCCTAAAACAATCATTCGGCTCTTTGAACGCAGTCGAAGGATTCATTTGTTCGTCACTGTGTTAGTTCATTTAGTCAGAAACTAATTTTAGTTGTGTGAGAGGAGTGGCAGCACTTTTTTATCTTTGGAGGGAAGCGATTAGCTTAGCTTAGCATTAAGACTGTGATCGGGGGCTAACAAACAAACAAACAGATAAAACCTAAAAAAAAGATGCCTTCTAGCACTTTTAAAGCATTTTAATTAACATGTTGTATCTTGTTTGTTTAAGCCATATAAAATTGTCGTAACAGCAATAATTTGTGGTTTCAAAGGGGGTTATGTGCCAGACATTTTCTTGGCCGGCAGCAGTGACTTCAAGTTTTCACTGAGCCAGGCTAGCTGTTTCGAGTCTTTATTCAGTCTTAGTCTTTAGTCGTATAGATTCAACACAGAGCTGATGCAGTGTGTGATACTTCCAGACAGTGTGTGTGGAATAAAACGATTTCATAACCTTAAATGGGGAAACAAGCAGGGAGCTGCAAGTTAAGCCGCTCATTCCCGCCCCCGTTTCTGATCTCATGACCCCTCAGATTTATTTTCTGACCCACAGGTTGGGAATCATAAATGACTTAGCTCGGCTTTAGCCTCAAACGGGCGTCCTTAAAATCATTTTACTTTATAAATTCAACTCTTTTATTCCCACAGACAGGATATTGGCTTGACTTCTGTGGCTTCGCAGGTTGTTCACAAGTCCTCATCCAGCCTCACGCTGATAGGAACTGAGCGCTGTTCCCTTTTAAAGCTTTGTTATGTGGTTCCTCGCCTAGCTTAGTGCGGTTTAAGCAAACGGAGCATGCAACAAGACCAGATTCTTCTCTTTTCTCATTATCCCCTAAAAAAACACACACACAGTCATACACACGTATGCACGCACCTGGGCAGGCGTAGGTGTGTGACGAATGGAAACGCCCTCTCTTTTGATGAGCTCATTTTCTCTTTACTCATGCTCACTGGACACACACACACACACACACACACACACACACACACAGAAAACACTCGCTAACCCCCTTTTATGTAGCGTTGGAATGTCCCACACTGATCCTCGAACATAATCCTGTCTCCGAGCCGGCTGCAGACCCCGGAGGCTCGAGGAGTTTGGGCTTTGAGGCTTTAAGACTTGGAGCTGAAATAATACAACCTGATTAGCTTGGAGCTCTTCACCTGGTTCACTCCTAACACGCTCCGAATGGTGTTTGGGAAATGTACCGAGAGAAAACCGTATAGAGTTTCAGAGTGAGCACGTCACTCTCGAGGAAACAAGCGTCCATCAAACTGTAATCCCTTTTCCGTTCCCTAATGTATGCACACACACACACACACACACACCTGTTTACACACCCTGAGGGCAGGGCAGGGCCTGGTAACCGTATAGAAACAGACAGGCAGGCAGAGCGTAGGCGGTTTCTGGACTTGTGTGTGTGTGTGTGTGTGTGTGTGTGTGCGTTTTGTTTCACTCAGGTTGCCCTGGCCATTCTTTTCATCCAAGTTTCCACAACAGTAGCAGGTCATAAAACACAGCAACCACACCTGCGTCGAGCTGCTGTGACTCACTCGCAGTCCTAGGTCGTGTCTAATCAGTTATGAAGGCGAGGCGGGGAACACCTACAGCTTCCTCTGTCATGGGGGGGAAACCTCTGAACACGAGAGGCTAGAGGCAACTTGCATTGGTGTCTGACGCTGAGATGAGGATGTGTTGAGGAATGACACAACATATATTATCGATGATTCATCTGCAGCTTGTCATGTTTTATTGACTTTTATTGGCTAATGAATATAATGTGCAGGAGCAACACATTTGCTTATCACAGGTCAAATAAATTTTTAATTATATGAACCGTATAAACAATTTTCTCTTCTACAGAAGTCGAGAGCGGCAATCATTTTACATAAGTTAATTATCTTGTTATCTATATTTCCTTGTGATAAAGGAAGAATTGTCTTGAATAAACAATAATTTATCTTAAATAATGTACATGGGTCTTTACCATGAGCAGTCTTCTAGCATCTTTATTGACTGTAAACCAAAATATAAAGTAGTTAGTTTTAAAAAATGAGTAAAGTATTTGTCTTGTCTTCTTCTCGGCGCTGCTGTTCTCAGGCTCGGTTTAATGAGAGGATGAGGCCGTACCCTCTCTGGAGCCTGTGAGGCGAAACTAAGTCTTGAAAACATTCGCTGTTTCTTGGGAAGCTTAACTGCTGGGATTTTAGGAATAACTGGGAAAGTACAGGAAACAAAACATTATTATTATTCCTGTTATTATAAGAAAACAACTCTGTCTTACCAAGATCATTTTGGCCTCGAAATAAACTTTGGTTGTTCTCAGCTTCTGTACTATATTATCAAACTTTGAAATGAATTTTTCAAGTTAATAATTTAGATAATTAAAAACTCTCACATAGCTTCACACTAACATGGGAAAGAAAAGAAAAATACATTGAAGTGCATCAATTAATTGAATTAATTTAAATAATTAACTAAGATGTTTTACCAAAGATTTAAAACTTTAATTTTATTAATTTTATTCGCCACTTTTGTGTTAAACTAAATATTTTTCTAAGATGGTTGACCGTGCGTTTCACCGCTGCTTTACACTTAAATCGCCCATGAGGATTGAACTGACTTAGTTCGGAGGGAGTCTCCGCTTCCTCCGAACACTGGCGACCAGAAACAACTCCTTTAAAACTCTCGTGTCGACTCCCACTTTTTCCCCGCCGCTGAATCTTTCCCATCTTCTTCGTCTTCCCCCTCGGGTCGTCTTGTTTGTTTATTGCTAAGGGATGACATTATGAAAAGGAACTGAAGTCGATATTGAAAAGCCTAAAACAAAACGCAAGGAAAGTTAAAATAATGGTCTGTCACCGTATGTTTGTTTGTCGAAAAGATAATTGTTGTCAGATGAAAAAGCCCCTTACAGCTCACACAAGTCAACTCTTCAGAAACTAGAAGGCACTCAGAGACCACAAACCTCCGCCAACACGGAACAATCCTTCAATGTGCTCTTACACATAAAGACATCACTCCTACCGCTTTAAATCTGAATTGAATGGATTTCTTGACCCTGCAAACATGACTCTAAAATGCAGAAAGAAGCCCCTCGGCTATAAATTTTTGGCTAAAAATGATAATCTGGGCCATCTGGCCACCAGAAGTTTATCATTAAGTTCTTAGGATAGATATATACTCGTTAATGGATGCAATAAATTAAAGAATACCCCAGTTTGTGCCTCTCATGAAATCATTGTTTGTACGTTTGAGATTCTGCACTGATTATGACATTACAGTCACACACACACACAGTTTTTTTTTTCAATAAATGGCAACACGTATTCCTTAAATCCTTAAAGCTGCTATAATCTATATTTTTATGTATTAACAGTGGATCAAATTACTGCGTTAGCGACTAGATGTTGAATATAGTGGCACATTTAGTCGCTGAAGAGTCAGATATTTCCCCCAGGAGTTGGTAAAGACCAAAAACGGAGCTGAAAACGGAGTGAGCATTTATCAGGCGGACGTGACAAATGATTGCTCCGTGTGTGCGTACGTGTATAGACCAGAAACACAGCTGCACACACACAAAGGGTTTGTAGACATGCAAACATGGAGAGATGGTGGAGCGATGAGCAGCAGCGTGGCAGCTATCTGCACCTCAGCAGTGCCCAGGAGGGGAACATGCACCTCTCTAGCTACCGGCGTACACTTAAACTGTGATCCATGCTCGACGTGAACCCGCCACCCTCCGGTTCAAGCCGTCCTGATGACAGAGCTACTGCTGTATGCTATGAAAAACTTTAAATGGTGATCATATGTAGCAAAAAAAACAAAAAAAAAGACTATATTCTTTAAAACAAATCAACAGGAAGTTACATTCAGTACGTCCTGTATGCTTCAATGCGTCACCAAAAACAACTATTTCATATCAGATACATTACACTACTTTAATATTCCATCTTTTCTTACATAATTAAGCCTTCACATTATTCTTGAATGTTACAGCAGCTCATGGCAGTGAATTAAATCAATGTAAATGTCCCAAAGAAGTCCCAGAAAACTCAGAGGTGCAACACTTATTCAATTAATAGATGGAAGGTCATCATTTTTTAATCAAAACTGCCAAATATTTGCTGGTTTCATCTTCTCAAATGTGACGATTTGATGCTTTTCTTTGTCATACGTGATAGCGAACATCTTTTAGACTGATGGTCAGACAAAAAAGGTCATCTAATGCCAGCGTCTTGGCCTGTGGTAAATTATAATGGGCATTTTTCACTATCTTCAGACATTCTAGAGACTAATTCAGGTTAAATTAATCAATTAATCAGAAGCAGATGAATAAATAATGAAAATAATCATTGGTTATGTAACTCATCATAACAGCAGGGGGGGATTTTGGGGATGTCAGACTTCATTACAGACCCGTTTGGATGCATTCTGGACCTGACTTGTTAGACAACTAACAATTCTGTGAATTTCTATCACAGAAGAATATTCATACTTGTTATCATATGTTATATATTCATATTCCTCCACCTCCTCTTCCTCCAGTGACCACAGACCCTCCGTCAGGTGTTACCGTCAGTCGTGTCGGGCAGTTGGAGGACCAGCTGAGCGTTCGCTGGGAGGCCCCACCCGCTCTCAAAGACTTCCTGTTTCAGGCCAAATACCAGATCCGCTACAGGCTGGAGGACAGCCAAGACTGGAAGGTAAGGCACAAGGACGCACGGTTATAAAGACATAAATCTGTTCTCTTTGTTTCTTCCACACAAACAGATCCATCACTTCAGCGCTGTCCCAGCTGTTTCTCATCCTAATGCTGTAATCACCTCTAATCTAGTCTGATTGAGGCCTCCTCTGCCAGGAGGAGAAGTCAGGTTGTGATCAGGAGAGAAAAAAAAAAACACGAAGTCCAGAGCCACTGTGTATACCTCTGTTCAAACTTTTAATGAATGAAAAATACAGTGTAAAACCTTCAGCCGCGCAGATGGCGCTTCCCAGAATTCACATGAGTCCTCTGGGTACGAGTGAAGATTCTCCAGTAATTAAGGGGGAATTACACAGATGTAATATAAGCAAGTCTTTGCTCGCAAAGTGGAAAAAGAAAAGAAGGGGAGTGGAGCGAGGCGGCGGAGGGACGAGAGCGCAGAGGAGACTTTTAAAATCCAAGTGGCTTTAAGGGTTTGGTGGTGAAAACAAAACGCCGTTTCCCTCTGAACTGGCCCTAATCATGAGGTCATGCTGAGGAATGGAGGGATACATCTCAGCTGTTAATGTCTTCAATATGGCTGTAAAGACGCACAGCGATTTGGCTTCCCCACGTCACATCATTAGCCCTCTGATGCCTGTAATTTCCATGTTCTGTTTTCTGTTGTAGACGTTCTTAACAAGTGTTTACAGACTGAATGCCAGAGAGAAAGTGGCAACTATTAGATTATTAACTCCAGCGTGTGGGCGTTTCTTTCTTCCTCTCTCTCCCTCTCTATTTGCCTTGTCTTTATTTTTGCTGTCTGTCTGTATATTTGTATGTATCGAGTACCTGCTCACGCTCCCGTGTGTGTTTCTCAGCATATGCAGCTTTGTAATAAGTAACAGAGAGCAGATTTTACCCAGCAGGCACGATTACATGAAAATATTTTCATAAACACGCTGATCAGGAGCCACTAAACAATGTGGTGTGCATGCATGTTTAGGTCTGTACATGGTTTGCGGTTGTGTTTTCTACATCTTGACTCTGCCCTGTGTTTAAGTTTATGCCCATTGGTATTTAATACTGCGGTCGGACCTCCAGTGCTCAACGTTTCTGTGTTTGTCTGCTTTCCTGTAGGTGATGGATGACGTTGGGAATCAGACATCTTGTAGACTGGCTGGACTGAGACCTGGGACGGTGTACTTTGTTCAGGTACGGTATGGCGTGCTTGTCGCGCGTGTCGAAGTGCATGTGTACTTCAGATTTTGGTGTTTATGATCTTGTATTTTCTCTCCAGGTCCGCTGCAACCCCGTGGGCATCTACGGCTCTCGCAAAGCTGGGATCTGGAGTGAGTGGAGCCATCCTACCGCCGCGTCCACACCCCACAGCGGTGAGCGCTCACACACTCGCCGGACTACATTTACTCTTGATCTCAGTTTTTTTGAGAGCCCTTTGGTCCATTTTAAGAGGTCATTTGTACCGCTAAAATTTGTTTTATATCATGGTGTACCGCATGTCCCGCTGCTTTCTTTCACTGCTGGAAACTGGCAGCCCTGTAGAAGATGACAGTGCTGTTTTACCCTTCCTTACCCTCCTTCCAGCCTTCTTCTGTGTTTTATTGTAAGCTTTATTAATAGCAGATGCATCAGTTAAATCAAATCAAATTAAATCAAATCAAAACAAATCAAAAATTACAGCCCCACCAAATCTAATTATTTCCAAACCAAACATTACAAATCAGGCCAGACTTTGATCAAGTAATGTTTTTGTTGCGATACAAAGGGCTTTACAAAGAAATGATAAAACAGATCAATAAAGGAGGCTGAACACAATTTAACTCGTCTGCCCCGCGGGATGGTACAAAGCTGCGGCTACCTGCGGTACGATGAGTAAAATGTTATTGTAAGTGATAGAATGATGGCCGCGGCCATGGAAACCAAACACTGATGGTAAGAAACGTAAAATCTTCCCTTTTAAAGGTTTCTCAGAACTTCCCATGAAAGGCAGGAATTTTGGCAGAAGTACCAGACTGATCAGTCTGAACTCTTCATGGCTCTTAGTGTAACCAACACTGGCACACACACACACACACACACACAGAGTACACTATACATATTGAGTGATTTCTCACTTCTTCTTCTTCTTTGCTTTGCGGTTACAAAGTGTATTTAAATTTATTTATTAGGCCACCTGTGGGTGGCAGAAAACATTGTACCCGTTGAGCTGAAACTGTTACTTATTTACACACCTTGCAGCTTGGAAGCAACTTTATCACTCATTTGGAGTTCGGTTTTTGGTCTCTACCAGCTCTTGACAAAAACATCTGGCTCTTTAGCCGCTAAATGCTGCACCACCACGTTCACCAGCTAGTTGCTAACTGTGTTTAACTGCCTGTTGAGTCTGAAGTTGCGGTCAGACAGCTGAATAATGAGCTGAAACTCACCGTAAAGCTCCGTAAACCTGCCGATTCTCTTCTTCATTCATCACTATGAGTGACCCCCTTTCAGGAAATATTAATATAGCTGCTTTAAATAGTGTATTTATGTTTGTTTCATTCATTTTCTTTCGATTTTATGTTCTGTATTCTTACCGCCATTTGTTTGACAGCTGTAGCTACTTTCAGATTGATGTTTTACATGAAAATACAGATGAAAATCTAAAATAGCATGCATTCTTTATGACTAAACCAGCTTTTCTCAACTTTCTCAACTCGTGACCGCTTCCAAATAAACACCTTTCACCTTCCTCTCTCTCTGAGTTATTAGCAGTACCAACAAAGAGAGATTTCACCTGTTAGCTTCTCAGATGGTTTCATTTAATGACCCAAAGACAAATTATTCAGTATCTGACGGATGCAGAACTTTGTTATGTCTCCTGTCCTGCCTCATTAATCATTACGTGACCCCCTCAAATTTATGTTGTGACCCTTCAGAGGGGCCCAACCCCTAGGTGGGGAACCATTTAACTAAACTACCTACATGTAGTGAGTTGTTAGGACTAGCTGAAACAGTAAAACACTTTCCTGCATCAGTCTTAACAATCTAATAATGTCATATTTACTCACTCACTTACGTTTACTCAGATAAAGGATTCACCACAAATCACCAAAGCCTGTCTAACTCCTCTTTCTCCCCTCTCTCTCTCTCCCTCTCTCTCCTTCATGCAGAGCGGTTGATGTCGGGCTCCTGCGACTCGAAGTCGAGCGGGGACTCCAACTCCACCCTGCGCAGGGAGCTGAAGCAGTTTTTCGGCTGGGTGCGGAAACACGCCTACGGCTGCAGCAGCATGTCCATGAAGCTGTACGACCAGTGGAGAGTGCTGATGCAGAAATCCCACAAAGCTCGCAACCAGGTAGGTAAGCATCACTAATGCAGGGACACGCACACACATACGTACTCGGATCTAATCACAGACATGCACGCAGACATGTGCTGCACAAACGGATACACGGAAACAGTTTGTTTCATAAAGGCTGATGTGTAACAGATTTTGTCTTTTAACTCAGGTTCTCCAAGGGGATAAATCCTAGCACACGCTGCCTTTTCAAGCAGAAAACAAGTCAAGAAAAGAACTGAGCGAGTGTGTTTTTTGTCTATGTGTGTGTGTGTGTGTGTGTGTGTGTGTGAGAGAGAAAGAGAGATTGTAATCTTATATGGGAATTATAAGACATTTTGCTCTGGACGTTTTGTGCAAATACCAGCCATGGTCGCGAGAGGACGTCCAGTGAGAAACCGTGGGATTTTATTCATCTTTTCCAGTCGACACCAGCACTTTTTGTTGTCTGAAAAGGTGCAACCGGGAGGGACTGAGAAGGTGGACTCGCCACGGATATATCCTGGTATCGTCATTAGAAAGACACCATGCGGACTGCTCTGCTTTCTCAAAGGATGCTGTAGCATGAATAAGTCGGGCATCAGTACAGACGTTTTGACATGTACCTGCTTTAAATGTGCACAGAGGTGATCAAACCACATTCAGACAAACTAGAAGCGTTGCCCGAGCATCTAAAAGTATTCTGCGGATCTCCTGTGGATCCAAAGCACCATCTAGTGGCTGTTCAGCATCCATGGATACTCCAAATCAAAGCTTTCACTGTGGTCCTGATGTAAAACGACAAAAAAAACAAAACAAAAAGTATCATTCAGTATTTCTAAGTCATGATTTGTTATATAAGTGGGTAACGTGCCAAACTGGTTCACCCAGCGTTCATGTGTTTCCGAGCGACAGTATGTGACTGATGACATGATGGTGTTTGTGTATGGAGACGTTTCACTGCCTTTATTTTTGTACTGAATTGTACCAGCATATTTAAAACTGTATAAAGTTATGTTTTATTTCTTAAGTTATGTTTAGTTAGTAAAGAAATATCAATGACTGAAGCTGTTTATCAATCTCTAATGTTGTTCCGTAGACATGTTCCATGTTCCAGAAACAAATGAGTTGTGTGCGCACTACGGCAACAAAGCAGACACAATGATGAACGCACACACACCTCCGCTCCTCCTGTTATCTTTCACATCCATTTGCTTCGGACAGTCTCTCAGCTCGACACACTTACTGCGCGCAGTTTGAAACCTTTCCAAGCAGCATTTTAAACGGACAAGAAGAAGAACATGTCATTTTTTTCTTCACGTCGCCTCCAAAGTAAGCAACGCTGACAGTTCCTCAAAAGTTATCCTCAAGGAAAGCACGAGGAAACGTCTGGTTAGTAATTTACTACGACGAGAAAGTTGTAGTTCACGCACAACAACAGTATAATGTGAGAAAAAAGTTTGTTTTACAGCCAAATATGCCAAAAAAAATACAAGTTTCACACACGTCAGTGGTGATGTTGTTATTCCCTGACAGCTAATGCAGCCAAGGTGTCTCTCTGTGGTGTTTTGAACACTACGGCAAAGTGAGCACAACACAAGTATAAGACTAGACCAGAAAGCACTCCTCAATCCTCTAAATCTGCCATTTCTATGCCTTTATTATCGATGACAGGAAGCAAGGTCAAAGAGAAGGCCCCAACGTCCCCAACCGGACCTGAACCGAGCACACTGTGGATCACGGAGGCACTTCTAAATTTGTAAATTTTTGGTAATCAGAAATGTTTAGACGTTTTTAAATGTGTGGCTGGATCCTGATCTGCTTCAAAAATACAAGTAATTATAGAAAAACAGGTTCAATTATCTAGATTAGTTTTCCCTTCTCAGTGCACCTTGGTTGTGTTTTGGTAAAGTTGTTGCCAGAAAATGCTTCAACATCTAAAATAACCACAATTACAATTTACTACAGTTTGAGGATAAATTGTGCGAAATATCAAGCAAGTCAAGAAAATTGTCAAGTAGGACAAACCATCAATATTTTAGCCACCATCGTAGAATGGGAAAGAGTAGGTTATTGAACTTCTTGGGGCGGCAAAATAAAAGAAAAACATCTGACAAGATGATATCAGCAGAAGCACAAATGTTTGCACATGGAAATATTTTGGTGCTGGACCAAGAAAAGCTTCTACACCTCACAGTTTAGCATTTAGGAGCCAAAACATAAAAGTGCTGACCCCATGGTGGCGCTCTGAGCGCATAAATCTAATTAGTTCCTCCTTGGTCTGTGGCCTGAATCTGTAAATGAGCTCCTGAAGAAAAATAGACAATCAGGAATGAAAACATAACTTTGGGGAGGGCAATAAAAAGCTAACATCTGACATACTTTCTCTAATGAATCCAGGCTGCATCTCATCTCACTCCCACAACAATGACTTACGTCTTTGAACACATCTCACGCTGCTGGCTGCATTGTCTGTGTTTATCAAGGGGAACTTAAGACAGTGGTTGTGTTTCCTGTCAGTGTAGCGGGTTCCTTTCCTGCGAGTGACCCAGCAGAGTCTTATTACCGAGCCTGTGACCACTCAGACTCACTGGTGCTTAATATTTAACCAGTGTGGGCTTTAACTTGGTCATGGCTCTGCTCTAAAGGCTTTAGTTACCTCTGTGTCAGAGAGAGAGAGCAAATTTCTACCTGAGTCTCTCACACTGAAGAGCAAACATCTTCGTATTTGTCAAAAGTCAGTTCTCCTCAAGGCTTTTCTTTCCACAGTTGACACTTTTCAGATGCTGCCTGGGTGCTAAGCTAGCAATCCAAGTAGCCTGCTATGGAATATGGTGGAGTTTCCTCGGCTTCATTTTTGGATGCAAACCTTCTTAGGTCCCCAAAATTCAAAGTTTTGTAGTTTGACTTTAGGATGTGAGTATTTTTCTTCAGTTTTCAAAAGCATGGATGCATTGTTTCGTGGATTAAATCTTCTTAAATCTTATATGTACTATATTTTGCTTTTTTTGTATTAAAATATCAAACACACATTATGTGCATCTGTCTTACAAATCCCTCGTCGCGCCGTTTGCTCATTAAGAAAGTCCAGCCTTGTGTTTCAACTTCCAGGTTGAGAAATAATGGTTTTTCTAAGTGCGGCCAGCGATAGATGAACTGCTCAGATCCTGTACTACAAATAACTACCAATACAGGTGTAAAAAAAAATACTCCATTACAAGTAGAAGTCAATCAAAATCCTACATAAGTAAAAGTATTATCAGAAAATGTACTTAAAGTATGAAAAAAAGTAAATGTTCTGTGTAGAAAAATGGCCTGTGGGACTGTATATTCCTCTACCCTGGGGACATTAGGGGTCAGAATAAGTGAGGGTTATGTACTTTCTCCTTTTGCTGGAGGATGGGAGTCTTTTTTTGGGAGAGCAGGCAAGACTATTTTAACTTATTTGATCCCACTTTATATAGTATGTGTGCCTGCCTTTGCATTAAAAATAGTTACAGCAATGAGACAACAGTCCTGTCACTTTATTTATATTGTTCAGGGACGGTGAGCTTGTCAAATATCCACCTGCAACAGTAGAGCAGAGTAAGTCCTTTCATTTTTAATAGCACGTGTGCTGAGACGCTATTAGTAACAGCATGCAAACTGTAGTTGAGAGGTTCAGCACACATACTGCATTTCATGTAGTAACCAAATCTGTGTTCACTGCATGATTAGCTGTACAGAAGCATCTTCAGGGCCGATCTTTGTTTTACTATAAAAAGTTCTGACTTGACAGTCACCGGCTGTCCTTTTTTTAGCCCTCACAGAGTCAACTTTTTGGCCCCCGCTCGTGAAAACCTTTTGTCCTGAGGGGACCTTGGGGAAAAGGAGGCTGAAAGCAGGTTGGGGCGTACCCATGGACTCGGTCAAGATAGGGTTTCTTCACCTCACGGTCATGTATAATTCAACCCAGGAGGACGTTGATCACCTGGAGAGAGCCACACAAACACACACACACACAAAAAAAGGAAGTGTTTGAAGAGGTCCCGAAGAAGGAGAGGACGACAGAGAAGGAAGAAAGAGGCTGGTAAGAATATGCAGGAGGTGGTGAAGAGACGGCCGATAATCTCTGCTCGAGAAAGAGGTCAGTTTGAGAGATCTGTGTGTCTTTGTGAGTGTGTGTGTGTGTGTGTGTATCCACATGGACTATATTATAGCTGAACTGTTTTTGCTATGAAATTATACAGCCATTGCTCCACACTTGTTTGAGATTTCTACTTTGTTTAGAATCCATTCCCAAACAAGCAGAGGGAGAATGTTAAAATGCATAACCATAGAAAATAAGTCAAAGAGCTCCATATGGAAATAATCAGAGACTATACAGGCAGAGCCAGAGAGCGGCGGGTGTGCTATACTGCTGCCTCGGAGCTGAATCTGTTGCATCATTTTCATCACTGTCCTCCTCCTCCTCCTCCTCCTCCTCCTCCTCCTCTCGGTGTCAGGCCCGGGCCCTGGACGCTACGCTCTGCCCCCTACAGTCGGATACATCAACCATGACTTCACCAAGCCCAGCAGCCCCGCTTACTCCTTCCACAGCCGCATGAGCACCACCAGTGAGTTGTTATGTGTGATACCGGTCTGCAGGTTCATTTTTTTTAAAGGTGTCTCTTTGGATAATTGTTCCTGCTTTGTGTGTTTTTTTTATGCAGTGGTCTCTGTAGACTCCAGCCCAGGACCGAGGTACAACATTGACTCCAAGGTCACCCGGTTTGGCCGGATGGAGACGCCGTCGTACTCCATTCTGGGCAGAGGAAGGCGCATAGGGAATCAAAGTGAGAAAAAATGAAAAGAACTGTTTAATCATTTTATTTATTTAACGTGTTTCAGTCTGCTTGACCTTCATCGGGTACGTGGGGAAGCATCAACTCCATCAACTGGCAGTCGTGAAATGTAACAAAAGTATTTAATTATGTTTAAATTTGAAGGACGAAACTTCTTTCAGAAACATATTCTATTTTTCGATCCACTATGTTATTATTATTATTATTTGACAGCTTCAGTTAATTAACAAAACATACAAAGAGCTTATAAAATACGATGTTTTGAAAAGAATTCAACTTTTAATGCAAAAACTTTCATGAAATGTGAAGATTTGCTTAAATTATTTTCATAATTATTTTATTATTTATAATTTGAATCTATGTTTAATCATTTTGAAGGTTGGACTATTGCTTTGATAAAACAAAACACTGCGAAGGTGTCTCTGTGGGTATTTGTGGCAGCATTTCTCTTCAGTTTTCTGTTCAGAATAAACCATTTATTTCATTTGCTTTAAGTAATAATAATCTGCGTTTTAATACTTGAACTACATGTTCATGTTCACAGGTGTGCTGCACCAGACTCCCGGGCCGGGTGCCTACAGCCCAGAGAAGGCTCCACCTCTCGGTATTCACCAAAGACCACCATCCTACACCATCGGCTCCCGCACTAGATACCGCACTGTGGACGCTGTACCAGCACCCAACAGGTGAGGACAGCCGGACATGACAGGATAAGGCTGGTGGCATCATTTAGCTATTCAGAAAATTAAAGTAGATGTCTCTGCAGCTCAGTCTTAATGTTTTGTTCTCTTCACGCCAGCTACAATCTTCCTAATCTGCTGGGCTCCCAGATTCCTAATAAACCTGCCAGTGCCAGCTACAGCTTCTCAGGCCGGAGGAAGGTCGGCGCTCCCTCAGAAGACCTCTCCATGAGCCCCGGACCGGCAGAATACAACATCATCAACCCGGATGTTTACCGTCAGCGCCAGCCATCCTTCTCCATGCAGAGCCGAACTAAGAGGCCCAATTATTCCTCTGCTATTCCCGGACCCGGCGCGTACAGTCCAGAGAAGTTTCAACTACACCTGCCCAAGCCACCATCCTGCACTCTGGGTGTCAGACACTCTGAGTTTGTCACCCCACTCGTGGTGGATGTAGTTGACTGATGGATTCGATACAAATGCCTTGTTTCTATTCAATTTTTCACACAAAATGTGGAGCTGCCACACAATGATAGGAAATAGTCAAATGTGTCTTAAAAAGGGTCGAAACGGGTCATAAACTGCAAAATGTGTCTTTAATAACATCATGACTTATTATCATAGTGTTTTATCATTCATAAACCCACAGTATTACAACAAACACAGTCATTCCTTTATAAATAAAATAAATTATTATAAATATTAATAATTACTGTTTGCATTGCCTGTGCAGCTAAAAGAACAAAGTGGTCATCGATTCTTCAGTTTTACTTCACCACTAACTCAAAAGGAGCCGGATTAAATGAAAAAGGAAGTGAGACTGGAGTGAGTCTCTTACACTTTCACTCTTGGTATGGTGACTTTTACAGGTAAGCTCCAGTCACTGCACTTGCCCAGACCCAGCAGCTCCTTAGCACACACCTGGAACAGGTAAGGCCTTCCCGGTGTCAGCCCCTTCAGCTCAACCTTGGTGCTCTCGAACGGACCCAGCTGGAAGAGAAAATGTATAATATGTCATATAATATATGTTTAAATCAACAATCAGCATCTAGAGCTTCAAAATATGACACAGTGACTCTCTTCTACTAAACTGATTGAGAGTTTTTTGCGTTCGTGCTGAGAGTTTCATGATTAATTCTGTTAAATATGCAGCTACAGAAAAGAGCTATTTAGCTTAGCTCAGCAGAAAGACTGGAAACAGGGAGGAAACAGCTAGCCTGGCTCTGTATAAAGGTTAAATAAAAATCCAAATGATACCTCTTAAACTCGGTAATTACACCAAAGTAAATATGTTGAAGGAATCCTTTAAAACTTGAGCAAAGTTATTTAATCCACATTTAATACTCTAATTAAAGTACCTGTATGACCAAATAAAAAAGTTACTTATTATTTAAATATTTTAATGTTTTAGATGAAGATACAGTAAAATATTCCAACATGGGATGAAAAAAGAAAGATTTCCACAAGATGGTGGGACTTTCTTGAAGTTTTCTGAAAAGTTAAGGTAATTTAAAAAATTTTTTAAACTTCCACGTGTGTGTAAAAGTTCACTCTGCTGTTGTTTCTGAACTTTCGCCATGTGTGTTTTCTTGAGAATTCTTCTTACGTTGGTAGACTTTGGGGTGCCCCTGTTTTCCCACTGGTAAAGTATCTGGTATTTTAGGGGGAAGATGTACAAGTTAGCCCAAGTAGGGGGAGGAGACCACTCCACCAACAAGTTTCTGATATTGAGAGGGGAAACCCGGACGTCTACGGGAGGATCTGGTTTCACTGCAGACAGACGAAGAAAGGAAAAAGTAAGAACTACATTATCACAACAATTCGAATCTTCTCTCAGTGCTGAATTTCAATCACGCCACATTGTTCATCACTGGATTTGCTGATTTATAATTCCAGTTCTCACCTATATCCTCCAACATGAAACTTGACAGATGGGAGCTGCTTTCACCAGAAGCAGACACGGCTGTGACGTTGAGGATGTAGTCGGTGAGGAATTTCAGGTTGGGCAGGGTGCAGTGCATCATCTAAAAGCAAACATACAAGATGATACGTGACCCTAGGTAAATAATGACTGTAAATATCTTTTGCAAAATATTTCATGTTTGAATTAAAAGAAAAAAATGAGAACATAATAGTTAGTAATAAGTAATAAAATATAGATTTGCAGGAAATGATGCTGAGGAGAATTCCCGCTCTATTCAATGCATTACCCAGCACAATTACTACTATTTCTTCTTCTTCTTCTTCTTTTCGTCACACTCACAAGACAAACCTGAAACTGGTCTGCGGTCTATTACAGCTACAACAAGAAGTCTGAATGGGGGGTTTCCCAAACTCAGCCAGTCTGCTGTGACCAATTTGGAAATGGTGTTGACAGTTTTTGGATAAAGATTACAGCGTCTCATTTCATTTTGACTAACTCAGATTTCAGCGAGTTTTTGGAAAACCCCTCTTCAGCTGGAGAGACAGTACAGTACAGTATAGGACATCTGCCGTAAAGGTAAATAAAGCCTGTACCTGTTCAGATGAGGATGATGATGCCGAACTAGGTTGGACGAACTGGCACTGCTTGGTGACCGTCGGACTGTGTCTCTCGCTGGCAAACACATTTACACAAACATAAATGAGCTTTAATGACGGCCGGAGTGTGTTTGCCGTTTGGCGGCACTCAAGAAGAGGACAGACGTTTTCTTTTACCTGCAGGTGGCAATGTAGTGTGTGAGCGATGTGGAGTGAGAAGGCTCAGGCCAGGAGCATTGAACAGTCAAGTTGGGATAACCTGCGCACCAGCAATGCACCTTGGGAATGGCGGGAGAAACTGAGGAAAGAAATTACACTTAATGTGAAACTTCAGCAGCAAGATACAGAAAATATTTATTTTTTGCTTCAATGTGAAGAATATTTTAATATTTCTTCTTTGTATAATTACATTTCTTCTTCGTTGCTTGTCATTTATTCATAAAAACGAATCAATATATCTCAGAAAAAGGAAAAGAAAGCCACTTAGGGCAGGTAGCAAACGTCAGAGTAGAGGCGTTATGGCAGCATCGCAGACAGATTGTGTTACTTTTCAATAAAATCATTATTATTTTTTAAAAGAGCACTTTTCAAACAGGATATAAAAAGCATTCTGCAGGTTTTTAAAAATCGCTTTAAAACTGTTTTCACACAGCTTCATACTCACACCCCGATGTTGCAGTTGCCCTCAGCAGGTCCACCGCTTGGCCTCCAAGAACACACATGAGGAGAGTCACAGCGACACACACACTGCCAACCGTCACAGCCATGAGCGCTTCAGGCGGGAGAAGTGTAGTTTCTATGAATAGCTTTGTTAATTATTGTAGCCGGCCCACGCCTATGGAAGATGTTGAGCTGTCCTGCCTTTTGTTCTTTGCTCTTGCAAATCCTTGTCAAAGTTCAGAGGTAGCAGGTGTGACAGTTTGCTGGCGACTTATCGCTCTGTATGTTTGAGCAGCAGCTGATCAGTGTTTTAAAAGAGGCTGTGGTCATAATGAAAGAGGAAACTGTGGCGTATCACCTCCTTTAGAAAAAACCGTTACTGTACGTCTCTGTTAGAGCATTGAGTTTCCTTACGTCATAAAAAAGCAGACAATATCATACCTGCTTTGATTTTTTATTTAAATTCTTTACAAATGAGAGAACTATGTACAAAGAACTCACGTGGCACGTAGGTTTGCTTTACAAAAATAAAAAAAGACTTCATCAGTGGTGTGGAGGTTGTAAAAGTGGTAAACAGGCATGAGAGTACATTAGTACTGCCCTCTAGTGCACAAAACACAGACACAAGACATAGCAGCTTCAGTGTTACACAACAGTGCACTTAACAATGTGAAGTAACGCTCCCGATCCTTCTTTGGCGTCCGCAGTCCAAACTATCAGACATTTTCTCGATTGTCTCTGTGAGGCCACGACAGCTTCTTGGCGCTCCACGCAGACAGGGAGCCACCGTGGAGGTTCCAGCCAGCGGTGAAGGCCTTACTGATCCAGCTGTTCTTCGCTTCCTCCAGATCTTTGGCCAGGATTCCTTTCTCATGCTCCAGCTCCTGTTAGCCAAGTTGAAAAAAAAAAAAAAACAGGCGGGAAAATGTGAACCTCACTTTGTAATGAGTTATTCTCAGTGCATGTTTGTATGTAATATAGTCTGGATTTTTAAGTTTAATAAAAGATGACGAAACACCTTAAATTTAGCACCAAAAGTAATAATGTGCTTCACGCTAATCACTCCTTGGACGTGGTTCTTTCACCACAAGCGTCTGGGGAATTCTGTCCTATTTCTATCTTCACTCAGGCCTACACGAGAGATAAAATTGGGCAGATAGTTGCAATAATAAGCTTCTTAGATGAGTTGTCTGATTGAATACATTCCTAGGAAAGTACCCACAAGTACAGGCGTTCTGCTGTGTTTAAAGTTTCATTTACATTTTCTTAAGTGACGACACGTGATTAGCTGGAAGTTGAAGACTTCCCAAATTTGTTTGTCCAAATACTTTATGTATGTATGTATGTATGTATGTATGTATGTATGTATGTATATCTCACCTGGATCTTGCACTTGGATTCCACCATCTGGAGTTTGGTCTGGGCCAAGTCCTGTTCCAGCTCCCTAATCTGAGCTTTGAGAGACTCCTTCTCCTCGTCGTCCCTCCTCTGCTCTGCCTTTTTGAGACTTTCGCTGTCCTCACTCTGGCCTGGGTCAGGCATCTCGTGGCTCTCTGTCGCTGCCGGCTCCTGAGCTGTGACGGACGGTTTATCTGAATCCACCACGCGTTGACAGCGAGAGCAAGCCTTCACTGTGGTCTGCAAAGGAGGAGGAAGAGCGTCAGCATCTTCTCAGATATAAAAACCACTGACCACCTGCTGTCATGAATGAACCCTAATGAGAAAGTTAAACAACTGAGGTTTAGCAGATTAACAGATCTTTAGGAAAAGATGTTCAACACGGAGAGATAAAAGCGGGAACGATGACAGTAGAAGTCTACAGGAAAGATTCCCATTCACACCTTGAGTAAATCCAGCTCTTCTCTGTGGGCGGCCTGCTGTCTCTCCAGACGGTTCGTCAGCTGAGAGCAGATCTGAACAGAAGAGCATCAACATCATTAAGACTTCTTACTTAACAAATCATTTATGGAGCGCACAGTAAGTCCTGTTGATCTGTACCTGCTTGTAGTCCGCGATGATACCCGACGACCTTTTGACGTCCTGCTCGGCCTTCTCCAGCTCTCTCCGAAGAACTTCCTTCAACTATAAAGAGAATAAAAAATATCTCTTCGGTCATGCATGTCAGCGATTACATTAAAGCTATACCGTCATCAGACACATGACAAATCTAACCATGGCAGCTTCTTCCTCTTTGCCTCGCTTCTCCTCTTCTGTGGCCTGAAGTCGATGTCTGCTGTGCAGAAGGTCTTTGGTGAGCTCATCCACTCTGTCCTCTGCCTGAAAATGATTCATTTCTATTTGAGTTTTCATTTCTGTGTCATTAATACAGCTATTTATACACACTGCTTTTTTCATGTTCAGAACAACCAGGCTTCTGTCTAGCCATTCATGAAATGGCAGTATTAATTCAAGTTTGTATTTATATTTTTTTTAGATAAATGACTGCATGCTTAGCTCTGCTGGCCTTTTTATTGGAGTCTTTTTTTAAAAAGAAGTTTAAGCAAAGACTAGTTGACATTTTGAGCGCACCTGCACAGTTTCTATTCTAATACTGGGAAATGTTAAAAGTTTTATTAAGGTTACTCGTCTCCTGAGAGGCTCCTCCAGATTTTAGAGTTTTCCGAGACCTTCGGCAGGTGAGTTTGCATTTTTTAAATTAAACCCTTTCACCCTTCTCTGCGAAGGACAGCAGCTAATCGCACCTTGTCCAGAGCTTTCCTCAGGGCGACCTTACTCGTGATCAGTCTGTGGGCAAGGTTGTCGTTCTCCTGCTCCAGACGGAGGCTGGCCTGCTGGAGCTCACGGTTTTCCCTCTGCAAAACAAGACAGAGAAATCTATCAGGGTCTGCAGCACACGGCAGAATACAAACTCTGGAAATCAGGTCATTTTTAAAAAAAAAAAAAAAAAATAGAAAGAGAGAGAAACATGAAACTTTTAGATTTATAAAGTTTGGATAAAGTTGAGGTTCAAATACAGAAAGTGGATTCAAACTTGTAGGAAATGAACGATTTCTGACCAGGTATTTGTCCAAAGGGTCTTCATCATCCATTATTTGAAGCAGGCTTTCCCTCAGTTTAGCTTTCTTCGTTGGGACCTGAGGAGGGGGGGGTAAGAGAGTTGAGGCTTAATAAAATACAGTAATGTCATACGTTGATGGAGGTGGAGAAAGGAGTCTCCGCCAAAACAGAGCTGGTGCCGGATGCTGCATGGGCGCAACAAATCAAGAACAGGCCCTTAAAAAAAGAAATCGCGATAAGAGATAAGATAGAGCTGAGCACATGGGGGAATGATAATTTAGGATACACAAGGGAATAATAGACGAGGGTGGAAGGGAGGATTCTTTTTAAAGCCTGAAATGACTCGTTTCCATATCTCAAATATCTAAAACGAGCAATCAGAATGACTGTCTTGTATTTTGAATCACATATTTGTCATGCGTGTTTGGTTTTGTGGTGTGTAGTCAGTACAGGAAGTTTTGTGCACAGAGTTTGATTGTTTTTCTGGTTCAGTCTAACTTTCAAGTGACTTTAACAAAGCTCCATCCATTAATAAGCAAAGAAGTTTTATGTCTGCAGGAGAAAATCTGTCGTTTTTAGTTTGAAATCCTCAACTTTACAATTCCCTCGTCAATACTAGGGTCATGCAATGGCTTTGGATCTAATTATTAATGTTTAATTCCTTAGTAATGGTGCTCTGAGAGTGACTCTACATTAAGAGGAATCTGATGCAACTGAATGCATCCATGCAAAAGTGGATCTTACTGTGAATTTAGGTCCTGTGTCAGCCACCAGACAGGCCAGGATCTCCTCTTCACTCATCTGCTCCATGACACTGGCATCGTACGCCATCATGACGGACACCTCCTCCATCATCTTGCCCAGAACTTAGACAGTCACCACCTCCGCAGGTGGAAGCTTCAAATTTCAAACGCGGGAAACCGAGATAACCCACCAGGAGCGTTGGGACACGCCGTCAGTGTCCCTTGTGTGAATCAGAGAGATGTGAAGCGAGCTCAGAGAGGTGCAGCCGTCTTGTTTTTACTTGTGACGATGCATGCGAAGAAACTAGTCCAGCATGTGAGTGTAAACAGAAAATATCAGGACAAAGTCCAAGTTGTCCCGACGCAAGGAAACTCTGCTTTGTGGTCCAAAGGTGAATAACAGAGAGAGATACTCCGACAGGTAAAGCGTAGTCTACACTTCACCATGTAACAAGCAGCCACATACGCACAGTGACAGGTGAAGGAGTGTGTGTTACAGGTAAATGGGCAGTAACAGGCTCAACAGGGTTTATATGAGACCTGAGAGCGTGTGTGTGTGAAGGAGCGACAGTCTTAAGACACACCCACTACAGTGCTCACCTTTCTTATCACCTCACCTGCCTCGTCTCTCTCTCTCTCTCTCTCTCTCTCTCACACACACACACAAACAAAAACAAACTGTGATCCCCTCCTCTCGAGTCAGCTGCTCGAATCTGATTTATTTGGCGATAATGAGCTCCCACAATATTTTTTTTTCCTGTAATCACAGGCGCTCGTTTTCATCATCCATCTTCCTCTCGTTCCTTTTTTGTTCACACTCTTACACTTAGCTGGCACAGATGCTGTGCGAACCTGCCAGACTGCCGACTAGTAAATGATGTGGTATTTGTGATATTTCACCCCGGGGTGTTAGCGTTATACAGGCCCGTCGTTCTATTATTGTCATGGGCTGGGCCTGCCTGACAGGAGAGCAAACGAGTCCAGCAGGTAAAGTGAAAGAAAGCATGGATGTAGGATAACAAAGAGGATCCAGCACCTCCACCCGTAAAATGACACCAGTCCTAACTTTCGTTTGCAGTTTCTTGATTTCGTCCTGAAATCTCTCATTCATTGTTTTTTCCTGATGACAGTTAAGTTTCATTTCCCTTTTTCTTTAAGCTTCAGCGGCTATCTCTCATTACTGTGTTTTTTTTTTTTTCTTCCTGCTTTTCGGTGCTTTTCCTTTTTCTTACCAGAAACCAGCGATTACAACACCCCGTGCATCCACTATCTGAGTCACTTTAACTGAACACCAACCAGAAAAAGTCCAGACAGATATAAACATTTATTGCTCCTCAAAAACAAGGAACATTTTGTGAAATTTGGTGGATTTTTTTTTCTCACTGTATCAGGCTATACCAAAACTTACAGAAAGTTATCTGAAAAATACAATTTTCAACAGTCAGAACGAGAAAAGGGAACTGAAAAAAACAACAAAACAACAGGTCGGCTCTGATACAGCAGTGGTGCAACAAACACAGAACCGGTGAGCACAAAAACTAAGCCCCGTTCACCAAACTATGTTGAGTGAGTATATTGGCTATGTGGCAGTGAACACCAGTGCTGAGTGAACATTCAAATAAAAAAAGTTTTACAGATATAATTTAGCACATACTTCTGGACAACAAGGGGAACATGTGAGGTGAGGGAAAGTAAGGAGACGTGATCATGAAGCTCAGTGGAAACAACGTGAGAACACACTGGATAAAATATCTTCAATAAATCTGTTTAAATATCGTCGTATTTTTCACAATTTGTCACATTTTTGCTAAATTTAAGGATCGTTTCAAAGTGGATTTCCCATTTCAAATGTACATTTCCATTCTCTTCCCTTTGCCTTCCTCTTTTGTGTTATAACCGGCAGAAATACGGAGGGAAGATGGAAGAATATGGAAAGAATATGGAAAACTCACATTAAAACTCAGTAAAACACACTTAAACCCTGACGTCCCCCACAAAAATTACAATACTCCTTAAAAATATATAGATTCAGGCATATAATGTGGAATAACACTGCATCTTGTTACCGTACTGTATAGCAGATATAATGGCTTATAAGATACAAAACTTAAGCTTTGAGAGCAACAGAGTGTGGCACATGATCCTAAGTATCGCGTTTCTGCCCCTCTAAAATCTGCAGATGTTTCCTGTGTTTTCACCCATTTCAGTCTGCAGACTTAGATAACGTACATGGAAGACACTGTAGAACCAACCTCATCAGTAGTTTCAGTTTCGGTACAAAGAAGTGAAAATACGAGCAAATTATATTCAGACTTTGTCTGGCAGACGATAGCTGAACTCCTTCAAATAGTTTCTGCGCCGGAATTGCTTAGAAACTTATAACTGCTGTTTTATTTGAACAAAAACAGTTTAAGCTCTGTTAGAAGTTTCTGTAGTTGGCAAACGGCGACGCCTGATAGAAAAACTGTTAGCCCTCTTGTACAGTGAGCTGGAGGCGACGGGAGGAGGAGGAGGAGGAGGGGGTTTCTCAGGCGGGCGGGGGGAGGGGAGGACATAAACAATGCAGGAGAGGAATAACAGAAACTGAAGATGGGCCTTTTCAGACTCTGTATCACATAAGCAGATATATTCAGGCTGTAAAGATCAAGCTGACTCTATAATTCTCCAAATGTCAACATCCCAGCTCGCTTATTTTATTTTAGGTTATGCAGAAATTAAAAAACAAAACAAACAAACAAAAAAAACAAAACAGATCCATCTCTGGCTGAACCCGTCCTGGGCATGGACTTAAAAATCTTATCAAAGGTGCTTCACAAAGGCAAATCAATGTATTCATCAGTGTTAGGGAAGTTTGCCATAATCACTAATATCTAATCAATTATCTTTTCTTAGCTTTCAGCCTTTTGGCAGAGATCGAGCTGAATTTGAGTCCTACAACTTTCTAATTTATTTTTATTATCAGTGAACTAACAGCAGGTGGAGCAAGAGCAGACATTTTGCTTTATTTTGCAGGTCTGTAATTTACAGATCATTTCTTAATACTTTCCCCACTAAGATTCCTGAAAGATCTATGTAATTTAATGCTAATTAAAAGGAAACAGAGACTTTATTAAATTACACTTCTGCAGTAACATAGAGCGTATATACTAATATATGGAGTTACCAGTAATAATCAATAAATATCAGAGTCTGTGTTTAAGGTGAGTTTCCTATTTTTCCTGTGATTAGTATTAAATTACATAGTTTCATCCAGAAAACTTAAATTATTTGTTACATTTTTTTGTTTTATTTAACAGATTTTATTCAAATTTTTTTGGGTTGTGCGCTTCAGTTATTTAAAATAAGATTTCATGAGAAAAAAATCTGTATTTTTTTAAATATTATATATATAATGATTCATTGGAAACATGGCTTATGGGAACTGCTTAAAATTTGCATTCCTAGCACCTACGAGAAAATTTACTTGGCTGTCCGAGGACCCTTTTTATATTCACACTTTAGCACATGGTCACGTGTCGCTGACCGCCTTCAAATGTGGCTTGAATCGCTGCATCAATCCAGGCACGTTCACATAAATTTAGACTGGATCATCGCACCTGAGATCCGAAAGACACATTGTAATTCTGCGTGTGATTTGGCCCCATGTAAAGAGTGCTGTACCATTTTACTGCTGGTAACACACTGCTTCATGCTGCTGTCTGCAGCTCCCCCGTGGGCTCTGTCCAAGGATTTGTTTCCCACACAGAGGCTCTTGTCAGTGGGCTCGGTTTATGAGTCACTCCCATGGATGAACGAGTCTGGAATCTGTGGCAGAAGTGAGCATGTGCAGTGATGTGGGTGTGTGTGTAACTGTGCTGTATTGTGATCCATCACCTGAATGTAGTCCCAGACAAAAAGGGCATGTGCTAGATGCGTAAATGCCAGGTGTGTGTAAGTATGTCATAATGTTTTTCCCTCGTGTGTGTGAGTGTGGGTCAGACCTGGGTGCTGTAGGGACGTGGTGGGGGAGGAAACATGTCCGTGGGGCTGTAGTAACTCAGAGGGGACGAGCCCTGCGGGTTGACAGACAGCGGAAGAGAGACAGACGGGTTCTCGTAGTAGGTGTGGAAGCCCAGACGCTCCCCTCCATTGCGCATGTTGTCTGTGAGTCCAGAGCGGAGGGGGTACGGGGAACAGGTGGGGCAGTGGTTGTGGTGAGAACCCGTGTCCAGCTGATCCAGAGAGACGGGGCTGATAGCCGCTCCGTCCATGGCGAGGGCGTTGCAGGCATTGCAGGGAAAGTGAGAGAGAGGGTCCGCTCCCGCCACGGAGCCCATGTCCACCTCAGAATCATTCTTCTTACAGCAGTAATACTGCAGAGGGTTGACAAGGAAGAGACAGAGGGGGCAGAGAGAGAGACGCAGGTTGTGAATATCGAGGCTTGTTTGCTTTCTTGCCAAGATTAAGATGAGAGGATTGATGTCACCCTCAAAGCTAGAGGCGCCAATTAGCCTAGCTTAGCATAAAGACTGGAAACAGAGGGAAACAGCTAGCCTGGTTCTCAGCAAAATTAAAGAAAATATCTACAAACAGCTCCTTAAGTAACATTTTTCTATTTAGTTTGTTTTTTCATACATAAACAGCATAAAACAACAACAGTTTTGGTATAACTGTACAGTCTTTACATTCACAGTGAGGCTGCAGTAGTGCAAATAGTTACACTACCCTTTTTTACATTACTGTCTGTTAAACAAACAGGATAAAATATGTTAACCAGTGACCTTTGCCAGAAGGCAGATTTTTGGACGTTGGAGTTAAGCTAATCACCTCCAGGCTCAAGCTTAAATTTACTCCAACATAGCAACTTGTTTTTTTGTCTGTTTGTAATGTAAATAAGAGTTAGTGTTTCTGTATACATAAGGCCTTTAAAGAAGCGAGTTTGCTGGAAATACTAATGCATTTTTATTTAATTGTACACAAATACCTTTAAAGGTTACAAGTGCAATCATTAGAGGGAAATGTAGCTACACGGTTTCTAAACAACAAATTTCACGGATCACTGAGCTCGCAGGACGTCCCTGAAGCTTTATTGAAATAGTTTAGACTTATTTTAATTTTAAAAATCCGAAGCACACAAAGTGACAGTGATACCTGGAGTCTACAGTAACAGAGCACTGCGACGATGCACAGCAGTATCACTCCGGCGAGAATTCCTCCGGATATAACAATAGTTCCCGCTGACATTCGACCAGCTCTCCATCAAACCCTTCGGAGGGAGAGAGAGAGAGAGAGAGGGGGGAAAAAAGAGAAAGAGCTGATCAGACATCTGGACTTCAGTAGAGCTAAAAAGTTAAAATGTTCTGCAAAATATTCAGCATACTTACGTCCAACAAAGGTTTCTATAATGCCTGCAAAGATAACCAATGTAGGCTGAATTAGTAAATTCATGTTAACACCATGATGTAACCTCAACTGACGAAACATGTTGTAACTTATCATGCGGCCGTTATCAGATCAGACAGCTGGGGTAGTTTGAGGCCTCGTGGATACAGATGAATGAGAAATTAAAGGGAGAACCAACGAGGGCCTACAGAACAAAGTCTGGTGCTCACTTACACTGAAGTCTCTAAAACTCTACAGAAGCTGCTCATCACAGTTTGACTGCATTTGCATCACAACGCTCAGACAGTGTTTCGAAGGCTAAGACATCAGGATGTTCTGAGAGCTGCAAAATCTCTCAGTTAGTGAAAGTATCAACAAACCGCCGGCTACAAAGCGTCTGTATCTGCACAAATATTAACACTAATTTAATAATAACAAACCGCTACAAGCAGAGCACACCGCAGAAGTACACTGTAAAAAAGGTTAAAAAACTGGCAACTGTGGTTGCCAGAATTTTACTGTATTAAATATGTTATAACATTCTCTAATATCACAGTAATAGGATATTAGTACTGTTGATTTCACGTATATAGTTGGCGTTTTATTCCATATTTTGTTTTTTTACTGTGAAAAACTGCCAAGCCATGACGGTAAAAAACTGTAAAATATGCCATTCTATATATTACAGTGTTTTACTGTACAAACAGCGTCTAATATAAAATACTTCCTTATTCTGTATAAAAACCGAAAGTGTTGAATAAATATAGGTATACAGGAAAACACAGTCATACTTCACGGCATATTTTACAGTCTTTTACTGTCAGTGTTTGACAGTTTTTACAGTGTAGCTGATTTGGGACGTTAAATGATGTTGCCACAAAGTTTAGCAGTGAGAGTAACCAAGTTTCAATAACAAAAGGTTTTTCTGTTCTTCTGCATGAAGGCAGCATAACTTCAGGGCTTTGAGCCGGAGGCAATTAGCCTAGCCTAGCTTAGCAAGTGCAAGACTGGAACAAGAGGGAAACAGCTAGGCTAATTAAAAAAAATATGCCTGTATAGCTCAATAATATGTTACATTATATTTAATCCATTCACAAATAGGCTGTTGTTCAACCATTTCTTGCAGAACAACCATGCACATTTCCGGGTGGTCACAGTGGGAATGATTGCGGCTACAGACAGAGACAATCGCTACAGAAGTGCTGAGCAGAAATTGTGAATATACTAATATACTAAGTTGCTAGAGTTGCTTGTAGGTATATTTTTGAACAGCAGCTAGCTGTTTCCCTCTGTTTCCAGTCTTTATGCTAAGTTAAGCTAATCGCCTCCAGTCTACAACTCTGTAAACACACAGACATGAGAGTGGCATCAATTTTCTCATCTAACCCACAGAAAGACAACAAATAAGTCTATTTCCCCCAAATTTTGAACCGTTTCTTTAATTTGTTATCCTTCTTGTAGCTACATGTTTTCTTTGCGATGAGTTTCGAGGAAAAAAAAAACTTTGACCCCCTTGCAGCAGCAGCAGCAGCAGCATCTGAGCTCTAATAGAGGTGATGGACACTTACATTAGAAGACAGCGGGAGATGCAGCGATGGAGGAGTGTGAGATGGTAGGAAACCATGACAGGCCCGCGGAGTGTTACTCTCAAAACCTCCTGCAGGAAAAGAAAGAGGCTTCTGTCAAGAGAATATGAAACACATATAAAGCTGCAGTTAATTGTCATGGATTCATCTGTTTTGTCTGATTAACCAAGTGATTGATATAAAATGAAAATAACGACTGAGGACAGTTACAAGTTATTCTTAAGTGATGTTTTTAGTTTGATGCCACAGCAGAAAAACCCTGAAGTATTTCATTTCTAAGGATATGAGACAGAGAAAAAAGCAGCAAATCTTCAAATTTGTGAAGCTAAAATGTGATTTTAACATCAGAAATCTATGAACAATGTCTGATTAATCAACCACTAGCATATAAATCACACCTACTGTCGACATGGAATGTGATTTCACAATAAAATCCACATATGTGGGCGTAAATGGCGCATGATTGGACTCATTTAGAGGGAATGTTAAAAGCTCCATGTAGGAAATGTGAGTGAATTCCAACAGGACCACTTTGGATGGCAAACAGATACTGAGGATGTCGACGGATTAGCATATTGAATGCGGGCAGCACCTACTGCGAGCGCTTGCCATATGGCCAGTATGTCGTATGCATATGTGCAGTACAGTTTCAGCATACTAAATGTGATTCGTGCGTGGATCTCCCGTCAGTGTGACTGATTGAAAAAGCACCTCTTGAGTAATCGTCACAGGATCTCCTGCTTTCAGTCAAACCACACATATAACATAATGTTTCGATGGGAGCAGAGCGACGTAAGATATCTGACACATATACAGAAACGCTGGCAGATTACAGTCAAGCGTTCGAGCTGCATTGCAGGTAAATAATCTTAGATGAATAGCTCAGGTGGAAGAATTGTGTAAATGAAAAGAAATCATGTACAGGCTAGCTTTAAATCGACTGTATAAACAGGTCTGTGTGACAGAAAGCAGTAAGCGTGTCTACTTGAATAGATATAAGAGTGTGTATGTCTTTATGTTTGTGTGTGGGTGGCTTGATTTCTCTCTACCGGCAGCCGCAAACACAACATCTAAATATTAACACAGTAAAAGAGAGAATGACCTTTTCTATTAGTCTATGAATGCCTGATTTTGACATTAATTTAGACAAATTTTAAATGGTTGACTTCTTCATTCTAAGCACTGCCATTATAGTAATTACAACACCAGGCGAATTTGTTTATCTACTGTTCAAGTTGATTAACTAAAACATCCGGATATTTCTCGGCGGAGGAACAACATTTAATTATACCAATTAAATTGATGGAAAAAATGTCAAGCTTCTTTCTCATTACTGGTGAATTAATGTAATTTTCCAAAAGCTATGAGCCTCCCGAGGCTGTAATTTGCAGTGGATTTTTAGTCTTATTGCCTAATGAAATGGTTTAAACAGCACTTGTCTGGCACTTGCTGCATTGTCATAAGTTGACAAATCTAAGCCAGAGGGTTAAAACAGATGCTAGCGTAAGGTTGGATGGTTTTGGTCTGCTGCCTGATTGTGGAGCCACATGTTACCCCACTTTACCTAGAGTCGAATCCAGCCAGACGGTTCTCTCCTGTGTCTCTTTTGCTTTTTTTCGAAGGCTGGACGGGAACAAAAATTCAAGGTGAGTGGGCTGCACCCCTTAAGAATTGTGACTGTTATCATAAATCTTAACACTGAATGAACATGAATCTCTGGTGTGTGTGTGTGTGTGTGTGTGTGTGTGTGTGTTGAGCAAGTGAGCGCTCCCTCCCAGACAGCTCACTCGATGCAGTATCTTCCATTGCGTCATCGTACTAAATTATATACACCGCGGGCCACGATAATGTCGTTAAAAGCGATGTCTCTCCTGCTCCCGTTTTCTCCATCTCCTCCCTTCTCTAGCTCACTACTTCATGTCTTTTCGGCCCTCTTTTTTTTTGCTGCCTCTCATTCATTTCTCTTCTTTTAGCCAATCTTCCTCTTTCGCCACACAGTACATCACTCCCCTCCTGCTATTCCCCTCGGCTTTCATGGCATGATAAGACTTGTGCTACACTTTATGCAGAAATGACAGTCTCTAGACAAAAAAGTGGAATCTTTCTAGAACCAAAAATAAGTGATTTTGACTAACATGCAACCAAATTATGGTCAGTAAGGGAGCGCTGGGGTAAAGCTTCAGATTAGAGAGTTTCCAACAGACTGGAGAGACAAAGACGCCAAGTGACAGAGGACGGGAGATTCAACTCTAATGCTGTCAGAGTATCTTATCCAGCACGGTTCATATGTGAGTCTCAGCGGGGTCAGAGCTGTCTGATTCGACTGGGAAACACAAATCCGAGCAAACACATACACATATAACAACCCTTAGATCACAAAACAACCCTGTGCCCTGAGAGGAGTTAGAGGATCTGACAGAAATCCTGTCAGCTGCTGACTTGGACGAGCAACAGGGATGAAGTGGGATGAGTTGACGGTCTCAGAAGATTTCCACAACATGAAACCAACTTAAAGTAATTAAGTGTACCACTCCCGGGTGACCAGCAGACTCCAGTTTAGATGTGTGTGTGTGTCAAACGAGTAAAGGATTCAGCTCTTCACTGTACAAGATAAATGTGTATCCCTGAGATTTGCAGGGATTTTGACTGAAGTACAAAAGCAACGCTAAGTGGACTGTTGTTTGAGAGAGAGAGAGAGAGAGAGAGAGAGAGGGGCTCAGTGAGAGAGTAAAAAGTATTTTACTGTTCGTTTGCTGCGCATCCATTCATGTTTTTATGTGCATTTTCAATTCGCACAAAAAACCTTGGGATGAAAAGTACAAGAAGATGCACGGCGAAGGTTGGAAAAGCTGAAGCATCGATAAAACGCAACAGTGTGTCATGGAAATAGACATGGAAAAAAACATGGAAACTGTGGAGTGATGGGAAGACTGTCATTCTTTAAATGAATGTGTGTTTTTTTGTTTTATGTCTTCTAGATTGTTTTCCACCATTTGAGGTTTCTTGTGCATCGTTGGATCGCGATCTCTTCTTCTGTGGTTTAACGGCATCTGACAGGAGAATTAACACCACCAACTGTTTATCACGAGGCGATTCACTTCAGACCTTTCCAAAGTGGTTGGAAAGGGATTAAAATGTGTGCCACATATGTGACCCCGCAGTTGGAACATTTCCAAAGGTTAGATGGACATAAGACAAGCCCTGGCAGTGATGGAGTGCAGGGTGTATGCAGGTATACAGAGTATACTTATTTTTCAGTTGTCACTGGGTACACACAGTTCTAAATCCTTTCATCAGTGATGTTCTGGAGCTGAATCTTTTTTCCATAAGATGGCAAAGACATGACACATATATCCGATTTAAGGAATACTTAAACACTTAAAATGAAGAATTCAGAGTTGTATACAGAATTTACTTCAATATCCGCACTTCTTCTGTGGCTAATGTTGATTTCATCATCGTCCTGACTCCCTGAGGTCGAGCAGCAGATTTATACTACTGGCCCATTTTTCGGTGAGCTAAATATGATACAGTAGTCTTACTTGTCAGTGTTTAATAATTTTGTTGGACATGATGCTTTAATAAACATTTGTGCTGTAAATTAAGAGTCACTTCTCCAGGCACCTTCACATACACGTACACAACTGACCCCTAGTTTAAATCAACAAAAGATGACCACCGGCATCTGCACAGGTTTGATTCCAGCATGCGGCCATCTGCTGTATGTCATATCCTGTCTGCCAGCTCTCTCCTGTCATCTTCATCTGTCATTGTCAAAAAGAGGAATAACAAGCCAGAAAAAAAAGACTTAAGGATAAAGAAAATATCATATCTGAGTAAAGGGAACTCCAATAACAGAGTTTACCATTCAACAGCCAGCTAAAGCTACAGTTCACACTTGAAACCTCATAATATGGTCAGTAGTTTAAGTCATCGCTTCTTCTCCACAGCAATGGGAACTGTCGGAAAAGTCGGAATAATCTGAACTTTGAGCGCATTAACCGACGAGGGTAGTGTTTTGCCTAGTTCAGTGTCACTGCTCTGCCCATAAGAAAACAACAGCACAGCTAGAGCCAAGCAGTGACCTCCGTTCAATTCCTCAAGCGGCCACTTGAGGCTGGCTCCAGAACGAGTCAACCTCCATAAGCACCAATATTAAAATGCCAGCAGGCGGAAAACGTTGGCGGCAGCCAGAGCCACATATTGTGAGCTTCAAAACGATTCTTCTGATTTTACCACTGATCATAAATATTTTAATGATTACAGTAATGTATCTGTGCAAAAATGTGAAACATTATCTGATTCCAGATTCTCAAATGTGAGCCCTTCATGCTTTTGTTTGCCAGGTATGATGATGAGGTATGATTAGCTTTAAAGTTTGCAGTGTTGGTCAGATTAAACAAGCAATTTGACTCTTAATCAATATGATCATCACAGCATTAAGAGCCATTTAAAAATTCAATAAATAAATAATAAAATTAAAACCTCTCACGTAAACCAGATGGAAACATTTATTATAGGACTGAAATGAACTTTTAAATGAGAATATACTGCAAAATTGCTCCTGCTACTTCACAGTTCAGTTAAGAAAGAAGTGTTTGTTTGAACATCAGCTCGACTGCTTTTTGTGGTTTTGTACGTTTGCTGTATCGTGAAAGTAAAATTTCCTTGTTAATGCTGTGTGACGTTCATTTTAATCGTATCATCCAAACATATCTCTTTCTCTTTCACACTCAAAATCAGTTGATTGGTGCGATGATTATACCTTTGTTCATCATCTAGTTTCGACCCTCGGATTGTTAGAAATGTTGAGAAGGGTGGAGAGGTTTCACCCTCCGCTTGCAGAGCTATATTTAGCAGTTTTGTCATCTCTTGACACAGTGAAAAGCAGGAGATGAGAGGCAGCTGAGAGAGGTGTCATATTTTAATTCGTTTTCTCTGTGGGAAACGAAACGATCCTTGCAGTCAGCTATATGCCAACGCACGCAAGACACACAAGAGCTAACACACGTCCAGCGCACACTCTTACACAACCAAACACATCCCTAATCGAAAGCTGGAGAGGTAAGAACGCTGCTCTCCTCTGAAGTTTCCACGTGGGATGATGTGGTGCTGATTTGCGTTTTGAAATTAAGAGGTTTTTCTCCCATGTGAGGTCTGACTGAAGCACGAAAATTAGAGAAGCTTTGAAAGGGAAATTTAATTAGCAGCTAAACTTTATCTACAAGTTAAACGAATAGTTTGGGACAGTTTGGGAAATCTGCTTTTTTGCTTTCTTGCTGGGAGTTAAATGGGAAGATACCACTGTTATATGTTCAATATGAAGCTGGAGCCAAGTGGCAACCTCCATGGCTGTGAAGTGAAGTCCATTCTTTATACTTTATAGTATACAGTGGCTGGAGCCAGCAGTTGCTTAGCTTAGCTTAGCATAAAGACTGGAAAATAAGGGATGAATCTAGGTAACAAACTCTTTTATCCTTTGATCAGCAACAACACGTTGCAGTTTCATGTGGGTTTAGGTGCTGGACTCCTCATTCTAGTTAAAAAACGTCAGAAAATAGTGAGAAATGTTCATCACACGTTCCTTGAACCCAAAACAATGTTTTATTTTGTCCCAACACTTTAAAACTCATTAACAAACACAGAGAAAAGAAGCAAATCATCATATTTCAAGAACCCAGAAGCAAGTGCTTGGCATTTTGCTCGACAAATCGTCTTAAACAATTGACTAATTTTCTGTTCTCCACTAATTGTTGCAGCCTCTGATTAAATTCTGTTTCATATTCCCTAAAATGTCTGCTGGCTGATTGCGCTAATCATTTTTATTTTTTATGTCTTATTATCTTGTGTCATTACAGATAAAAAGAGAGAATACTAGAGCGGCAGTGTGGGATGTGTTAAAACTATTTAAAAAATGATCTGCGTTTCATTTAAAGCTCCCGTTTAAGAAAACATTTAGATGGAGTCATTACAGCACGGGGCTGAGTTTTAACTCATTTCGAAGGGAAGAAACTGAGAAGCTGCGAGATGATTTCACAACAGGAGACAGATGGGAAACGAAGCGCTTACGCAGGGAGAGGTGAAGCGAGAGGGTTGCAAGCACCTGAGTGGCTCCTTGATATCTCCATTCTTAAATAATGATATGAATATTTCGTTGAGGTGGCCTCTAACTTTGCGCTGGAAATCACAGCGAGTGCCTGCAATTTTAAAGCCCTCGGGCTTCAATAATTCAAGTATCATTCCTTTAACAATATTTTTCCATCACAGGGCAATTTAGCCACATAGTAAAAATCGGGACTTTTCTGCCTCGTCCGCCTCTGAAAGCACTCATCTCAGCGTGTGAGGAGAGGAACACATCCACATCTAGGACGGAGACACCCACTGCTGGAGCAGGAGGGAGCAAAGAGTGTGGGGTAAAAAAGGAGGGGTGGAAAAGTGGATATTTCATTTTCAAATACCCTAAACGGAGCTCAGTCATCCGTTTTTTTGAATGCACATGACTGACAACGCATGCTCTGCTCTTCTTTTTGTATTTGAAGTGTCATAATTACATCAGTGTTATTTGTTTTGGATCATTTGTGGTTGAATAATCTGTATGTGTGGACTGAGCAGGGTGCAGAGAAACCACAGGAACCTAAATGAGCTGCAGAGAGTTCCCCCAGTTGAACACATAAAAGCTGAAACACAAGTGAACACTTTGAGTTACATGGTTCGCCCAGAGCAAGATCCCCCGAGGTGCAGAGCAGAGATCAGACACACCACACGAACAGCCCTTGTGGCAAAAGGTTTAAAGTTTCTTCCCTTTTGGCCTGTACTGGCAAACAGTGTGTGTACAGAGAGAGAAAATGAGAATAAACACACACCTTACCTGTAGAAGTCACCATCTGGGGGACGATAGCATCCTTGATTGTGCTGCAAAGCCCCCTGGGAAAACAAAGGGGGAAAAAAACAACCCAACATGACATCAGTTAACTGTGATGCGAAGGAGACGCCTCGGGCCCCAGCAGTGCATGTGGTCAGCACTGCTGCAGCTCCAGTAAATGAGCCTGTTTGTGTGTGTGTATGTGGAATAGATCTGTCTTCATTCACATCATAAATTCATTCATCACTCCTGCATTTATCCACCTCCTCAGTCTCACATGCATGTCCAGTCAGGGCTTACACTGATTAAATGCACAAAAAATATGCTTTAATTGCAGTTTAATACACCTATAACACAAAACATTAAGTATTGTGCCACATAAATCTGATTTAAGGTGGCCAAAGTGCAGATTTTATGGTGATTAAAGCGCATAAACTGTCTTTATTTCTCTTGAATGCAAACAGCTTACAGTGTGTTGAATTCTCAGTAATAAACACACCTTGAATGGATTTTCTCACCTTATTATGTTGCACATCATTGCAAGTAATGTCAAACTACGCGACCTCTCTGCAGGATCAACGTGAATTAACACTTTTCTCATACACACATAGCTCATGTTTTCACTGAGTCGGCGGCTGGGGGTCAGTTTAGCAGCTGTTACATCGCTGATTAGCCTCGTTTTCACTCAATTAAGCGGATAAATTGATACGCGGAGACGGTGCGTGGCGCACGGATGGTTGTAAAGCCAGCAGCTTGCCTTACCTTTCAGACTGAAGGAAATCTCAGCAACCTGTTTGAGAGAGCGTTTCTTTTTTTTTTTTATGTATGTAGATCTGTGGTCGATCCAGTGTCGTACGCGGCTCCACACACGCAATGAAGTCCGGTGATTTCCTCTCCAGCGCCGGGCATCAAAGACGCACGGAGCCCCTCTCCACAACCAGAACCATCACGTCATTATCCGCCGCCGTCGGTTATCCCCTCTTTCCCCCTGGTTCACTTACAGCCAGGTGCCACTGAGGGCCTGTGGGAAATCTCATGGCATCCTCCTCCTCCTCCTCCTCCTCCTCCCCCTCCTCCTCCTCCTCTTGTGTGAAGCGCTGGAGACGGATGAGACGAGACGGCACTCCGGCTGTTGAGTGTCATCGCTCCGCGGCGGCGTGGCCGCGTCCTCAGCGCGGTCCCCCTCCCCCGGGGGGCGGTTTGGCACCCGCTGCCGCCGGTCCCGGTGGGGCGGGGTTCGAAGAGCAACAAGGGGTGGTGGGTGTCAGCTGTAAACCGTGTGATATCACTTTACCGGGAGGATGGGAGCTGGGCTGGTGGTGTTAATGGGTAAGGGGTCGTCACCATCCTGATGAAAACGTAAAATTGGTATACCAGACTGTCTTTGTTGAAGGAAACCTGCAGCACTGATCTCTCAGTTGCACCTGAATGATGGCAGAGATCTCATAATCCAACCTGTTTATACCTGCCCACCACAAATTTCATCCATTTTTTATATCCAGGCAAGAAACCTTCTCTGTGAAGGAAAAACTAAAACAAGTGAAGATACCTGTGGGATGTAAACAAGTTAAATTATTGAGACATGGTTAGAAACAGAAAATACAAAGCACAGCAGACAAACAAAGTTAAATTTCATCATTTTTTCACTGACAGTCAGGCTCTAGTTTGCATTAAAGCAACTTTTCTACCATAAAATAACCCATAAAAATGACCTGTAATCAGGGGAACGGTGTCTCTGTCATCCTGCACTATGTAACTATTGAGAAGTAAGTCACACACCAACAGCTATTTCACAGATTTTGGTGAAACTGGATCATATTTTATGGAGAAAATGTTTTCTAGGTTTCCCCTCTGATGTCCTCCGGCTGCTGCTCGGCATCAGCTCTCTCAATTTGTTAGCTGTGCTGCACAAACTGTGAGATCAGAGCAGCGAGGCAGTGTTAGTGTTAGAAACCACACGAAGGTTTTTAGGCCCAGGGCGCAGGCGAATGCTGATGCAGAGGCAGGGCTGATGTCGTGCCAGAACCGGAGCTGGGGGCGGGGGGAGCAGGCAATGTAACCGGGCTCATCTATGGACATAATGACAGAGGAGAAGTGACTACAGCTGATGTTGACAGAGGAAGCTCAGGGAGTAAATGAGGAAGTGAGTAAGTGATATCACACTCTCAGACTTGTGGTGCTAAACTTTATACAATGTTGCTTCAACGGCGTGATCTCGCTCACACTTTCGCATCTGAAGCTGCCCAGTACAACTAACCACTGATGTGCAGGTCACTGAGCAGCTTCACTGGAGCAGTCGGGGGGGGTTAAAGGTGCTTGCTCAAGGGCACCTCGATGGTGATAACGAGGCAGGGCTGTTCTGCTGTAACAAGATGCACTTCCACTCTCGAGTAAGTACTTGTGTACATAAGTAGAAGCATTGAATAATACTCTTTACGAAGGCTTTATAAGTTGCTGTTTTGGGTGTCTGCTCAGAGGAACACTGGTGTGTTAAATGAACCATGTGCTGCTTCTTCTTTATTCATTACACCACCATTAAATAATCCGAGGCTGTTTTTGTGAATGTCCCAATATTAATACACAATACTAACTACATCTTACCACATGCTATTAAAGTCTTTGATCTGACACATTAATTGCTCTGCCCTACATTTACTCCACATGGAAGCTGTTAACTGCCTTTTTTTTTTTTTGTATGGATCGATGCTGAATTAAAAATACAATAAGACAAATAGAAAGTCTGAAGTCTTTGTAAGTTTTTAGCAGCCAACTACACTGGAAAAACTGGCAAGCAAGCCTCCGTCTACGTCTTCTCCTGGTTCCTTAGGGTGGCTGGTTTGAGTGGGAGCAGCTTTGGCTTGCACAGACTCATGGCTGGGATATCTTCCATGGAAAGTCAACCTTGTTTAGGCAGAACTTCACTGACTTCTGGCATTGTATCTTCTGCTCGCTTTGTTTAGTGCCATACAAAAGAAAAAGACATCAGCTGTCAAGCCCTATTAGCTGTAAGTAATATATTTATTAATGCTTCTGTAGAAGTTTGAGATATGTTTCTTAAAGAAGCTTTTTGATTGTCAGGTTGTGATGAATCTCTCTTGCTCAACACGGCTGTGGTCATCTCACGACTCGATTACTGTGATGTCCTCCTGACGGGCCTCACCGGCCTGCAGAGTGAAACCCTTTCAGCGGCAGCGTGCCTGGTTTCCAATCAACCGAAAAGGTCACGTGTTACCCTGCTGCTCATCAATCTCCACTGGCTACCTGTAGCAGCCCGCATTAAATTGAAAACCCTAATGCTGACTACAAAGTAGCCTTCAGCTCTGCACCCACTTACTTGAATACAGGCAAACTTGTTACACCGCGTACCACTTCAGAAAATATTAGACTCTCCAAGTAACACCGCTATCACAGACATTAAAATATAGTAGCAGTAGTTTAGCAGTAGTAGTTTTATTATTATTGACTCTCGTTGAATCCTAAACAGACCCAGTTGAAGAACCAGAGCCAATTTGGAGGAAAAGTTGTACTCCTGATCCACACTTCTCTTCCTCATACATCCCATCCGGAGACACAATTTCAGTATTTCACCTCTGCTTACTATCTAGCCGTCACAGCCCGTCATTAATCGTGGGGGTGTGTGAGTGCTTGTTTAGTTTCATTTGAAAGTTTGCAGTATTTTGATAGTATAGATTTCTCTTGTACCACTTGTGGTACGTTGTGTGCCACTGCCATACTTTGACAATGGCCTCAGTTCACTATCAGGGAAAGGCTAACAGCAGGGCAATCATCTCTTAACCTCAGATGTAGCTAAAGGATTATTTCATAAGTCTTTGTTACAATATCTTCATCTTTCTAATTCCCCACAGCTACTGGAGCCGACCATCTCAAACCACTTCTGCAAACAAGATCCATCTTGACCATAATATCCACATAATGAGGAGATTTAGCCTGGCCACATTTGTTTAAGTATAATCTTCATCCAGAAAAGTGGCTCATCTCTTTAGCATTTCTCTGCCGCTGTGTGTCTCTGGCTAAGTTAAGCTAGCTTTGTAGCAGGGGGCTGATGAAGGCAGGCCAGTGGGGAGCTCTAAGATTACCGCTCAAATTGAATAAAGGAGTCGACACATTACAGAGGCTTATATGATACACCCCACTGCACTGGTTAATTTAAAACCAGCACAACGTTACACGCCGCACGCACACATACACACACACACACAACAACATGTGTAAACCTGGACAGCCCCTCTCTTTAACACCATCTTTTCCTCCATTTACCTTCCCTCTCATTTACTCTGCTGCACGCAAACACACGCACATGGACGCACACACAAAACGACTCACAACCACTCAGCATGGCCCCTGCCTCATGACTTGAGTTCATTATTGCCTTGGCAGGGTTCCTCAGATGAAATTAGAATGACAACAGGAATGACACAGAGTGTAGCAGTGGAAAGTTTACACAGGGTGAAGTCGAGTGTGTGTGTGCGTGTGTGCGCTGAACAAATCTAATCTTCTCTGATTCATGGGCAAGCTTGTCTGCATGCATTTGTGATACACTTCCTCTTTGCGTATGTACTCAGTGTAAGAGATGGAGACAGAGAGCGAACGAGAAAGAATGGCTTCTGACAGCAGAACACAGCATGAGCCCAACTCTCTGGGACAAAGTCACAAAGCCTTTCTTAGCAGGACCACCAGTTAGTGTTGACAGCACAGCCTGAGTTCATTTACTGGCAATACTTCTTGTGACACAGTTACATATCCCAAAGGCTGAATTATGACTTTCTGATCCAGGGAGCTGGTGAGACGCTGTTTCTCTCTTTCGCACAGGCAGACAATGGGGGGAAATAATTCTCATTTTCCTCAACAGCACATGTAACAGCAGAAGATGTATTGATTAGCTGCCTCTACTACCAACTGTACTAGTTTTTGGATTATTTAAAAAAACACTCTTGGTTTGATATATCTGAAGTAGGCCACTAGTCAAGCAAATGCTATATTAAGCTAGTGGACATGGGAAACTAAGGCTAAATCAAGCAGCAACCTCCATGTCTGTGAAGTGAAGCCAGTGGGAAAGTGCCAAAAACTGCAGTTCCTCAAACGTCCACTTGAGCCTGGCTACAGATTGAGTCAGTCTCCATAAGTCCCCATGTTAAAAACTTCACAGCAGAAATAAACATGTTTACAGCCTGGTACAAAAAACAGTTTTGGTCTCTATAGCTAATTTCCCCGTTCATGACAACTGTACTGAGGGTGAATTTATATACAACTCACCTGTTCAAATTATATTAAGGCTTAAAGTTATGCATATGTAAGAGCACAGCCACTCTGACTGACAGGTGGGTGCAGCTACAACGCCTATGTTTTATACCGTCTATGTGCTCAACATGAGCATGTCAGCATGAGTCTTTTGCAGAGGAGGAAATAAAATCTCATCTGCAAGCAACAAACTATAGTCTTCTAATGGAAACCTCTTCACTAAAAAGGTGATAGTGGAACAGGAGAAGAGAAGAGAAGAGAAGAGAAGAGAAGGTGGTCAAATTGTCTCACTGTAAGCTCAAGATGAATTATGAAATCTTTTATTGGCAGTGACAGGCAAAAATTGTCTGCTGCAACCCGGCGAAGTACGGAAACAAGGAGAATATAGCCACAGTAAATCTTGTTATACTAGTAAAAACACAAACAGATTTATTTCTCTATAAACTCTTTCTTATATACATCACCTCTACAGGAGAAGGACTGAACTAATGGAAACGTCACATAAAAAAAGGCTTTTACTCTGAAGTAACTAAATTGAAGATATTAGGCCGAATGCCAGGTAGCATTACTCCAGGTTTGAAGGAGCTCTTACAGTCAGCAGTCTTCTGGAGGCCAAATAGTCTTTTAAAAGTGTTTTGATAAACACCAAAAACAGTCAAGTGCCTTCAATGACCTCTGAGCTCACCCAGATGGAAACATCACCAAAGCTGTGTGGGAAATCCCGGAGCGCTGCAGGCTCTTCTTCTTCAGGGATGTTCTCGGATCGTCATGCACACACCTCAGGTGATGTGCAGAGGCAGTGCAAAGAGGACTGAGGCTATTGATTGAATGTAGTTAATATTTGCAGGATCCGTCTTCTTAATCAAAGCTGAAGCTGTATTTCTGGTTTGGTGCAAAGTGTCCCATCTTTAATAACCTGCACTCTCCGCAGAGGTATTAAGGTAGCTAATCGACCAGCGAGGCAAAGCTCGGTTCACAATCAGCTGAATGCTAATTAGATCGGTTTGTCACCACAAAGAAAATCTCTGTGGGGCTTTACATGTTGCTACCACATACGCATAATTTGTCTTAACTTAATTCCACATTGCATGATTAAGGAGTGTAACACCAAGATTTTAGCTTGGCTTTCTTTTGTGTTTCTTTTATTGTTAATGCTGAAAAGAATATTATAAGTCCCGTTCTCGTCTTTTTACTACTACTTCCCTGCAGTTTACCTCCACAGAACACATCTCAGGAAAAAGAACTGCATATTTAGCCAACATTACTTCCAAGTTTAATATCCCTGAAATTACAGCATGTCTGAATTTACTGAAAAATCTCCCACTAAATCATGCACTATGATTCATTCTTTCGGTGTCAGTTTCCAGCTGTGGCGATGGCAATTCATGGACGAAAGTTTTCTAGACGCCTCTGACCTCAACAGGCCATTTTCACAGCAGTCAGTAGCCGTGTTACCATTCAAAACGTATCAAAGATTTTAACTGAATTTCAAGTAATTTGCTGAAAGAAAATTTGTGAATGAATGCTTGTGTCCATCCACTGCTGCTGGGAGAACATTAGGAGTTGGTTTGAGTTTGGTTAGGCGCCCGTTTTCCTGCTGGAAAACCAAAAGAAAAGGGTGCAACAAGATGGTGAGATTAAAAGAGCGCCAGTTGAAAAACTTGATAGAAATATGAGATTTTATGTACTAATGTGAGGAAGGTGTGTGGAAACACAAAAGGATGATCAGTCATGTGATGTTCGCGGCATCAGAAACAAGCGGCAACCTCCGTGTCTGTGAAATGAAGCCAACGCAAGAAGCTGCAGTTCCTTGAACGTCCACTAGAGGCTGGCTACAGAAAGAGTCAGTCTCCATAAGCGCGCATGTTAAAATGTCCAACTTTGCAGCAGAAATAGACATGTTTACAGCCTGGTACAAAAAAATGTTTCTATTATTAATTGAATCAAATAATATAAAATTATTGTCAATTTACAGAGCAAAGCCACGGATCCTCTTAACGCCCTCCGTCTCTAGTTTGTAGTTGTCCAGTTTCATGAGGCTGTGATCGTCCGAGAGGGCACAGTAGGTCATTTTATACAGTGTGGTCAAGTTTCGAAGAATGGAAATGGTTACTGTGAGGACCATCATAATCACAGATGAATACATTTGGACTCACTGAATCCACAAGAGTCTCAGCTTTTCAGTCATAACCAGATTTATGCAATTTCAATACTGTTTAGGGACCCCAGTATGCAGAAATATTCAAATGCGCCAGCCGGAAATAACACATTTATACTGTATGCAAAAATGTATGCATGATTTTTGCCCAAAGCTGCCAAATTATACAAAGACGTGTCTGCAAAGAGGAGACTCATAAAAGGCCATTTTCATTCAGATATCCTGAGGTGATGAGGTCAAGGGATTATTGCCGCCGCTTGCATACAATATTTTAGACAATAACGTGCTTCCAGCTTTGTGGCAAGGCTCAATCTTTCCTGATTTAACAAGACAATCGGGAGCAAAACTTCAGCAGAACTAACACCACACTGAAAATACTCCACTACAATTAAAAGTTCTGCAATTAAAACTTTACTTAAGTATCATCAGCAAAGGTGATGTGTTTAACTGTGATGTTTTGGGGTTAATATTGCTGCTGCATTAATGTGTATTTAGCATTTTACAGCTGTAGATGTTTCAGGTCGAGCTCATTTTAACTAGTTTATATACTGTTGGTATCATGCGACAACGATGCATCTTTTAAAAAATTGAACTTTTCATGTGTTTTCAGCTTTGAGCCAAAAGATTTTCTAGCCAATCCAAGAACGATTTTAAATAGTGTATTTCCAACCCAAAAAAGGAACACTTAATCCTTCAGTTAATCAGAAAAGCTGATTCAAAATCACCAGATTGGATTGGAGCTATGTGTTTTTCACTGGGCAGGGAGGGTATGAAAATAAACTGCACAAAATGGAAATACTCAAGTAAAGTACAAGTACCTTACATTTAGTAAATGTACTTCCACCACCGCTTACAAAGCTCGTATTCTTTCTACGGACAAGCTGGTGTAGCACACATAGAAACGGGTAGCACAGATATCTCTATACGTGAGGCCACTGCAGGTGAAGACTTTGCCAGAGTATGAAGCTTCCCTGTGGGCATATTAGTCAGGTCTGTTAACACGCTCTGCTGTGCTGGGCTCCGGATTAGTTTTTAAAATTACATTCAATAGTGCCGTGTGTCAACCAGCCTCAAGCCACGACACAATATCGTCTGCAGCAACCCTTTTCCTCGGGGAGTAGAGGGTGGAGAGTCTGTGAGTAAGGTACAATTTACACACAAATTAAACCTCTGGAAAGTAAAGAGCCAGCGCCAGCATGCAAACAGTATTGACCTCGCCTCTGAGCATGCAGCGGATTCATGTCAGAACGTCGAAATAGTGTGAACGCAAATTCATTACACCTTTAGTGTGAGCTGTTAGGAGAAAATTCATAAAAATAAACCCAATTTCAGGCTTCAAATCGCACTAGTTTGAGTGCACATTCACCGTGAAGAGGACTTAATAGGTTCAAGTGTGTTTTCTGTAGTCAGTACATTGCTTCACTCGTCACTCATCGATTTATTTCTTTGCACAGTTTCATACCATGACATGATCCAGGTCAGTTAATAACAGCAGAGCACAGCAGAGCTTCAAATCCAGCACACAGTCACTCAAATACACATTTCTGGAGTTCAAAGGACTCGGCTTTTCCGCAGTTTTCACAGTTGATTTGTGTGTGTGTGTGTTTTTTTTTTTAAAATGGTATTAATCTGAGCTCCCACACAAACAGTGGAAAGGACAGGGATTTGCAGTTGTAATAGCAGCAGCAGAGCTCAGAGAACCAAATAAATGAGAGTTTGATTCAAAGATTTTCAGTCAGTGCGGGGAGAAATAGATCCCCACACTCCCCGGGTTTCTGAGAATATAACATAATTGAGTGTGAGAAAGCAGAATAGATTATCAGTGAGCTAAAAAGAAAACTATCATCACTTCCAGGCTTTTTGCTTATGCACACGGCGTGGTTAAAATCTACAGTCGGGCTCCAGAGACAGAATCCAGGTCCAGAGCGGAGCCGAAGATGTTTCAACCTTACTTCACCTCCACATATCATATTATAAGTGCCTGCATCTGTAATGAAGCAGTCCCTGAACGTGGTTCAGTGAGAGGCAAAGCACAGCCATCTGTCTCACAGTTTATTCCAGTATCTTGTGGTAGGGGAAGAGAGGGAGCCCTCCAGTGAAAGCAGGAATGTCCATGATGGCTACAGCGCCCACCATCTTAGGTGAGGCGGGCAGGAAGGTCAGCTTGGACACCTCGCCATAGGTAGAGCCACTTATATCCTCCCCTTTGCCCTCCTCTCCTTCTCGCTTTTTACCACCACCCTCCTCATCATTCTCTTCAGCACCAAATCCCACCACCTTTGGGAGACAGGAATACATTTAGTGTGTTGCTCCACGCACACAAAAGTAAAAAGGAAAGAGCTAAACACGCTCACACATACGTAGGGGAAAATTGCTTACGTGCACGCTGAGTTTGCGGCTGTTCTGTCCTCGATGTTCTTTGTACCAGGAGACCAGCTCAGTCCTGGTCATCTGCTTCAGAGCCTCAATCTGAACACAAAGAAACACTGACGCTAACGACACTGGGAGGGCTGGATGACAGCTGTTAGCTGACTTGACATGAGGGGTCATTTAGCGTATAGCTCAGTCTCAGGACTCGGCAGCAGGTGGCAGATTTTAGCAAAATAGTTCAGATAAAGCCAGAAAATGGTAGAAAGTTTCTAGCTGTTGGACAAAGCCGAGCATTTAAGACATTTCCCTCAGAGGGTGGTGGAGACCAAACTAAAGCTAAAAAGGAGAGTTAATATTACACATGGAGGGATGGCAATGATGTTTAGTGTCCACTGCATGTGTGTATATTAGCAGTTCTTACTGTAAACCGTGTTGCTATTACATGTAAAAATATGATAAAACTGTATGTTAATGCTGTGCATGCCAGCTCATTTGCCTCCTAGTAGATGACATTAATTTAACTGTGATTACACATACTCAATTTGATAATATTAGGAGTGAGATTTGCAATAGGATCTTGTCAGGAAGGCTGTATATAAATTATGTATTTGTATAGCACTCAGAACCAGGGTTCAGGTCTATTCTGTGTGTCTGACACAAAACTGAAAAAACACAAGACAGATGTAGCCAACTAATAGAGAATGCAGTAACAGATTACTGCCTTGTAAAAGTTTATGTAAATGTGGTCAAGTTCAGTGGTTAAGATTAATGTCAGAATTGGAGGCGAGGGAATGTGTTAAAGGTCCAGCGTGTAGGATGTAGGAGCATCTAGCAGGGTGCAGAGTTGCAGATTGCAACTAACTGAATAACTCTCGTCTTTCAAGTAGGTAAGTGGGTAGGTGAATTTTTATAGAACTCACCTGTTCAAATTATATTAAGGCTTTAAGTTATGCAGCATGGCTGCTTCGACTGACAGGTAAGGTGCTGTTACAGATGGTTTGTTTGAGGCATCATTCAGCCCGACTAGGTCTGCTGATGATCCTCAACTTCGATTTTTTTAGATAAGCAGGAAGAGGCAGGACTACAAACATGGTGGCAGCTAGTGCCACATTTCTGAGCTTCAAAACAGCGCTTTAGAAACAAAGTGGATGCATGCATACATTTGTCTCTTTGGCTGAAGATGTGTGTGTTTCTGTGTGTGTGTTGTCCTCACCTCTCTGGTGAGCCTGTCAAACACATACTGCTGTGTAACCACCTCGGCCCAGTTTCTGTCCACCTCCTCCCCGAGGTGTGTGTCCTCACACTCCTTCAGCTTCACTAAAGCAGTCACCTGTGTACAAAACACACACATTTAGTACGGCGGGTTTCACCCCATCAACGCACTGTTTTGACTTCCAAGGAGTATTTGAATATTTAAAATGCAACAGCACGATCTGGATGTGCAGCCGTGGTGAGGAGATGGAACTTAAAGAACAACTTTTGACATTTCCTAAAACTTCTTGGTTATGGTGCGTTTGCTGTAACTTTTCCGTAACAATGAAAAAACTCACAAATACACAAAATAAAACACACACAGGCACAGACCTGAGTATTAAAGGCCTCCTCAGTCAGCGAATTGAGCTTCTCCCCATATGAAGCCAAGAACTCTTCAATCTTTAACTCCACCAGCTCCGTACTGAGAGAGGAAAGTTCATGAGAGGTAAGAGACATATTATAGGCTATAGGGTTTATTTGATTCTTTTAGTCATTTATCAGTTCCTCCTGCTTCTATTTTTCAGCGCCAGATAGATAAATTGTAGCTTGGGTTTGGGTGAACAGTAAGATAAATTATACCTTCGTTCTTAGAGAGCAGTTAAGATAAATTGTGTCTTGCTTTTGGGCGGATGAAGGGTTACATCTGTGTTGCGGACTCACTTGAACTTGGTGGCCTGTGTTTCCACGGTGACAGAGAACCCCAGAACGCCTGAGGTGTTTCTGCAGGTGGGGTAGACGTGATACCTGCGGAGGGGGACGTGACGAAAAGACAGCTCGGATGAGAGATGCCGAGGAGCGGATAAACAGAGAGACAGATCAAAAATAACTACACGAGAAAGAGCTTTACATTTGTCAAAAGTAAATGTGCCACCGGTCACGACTTTCTCTGCTTCTCTATAATAAAACTGGAATTCAATCATATAGAATCCGACAGGAGAGACAAAAAATCCAGCAGTTTTATTAAGTTCAGCACATGCTTGAAATGCTGGAAAGAAGGTTAGCTGTCGCCTCGCAGCCAGAAGCTTCTCCTCGTGTCTGCGTGGGTTCCCCCACAGTCCAAAGACGTGCAGGTTAACAGGGTAAGTGATGACTCTAAATTGCCCATAGGTGTGTGAATGTGAATGTGAGCATGAATGGTTGTCTCTGTGTCAGCTGCCCCCGCAACCCTGATAAGGATAAGTGGTTACGGAAGATGGATGGATAATAATTCCCAATGAAGAATCAAAGGCAGAGTTAGAGTTACTATATTATTTATGTATCCTTGTTTTGAATATATAAGCATAAAGGTAGTTAATCACAATAATAATGATAACAATAACGATACAACACATTCCAGGAAAAAAGATGTAACACAAAATGACAATTCAAATCAAAAGACTCAAGAAATAAGAGCAGAACACTGCCGATAGGTATATCAGTATATATTGGCCTATATACTCTCCAATATGAAATGAATATGATTTCTGTCTGCCTATGGTGAAAATTTAACTTAAATATTCTTTAAGAACATTATGTGTTTAAGAATGCAGCCTGAGCACCTTTGCACAGTGATATTCTTTGGTAACCAGTGAATTTTCTCCTCTTAAATTGATATCTAATATAAGATGGTCTCTAAATAAGAACATTAAAAACATAACGGGATATTCTTTGAAAAAACAAAAGCAGTAACTGAGCACTCAGTGAGTAACACTCACCCCAGAGTCTCTTTAGTCCGGAGGAAGTCAAAGCAGGGTTCCTCCATGTGCATCTGAAAGACAACAACAACAGCTGAGTCGAGCATGGAGGAATTACAGAATGGATGTAGAAAAATAAAACACAGTCCTTCAGCACTCACCACCAGCAGCTCCATCAGTGTGTGCTCCCTCAAGGCTTTGGGCCCAGACTAGATAACAAGAAGAGAAGAGAGTGAAATAGGGCGCGTAAAAAATAAACAATGCTATCCTGATATATAGAAAGTTAAAGATATGAACGATTTGATGATGGTACCTGGTAGTAAACGGTGACCTCGGAGTTGGCGTCTCCCTTATTGAGCGATTTAACTTTACAGATGTGCTGCTTTAGAGGAAGCTCCACCACTCTGAACATCACCGGCACCTCTGCTGGCAGCTTAGAGAACTGTAACTTTCTACAAGGGGGAGGGAAATGAGGACATAGCGGGGGGAAGGAAAGGAGAGAGAGAACAAAACAGGTAAGGAGGTGTGAAGGAGAGGAAGAAGGAAATAACGGAAAAGGCACAAGTGACAAAGGTCAAAGGAGAAGCATGGACCGAACAACTGAAGCTAATGCAAATTACTGCGTATTGCAAACAAAACCCATTTGATTGTATAGTATTGGTGTTCTGATTAAGGAGTGAATTCAGTGTAATAGCCGACTTACTCTGTGACATACTGGAGGAACTGTTTTGACTCCTGCGGAGACAGCACAATAAAGCATAATGAACAGGTAGCGATAAGAGAGACCGAGAGCGAGGAGAGGAAATCAGAAAAACACGAGATCAGTGTCAAGTACACTCAGAATCAATTGACGCAAGTGCATGAAATGAACCACATTAAACGATTCATTAACTAATCAGCTAATTTTATTGTTAATCAATCTACTTGTGTGTGTGTGTGTGCTGTCTGCCGTCCACTCACAGCGCTGCTGAAGTTGCCCTGAACCAGTCCCTCGGCGTACAGCTCGGCCCTGAAATTCTGGCAGAACTCCATCAGCTCACTGCTGGTCAGACCGGCTGTCAGAGCCTGACACTTCTCCACCATGGACCAGCGAGAGTGCTCCAAGATCAGCAAGCGCACGTCCCTGAGAAAGAGGAGCGAGGAGAGGGGTGGAGGAGTGAGAGAAGGGGGGAAAGAGGACAAGAGCAGGAGGTTTTTTCCCCCCCATTCAGGCCTGTCACACAATTCACCACTAGAAGGCATCATAGACTTGAAGATGAGTCAGAAAGTAAGATGGAAATGTCAGAGAGAAAAAAAAACAAAAGACAGGTAAGGTGGGTAAGGTAAACAACTCACTTGCCGAGTTTCTCCGGCTTAATGAGGATGTTGAAGTAGGTTTTCTTGAGCTGCTCTGCGAACATGCTGAAGACGTCAGGGGAGGCAGAGAAATCAGCCAGGTGGTCAATGATCAGGTTGAACAGCAGCTAAAGAGAGAGAGATGAAGAGAAAGACATGAAGACAGAGAGACAGACAGAATCACCATCATTATCATGTATACAGACAACACACACACACACACACATCTGTGTTTGAGTCGAGAAAAGATATGTTCTATTCTTCTGACAATATGTCTAACTAGCTGGGCAAGTAGCAAGAATAGTTGTATATAAATAATTTCTTAAAAGAATAGTTTTTGGAAAATGCTTACTCACTTTGCTGGCAAGAATCAAATTAGAAAATTGCTACCTCATGTCTGTACAGCAAAAATAATTAACAATCAGCAACTTGTTAGCTTAGCTTACACTGTTTATGTACGAGACAACCTGTTAATGAGCTTTGCAGGTGCAAGATGCCACATTTTGTTATTTTTGCACAGAGCCAGGCTGCCTGTTTCTTCTGTTTTATGCTAAGCTAAGCTAACCGCCTGCTGGCTCCAGTTACATATTTAAAACACACAGGCATGAGTGTGGTATCAATCTGCTCAGCTAACTCTCAACTAAAAAGAGAAAAAGCGTATTAGCCAAAACGTTGAACCATTCCTTTAATACTTTATTTTTCACCATTATTTGGTTGCCGGATTGTGACCAATACCAGATGGTAAATAACCTCCACCCAAAATGTACAGTAATCCTTATGATGGGTGATCTAAAGCTTTTTAAACGATATAATACCATTGATAAAGATGTTATTTACCACTACTAGACAAAATGTAAGATACATTTTAATAGAAGTTGGTATCAAATTGTTACTCTGGCTACCTAAAATAAGACAAACGTAGCCTAGTCTACACTTTATAAGACTTTATGTTACACATACGCACTTTTCTGGTGCACTTTAAGGATATGCATCGCTGTGAATGAGTATAATTATTGCACAACGTACAATTGAGCCATACATTGCCAGAAAGACTGTTTGCTAATAAGTGTGTGGTTTTATGCAGAAATCATATCTATCTGCGCTTTCCATTCACTCACAGGCAGTTTGTGGTTAAATCCTTTGACCTTGATGACCAGGCCATGTTCACCGGCCACCAGTTTATACTCTAGCTGGGCCACTTCAGCCTCGTAGGCCGGCTCTGCAAGATTGTGGCCTAGTATGTTGACCAGCAGGTCAAACAAGACCACACTGGAAAAGAAGGGAAGGGAAATAAAGAGTGGAGGAAAGTAAAATAAAGAAAGGGAGGAAGAGATAGAGGAGAGGTGACATGAAGGATGATTTGCAGGGGGGGAGGAGGGAGAAATAATAATAGAAGCAGTGCAAGATAGAAAAGAAGCAGAAGGCACGAAGGAAGAGCAACAGTGAGGAAGGAATGTGGAAGGAATAAAGAAAGGTAAAATGAATGGAAGTAAGGAAGGACAGAAGGTAAGAGAGAAATAAAAAGGAGGATTGAAGAGATGAAAAGGACAAGGGAATGAACTCGAGGACGAGGGAGGGGGAGAGAACAGATAAAAAAATAATGAGAGATGGCAGTTAATCAGTGTTGCAGCACAAAACAAACACTATTTTCACGAGGTCATATTTGAGCCTGAACTCACTTCTTAGCAGACTGCTGGATTACAGGAGAGATTATGTGGAATCTGATGTAGGCTGGAGCAAGGAGAGAGGACAAACGAGTGTCAACACCGCTCTAATGATATTAAAAGCCTTCATGGAAACATCTTGCATGCTAAATGGTGCACACAGTACAGACAGACACACACACACATTTCACCTTTAGGGATTTTGAATTTGTTGTCCCTCTTGTACCACAGGCAGCCCCTGTCGCTGTCGGCTATCCGGACGGGGAACTCGGTGTCTGGGCAGTCAGAGGGCTTCAGGGTGAAGTCGGTAGCTGTACAAATCCACATAAACAATAAAACATCGTAATTCTGCTCGGTGAAATTTCATAAATAATGTGTGAGTTTCAACAATTCAATATGTCCAGTTTGGGATAAACTTGCAGGTAGGTGTCAAAACTGTAAAAGATATTGTCGCCCCCCCCAAATAAATGATTCAGTAACCCTTGGGCCAATAAGAGAAGATGCATCACCTCTCCACATTTTATCAGAATTGGGCAATGTCGTGCTGTGGCCTTCCAAAATTCATACAACAGAACACTTTGCCATAATGCATCGGCCCTTAAAGTTTGGTCAGAATTAGACCAGGGGAGTCTCGTTTGCCAGGTTTAATTAATGTAACCTGAGCAGTGGAGTGTGTAAAGGTAACTGGATTTATGTAACACCGTGAAGCATTTTGGGCCATTAATATTATAACAGTTGTTTTTCTCGATGGCATTTTAGCCACTGGCATATTACAGGAGCTGGCTGATACAGTATGCTGCGATAAAGCCCTGACACCTTCATCACCGGTGGGCTGATTATTATTTCTAAAGAGGGAGCGCTCCGATTTTTACACATCAAAGTCTGTTTACAGGTGTGTTAAATCTGATAAACGGCCTCAAGCGATGTCACGCTATATTTGAACTTGTTTGTGACGGAGCTGCATTGTGGGTAATGTAGGCAGCAGGCTTCAAACTACTTAAATGTCGATTAGGCCAAACTTTTTTTAAAGTCACAAAGGTAGTGGTTTCTACAGTGTTAAATACATCTAGCTCACTTCACATAAAATCAGTTTGGCTATGCACATGTAGAGCAGCAAAAACTGCATAATACTTTTCCTTTCATTGTACGAGTTGACTGATGTTAAAGCTAGGATAGGTATACAAGTTATTTTTTGTTGTATTTTTTGAAATTCTCTGTACGTCTGTACAGCAATCAGTAAGTCCAAAAAAAATCTGGTGTCTGTCACGGGCCTGTAATAAGCACAGGATGGACTACCTGTCTCTCTAACTAGCTGTCTGCCGCAATGTTATAGACCCTATCTTTAACAAGTGATCTGTCAGGTTATTTATTGGCAAACTGTGCAAAAATATAAGGAAAAATAATAACATCCTAAAATGCAAAATGTATTTCAGACTGGACTTCAATTACAGGAGGACCACTGAGGTGAAATGCAGCAGGTAACTAGGGCTGTAACTCTGACGTGCATCCACAGTGCGATTAAAATCACTGACCAGCACTGACTCCTCTTCAACAGAAATAAACCCTAAAATATTCTTGAATTATAACACTTCCATTAGAACACTGACACACAAGGGGGTGTTATAAATAACAGAGCACACTGACCAAACTGCTCCTCCACGGTAGGTCAATATATTTGATCAGTGTATGTGTTAGACAGATGAATGGAGAGCAAAAGTACAAACTGCTGGAGTGAGTCTTGTCCATGATCGTCTCAGTGGACACTTTTCAGATATTTGCAGCAGTTTCTGGACCACAACAACCCACTTTTTTTTTTTTTTTTTTTGCCAGTAGTGCAAAACAAAGTGCAAGTTTGTACACCCACCGATGAACTGGTTTTCAGCGGGAAGGTGGAGGTCAGTGTTCAGCTCCAGGTTTCCCGTCCACCGCTCCACCCACTCCTGCTGGATGTCTGCGTGAAGGGAAAGCACAGTTTATATTCATGATATAAACCGAGTGACCTAAACAACATATTTTTCTGTTTAAACACTGTTCTGACACGATTGTTCATAATCTAAAAAGACAGAGATAAATGCTGGCATTTCTACTGCTGGCTGCCTGCATTATATCAGGCTGAATATCACCACACAAGGGGAAAAAGACAATGTATTCACTGAATGCCTACATTATGGGAGGGAGCTGTTACACTGACAGCAAACAAACACACACACACACACACACACACACACACTCAGGAACACACCCTCCATGTTGTATTGTGTGCCAAACCACTTCTCCCTGAGGGGACACTGGCCCTCATGTTCTGGTGACAACAGCATCAGGTTGGCTTTCTCTGGAGTGAGGAGGGACAAAGCTGCACTGATCACCTACACACACACACACACACACACACACACACACAGAAGAAAACAGAGTCAAGTTTTCAGCAAAGAGGAGGGGAGTTGTTCTAAATTACTTGCTCATGTGAGAACAAATTTATCTGTCAATCATAATGAGAGGCAGCAAATCTGAACAGGAGTTACTGTCATCACGGGAAGTAAGCAGAGCTACAATTAGACCGCAATGTTTGATGCAAAACATCCACCAATCAAATGACGGCGCCGACAACTCAACAAGTAAAAATATTTCTCATTTCACATATCAGACAGAAAAAAATGTCCACTTCTGAGTGACCTGTTTCATTACCATCTTTATCTAAAAAAGGAAATATAAGATTTTAGAATAAAACCCCTATCTGGTTCACTCCCCGAACTACTGAACTACTTACTTCTGGGTTGAACTCAAACATCAGCTGATCTCCTGTCAGGAAGTCGTCTTTAGGGAACAGCTGCATGTTCTCACAGATGTCCTCGACGTACTCTATAGGGTCAATCTGACAAAGAAGAGATCGCACTGAAAAAAAACACGTTAAATTACATCTAATGCTGCAAAGTGCCTGAATGTGTGGATTCTTACTTGCTCCTGATAGTGAAACTCGTTCGCTTCAATCTTCTGAATCTCTTCGTATATCCTGAAAGTACGAACAAACAGATTGAAATATTACCTTTTATTTGTCCCAGACACAAGCTCAGATGTCACAACATCCACACTCCTTAAGAAACATGAGAAAAACAAAAATAATACGCCTATAAATCTATAAATGAGAACAAACAAACACACCCAGCACATTATCCTGTCAACACCAAGTGTAATGCAGTATTAACTACCCCCCGCCAGACAGACAGAATATGGAAGCTGTTTTCTTTTTGTACAACTCTGTTGCATTTTGTGTGTGTGTGTTTCTGTGTGTGTGAGTGACAGTGCCTTTGCTGTGGTCCGAGTGTCTGCAGCATCTTCAGGTACTGGAACACCAGGTGAGTCACCTGTAAAAAAGACACACACACACACACAGAAATTAGACGCTTCGGCTTTAATGAATCATTACTGTGTTCATCTTGTTGCTCTTTTTTAGACATTAATGACGGGGGGGGGGGGCGGGTTAAGCGAAATGTGCTGTTAAGTTTTCTAATCCACAACAATTACATTGACACAAGGCAGCGGCTGCCAATCTCGCTGACCAATTGTTATTTGATTACAGTCATTAGAACGAGCTACAATCATTTGAAAAAAAGAAAAAGGTGCCTTCATTTAAATACTAAACAGAAAGTAATGTGCGTCTTTACTCGCCCCCTTTTGGAGATTCAAACATGTAAATGAAAATGTCACCTCCGCCTTTGTAGCAATTATTAAAACTGTGAACAACAGGGTCCTCGGTCCTCACCAATCAGTTTGACGGGGAAGGGAAGTATGACATCATAATTGCTATGGATGCAATAGGTTCATGTCACCGAGTATAGACAATTTTGTACGCACTAGAGTGGCATGAAGCTTCTTTCTTATTTCTAATGATTACAAAGAAAACACTGTTTTATTATTATTATTAATCATTTTTTATTTATATTGTCAAATAACTTCCAACGGCAAAGATGTTCTCATCCAGTTCCTATGATGTGATGTTCACGTCATACACACTTTATCACTTATACCTCGGCCACCACATTCATCACATCGCATGACTTTTGTGTATTTTAATATATTATCTTGTCACAAGTGAACCTCAGATGTGCCACGCACCTCTAGCTAATAAAATACCGAAAGTATCTCAGTCGCTTGGCGCGCTCTGCATGCCGAACTTGGCTGCGTTTCACACCCTGCACTTTAAATCAGAACTCTCTAAATAAAAGAGAGGCTGATGAAGTGCTCTTGATCATGCCAAACAACATCCTCAAGGCCATCGCAGCGTTTATACAGCAGTTGTCAATGCAAGTTTGTTGACTCGAAGCATTTTTTCCATTACGTTTTTCAGATTACAGAACAGTCCTCCTGTTGAATGATCGCCGACTGCCTCCGCTTTTTAACACTAGCATTGTCATAGCAACAGATATTGTTTCCTTGAAGTCACCTGTTTATATTAATGAAAGCAAGGCAAAGAGGCCAGCTGGGTCCATGCACGGTACGTCAAACTTACGCTGTTAACAGTCTCTGCTGAACAGACTGTCAAGTATGTTACCATTTTGGTGTCTGCAGCATACAGACTAACATGAAAGAAAACACTGATTCTCTTTGATGTGACAACAAATGATTTGGATTACACGCTGCTTGATTTCTGCTCAGGCCACAGCTGCCGAGTTTCTATGCATCCAGATGATATAACAATAATAACAAGGAGATGAGTAAAAAGTGAGATATTTTCTTTACCTGGTAGAAGTTTTGGAAGCCTTCATCAGTGAGGGTGATGGAGATGGAGAAGATAGAGTAGGTGGTGTTTTGGTCAAAGCCAGTTTCGCTGTTTCCTCCAAACAAAGCCAGAGCCCAACACCTACACACGCACACACACATTCAATGTTGAAATATGTGCCAGGCAGTAAGTAGAAAAGATGTCACGTCATGCCTCGTGATTGCAGACGACGCTTTTGTGGTCCCCGTGAGCTTTAAAAGTATCCCAGAATGAGGAAATAACATGTATCATCCTGTTATGTGTCCCGCCTTGCGTGCGGCTTCTCATTCATTTAAAAATGAAAAGGAACTTGCAGAGATTTGAAACTTTCCTGAGCGGGGTAATCCATCACGGCAAACATCATGTCTGCTTTTATCTGCATGAAGAAATGTTCCAGCGGGTACGATGATGCACTGAGAGGCAAAGGTTGGTTTGAAAAGCCTGCACTGCATTACCAAACAAGAGGAAATGATGTTGACTGTGATGGATGACAAGTGAGTTTAAAATCTCTGAAAGGCTGCACGGAAATGAACTGAAACCAGTGGTGGGAAATAAATACATGAAAGGAAGTATAGTGTATTTATTCTGTTGTGTAGTAAAAGCACTAAAACCTACAAAAACGTTGGTATGGTCCTTTAAAATTGAATGGCATCATCCATCCATTTTTTAAAGATATTTTGGGTTTTTTAAGCTTTATTTGACAGAGATAGCTGAAGAGTGACAGGAAAGTGTGAACTGAGAGGGGGATGACACGCAACAAAAGGCCACGGGTTGGATTTGAACCCTGGGCTACCGCAGCAAGGACTGAGCCTTAGTACATGGGGGTGCACACACTGCCAACTGAGCTAACTGGCACCATCATACTCATTTTCTTAAGTGCTTATCCTTGTCAAGGTCACAGGGCTGCAGACGATCCCAGCTGGCATCGGGCGAGAGGTGGGGTACACCCTGGACAAGTAGCCAGTTCATCACAGGGCACAGCGAGTTAATTAACCTATCAACTGCATGTCTTTGGGCAGTGGGATGAGAGGTGGACGCACAGACCATTCCCTTATTTCACTGAGGGGGGACTACAATGGTCCAATTTTAAACCGGCCTCTGGGCCGCTGACATCGTTATTGTCTGAACTCAATAAAAACCAACCACACCACTGCCTCAGCAGTTTGTTTCTACTGGGAATCGAGTGCCGGCACACTCAAAATTTCAGTGTTGTCATTTATCAACAATTGAAAACAGCACACACGGTGAATAGGAATATTCTATCAAATGTTCTAAGTGGTTCTGATCGTAAAGGGACTACTGGATGGGCTCTTGGTACCGGGACTACAGAGGGTTTGGCGAATCACTTTGCCACTCAGCAACAAGAGGCTGAAAACGCTCTTGTGCAACCACATCCAGAGATGAGAACGTATGAATCACACGGTGGAGTGGGCTGGCAAAGTGTATACATATATATTGAAGATTGGGCTGAGCCACTCAGGGCATAGCTCAGAGCTTGAAAAAGCTCATGTATACCCGGCAAATTGAAGACCTTTTAATTGAGTTTTGGAGTGCCCTCGAATCAGAAAAACAAACAGACAGAGGCAATAACACTCACTTCTTCCTGAGCACTGAGAGGATGCTTCCTGTGCCTTCATGGCCAATCAGCCAAGAGATGTAGTGGAGAGGCTTGACTCTGAAAAGAGGAGGGAAGAACATGAAAAGAGGAAACAAAAAACACTGATGCGATCCCTCTACAATCAGGGAAAAGAATGGTATCTTTTGGCTGGTCTAATTCTTTGTTTATATGAAGAGGCACCACTCTGGAAAAACGGAGACGGCAACAAAGAAACAAACATTTTGGATACAGTTTCTTCCATGCGAGCAGACAGAATCGTCTGTTATTCTATATCTAATTCTGCATTTATGTGCCCCATATACCGTATGTAGCTCACCTGTAGTATTTCTCCTGAGGTGGGAGAGCCCAGGTGATATTCAAAGCATGAACTTTCCTAACAGGGACGACTGCAAACACACAGACACACAGTTAGAGGAAAAAAAAAATCCATCTCAGATCTGAATGCCTTTTAGAGGCAGGTAAAGATTAGAAGAAAACCCTTCATTTATTCAGCTTGAGCAGCATTGCTCTGCAGAACCAGAGCACCAGGTGTGTTCAGTATTCAGAGATGCAGACGAAGATCAGTACCTCTGTAGAGCTTGTTAAAAGCTGGTGTGTCAAATGGATCCAACATATCAGAGAAATCTGGCTTCGGCAGCTTACTGTTGACACAGAAAACAAAAGTGATGGTCCTGAATTAGTTAATATCAATTAAACAATCCTGATATGTCACTAAACATGTCCTAAACACACCATGACATCTATTTTCTTGAGTTTTTTTTTAAAGAAATCAACAGAGAAAACGAAATTATTCTTTACATTTCACAAAAACAAGTGAACTCCAAAATGTTCACTTTTCATATGCTGTTAGCTTCATGAAAACACACTTAGTTCATCTAAAAAGGAGTTGAAGATGCTTGAGAATATTTTAGAAGCTCATAGATGAGAGAAATGTCATCAGCCCATACGGGAACGTGTAATCCTTAAAGCATTAAAATCTGGAGGTTGAGTGGTTTTCACCAAAAAAAAAAAAAAAAAAATCTGCCGCAGTGGAGTGAGTCACAAGGCAAACAGAAGTGGAGATCTGTAAGAAAACACTAATTTAGCTCCAATTTTGTGGGTTGACGATTATGATGATGATGGAGTTGAAAAACATGTCGAAAGAGTAAACGGTAAAAAAGGAGAAAGGGACGGAGGGAGGCTTGACATTTACATTCCAGCAAAGACTCACAAAGGATAATTCAGACTCAATCTATATCACACCGGCGCCTCATCACGGTGACTGAGAGCCTCTTCTCCAATACTCACTTGTTAGGCACCTTGCTGAAGATCTCTCTCACCCACTCCTCCAGAGTGTCCAGCTTCTCTAAAGGACAGACCGAGTGAAGGAGGATGAATTAGAGTTTGAGTGCGTCTCTGTAAATCTGGACGAAAACTCGTGTTAGTGTTTGCCTGCGTGTATGAGCGGGCAACCTGTTTTGTTTACTCATATGTATGGTTTTTCTGCAATAACCATTCAATGTATTCCATTACATGCTGTAATTCTATATAGTAGTTTCATTGCAACTGGCACCGTAGAACAATATACATAATAATATTCATCATTTTATCTCATCCCTGTTGACTGAGCTCCCTCCTACATCAGGTGTATCGACAGTATCAAAGTTAGGATCAGTCAAAGGTCACATGACCATTTTTCTTTACTCCTCGCCCTGCGTGCAGCGTGAGAGCAGATCGTAATCGAGCGCTCGCAGCATGATAGAAAAAGGACAGCTATTGAATTTATTCTTTAATAAAACATCTTCAAATAAATCTTTTCAGCCCCGGTTTGTTCGGCTTGAGGTGAGTTTTTCTGCCTACAGAAATCGATGCTTGTGTCATTAGGGTGGATTCGGTGTTATTGAGACGCCCTCACGGTTCCCGCTGCTAAGAACAAGTGTTGCAAATTCAACCAGGACTGAAATCTTAAAAGAAATAACAGCTTAAAAGATAAAATTTCTAATGCATTGAAAGACTGTGTGTAATGTGAAAGTTAGCTTTTAAAGTGTTTTAGTCTTCCAGCTCATTGTTTTGGAAGTCTCACAGCTCTCGCTCACTGTTCACTACCTGCCCAGCTCCAGACAAAGTTAGCAAACTGTTGGCGTAATTTTTAGCAGCTACAGAACCAAATGTTTGAGTTAGGAGAGTGAGAAACTGCTCATTAATTTTAAGAGCTGGCCATTCATATGAATTCTTACACCAATGGTGAGGCCTTCAGGGGCAATTTGGGGTTCAGTTTCTTGCCAGAGGACACTTTGACATGCCGACTGGAGGAGCCGGGGATTGAACCACTGATGATCTCGTTAACAGACGACCTGCTTTCCTACAGCTACAGCCTATAACTCAAGTTATGTCAACATTGTGTTTACAGCTCTAAGATCAGGAAACACATTTCGTTATTAGTAGTTACATTTTTTCAGTAAAATTCTGGTAATATATCATATGAGTAGATCAAGAAATCATCGTGGCATCTTCGCATCACTTCACACTGGTTGATTTTCGCGTAGAAGACTAGCTGAAGGAGAACGAGCTGAAGTAGCACTGGAAGTTTTCAACAAGGGGCCAATGATTCTGCTGTTTCATTAGGAGTTATTTTCTCAGCACAAGTGTCAACAGTAGTCATCATTTCACTTGCAATGCGGCAGTTAATTAGCTGTGTAATATTTTCGGTTACATAATGTGTGAGACGTTTAGTGTTGTTTTGTTTTTTCGGACTGTTTGGAGAAACATTGCAATTCGAGTTGATTCAGGAATAATTGAGCACAGTTGGCTGAACATGGATGAAGAGAATCCCTATTAGAGCTGCGACTAATGATTGTTTTTACTGCCCATTAATCTACAGATTTCTTTTTCAATTATTCAATTCATTCGCGGCATGAAATAATACAAATCAATTTAATTTCTGTCGATCTACTAATAGACTAGTTCTTGATGTATAATAAACAGAATAGATTTTCCTGACCTTTTGACTGCACCGCCAGAGTCATGTAGTGGGCAGAGTAGTGTTTCTTCCAAAAGGCACGCAGCCGTTTATAGACATTGATCTTCTTCGTCTTTGGCTCCTGCTTCAGCGTCTGGGCATTCCCTGGTGTTGTCACGAGTGAGCAATCAATTTAGTAAAACTATAAAACACTGTAGAAAATGGTTTATAAATGCAGGGATATCAGCAAGAAAAGGAGACTTGGCATCTGTCTCAGCGTTCCTGTTTGTTATTGCAGTACATACCCCAAGGAGGCCCTGCGTGTATTATGTATCCCAGCGGTTATGTTTACCAACTCACCCCAGCAGAACTTGCCCATAGGGTGTCCAGGTTTAGCCAAACTGCCAAACAGCATCTCCTTCCTGTGGGAGTCCGACGGCTTAGCCAGCTGGTACTCTAAAAGATAGAAGGAGAGATGGTAACACTCGAGGCGACAGAAAAAGGCGGTGATCAGTGCTGTGCAAAAGTGCTGCGTGAGGAGAGCTCAGCGATGTGGCTGATGAAAAGTTTAACTCCCGTTTTAAATTTAACTTCTCACGATGGAAGACTCACCGCTGTCAACAGCCTCCACCTCCCTATCGATGGCGTCTCGGATCATCAGGGGGCAGATGAAGAACTGAGCCCACCTAAGGGGGCGACAAGACAAAGAGGCTATAATCAGGGGCCACGGAGAAGCCAGACAGACAGGACACAGGTCAGACAATCAGATGTAGACGGATACACACCACAGACAACAGAAGAATGGCCACTGATTGAGGCTGTCATGTTTGTCCGAGCCTGTTAATACATATCAGGAGTCTGTGTTGCATCACATCCTGCCGTGACCCATCAGATTCTGACACAGGAATAAGAATTTCCAGAATTTGCCACTGTTAACAATGTTTAATCACGCTTCAACAATTCATTATTTTGACAGGTATAGGAAAAAAAATTGGCCAGAAAAACAGAGGTGGAATTAATTACAGTAACAGCGGCTCAGCTCCATTAGGTGTCCCCCTGTAAGAGTGACAGTGAACCAGGACGGACAACAGCAGGACTTCCCCTAAGTGGAATGCAGCTATCATTAATACACCTGTGAGCTTCCTGCAGTAAAATGTCAAAATGTCTGAAATTTGGACAGGGGCACAAATGTTTGTTAACAGGTATCAAAATAAAGTGAGCAATAAAGTTGAATTACGGAAGTTGAATAAAGTTACAGTGGAAACACGGCTTGCCACTGCGATTAAAAAGCGGAAGTATCTTTACTCTTGCTGCACAACCACAAGTGGAGGTGTAGACATCCACCGTTGTTATGGTAGTCGTCTCTGGACACCCAGAGCTTTATGATGCTACTTTATATTCATATTCAGAAACTGGGCACAAAAGAAATGGAGTTTGCTTGGAGAAAAGTAAGCAAAAAAAGTGTCTGTTACTAATTCCAGCTTTACTTTGTGCTGAACTAATTTAACATAGCCCTCGTAGATCCGATCACGGCTCAGAAAACAAGCATTTCAAAAGTTGTTTGCTCGGCGTCTTGCAGACAGAACTGAGTATGAATTATGAATGACAAAAAAGTATGAATTCAGACGGCTTACAAATCCACATCATGATGTAGTTATTTCAGCATTCTTTTGATGAGTTTATTGCAATCAAAACACAGAAAAATGTTTGTTTTGGATTCACACGGTAGTACGTGGGTTCAGCGGTTCATAAATACTTGCGCGAATAAACATCACATTTTAACCACTTGCTATTAATGTAATGAAAGTTAGCTATACATGGCAAAGTCTAACTTTTGAACTTTTGAACACTGTCATCGCATCAAGGGTGTGAGAAGGTCAAGGTATTTCAGACTTACAAATTGTCCCTTGAGGTTTTACATGATTAATTAATTAACTAACTAACAAGTACTAACTGAGAACTTTTGAGGGAGTTTACACAAAACTCATTGATGGATTTATGAAAAGTTGGTGCAACACAAGCCAAACGTGTCCTGCATCCAGAGTGTCCAACATAGTTGGTATGTAATAACATGCCTTAAATAATTATTTCGAGCCTCTCCTTTTCTTATTCATGTGTTTTGTGCTGATCTGAATGTGAATCATCTTTTGATTGTCAGTCCACTTCTAAAGAGTGACTGCTGTGAAAAAAATAAAAAAATAAAAAAACTTCTGATCCTTCCTCACCTGTCAAGAGCTTCTTTGAAGCTTTTCCTCTGGACGTCAAACTGGAAGACGGTCCTCTCGCAGTCGGTGGATGCGTTGTCGCTCCCGCCATGCTTCTTGAGGAAAGCATCAAAGCCGTTTTCTGAGGGGTACTTCTCGCTGCCCATGAACACCACTGGGACACAACGGGAAAACAGTAGGGGTGAGAAGAGAGGAAGGACCGGGTGTAAATCAAAAAATGAAGGGATATAAAAGGAAAAAATGCGCAAGAGCTGCTTAGTGATGCACCTTGCATTTGTGGTTCTCTTTTTATGTGGACAGCTGGCCAAACACAGGCAGTGTGGTATTATATTTCCTGCTGAGCCACAATGGAATCTGAAAGTATTTTTTCCAGATATAGCTGTAATAGATATCTCTAAATGTTGCCGTTAACATTTGGTGTCAGTTTTGATGATAGTCTGTAAAAATGAGCCAGTCTTTCTTTTCAAATGGACCGTTTAGGAACAATGTTCAACAATCACATCGACACAGGAGACAGATATCACAATTTCTCCACTGACAGTTGCATCAGTAGACCGGAATGCAATCCAGAAGATATGTTGCATTTCAAGGGAAGAGAGAAACTCTTGGTTTTTTTTTTTTTTTTGGAGCAGTCTTAATGCAACAAGTTCCTGCCTGTTCCCTGTTGCTTGGTGGAGGGTATTTTGGGGAATGTCAGAAATTATTAAGTGAAGTAGAAGTAGACAAAACAGGTTAAGGAAAATAGGGTACAATAAATAATTTAATATAGCAATACTCCTGGAATGAATTAAATATGGTGGCTGAGTTTTTCCTTGCCCAAATCCAGACGAAGACAAAAAGTCCGAGGATATTTGACTCTGAGACAAATGTTTGATCTGTGATTTTTAGGCTATATTAACAAATTAACCCTTGACCGAGCAAAGATGAGAATTTCCTTTTCAAAGAGAAGACTTAATCCCCCTTTGGTCGAATACTCACTGTGTTCCAGAAAGTGAGCGAGGCCGGGGAGGTCACTGGGGTCGCTGAAGCTGCCCACTCCAACACACAGTGCTGCTGCAGACTGACACACACAGGACACCGAGTTGATTCTGAGAGTGTGCCTAAAAGTCTGGTAATATTCTATGAATAAATATAATAAATCCATTAAAACAACCTAAAGCAAGAGCTTATTGCTCTGTGCTGCAGACCGTAAATGATGCAATTGGTGATACATTCCTTCTGCCGCAGTTTATTTTAAGTCAACCCTATGGACGTCAGCCTGCTGCTGTAAATACTCACGAAAACTAACACAGTATTCACTCCAGTTTGAGCACTGTTTGATCAAAAACAACCTTTTTAGAGAATTATTTACCTTGTTAAAGAATCTAATTATATATTAAAGACTGTTTTCTTAAAGGTTTTCTGTAGGAATGATTGGACGTGGAGCTGAGAGCTGCAGACAGGTCAAGAAATCAGAAAGTACTGAGCCCAACAAATGAATAGTTTTGTTAATTTCATGTTGTTTTTCAACAGTGAGATAAATATAGAATATTGCCAACCTTATTAAGCACCTCAAGCTCCGTATGCATGGAAGTCTTAGGTGCAGGTGTGGTTAAAAGTGTGTGAATTTAGCAGTATTATAAATAGATTTCAGTTTGTGCTGACAAACCTTTTGCATAAATAATCTGCATACGTTATTCCAGCACAAACGTCTTTAGTTAACACAATTTAGTCTCCTAAAAATGAACAGAGCACAACATTAAAAATGTCTCTGTGGTACCTGTTTCTCTGCATTTCTTTTCTTCTTCTTCCCCTCGTCGTCATCATCTTCATAATCACCATCGCTGCCCTGCTCATCGTCGTCATCTTCCTCGTCATCTGATTCATCTCCTGATTCATCGTCCTCCTCCTCTTCTTCTTCTTCTTCCTCCTCTTCCTCTTCACCGTCCTCGTCTTCATCTTCAGACGCTGCAGGGCCGCTGTAGTCTGAGATGAGCAGAGCTCGTAGCCCGTTGTCCAGCACGATGTACCTGGGTCAAAGGTGAAAGAGATTTTTTGAGAAGCTGTGTCATTTCATTGAGCTTCACAGCTTTCGTTGTTTTCTTATTTTGGAACAGGCTGTTAAATCAAAAGTCGATTTGCAGACGGCATCTTATACCCTGTGAGCCTCTCTTGTTCTGCGCTTTTTTCACAGCAAATTTCTCTGTGTTTGCCCCACAGAGGCCTCGGGCGGTGGTGTGTGCTTATAGCATGAAATCGTCCCATCAAACTACAATAATACTGTAGTGATCCAGCTGGAGAAGAGGCTCGATATCATTGTTTGGATCTGGGTTAGTGGATCTGGGTCATTTTCCCAGCACTTTCACGCTCGTGAAAATGAGAAAATAATACCCTTACATGTGTATCGCTGCACATAAAAATCAGATTAATAACAATGACTGAGAATAAAGCACAAAACAGAGGAGATAAATCATGTAACGGTGCATAATTGGAACACTGGAGAATATGGATTTAAACTTGTGCAGCAGAGGTGTTCTTTACCTGTACTGTTTGGGGTCACTGGGAGACTTTATTATCTCGCTGTCTCCAATATTATCCTCTCCTCCACCTCCACCTCCACCATCCCCTGCAGCAAGGCTCTCCTCCCGGGACACCGGGTCTGCATCCTCTGCTGTGGCTCCTGCTTGGACCGAGCCTGAGGAGTCACACACTGGGGCGTTTCTGGATTTGTTTGTCTGCGGCATCCTCAGCTGAGATGATGATGATGGTGGTGGTGATGATGATGATGAGACTTTGGCACTGCGGGCTGACAGCAAGGCGCGACCATAAACAACAGGACAGCTCGCTGTCACCGGTAATTTACTCCTCAGCACGGCGACACACCGTGTCAGCCTGAACGCAGCTATGATGAAGACACTCCCTGACAGACAGACAGACAGACAGACAGACAGACAGACAGACAGACGAGAGGAGTGTGGCAGAAACCAAAGGGACCGAAACAACACACACAGATTAACCTCTGTGGAAGAGGCCTATAGGTTTGAACTGTGTCTCTCTCTCTCTCTCTCTCTCTCACACACACACACAGCAGCCAGCGCCCACAATACAGCTATTCACACACGCTTGTCTGGTGGTTTCGCCCCTATTCAGCTGGATGTCAGCTAAAATACGACCCGGCCGGACGACCCCCGACCTAAACCTGAACCTGTACCACTGTAAGCACAGGTAGCTCCATAAAAACAACACACACACACAAGAGAGAGATACAAAAACAAACGCTACAAGCTACAGGAGTAATTTAATATCAACAAACAGCAGCCGGCTTTCTGTTTGAGTTGAGCTGTAGCGGGCTCGGTTCGCGGTTTAACCGAACCGAAACTTTAACAAGAACTTCCCGAAAGCCGGCTCGCGGGGTTAAAACGCATCCGTACCTTCCTCTCTGCTGACAGCACGAGGGGGGCCCCTCTTAACGTAACGTAACGTAGCGTGCGTTTGCGAGCGAGCGAGCGCGAGCGTCCCAACAAGCAGCGACGTGATTCGCCGAGAGGATTCGGCGCTGCATCACGCCGCGCTCTGATTGGCCGAAGAGGCGTGGCGCGTGGCTTTGTCAGAGTTATAACACACGTGTGCGCGTGCAGTCGGCAGTGGTTTACATTGTAATAGCTGCAGGGACGGACAGCGGCGGAGACAAGCAGCAGCAGCGGCAGCAGCAGCAGCAGCGGCAGCAGCCACCTGGATGTACCCAGCAGCTGCTAGCCATCTGTTTATGATTATGACTTGCGAGATTGAGAGTGTTCAACCGACCACTTGTCATAGCCGGTAAATGTCATAATCGGTCGTTTTATTTAATCTCCTCCAGCCAATATAACCGGTCAGAAGTGAATTGGATGTGAACTGGCTTGTCAGCTATAGCCACATGACACAGCCACTGACTACACTTGCAATGGGGAATTACAGTATATACCCCACGCACACCTTTTATATTGCACCTGGACAAGGATGCAAGCAGGGATGATTGGTTTAGGGGCCGCTAGGTGGCAGGCATAGGCCACGGGGGGTGGATGATGGGGTAAATTTGACACTTGATTTCTGATGCCTAGACTCTCATTGAATTTCAAAGGGTGTGGAAAATGTGTAAATTTATTAATGACCTGAACATATTTAGAAATGGACCACTGAGGCGTCCAAGAAGTAAGAAAGGTGTGAAAAAATACGGAATATTTTAGTTTTATTTCAAAACAGACAAAAGTTGAGTAAAAGCAAGGAAAGTGTGAATAAATCTCAGGTGAGTCAGCTTTAAAGTGTGGATTTTCTCCACTATTATGAGTGCGCCTCAAACCTCGAATCATAGTCAAATGGTTAAAAACAAAATGTTATCATGAATAAGCCACATTGACATTTGTCCAGTGCCCTTCCTCGGCCTCGTCGCTGCAGCGTGTTGGCATTTCACCCCTGCGCTGTGCCAATGTGTCCTCCCCCTCACTCACCAACCCTCTCCCTCTCTCTCTCCCTCTCTGTCTCTCTGTCTGAAGCCAATCTGATTTGCCCCTGGGCTTCTGTCGGCAGAAAGAGGTGATAAACACCGCAACCATGACAACCGGCGAGGCAGACACACGCCTGAGTTCCTGTATCCTAATGGCTTTACTTGGCATCCTCTCCTCCTTTAATTCATCAAGTCCAGCCTTCACCTGAGCCGATATTAAGACAATCAGGACAGATGAAGGCGCCGCGGTTCCACTTCAGTTTGAGCTGTTTCATCCTCGTCTTTTAAGATAAACTGATGGGGAGTCTATCATCATGTGAGATGAAACCATGTAAACGCTAAAACCTCCACATAGCTTAAAAATAGAAGTCTGTTAGTCACTGAATAAATATTTCCTCAGTCTGATTAACAGCAATGTTAGCATATTGATTCTTCTTGACGTGCTCTAAAGCAGTCAGACACAAAGTGAAAGCACTAAAGCTGATTCCTCACAAACATTTCCTATTGATCACTAATGGAGCCCTTGTGAAAACACTATGAATGATGTTTCCAGAGCAAAGTTCTTGCACCGGGCGCACTGTGGCGGCGTTGATGTGATGCACAGAGCCTTTTTTCTCGGCTGAAATTGCGATGCTGCGGTAATAGCGGGGATAAGCAGCCTGTTAAAACTGTGTGAAAGTGCCTTTACATGCCAAGCCACATGAAAACTTTCAGAGCAAAATGGCAGGCTTGAGTTAGTGATCGATTGGACAGGCTTTTGCAAAACCACGCACCTCCCCCTTTAATGCCAACACGTATGGCCTTTTCATAGTAAGGTATATTGTATTGGCGTGACTGCGAACGTGAGCCGTCATAATTCACACATTTTTTTTCCCCCACTTTTGTGCGCCCCTGTCTATGACCGAGTCCAAATTGAAGTTCAGATCGGGCACCTCAGGCCTCCCCAGAAAAATGTGTCTGTGTGAAAAGGCAATGTAGAAAGCAGCCAGCTGAATCATTGTAGGTATTATGAATTTGTCCCCCTCTGTCAGCTGCCTGTAGCAGCAGCAACGAGAGTCTTTACCTTAAGATTCCAAGGGGGCAAGGTTCCCAGAGCAGCTGATTTGAATCCTAATTAAAACAGGAGATTTGATTAATTAGTTCAACCATGTGCATGAGTGTGTGTGTGTGCGTGTTGCACGGCTCACTCTGTATGTGGCATTTGTGTGGGAGTAGGCATGTTCTTGTGAGTCACGGTGTGTGTAGTTATGCTAAATGAGGAGGGGGTGTTATATGCCTATATGCGTGTGTGTTTATGTGTGTTGAACGAGCCTGTGGGTAATCCTGTGAATCACTACTGTGCTCATGTGTGCTCATGTGTGTTTCATGTCTCCCGGGAGGCTTGTCCTTGCCTGCAGTACTACTGTGTGAATCAGAGGTGAGTCCTCTAGAGTTGCCCTCTGCTTTAATCTGGAGCTAATGACAGAACCACCTGCCCTCCTGGCCATGGATCCATCCCGCTCCCTCGTTCCTCCTCCATACCTACCTTCTCTGTTAGCTCCTCTACCCCCACCTCCTCTCTCTTCAACACACATCACAGCCGGCTCTCACAAACCCCCAAATTCCCACTGCTCATTGCCTCCCTTCCACTCTCTCCCACAACCAGCCTGTTATTTTCCTTCTCCTCCTTCCCTGCTCTCTTCCACTTGCTTTCTACTCTTTCCCACAGAGTACAGGGTGCCCTTGCCCGCCTCTCTGATTGCCTCATTCCGCTCTGTAACTAGAGACTAGGGGCAATGCGGGCCCCAAAGAAACCAAGACACGTGTTAAGGGACATCGCAACAGTATGTGAACAACGTGTAGCTTTAAGGAGATTTTCCGACCCGTGGACTGGCACCACGTCCTCACTCTTGTCAGTGTGTGTCTGCTTGTCTTCAAGTCTTGAGTGTGTGTGTGTGTGCTTTTGCACATAAAAGACAGTCCCAGTGGCTTTCTCGTGAACAAAAGCATAAATGGAAGATAGCGACATAAAATTAGATGACTGACCACTTCCTGCAGTGTGTCCACGGACGGAGGAGAAGATGGAGTGAGCGAGGAGAGGAGAGGAAAACAAAAGAAATCAAAGAAGGAATCGCAAGTCTGAATTGACAAGAGCCCACTGGAGAATCAAAGGGAGGAAGAAAGGGAGAGAGGAAAGAAGGAGGGAAGGAAGGAAGGAGCAGAAGGAGTCTTAGTATGATCTGACAGTAATAATTCAGAAGGGAGAAAGGAAAAGGCTTTGGAGAAGGAGAACGCGGAGGAGGAAGAAAGTGGCTGAAGTGAAACAGCATGAATCCCCATCCATTTCAGCACCGGACAGCTCCACAGACAGCACTAGGCCAGTATAAATAGATCCCCTACTTTAGAGGCCCCATCAACGCTCCAAAAAAGTGCTTTATGTGCTCAGAGCGGCTCCTGCCCCTGGAGAACAGACACGCAGGTATCTGATGGCGCCTGATAACCATCTTCCCTCAGTTCCTCTCCGTTTGTTTTCTTAATTTAGGGAGCCTCCACGGCTCGGCGACAACACCACGGTAAAGAAAAGCGGGTGTTTTTCTCCCAGAGTCTCCGTCATGGGGCATTGTTACGCTCTGAGGTAAACGATATAGCCTCAGGTCTGGGATCACATTACCCCTTGCCACAGATCTGGATTCACCAATCACGTAGCTAGAAATAATATCTCAGCTCCAAAACCTTATTTATATACATCAGCTGCAGCCCCTGCATGTTAGAGGTGACTTAAACGTGTGTGTGTGCGCGCGTGTGTGCCTGTAAGCAATCTCCACAAATGCATGCATGCATGCATGCGGCTGTGCATACATACCCTGCATCTGTCAGCCTGTTTCCATTGCAAGTGAGCGTTAAGTAGCCTTGTGGGGAAGCTGTAATACAGCCTAATGCACCTGAGAGCCCTGAAATCTATAACCATCATCTACATCTTCCTGATATTACTGGAACCGTCTCTGTTACTGTTTCTGATAGGAATCTCTAGGGAGAGCTCTACCCTCCACTGCTGTAGGGAGAGGTATGGCATAGAGAAAGAGGGAGAGGAGAGGGGAAGGAAGGAAGAGAGAGAGAGAGTGTGTGTGAGGGAGAGATGCACCTCTCCATTTCCTCAAGGTGATTCACCTTAATGCACGCTGAAATCAATGTGAAATTGAACTGAAAATTGAACTTTCAGCTCAGTAATATGGAAGACATGTTGTTATTAAATCTTTTCCTATAGCCATGAAACCGGCTGACTGATATTTGAACGCTTTTGAATGCTTGTCGCACCACTGTGTCCTTGATGGAGACTCCTTCCATCGGTCCACTGGGGACCCCCCCCTCTCTCAGGCTTCACAGGGGGGGGGCCTATACCCGTCACTTAAAGGCTGTATTGATGCACCAGCGGCCACCTATATAGGCTGTAATTTGCCAGGGTTGGAGGCTAAATTCAGTGTCGGTATGGGGGGGGGGGGGGGGGGGCCTTCACTGCTCTCAATCTCCGCGGCATCTGTTGCGCCCACCACCTCCATTTGGCAAGACAGGTGTTTTGATGTAGGCCGCGCAGACGTCCAGGCCTCCCTGTTAATCTCCGCTGTTCCCTTCATAACAGTCACCACAGTTTTCCCGACTGATTCTTCGTGCGTGCGTGCATGGCGCGCGCATGTGTGCGTGTGTGTGTGTGTGTGTTTGTGTGTGTTTTGTGTGCGCGACGAAGCCAGCTGGCACGAGTCGCCATGGTAACACACACCGGTTTCACGAAATCCGTCGGTGCTTAAGGGCAAGAGGAGAGATGAATAAACTAATGAGATTATAAATTATTGTCGGTATAGCTGAACAGTCGGGGTATTTTTACCAGACTGCACACGCGGGCAACGTGAGGAGAAAGTTTATGGGGCCCATTGTCTGTGACTCCGTTGTGTCTTCTGTAATCTGTTTATGATGAGGAGCTGAAGTGGCTCCTCTGGTGAGGAGGAACCCACCCTGCGCGCTTTATGCCTCATATACAAACTAGCAGTTGCGCGCCACCTTATTGCATGATTAATTCCGGCGCCTGAGTCCTCCTCCTCCTCCACCACCACCTCCTCCTCCTCCTCCTCCTCCTCCTCACGCCCCCCTCCACCACCTCTTTTCTCCTCTATGAATTACCCAGTTGTGTTTGAGATGAAGAGAGGATTCTCCATCACTACGCAGGATACAACAAACTCCGCGCATCGCACGCCTGTCCAGCGGTCCAGTGCCGCAGCTCCCACGGGCTGCACTGTGGAGAAGCGGACCTGCATCCTAAAGCCAATCGGGTTTTTCCCCCCCTCACTCTCTCTCTCTCTCTCTCTCTCTATCTCTCTCTCTCTCTCTCTCACTCCTCTTTCTTTCTCTCTCCCTCTCCCGGTTTTTATCCTCCACCTCATTGCAGTCTTATCACGTCCCCCCCCCCCCCCTCTCTCCTCCTCCTCCTCCTCCCCACCTCCTACCCCTCCACTCCCTCCCTCCCCATCCGCCTCAGCCGCTACAGGAGAGGAGAGAGAGAGAGAGAGAGAGAGAGAGAGAGGGAGAGAGGGAGAAGAGTGCGACTGAATGTGAACGACATGTCGACAGTCAGCCTCTAAAGTGTTTTCTCGGTCGTTCCCTAATTCTTTGGCGGCGGACTGAGTGAGTATTACCCGCATCCCTGCTCTGCTAAGCGTCGCTGTGTGGATCAGAGAGGCTGGTGGGGGAGAGACAGACAATGGGGAATGCAATTGGATTGCGTTACTCTGCCAAGGATTTTCATACATAGCCTGGTAAATGTCTTAATAGGCTCTGTTAATGACAAGGCTGTTTAATTGGTCATGCTTTAATTCTACTAACTGTTACAATTTGTGTGCTGTAATGTTAGGGGGCTAATTGATTTTCTTGAAGGGCTGTGGGCTATCCGGGCTGATAGCCCCATACATTTGATCAGTGATGCTGCTGCTTGCCTGATAGTGCGGGTCTGTGCTGGGGTGGTGAGGTGGTGATGGTGGTGGGGGGGGTGGAGGGAGCAGGGGCCCATGTAAAAGCCAATGTGAAGCTTTGGCGAGGCTCTGTGTATTCTGACCGACAGAGAGGACGGAGAGGTAGACACTGGAATTATGTGACATGAATAATACGGTGAAGAATAAGCAGTGACCGTCATCTCTGGTTGGCTTGCGTCAGTGTGTGCAGGTCTAGAGGAGAGAGGAGAGAGAAGAAGAAGGGAAAAAAAAAAAAAAACTCCGAGTCAGAGAGAGAGAGAGTCAAGAAAGACAGAGGAAGGAAGCCACACCTGTGTCAGGCCTGTTTTCAGATGGACATGAAGACAGATGGACAGTCAGACAGACAGTTTTGAATTCTGCTGCGCTGTCACCAGTCAACACTTAAGCCCTTTCCTTTCTTGTTACCATAATGATGCGGAGCTATGCTGACTGCTGACTAGTCCACTCGGCTGATTGGAGAAAGAGGCTTGAGTGTTGACTGTGTTTCTTCTTATTAAGGAGAGATGGCCGTCCAACAAAGCAGAATCTAACAGGAGGGATCCCAGTGGTCTATCTGGACTCGGTATTGATCTCCTCTATACGGGGGGCTTCAGGCCTCGCAATAAAGAATGCATTTTCTTTGACGAAAACGAAGACCTACTGGGACTGTGAATGGGCTGTATTCTGTATCGTATTCCAATTTGTCAAACACTATCGAGCATGCTGTCCCAGATTCTGCTATGTGAAGTATACGTGCTCCAAACACTGATAAATTTCTCTCATCTTGCAGCAGGGAATGTGTGTTTTTCTTGTCCAACAAGTACTGTAGCATTATATACTGGTTTGTTATGAAAGCACACACTCATCTACACGTGTCTAGCTACCTGTTTCTGTACTTGGCAGGCGATAAAAGCGTACTTTTTGGATATGGTTTGACCTCTTCTCACATTGTTTTTTTTTTATAAACACACACACACACATAGACACACACACATATGCTGTAACTTGGCTCCAGTGCTGCTTCTTCTCTGAGGCAGGCGTACATTGTGTGCAGGGCGAGAGGAGGGCTTTGATGTAATCAATATCAGATTTCAGCTGTTTCACTGTGAGCTCTCATCCTGAGTGGCAGCCTTGACTGACTTCTTACTGCTTATGCAATCCCACTCCTCTCTCCCACCTCACCCGTTTCCTCTTCCTTTGTACCTACTCTCTGCCCATTACTCTTCCTTTATACGTCTGTCTCTCCTTTACGCCATTCCTTCACCTTGTTCCCATTTTTTTCCCCCTCCTCCTCTTCTCATTTCCACCTCTCCCTTCGTCTTTCAGCCGTCATAATCATCTCTGTGATTGCTCTTCCTCTCCCGGGCGGTGATGTTTTCACTGCTCCCTCCTTGTCTAACTCGCTGATGCTAGATTATTGCTGTATGATTACAGCTACCATACCATGATGATCATTATTGCATTTCGCATGGCAGTGTTCGACACTGTATGAGCAGATCGAGATGCTTTATCCAATTTAGATCTCATTAGGACTTGAGAGGAAATATCCCCATGCAAGATTCACATCTCAGCTGTTTTTTTTGTTTTGTTTTCCAGGACCACTGCAACTCCTCTCCCATTCTGTTGTTATTGCAGTGCCATTCTCATCCTCATCATCCACCACCATCACTATCACCATCAGTTCATGTTCCCGCCCATCATTGCGCCGCCTTCACATCAGCCCTTTTGAAAATTTTTGAAGAGTTTGGATTCGCAGCGATGCTTTCCCTCCACTGTCATTATCACAATAATGGTTATGACAGGACTCGATGGCTGTTGATAACCTAACACACTCAGCTGATTGATAACATGTTTTTTTTTTGTGTGTGTGTGTGTCCCTCATCCGTGTGTTCTCTGATTGCCATTCATCTTATTAAACAGAGCAGTTCATTAGACAGAAGCATTATGAATCTGATTTGCATTCGCCCATATTCATATTGCATACATTAAGAACAACACATGCGTGACATTTCGGATTCACCGGCCATTTGAGAGTACAGATGAATATATTCATCACATGCTCCCCCCCCCCCCCACCCAACCCAACCCAACCCCTCACTTGTCCAGAAAGCCACTCTGAAAATGATAAAATGTGATTCACAGGTGAACTAGCCCACGTGTTTGCCTTTGTTTTGCATTTTCAATGTCAGAATTTACATTTTTAATTCAAAGGCAGTGTCGTAACAGCTGAGCAAATGTTCCGCTTGTTGTTTTGAAATCAATATTTCCTGCTTTGGTGAACCTTGTAAATCCAAAGCCTTGTTTTCTTGAGTCGAATGCATACATATGTTTACATCGGTTGGTTCTGCTCCCTGCATATTGTGGCCTGCAGTTGGCCCATACATCATTATTCCAATGTAATGTATTTCTTCCCCCGTGGCACTCCAGTCTGTGTGATTTAACTTTTATTTTCTGACTGCTTTAGTATGCTTGTGATGTATCATCAATCTGATTCATCCTGGACTGACTTTTGCTGTCGCCTCCTTGGCTGTTTGCCCTCTTTTGTGTTGTGTGCGTGTGTCATGTGTGTGCCGTGCCTCGCCGTACAGTGCGGTGAAGGGCCGATGCCGGGCTGTAGCCCCAGGCTGCTGAGCTGAGAGGGAGAAGCAGGAGGATGCAGTGGGTCACTCTTGCAGTGGCCCTGGGGTGTGTGTGTCTTTCCCGGGCGTCGCACACCCCCACCCCTACCCCCACCTCCACACACACACCTCTGGTGGACAACTCCGAGGAGGAAGTGGACGAGCCGTGCTTCGAGCCGTGCACGTGCGAGGTCAAAGAAGGCGTGCTGCATGTGCACTGCGATGGGCGGAGCTTCACTAATGTCAGCCAGGTATCAGCCCTGCTCATTTATCTGGCCGTGCACGCGGAGCTGCACCACACTTTTATTGCTCTGTCATTTTGCTCATTAACATACCATATCTCCAAGTCTAATATCCTGCCTCTAATGTGGCTTATGGGTGTTCCTAACTGTTAAATTCATGTAATTAATAAGATAACTAATCAGACCTCTAATTAATCATTCAGGTGTCACAGTCGTGGGTCCGCCCTTTCAAACTCAACCTCCAGAGGAACTCTCTGAGGCGTCTCTATAGCAACGGTTTTCAGCACCTTGGCAACGCAGTGTCGATAAACCTTGGCAACAATGCGCTGCAGGACATCCGAGTGGGAGCTTTCCACGGCTTGGCCAAACTGAGACGTCTGTACCTCCACGAGAACAAGCTGGAGGTCTTCAGAAACGATACCTTCGCTGGCTTAGAGGCTCTGGAATACCTCCAGGTAAGTCTCGAGAACATAATCCATGTTCATTATCCATGATTGATAGGGTTAATGACAAATTCTGTCAAGATTACATAGCTGTGACATAGATAGTCAATAGATAGCAGGTGGCTTGAGTGAAAGAATCTCAAGATCTCTGTGCATTTTCAGATGGAGGGGTGGGGATGCCTCAGTTTTCCTGCTACAGTCAGTCTTTTTTTTTTTTTTCAACTGCAGCGATTACATGTTCATCACATTTTCTCTTTTACCTGCAGGCCGACTACAATGTGATCAAACGAATTGACAGCGGTGCTCTGAGGTTTCTCTACAAGCTCCGGGTTCTCATCCTCAATGACAACCTGATCCCAGTCTTGCCTGCTCATCTGTTCAGGTTAGATTCTGATTATTTTACTGCAAAGCTTTTGAATTATGCCGGGACTGATCTGTAGAAATATCAGTGTCAGAAAGAATTAGCCAGTCTGCACCGCTGTTGAATTAATGTTACTATGGTATACTATTTCGTATCATAAAAGACAGATTTATCATCAGATAAAAAGAAGATTTCTCAGCAACGCGATGTGTGAACCTTTATTTTCATTTACTATCACGCTGTCCTTTCATATAACCGAGCTATATATCCCCACCTCCTCCTCCTCCTGCTCCAGATCTGTGTCTCTGACTCATCTGGACCTGCGGGGAAACCGTCTGAAGAGCCTGGCATATGCTGGGACCCTGGAGTACGTTGGTCGCTCCCTGATGGAGATACAGCTGGAGGAGAATCCCTGGAACTGTGGCTGCGAGGCAGTGCAGCTTCAGCAGTGGCTGGGTCAGATTCCTTACACTGCCGTAGTCGGGGACGTTACCTGCGAATATCCCTTCCACCTTCACGGCAAGGACCTGAGGGAAATCCCTCGCAAGGAGCTCTGCGCTGACCTCCCGGATAAAGAGCTACAAGCAGAGGGAGGTGGTCCATCAGCAGGATCACAGCCACAACATTTGCCCCCGAACTCTAAACCTAACTCCCACCCTGGGAGAGTTAGGCCGACTAAACCCTCGTCAATGGTCCACGGCTCCCGCCAGAACACTCATACCTCCTCCACTTCATCGTCCTCTTCCTCAGCTGAGCGTAAAGACAGGGAGAGGCAGCCAAGGCCGACTAAAAGGCCTCGGCCCTCCAGAATATCCCCCACACCTCGCAGTGTCAACCAGAATCCTCCCGTGGCTGGCTACCAAACCCGACCCCCCATCCCCATCATTTGTCCTCTGGGCTGCACTTGCAACCTGCACATCACAGACCTTGGCCTGACCGTCAACTGCAAGGAGTTTGGCTTCCTCAACGTGTCCCAGCTCACACCTCGGCCTCTCAACGGCCGCAAGCTGTACCTGAGTGGAAACTTAATCCAGAGGATCTACCGCACGGACTTCTGGAATTTCTCCAGCCTCGACCTGCTTCACCTGGGGAACAACCGCATCTCCTACCTGCAGGAGGGGGCCTTCTCCAGCCTGACAAGCCTGAGGAGTCTCTACCTGAATGGGAACAATCTGGAGAGGCTCAGCCCGCACATGTTCCTGGGGCTGCAGAATCTAAGGTAGGATTTTAGTGTTTTTTTGTGTTTTTTTTACCACTCACAGCGTTCCAGGCACGTTGCCTTCGCTGCACTTCAAACAGATTCATAAACTGAAACCACATGTCAGCTTAGGTATTTAGACATTTGTTTATAAGTACGTGGAAATTAATTTCACTTTAATACTGGCGTAGCACAGAGCAGAACATTTTGATTACCATTATGCCGGAGTTTGATTGAAATGAAGGTGCCCATTCTCTTTCAGAAGTGTCATTTGTTAGTCACGCTGCCTGATGGCATGCTTCATTTGAGGTGCGAGCCTGGTATGAGTGACAACGTGAAAATTAAAAATTCTTTTTGTATTTGCATTGAGAGGTGTTGATAAGGCGGTGAGACGTCTGGATGATGCCAGGAATTTGTTTTTTTGGAAAAAAAGGGTGATTATAAAAAAGGGAGTCATCGGAATGATGCGCGTGTATCATTGTCAGATTAAGCTTACAACGATAATTCCTCTGCAAATAATGCACACAGCGTCGGTAACTGTATTTATTCAGTGAGTTAAACAGTGCGGTGTTTGATAAGGACAACAGGTCAACCTTCATCCTCATATTCAAAACATCAAGCCTTCAGTTTCCAGCTCCACTGTCCGCATCTACAGAAACATTCATTTGACTATTAATCAATACTAAAGATCCTCTCGACATATTTAAAAAGTCTTCCTCTTAACCTCTCGTTAGCCTTTGTTAGTGAGCCTGTGCCGAGAGAGAGAGCTACATTCAAAACACATCTATTACTTATTTTAGCAATGGAGGTATATTGGATGACTAGCATGCAAGAAAAAATCTCCAGTCATATTTAATTCTTCTCCAAATTCGCACTGATTTCTATTATTGAAGAAAACCTTAGAAATTCAAAGTGTCTTCAATTCGACATGATGATCAGGCATACTGAGGCAAGTGTTGGCGGCCACCAGTGTAAAATTACACAGTGTCGTTTGATACTGATCAGCTAATCAGCTGTGAACAGCGAAAAAGATAAAGTCCAATTTCTCTTATGACGTCTTTACATAAATATTAATTTATTGAATTATTATGGTGGGGTGCAGAAGACGTGAACTACCAGCACAATACTTCACAATAAATCGATTTTAGGTGTGACAATTCATGCTGCACTCTAAGTATTGTACAAAGTAAGACAGAACAGATGACTTTTTGTAATGTTATTGTATTTCCATGCCACATTTAGCCTTCTATCGCCATAGTCCACCTTCAGTTTCTTACAGAGCCACCGTAACACTGCCCTCTCCTCTCTTTAGGTACCTTTATTTTGAATACAACGAGATACGTGAGATAGATCCCGGGACCTTCGACTCCATGCCGTCCCTCCAGCTGCTGTTCCTCAATGCCAACCTGCTGCGGAGCCTCCCTCTCGGTGTGTTTTCTGGAGTTAATCTGGCTCGCCTCAATCTGAGAAACAACCACCTTCTGCAGCTCCCTATGGTGGGCGTGCTGGAACACCTCACAGGACTGGTGAAGGTTGGTGCAAACCTATTCACAGAATGTGTGAGAGTGGGTTTTTTTTTTTTCAGTGCAGGTGGATGCTCGAAAACAATGATCTGCTAATCTACTCGCGTGTAAATGAGTCACATACCTGGCACGAGGCTTCTGGCAGATTTAGGCCAAATAGCATGCATTTTGTTGAGTGACAGTGACAGGGTGGGAAAACAAGGAGATCATTGAATCGAATCAACCCCGTTGATTTACTAAACGAAAATGTGCATAATTATAAAGAGTATATTTGTTTCAAATGTCAGACGATGAGATTAAAAGAACTAATAGATTGCCAAGACACATTACATTATCACAGCTTGATGAAAGAAACAAAAACAAGATGAAATCTTGGATCAAGTCATGCCCGCATTTAAAACTTCTGGCAGCCCCTGATCTCCTGGCCTCTGGCACAGCTGCGGTTTTCTCTGTCAAGTGCATCGTCTGTTGTTTTGTGAGCTATGCTGTGGCATGTGGGACTATGGTTGCGCCTCAGGTATTCTAATTGGAAAATTGCAATTGACTCGATTTGCATAAGTGGTCTTAATAAATCAGGAACCAAACTAGAGAAAGCTAAAGCCCTTAAGTTTTTGAGCACGGCTGTAATTAACACACCTCTTAGTAAATAGTCTGCATTAACTACAGTATGTTGTGAATTCACTGTTTGTGTTAGACCGCACATATTTGACTGCAGCATTATGTTGCTGTACACAATGCGCTGATAAGGACCAAACCCGAGAGGAATTACATTTTTTTTTTATTTTTATTTTTTTCATCCTGCCTCCTCTCGCTTCAGCAAATTTAGTATACGAGGCTTTTCTTAGACAGCCCCGAGTAGAATGAGCTGAGGTGGGTGTGGATTAGCTTGAATGTCATTGTGAATTCCCGTTTTACTTTGCTCCATGAAAAATTCCTGATTCTAGGTATGGTGTGGGTGAGGCTGGCGGTTCAGAAGCTGTTTCTGAATGTTTGCTCAGGGGAAGGACGAGCATGCTTTATGGAGCTGGAGGAACCATGTAGAAGTGTATTATGTTTTTTGTGCTGTCATACGCCTCTGATGTCCAAGAGAATTAAAGCATTCACCAAATGGCAGTACACTGTGGGCCATATTCATAAAGCCCAGCTGTATCACCATTGTAGTGCTCGAAATCTGTGGCACAGTAATTGAATTCATTCATTTACCAGGGTTGTTATTACTCTGACAAAGCCACATTAGCGCTGCCCATGGACTGCAGAAAATAATGTGACAATGATATCACCTGTTGACTTACTGCTGGCCTTTTTGAAGCTGGGGAAGTGGGATTTCTGGGCGCCGGCGTGTGGTTTTGGAGCCAGAGTTTGCACAGTAAAATCAAAGGGTAACACAGATGGAGGCAGGGCGATGCTCACAGCTGCTGTAAAAAGCAGTCCATTTTGATAATCATAAAGCAGCAGGAGTCAGTGTCACTATCAAGAACAGGATAATACAGGGACACTCACTTACATGCATTCATATTTTAGAAAAATACATCCCGGATGTCGCTGTTGTTTAAAATAACCATCAGTGAGACATTAAATTTAAATTGCTATGATGTCTGTAGTTTATTTAAGCTATTGTATTAAAAGCAGCACAAGAGCAGGAGTCTTCCATTTGAAAACCAGCGAAAAAGAATACCATAAAGATCCGAGTCGGATGAATCAGCATCTGAGTGGATGAGAGAAAATATGTACAGTTCAGGAATACATATGTCTTTAAATGCAAACAACATGTTGTGTAGCGGGGCAGCTCTCGCTCATCACTTGCCAGCTGCAATGGAGAGACTTAGCCCACAGCTAAGTCTCTCCTTGTGCGATGTTGGATAGAAAAACATTACACACACCAGAATGATTGATGAAAGCAACACAGTATTCGCTCACAAGGGGACCGGTTTGACAGGAAAGCATTTAACGTTGAACTAATATTCACCTGATTGTCAGTTTGAGTCAGAGTTACCACTTCATCAACCTACTGTATGTACACTACAGTTTGATTGAATCAGTGATAATACCTTTTTTAAGGTGTTTAGTGCAAACTAATCTTTAATGACATTTTGGGAAATGCATTTGGTTTCTTGCTGAGAAGCCAATCTGTTCAGTATGAGCTAACAGCTGGTTAGCTTAGCTTAGCAGAGACGCAGGAAACAGGTAACTCTCTTTCCAAAGGTAAAAACATGAACATGTTATATCTCGTTCGTTTAATCAGTGCAAAAAAACAACACTGCACCGAATCGTCAAGCTACAGCTACTAGACTGAATTATCATTTTCACTATCGGAGCCATTAGCTTTTAGCAGTGGAGCTGTGTGATGCCACTTCCTGGTTAAAAGCTTATTTAAAGACTGTGAAAGCCACAGAAGCAATCATGATGCTGCCGCAAACAGGTGGCTGCATTAGCCTTATGAACATTACCCGGATAGTTTTGTACTGAGCTGAAATAGTTTCAGAAAAACAATCAAACCAAACTTACTGCTATCAACGATGATGCAGTCGCCTAAACTATAAAAAAAAATAACAAATTATGTTATGTGTGGCTTAAATCTATGATGAAATTGCTTCATAATTTTCACCTCTAATATGTCTATTCACTCAGCCAACGGCTAAAAGTCAGTCCCAGATTTACTCTTGTCTGGCAGCTTCTTGCTCAGTCACTCTCTTTTTCTCTTCTTAGCTTCTTTCCTCAAGGTCCCTTTCAGTCTTTTCACCTCTGTCACTATGTCCATAGAGGCTGCTGAGCCTGGTTACATTGCCCACTTGCCCAGCTCCTGTTCTGGCACAACACTCTGGTCGCCATCAGTATTCCCTTGCACTGAAAACCTACTCTTCTTCCCGGCGGTCCAAAACACATGTGATACAAACACTAACACTCTCCCCGGTGCTCTGAGCTCACAGTCCGGGCAGCCTGGCTAACAGACTGAGCTAACATTAACTAACAACAGCTATAGCAACCGTCTCTCGTTCTAGTTCTAGGCAGTTTACTTTACTGTCCATCACAAAACTCTGTAGTAATAGTTTGGTGGGTTGTGTGTGACTTAATACCATGAAGTGTTACGTACTTCTCGCAGGTGGTCGTACCCGGAGTACAAAGCTACATAGTGCAGAAACAGAGGTGTGGCGCACAGAGTGGGAATGTAAAAGAGGTATAATTCACCTGATTACAAGCCAGTGTAGCATCAAAATGACTCTAAACATGTTATTTTATGGTAGAGAAGTTATGCAGTATTGCAGTACTGTGGTTAGTGGTGCTAAAGTAACTAGCAGGACAGTGAAATCACGTCGAGTTGAGCACAGGCTTAATAGTATTAACGCTGATAAGATGATAAAAACCTGAATGACAGTCAGTTAATTATAAGCACTAAAGTCCTCACCAGATCATTTTTAGTAATTCTATTAAAAGATTAACTCGTGCTTCTCTTAGCCATTATTTCAGTTGGCTGGTTCATAGACCATGTAGTAAATATCTCCTGAACACAAAATAAACCAGCGGATATGTTTATGCGCTGAGAACACGATATATATTTTTGGAAGATCAGCCCAGGATATTTTACTTGAAACTGCACAGCGCAGCAAAAAACACGACCACCACAGGTGTTTAAGACATAAAGACTTTATCTCAATAAAAGCCCCTGAAATACCCGGCTTTTAGCAGTTGGGGAAGTTGACGAGACCTCTGGCAAGAATACCGATGCATTTTCTATCTCGGGATGGAAGACGGACTCTGACTCTGTCTGTCTCTGACTGTTTCCAAAATAGTAAATCCAGTTTACAACACAACATGCCACTGCGCTGTTAAGTGATTATTCTTGCAAGGTAAACACAATTTTCTCAGTACTTTGGTCTTAACAACCATTTTTACCCACTTATCTGTAGAAGTGGATGATTAATATTACATGTACGGTTTCAGAATTGCTCAATATCAATTTGTAATGAATCTACTAAAGTATTTAAAATCACACAGTTGGAGCTGAAATGCATTTTTATTCCACTGAGCCAAATTATTGTTATTCTGTTTCTAATATATTGTATTTTCAAAAATATTTATTAAGTATTTAACATACTGTGGCAGATTTTGGTCAACATAAGTTGTTAGTATTTGTTGACATAATTGACAAAATTATATAGATTCTTTTCAAATGTGCTGATTTACGACTTTTCACAAACCTCCAACCTTATTTATATATTTGTTGTTCTATTTTTCTGCAGCTAACAGAGCAAACATCCTCAGCATGTCATGTCCACTTACTTCTATCACAATTTTCGGCACATTTCGGACGTAGAAAATCCAAATATCTGCTAGAGCAGCATTAATAGTCAGTGGTTTTCTTTCAGAATAAAAGATCAAGGGCTTCTTTCTAGACTCATCATGTTGCAGTGATGTTCAGCAATCACACAGTCAGGCACTGATGTCAATTTCTCTACTGACAATGGCCTCAATGGACCAGAAACTCTTGCTCTTTTGCTATTACTACCGCTCCTTCTCCACCTACATGAAGCACAAACTGCTGGATAGAACAAGTTCATGCCCCTTCTCAAGGGGTTGTTGAAGTCGCTCTGGGAAATATGGGAAATCACTATCTGAGGTAGAAGTCGACGAGGCAGGCAATGGGAGTGTGAGTACACTACGAAAGTAAATTACAACACTTCAAAAAAAAAAAAAGAAAGAAAGGGAAATAAAAAAAACTCCTGGAATGCACTCAACATCACAGACTGATGAAATCTAACAGCGTGAGAGTATCCATGAGTGAATTGCTTCGATGCATTTCTCCGGCTTTTGTGTGTGTATAACATCTAAAGTATACTTTACCCCATGAAGGCAGTTTTCCAATGTACACATTTTTTCAGAAAAACAAAAAAAAAGTTTTTGCATATACTGCAGATTCTTCTTCTGCTGCCCTCTTTTCATTTTCGTTCTGTGTATTATTCAGAAGACAATGAAACGCATTATGGAGACGGCTTGGCAAGCTGAAGCTCAGGGGCGTCTTGTCACCAGAGACTACAGTAAAATCCCTGCACCAGAACTTCCCAAAAAAACACACACACACACACACACAAAAAAACTGCTTATATTGACTATATTTCTGTGAACTAACTGGAGCAATCCTAATGACTGACAGGATATAGCTGTTTGGGCAAAGTGATCAATTATAAGACACATGGCTCACTGAGAACATCCTGAATTTATCCTCCTGATGTGATTTCTTTATGGCTCCCGGGTAAATTTTGGACAATTATAGCTTGATCTTTGGTCTCTGTCATAACGATAAAAACCCACAAGAGCAAATTTACTCTTCTGCGGCTAAAGCTGTGGCAGTATCCACCCCAAAACTGATGCCATTGTTTAAGTCAGGCTGAATATATTTGCTGACAAAAGAATTCATTATTTGCTGAATAAGATCACAACAGTGAATGCTGCACTCCGAACTGTAACATTTATACACGACTCAAGGTGGCTGTTGTATGCTGTGTGTTGAGTATCATTAACATACTGTTTGTAAGTGGAATTAGTTTACTGAAAGAGCGTTCACAAAAAAATATATGTAATAGTTTCATGCACTCACTCTGTGACTAGCACCTGTCAGGCTAACTGAGGGTCTATAATTTTCCTTCACAACACGGCTTTGATTGACAAGATGACAGCAAATCGCACACTAGGTGACCAGGCGTATAAATTGTAAACGTTGTTGGACATGTTGGACAGATGCTTGCAGAAGAAAAAGGGGATAGAGCCCTTTGGGATCTATGTGAAAGCAAATAATACCTGGAGTAAAATGTTTCAAGATTCTCACCCAGATGGAAGATTATAGTGATGAAAGTCATGAAACTGCAAAAACAAGCTGACATTTTTAGTCGTACTGTGTTTATTCTAAATGTCACCTTGTTTTTTTTAATGTGCGTTCACGCTGGATTACAGCCCAGTTTTGTCACAATCATGCTGAAACATAAAAAAAAAAACAACACTTTTCACTGGACCTTCGCTGTTCAAACTGAGTTAAAACTGCGGCAGAGTGTTTTTTTCTACACGCCCTCCGGTCGCAATTATGTCATTATCAAAGCCACACACACACACACACACACACAAAAGCCCACAGTGGGCTCACTCCAATAAAGTGAAGGAGAGTCCTGTTGTTCAGCGTGAGGCATGGGGAAGCATTCGTGGCGGCATTGCTCCCTCAACAGCAATGCTGAATCATCTCAAAACGCATCCATCTATTTCTGCAGGCCTGGGAGATGGTCTAACCAAATTAGCATGACAACATTTGTGCAAGGCGATTGGAAGGGTGACAGAGAGAATATCAGCTTTCATTGCCAAAGTCATTGCTAAAGATATGGAAGAGATCAGTTCTGCAGACAGTACTACGTGATGTAAGTGATTCCCTTTGTGCATAATCTGCTTTGGCCCTTTTTTTTTTTAGTGGCAAAGTGAATATTTGAGTTTGTTTGCTGGAAATGAGAAAATTGGATTTACGCACATAGCTATTGGATTATAGCACAAGGGAGAGTTGCATCATATCCTGTCTATTGTTCAAAACAAAGTCCTGTGTTACTCTCACCAAACCTGCCGGTGAGTTTTGTCAATAACCACTTATGTAAACTCTGAGTGGTCTTAACTGAAATATTCCTATAACCTGCCGTGGTGCATGTGTGAACAGGTTTTAAAGAGAGCTCTCGTGGGTGGCGCGAGTTGAATTGGTCACTGCTCGCATCATTCACTACCATTGAGCATATACCATCCCCGTGTGCGGGAAATGTAAGCACTGCAGCGTTTTGATGACCCCGTAATGACATTATTTACACTAATCAGTACTTTACATCACCTGCATACTCAAAAAATCATTTAAAGACGTTGGCCATCGTGGAGAGAGAGCTGTACTCTATTATGCAAATGCTGAAATGCTCATTTTCCATACTATATTCTCGCTGTTGAAAGGCAAAGGTAGCAGAGAAAACATCATTTTTCTTGTTGTCATCTTATTAGAGTGCCAGCTACTGCCTTATTCTTCAAAACAACAGTTACCAAGTTACTAATATATATCACAAGGATGTCAGCGAAATGATCCGTTTTTTGTTTATATTCCACAAAGTGATTCATGAATTTGCATTGCATGGCAGACCAGTAATTAGTGTACTATTACACAATGACAACGCGCTGTGTTTCTCCAGGTGGACCTGCAGCAGAACCCGTGGGAGTGCAACTGTGAAGCAGCGCCACTGAAGCGTTGGCTGGAGGGGCTCAGCGCCGTGGTGGTGATGGGAGAGGTGGTCTGCCATTCCCCGGAAAAGACCAAAGGCGTAGACCTCCGCTCCCTCTCCATGGAGCTACTCTGCCCTGAGCTGGAGCCCCAGGAGGACCAGCAGCAGGAGGAGCAGACAGCCACCTCCACGGCTGCAGAGAGCGGCGTATCGGTTGGATACCCCAGCTCAGGACTGGGGCCCCTGATCCCTCCGGGGAAGGATTCAATCCCTCTGTCGGTGTTAGTGCTCAGCCTGCTGGTGTTGTTTGTGTCGGCATTCTTTGCGGCAGCGGCACTAATCGCCTACGCCCTGAGGAGGAGGGACAAGCTGCCGTTCCGTCGCCAGGGAGAGGTAGACTTGGCGGGCATCCAGATGGAGTGTGGAATCTTCACCGAGCAGACGCACCACCACCACCACCATCACCACGGCCTCCCAGAGACGCCACCTCTACCTCCGCCCGAACACAACCACGTCTACGACACCATCTTGCCCCCGGAGGCTGCTCCGAAAGTTCCCAGCCCCACTGCACCCTCACACATGTGTAGCAACCCCATCTACAAAGAGGAGCAGGACGCAGCCGTGACACAGCGACCCCAGCAGCAGCAGCAGCAGCAGCAGCAGACGTTTGCAGCTTCCAAAGACAGCGAGGGAGGATACTGTGCAGCCGCAGAGAAGGAGAGGGAGTGGACTCTGGAGGTGTCCTCATCCCCCATCAACACCGTTACAGGAGCAATGGGACCTCTCGCCGGCCTCCACGGGAACGGCATCCTCTGCCCCACCGTGATCGACAGCCAGGGGCCCACCCCTAAGGTCGAACTGGTGGACTGCCTCTTCAGACTCCCTACCCCCGAGTTCAGAGAGCTGCCAGACAGGTACGCGAGGCCGCCGCCCCGATACCCTCACCCACAGGACTCCAAACAGGAAGCCAGACCCGACCAATCGCTCGTGGTCACCACCGCCAGCTCCACAGCGGGCGGTGGTGGTAACAGCAGCCAGAGCGAGCAGGGAGCAGGAGAGCAAAGAGCCAGACTGAGGACCACACCAGACTACATGGAGGTGCTGGACCGTTCTTACCAGTTTTAATACTCCTCCTCCTCCTCCTTCTCTTCCTGCTACCCCTCTTCTCTTGTCTCCTCATCATCTCCCTCTCTGGTGATGAATCATCCAGTAACAATGACTCCTGTACAGAGGCTGGCGTGGCTTTGAGAGGAGCCTGTGGGGGAGCGGGACTGCACTACACACTATGTTTATTCCTGGATAACGAGCTGAGGTCAGTTTTTGTATTTTCCCCACTAGTGGCAAATAGGTTGGTTTTTGGCAAGGATTAGCTGATCCCAGATATCTGCCTGAAGGCGAAACTTCAGCTGCAGCTACTACAGAATTTTTCCCTCCATTTCGCCTCACAATCGAAAAAGCACTGGGGCTTCGTTTTTTTTTTTTTTTTTTTTTCCTACTCAGCTCCACAGTGAGGGGGAGCAGACAGTGAGGTGGAAGTGGAGGTGTTGGTGGCAGCGGTGGTGGTGGTGGTGGGCGTTAATGTTCATATTATCACTCTCAAAAGACCTGCGTGGAGGTGAAACACACCAGCTCTTTGCAACATCAAACACAGAGTCATAAACTGTGACAGCCAGAAGGTGTGGAGCGAGCTGGGCGGACATGTGAGATGGAGACAACGCGAGAGGGAGAGAAATGACTGAAAACAGCCAAGTGCCTTAGCAATGAACAGCCAGCAGTGTGGTCAATGCTTATTTTTCTATGAATACAGATCTATTTATCTAAACAAAAAGGTTTGACTACCAACGGATGGGACGCTGATGGACGACTGAGACTGAAACCAATCAAAGCCGCCGAATAATTGCATTCCCTGGATGAGCCAAAAATAATACTATACCCAGTTAATATCGGAGTTGTTTGTATGCAGTTCAGTTCACTTTCATCTCATCCAGTTAACTTAATTTGCTTATCCGGTTGAATTTTTACAGGGCTAGATGAGGAACTTATCCAGGAATAGTTGGTTTGCTGTTTGCTGAAATTATATTAAAAAGAAAAAAGGTTCTATGGTTTTATGGAGGTGAGGATACAGAAATTATTTTTTTTAATGCAAGACAAAATAAGGAACGTCGACACACACACACCGAAGGACATTTTGGCAATGGATGCATTTTGGATTTCTTAATCAGCCAGACTTAATGTGGCCACAAGGACCTCTGCTCCACATTTTCTTTCATGGGACAAAGGCACAGAGGTTATTGTATTGATTTTTAAGTATTTCTCAGAGGAAAATTGAATGGCAACAAAAGAAATGGACAAAAAAAAAAACACACAGGACGCGAAGGCTTTTTTTTTTTTTTTTGGTCGAAAAAAAAAAGACACTTCTATCAACTATCAATTATTATCTTTTACGGAGGTACCTTTTTATGCTTTCATCTCCTACCAATAGTAGAGGCAGTTGTGAATATATTTATTCTTAGTTTTTGCGTGTTGAAGCTCTCCTGTAAGGGATCATGTTATATTAATGTATAGGATGATTCTGCATCTGGTTCAGCCTTCTTACCGCCGACCCACGAAATACAATAAAGGGTGCTACGTAAAAAAAAAAAAAACAACCTTGTAATGGCAACTACTACAATTTGTGGCACACACACACACACATGCACATGTCCTGACCCCCCACCACACACACACACACACACACACACGCACTGTCATAAATGCACATTGCCATAATATTGCATGAAAGAAATAGCTGGAGGTGTGATGAGCCTGTAAGCTTGTCCACACAGCGTGTTGGGGAAGAAGAGAGTTGAGCAAAGCTAAGAGCCTGCAGGGTTCCCTCACACACTAAAGGATGGAGATAGAAGCTAATAGTGTGGAATCTGCCACATTAATGGTATAAAATCAATACAATCTATTTGTGAAATAAGGACATGTAAGGCGGGTGGCCCCCGCGGGGCCAAGGTCGTGAATTGCTCCATCTCTCTCCAGCTCTGTGTCTTAATGATTTCTTCATCGTCCTTCTCTCTTGCACTTTCATCTCTCTCGTTTTTTTTTTTGTTCTCTCGTCTCTTTCTTCCTCTCTTCTCCTTTCTCACCTCTCCCTTTTGTTCTTTCTTCTTCTCTTCCCTCTCTTCCCTCTCTCGTTGCTCAGGCTGTCAGCTCAGCCTCACAGGACAGACATAGAGAGATGCTGTTCTATATGCTGCTCGACACACAGGTAGCTCGCACTGAAGTGTGTCTGCGCTTGTGTGTGTGTGTGTGTGTGTGCGTGCGTCTGTGTGTGTGGTGTATTTTTTTTTTTTTGTTTCTTGCTCTTTCCATCCTTCGGTGATGAGTGCACTTCTTCAGACGCCTCCTCACTCTCAGTGTTCAGAACTCTGTTGCACAGATAATCCCCCTGTGGGTGCGTGTGTGTGTGTGTGTGTGCGTGTGCACGCACAAATTCGAGCCTGCGCGCACACGTGTGTGTGTGTGTATTCAGAGGGGTGTGCTTTTGTTTGTAGGTGTGTGTGTTTAAGAAAGTGTGTGATGCCGAGTGTTTGTGCAGTTAGCCGAGCGCAGGGCCGCCTGTTTGTGTGCGCGTGACGGAGAGAGTGAGTGCGGCGCCACAGCCTCAGTCCAGCCTTAATCCTCTAAGCTGTGTAGTTCACTCATGCCACATCAGCCCCATTGTGTCTTCAGACAAAGAAGCCCAGTTAAAACTAAATGCCAGTTAAAGCAACAAACGACTAATTATAGCATCATTCTCTCCATACCCCCCCCTTTTTTTTTTAACGCTGCCTTCTCACTTTCTCGCCTGATTTTTTTCTGCCACACTTTCTGTCCTGGACTCATTCCAGCTGTGTGTGTGTGTGTCTGTATTTTGTGTTAGCCTGTATGTGTGCGTGTACGCGTCCGTGTGTATGTGTGTTTGACTATCTGACAGCTTTGCCATGGTTCATGTGTTTGGGTCCTGTCAGAGCTGTCCTGTCACTGTGTGAAAAAAATCATTCATTTCCCAGAGTCGAGGATGAAAGAGTCTTTAGACTTCAAACGCCTGTGGGCCTCTGTGGCTTAGATTGCCTCTCGCTCTTCCTCCACCGCCGTGTCATTTATTCCTTTAAAAAAAAAAAGAAAAAGAAAAAACAGTGCAGCTGTGGCATTGGTTAAGTAGAGATGGAAGAGACATGGTGAGGAGCTGGACAATTAGCCTGATTAAAACACTGTCATTTTGCATAATGGATTTAGCCTGAGCTGCGATAGGCGGATCCTTTCTGAGTGAGTGTGTGTGTGTGTGTGTGTGTGTGTGTTTGTATGTGCGTATGTGAAGGCATGAAACCATATTCTTCTCTGCATAAACATGCGGGGTATTAAAAATGCACAGTTGGGCATAGTTTGATGTCAGTGAAAAGAGATCTATTTAAAAGTCATGGTGCATAGCTGCAGAAGCTTTGGTGTTTGGGCATGACAAATAGTTGTGACACAGCTGGTCATCGCTCACACACACACACACGCACATAAACATTTATGTCGTCGTATCAGTGCCGAGAACGTGCGCACATTTACAAATACGAAAAGCACAAGTAAACAAAGTCCGTTTAAATATGTACACAAAGTGTACATAAGGGCGCACACGTGCAAACACATCGGCGTCTGCTGCAGCGCCGTGATGTTGTTTGGTTGCTCTGCATTGCAGTAATCGGCTCCTCTCTTCTGTTCTGCTCTCACCCACAGACAATCACTGGCTCTCAATGGACAACATCAGCAAGGGAAATACCTACAAAGAGAGCGAGAGACATAGAGAGGGAGTGTGTGTGTGCGTGTGTCTGTGAGGGAGAGAGAGAGAGAGAAAGAGGAAGGAGAGGGGAGGGTAAGGAGGATGCTGGAAGGAAGAGGATGATGAGAAGGTAGGGAGGGAAGAAGGGGACTAAAGAGGACAGAGGGAGATTTGAGGAGAGGATGGAAGGAGATGAAAAGAAGGGGAGAAAGATCAGCGAGCGGGTATTTCCAGGCTTAAGGCTGCTGGAGTACTTGTTAATTTGTGTGCGAGAGGAGTTACAGTAGGTAGCGAGGCGCAGAAGAACTTACAGCGGGAGTGTGAAGCAGACACTGTGTGTTTGCGACTGCGAATCGACACATTTCTGGGCCCCCTTTGCTCTCCGGCACACAACGCCACCCACATGATCTCTGTAAAGACTGGAAGCTCAATTACACGTCTGCCAAACAGTTACGGTCAGAAGATGACGATTTCCGTGCCTCCCCGTTTAACATGACGGCACGGCATCTTGAAGCAAATTAAGCAAGATGGTGGATTATTCGGCGCGTTGGCTAGGTGTTATTATATTAAGCTGATATATGTCTGTTACTGTGTCATTGTGCCGTTGCAGTAAGCTGAAGTGGAGACACTAAGATGGCAGGGACTGGGCCTGGCTGACGCTGAAAACATCACATGAGCTTTACAGTTCTTGTGCTGCAGTTTTTCAAAGCGTGTGTGTGGTTTTTATATCTTTGTGAGTTTTAAGGTTTGTAGATCAGAAACAGAATAATAAAACAGAATAAGTAGAATATAGATGAGAGGATGGAAGAACCAGGCAGTTTTTTTTTTTTTTCATTTTGTTTTTTTTTCTTTAGATTTTCACAGAAAAAGACCCAGATGGCTTTGAACAGATTTTCACCCGGATTTTAAGTCCCCAAACATCCAAAAGGTGTTGAGTTTCCTGCTGCAAGAAGACACTGTTCACCTCGGGTTTCTTGCAGCGTTCAGAAGAAGGGAATAATGGAAGGGAAATGTAGATGACCTGCTGATCATGCATCCCTGAAAGTAATAAGAAAACAATAAATGATTCAACTACAGATGTCTTTTTGCTACAAATGTATTTTCAAAATCAGATTTTCACTCGGATATTGCTATTATTGATTTTTTTTATCCAATTTTCCGCTTTTTTAATATTCACTATATACGAATTATTCGCTGGATTGAGAGCTGCAACAAAAAAACACAAAGCCTCGGGATCAGTGTCTCTCTGAAACAACTATAAGACAGCGTTGATCGCACCATAAATTCTAATTTGTGAACCTGTCTCCCTGCACTTGTTTCCCTCCCCGTCAGGAGCGAGCCAGGAGCAGGAGGATTAAAGCCTACCTCAGCACTGGAATGCCTGGTGGCTGCTATTGCACAGCTCCCATCACCTCCTAAATACCACAGCTGGTGGTTTTAGTATTGAGAGGCAGTGGGCCACACAACTGCCGACTTTGCTCTTCATTTATGATAAACTTAAGTCGGCCTTAATCTCCGCCCGTCGCCGTGTGTTGAACCAGTGTTTGGAACAACATGTTTATCTGGCGGGGAAGGCGAGTGGAGTGGGGAGCCAGTCGAAGGCACCCCGTTCACAGAGATAACCCAGAATATCTTTTTTCCCCTCCGAGTGCTGTTCTGAAACTGGGGAGTGCAATTGTACTTATGTGTCCGGGTGCAGGGGCGTAACAGTGATTTATGGGTCCTGTGCACAGATGTTGAAAATTCTGGGACTCGTCTCTTTACTTTTTTTTTTTATCGCCGCAGTGATGCCATTAAACATCTGAGTCCAGCCAGGCCACAATGCAAAGTTCACATATTTTGATTTACTGATAATTTCTAAGGAAGATCTATGGTGCATAGTGCATTACGGAGGCATTGATAGTGACTTATAATGCATTCAAGCTTTATGGCCACCCATAAACACACAATGCTTTCTGATGCACTATTTCAGCAGTCATAAAGCATTATAGATGTGACTTATAATGAATTATAGCTGCAAGTGTCTGGTGGATGCTCTCGAAAAAACTAGAGGTTGACTGATGGGGCTTATAACACATCACCTATAGTCATTGTACAGTATTAAGGACTTACAGGGTGCTATAACAGTCCATGCAGTGTCATAAGTTATCACTGCACGTGCCAAGCAAAGTGAAGTACATTCTGATGCAGCCATAACAATTCAGTCTCCATCATAACATCTCACTGTTGGTAAGTAAAGTGCAGTATAGATGTGGTCTCCACTGAAAGTGTTACCAGTTTTTTTGGGGGGGTGTTTTTGGTGCCAGTAAGCTGTCGAGACGATACAGGGCAAACAATTAGATGAATATCAGCAGCCAGTACTATAAGCTTAAAATTAAGCTAATGAAATTACATTTTTATTACAGAGGTGGCTCAGATTTAGGCCAAAATTAGTGCAGATCTCCATCAGGTGTCGCCCAGTGTGCTCCGTTACAATCTCAAACTCACCGTGTAGCTTTAGTGGATTATAACATTTCAGGTATCAGATATCAGGTGTGTGTATGTGAGCTTTTGAGCCATGACAAAGGTCAAAATGTGACCTGAAACAGACAGAGAAACAGGTGACTCTTGTTTGAGCTTAGTACTAAATTCCTTTGATGGGGTGTTGTAGTGCAAATTGTAAAATGTAAAGCTAGCACATTTTTTTTAGGATTTCTCTGTGGCGCATTTTCATTTTAATAGCATGCAGCAGAGAGGCAGACAGGTGGAGTAGAGAGTGAGACGGGGGGGTGACAGTGAGACAGAAAGGGTCCCAGTGCAGCCAGATTCAAACGTGAAACGGTTATGTGATGCTCCAAAGTCACCTTAGTCTCTTTCTCGTGTGTACAGGTATACAGATACACGAATGTTGAACAAGCCGGGGACGGACTTAAAATGCATTCAGTGCAACGGTGCAATAAAAACATTGTCTAGTCTGCTGCTGTTTTATCAACCTATCCATCATAATGTGGTAACAATTAAATCGACTGAAAATATTGACATCAACTGGAGTTATGTAGCTCTCACCAGACATTAGTTAGCGAACCATCGCACGCACAAACAAAGCCGCGCCAGTCGATATTTTTATATTAAAAACTGGTCAAATGACTTCATGTAATGTGAAAGGAGTCGCAGGTAGTGATGAACCCACAGATTTATCACCTGGCTCTGCAGTTCCTCCTCAGGTCCACGGAGTTTACTGTTCTGATTTTATTGCCCACACCTTTACAGTTTTTTTTGAGTCACTCTCGCAGCTCTCATCATTGTGCAGCAGCTGCAGGCAGCTGTTTGCACTAAAAAAAGAAAAAAAAAACTCAGATAAACCCTCTGTATGCTACCTGTTCAGCACCAAACTGCACACAGATAAAGTTAGAGACTATCTGATGAGCACAGTGGAACATTTATCAGCAGAAGAAGCAGGTATTTCCCTCGGGAGTTTACAGAGACTAGACTCGAGTTCAAAGCGGGCTGAATATCGGACTTACATTCATCAGATGGCCCGAAACACGACTTCGCATGAATGATGATGTTTTCCCGTGTCTGCTGGATGTATAATAGGCAACTGTTTGCTAATATGCTCACTTTATCGACTGTGTAATGTGTTTACGGCCTGTTCCACTGCCCCCAAGTGGCCGAAAAATCATTTGATGCTACTTTAAAGGTCCAGTGTTTCAGATTTAGGTGTCTCCCTTAAGAGAATATAGCAGAAACTGAATATAGTATGCATAACTGTGTTTTCGTTAGTGCATAATAAGAATCAGTATGTTTTTGTTAACTTTGAAAGAGCCTTTTATATCTGCAGACACAGTCCGTTGAGTTGAACCGACATGTTTCTACAGTAGCCCAGAACAAACCAACTGAACACCGGGGTTATACAGGACTTCTCATGTTTTTTTCATCGTAGTTTCTCCTTTGTGCTAGAAAGGGTAGCGTGAGGCGAGGGGACTGCAGTCTGTAACTACATCGCTAAATCCTCAAAAACCAACGCACGAGTTGCCCTTGTCTTGACAAGAATATGATGAAAAACACAAGGTTACAGGCATTACGGAACGAATGGGAGATCCAGAGCAAATTATCCCTTATCTCCATTATCTATTTTACTCTACAGAGCAGTGTGTGTGTGTGTGTGTGTGTGTGTGTGTGTGTGATGAAGCAAAACGGGAACAAAATCATCAGCATGCATTATGCACACTGTAAAATTGCGATTTTAATACAATTTAAAGCAATAATGAGTAGTACCATTTAATGTTTCTGAGTAGGGTTTATACGTACTTGACCTGAACCTGCTGTTTGCATTTAATCAATTTCTATGTTAATTTCTGAAGCTCTTGTTGTGATGTTGTTGTTGCCGTATTGCGTGACATTTTCCAGGCATTCATATTACTGCGTCCAGCCTTTGTACTGTTTAACAGTCAGTCTCAGAAAATCTGTGTAGGGGAGATCATTTAAATGCTGTTCATAAAAATATATTCCTGTTGGATTACTGTGTAACATAACACATTCCCGCGGTTTAGCTCACAATGGAAAAATAGTTACAAATCCTCTCTGTGAGTATTAGTAACCATCGTGCATTGTTTTGTGCGTTTTGTTTGTGGTTTTGATGATTTCCACCAATTCATGTCTCCAAAAACCAGAGCAGTGTGAAATAGAAGTGTAAAATCTTCATAAATACACACTTGGGGATGACAAAAGGCATTTTAGTTCTGACAGTTAAGAAGCCATGGCTCATCCTAGGGAGCTGCTGTTTATATGAATGCGGGCATAAGAAAAGACGTGTGTGTGTGTGTGCGTGTGTGTGTGTGTGTTTTTATTCAAAGGGAGCTGGTTGGTTCTCTAGCAGTGGAATGAATCAGATCTGCTCTCAAGACTGCGTACCTCTTTCTCTCCAACGGGGGGGGGGGACTCGTAAAAGAAAGCCCTACATGAAATCCATTATGCTTAATTCCCCAAATCCATAATACCCTCAGAGGTCTTAATCTCCATCCCATTCTTATATAAATTAGCTTCCTCGTCTCTGGCAGACAGAGCTTTCAGAGTCGACGCCGGATGCCCAGACCTCTCCGCTCTGACTTGGGTGGAATCGCTGCGACTACAAGGAACAGCCATGATCTTTTCCTCGGCTGCAGCACCTTAAAGGAATAGTTTGGCGTTTTGGGAAAAGGGGTGGTGGACAGATAAGAGGATGGATAGCACTCTAATGTCTGTTCATTGGATTTAGCCTTAGCTTAGCTTAGTTTAACACAGAGACTGGAAACAGGGAAACAAACCCTCGTTTGTGCAGCATTAAAGCCAAACAGTGCAAAACATTACAATTCACTGTTTTATGAGGAGTTATGTACCAGCCTTTTTATTGGCATAGTAACTTTGCTGGTTGCCTAGTAACTGTTTAAAGCCGAGTAATATGTGCAGAGCGGCAAATTATATGGATTAGACCGGGGATTTTCAAAGTCTGACTTTTTAGGCCTTTTTTTATGGCAAATTGGGCACCATTAAAAGTAACAGTTCATGTTCATCCACCGCCGCGTGTACAGACAGATGTCTCTGCATTACTTTGTTCCTGAAAGAAACTCCTTGAAAGTCATCAGGAGTGTCTGTTTTCTGTGAGCAGAAGCAGACCTCTAGGCGTGTTTGTCGTGTATGTGTGTTTGACGTCTCAGATTTGACCACATTAACACAGAGCGCTATTTTTGACGCGGGCTGTGGCAATCAGGCGCTGAGAAACGCTTTTTGAAAGCACCTTAACTGCCTCCACGAGGTGTGTGTGCAGTGTGCCGTGCTTTCCCCTCACGTGGAGGTGCTCAGCGCGCGCACAAATAAGTCTTTATCATTGAATTTTCACAGTGAACCGACATTACTGACTCACCATCGTCACTGACAGAATCATTAGCATTTAGCAGTCAAGCTGCCTTCACTGGTGACTAAGAGCGCTGTTGTCAACACAGCGGTGATTCACTGTACGTTACGTCCTTGTTAAAAGCTTATTAAAAGACAGAAAGGATCATAATCTGGTAACTCAGACATAAATAATAGGCGTCTGAGCTAAAAAAGCAACAAACATGCAGTGCTTCTATAGGCTAAGTTTGTACTGAAATGAAACCTGACAGCTTGGACTGGGGACAGAACATCCCGACTGAAGTGAAGACTCAGCTCTGAACGTCGGCCTGTGTCAACAGTGATGCGTTCACTTACTGCTGTGCATACAAGCATGCATTTGAAGAAGAAGATTAACGTTATTGATCCCTTTTAATGAGGAAGGCAGGAGTTCAGTGCCTTGCTCAAGGTCTCTGCAGCGCCTCTCCAGCTACCAGTGCTGGACTTGAACTGGCCACCTTCCGGTTCCCAAGCCAAGCCTCCACGGACTGAGATATTTGAATAGTTACAGTCAGTGATTATGAACCTTTGAATGAAGTTTTAGAGGTGTCGGTCGGTGGATTTTGTGACTGCTGGACAGAGCCAGGCTAGCTGTTTCCCCCCCGTTTCCAGCCTTTGTGCTAAGCTAAGCTTCCTGCGCAGACACGAGAGCGGTATCAATCTTCTCATCTAACTCCCTGCCAGAAAACGAATCAGCAAAATTTCCCCAAACGTCTTAACTTTTGCTGTAACAGCAGAGGGGACATCATGATCTCGCGGGCAGCTCTCCACCAGAAAACAGAATGAACTTGTTATTTCGAGGGGCACGCACCGGGAAGGAAAAAGAAAGCGACACTTTATTGTCAAGCTCAGATGTTCTTTTTTTGGCCTCCAGTTGATTTTTTGTGTGGGGCATCTGTCAGAGGCTGTTTTCTCGAAAGTGGTTCTGGGACGAGGATGAGTGAAACGCTCCAGTGTGTGTGTGTGTGTGTGTGTGTATGTGTGTGTGTGTATGTGTGTGTGTGTGCGATGCAGGATAACCGGGGGCGACGCGCCTTAGTTTTGAACCAGGAAATAAAAACAACATTCCAAAGAGAATAATGCAGCAGGAGGAGGAACCTACTTCTACCAAGGTCCCCTGGCATTGCTCGCTAGGCGGTGTGTCTATGTGCCCATAGCAGCTTTTGTGCATCTCTATGTGTGCTGGTTATGTACACATGCTTGTCCTCAAGCAGAAGAATGAATCACACACACACACACACACACACACACACACACACACACAAAGTCATATAATTAGTGCTGGGTCCCCACAGCGGCATATTCCAAAGATTCTTCTCCACATTTCCAAAGAACACAATGTTTTGCTTCTCTCTTGTGCAACATTAATCAGGGAAAGACTTTTACTGTTTTTCAGCACATTTTTGTACCCCCTTTTCTCTCCCTCTTTACTTATCCTCCCCTCCCTCTCCTCTTAATCGCTCCTACTTTCAAACACCTCCCTCTGTAATTATTTCCTCCCCCCCCCCTGTCTCCTTCCCCCTCTTTTTATTATTCCTGCCTCCCTCGCCGTCCTTCCCCCTTCGTTACTTCATATTTAATCTCACTTCGTTTTTACTGTGCCCCCCTCTCCTCACTTCATCCCTTCCTCTTTTCCCCTCCCTCTCTCTCTCTCTCTTTCTCTCTCTCTCCTCTGTCGGTCTCTGTTAAATGGGAGCAGTGACCCCATTACGGAGCGTTGGTGCTGCGGAGTGCAGGAGGAAGAGGTGGAGATGGAAGGAGGAGCAGGAGGAGGAGAGGATGGGAGGATGGATTACGTTCCGTGGGTTTGAATGGGATGATTAATGAGTGTTGCCTCCAGAGGGTGTTATCCCTGCTCCGGACCAGCAGGGACACCACTGGGTCACCTCTGGTCACACACACACACACACACATACACATACACACTTCTCTGAAACACACCGACACAGTGCACACAAACGCTGGCAACACTCTGCAAACACACTGTGAAGCGCACACACACACACACACACACACACACACCTTGCACTCCCGTCACTGCTGACATTATCATTAACAATGGTGGGACAATGGGATCGGGGGCCACAATAGCAAACAGAACCCAGAGACTGGGAGTGTTCACAGTTCATGAGCTGGATGGTACGCGGCCCGCTGCTGCAGGCTTCTCATTCCTGCTAATTCACTCGCAAATAAGTGATTGATCAGTTTGATGACTTGATTAAAACCTGAATCTGAATATTGAAATCTTGATAATGAACGTCCTCTTTGTCGGTTCCTCATCGATCGAGCAAAGTGAGGCAACAAACTATTATTTCCAGTCGCTCTTAATTACTCTTTGATTAATAGAGTTATTGATTAGTCCGGTGGTTGCCATGCCCCCACCATCCCACTGTACTAATTTAAGATTCATCAACGGTTCACGTTAAGGATATCCGCATCCAAATATGAGCTGCATATTTTTCAAAGCTCCTCGTGGTGTTTTCTCCAAAAAAAGCTTCAGTGGCTTATCAGCATAATTGAGGTGTAATGTCAATAATTCCTTGACTCATTGATTTGTTGCTGGACAGAAAATTAATCCGCAACAATTTCCTCATTTCCGAGTGCCGGATTTCTTAATCTTATACGACGATAAACCGCCCAGCAACAACACAGGGCGGCATTTTGTTTAACGTGCCGGTGAAGAGTGACGCTGCAATATAAGATCAAAACATTTTACGGCTCATCAGGAGCCAAAATGATGCACAGCGGTTCGTAAAACTCGCAGGCAGGATTTCACAAGCTATCACGACGGCTTCATATTATGGAGTAATCCAACGGGAACGCGTGTTCGCATGTATTTGACTAGCCAATGCAGCGTTGTGCCAGACGCTGTCGTGTTGCGTTTCCGTAACCTTTTTGTTTTTTTTGTTGTTTTTTTTTGCTGGCTCCATTCAAATGAATAAGAGGGCTGCGTTATTTTAGGCAGGACTAAATCGGACAGAAGGCGACCTAAATGTCTTTGTGTGTTTCCTTCACGCTCAAGTTTATTTGTCCTCAAGAGTCTCTCTTCTCACGTTACCCCGACAGCTAACTCGTGAGGATATTTTCTTCACTTCAGGATTCGGACATCTCGGCCCGACGAGCGTCTCCTGTTTTTTTCCTCTCTCTTCATCTTGGGCTTTAAAATGTCGTCTTGCTGTCTGAATGACGCTCACTAACCTGAATATTGACCGCCTTGCTGGCGTGCAATCGCTCTGTTGTTTACTGCGCTGACAGAAGAGATTCATCCAACTTTAGTTCCACTTTAGGTCCCATCCAGGTGCCACGCCCCACAGTTTGAGAACCACCGATTCAATCAAAAAAAAAAAAAACAGTGAGTCCACAGTGATGCAGTTTTGCATAACAGATGACATAAAAAAAATTGCAATTAATGTTCTCTTAACTAATTATTTAATCAACTTTCAGCACTACCAAGCACTTAAAACTTTAATTATATGAGTAAGATTATTATAGAAGTCTTGATTACGATGATGTTTTGATGAGAGAAGAGGAATTAGAGTGATGCCGTAGGTGTTTTTGGAAGGTGTAAAACGTCTGTTTGGAAATGCTTTTTGGAGTCTGCTGTGTTTGCCCTCATTTTTATTTTCCTCTTTCATTCCTTCACTCCGCGGGACATCCTTCTTCTGCCTCTCCCCCCACTGTTTCTGCCTCTATAGAAACAGCTCTTGTATACTTCAGCCACATGTGGACAGTTGATGGCAAAATGAATTTCACTCATTCCCACGATGATGAGAGACGATGGGAGACCGGGGCACTGCTGATGTCGACTGCAGCAGCTGAAGATGCTGCGGTAAATCATTTCAAAATATATTAAGCCATTCAGATCCGCTGCACCGATCGCTGCATTCTGCATTTTTAAATTTTATTTTCAAACTCGACAAACTTCTCATGACAGTGAATCTGTAAGTAAGATTACCCCGGCGACTTTGCGAGAGGTTAAAAAGCTGCAGATACCCAATTGTTGAATCGAATAAATACCCAGCAAACTACCGGAAAAAAACTGCACAGCCGAGCAGACTCAGCAGAGCAGAATGTGCTGCTCTGTTCAACTCATTTCAACCCAGAAGGGCTTTATGAATGTTGCCATGTAAATGCAGCATTTGCACGTCTACAGCTCTGCACGTAGGCCCAGTCTGCGCCTCCTGTTATTCAAATAATTGGGCCTGTTATAAGGCGTCAAGTTTCTGCTGTCATGTGAGGGTTAATTTCAGGGAGCCTTCTCTTTCTCTGCCTCCAAGATCTCTCAGTTTCACCTGTTCAGCCTGAATTTCTCTTCACTCGATTATTACTGTATTACACCTGACTGCCTTCGAGCTCCTCTCATCTCAGCCTCAGAGAGACACTGAACCGTACACTCTCTTTCCCCACCTCTTTCCATCTGCCTCACTCTATTTACCTCACTCTCTTTTAAAGCTCACACTCGAAGTCATCCTCGCTCTCGCTCAAGATCAAACAGTGCATCAAAAATTAAAAAAAAAAAAAAAAAGCTGAATGGACGTTGAGCTCCTGTTTACACTTGATCTTGGGGAGTGAGCTCGGCCCCCGTTCACACTGGACTGGACTTTCATTTGCTTTAACTGACCGCGATAATCCACTTAGCAGCACGACTTCTTTTCCTTCAGAAGCCTTGGCTCAGTTACCAGAAAGCATCTTAGCATTAAATATCATCTCTCGCTCCACTGTTTGTACATTTCCGCGCACAGAAGCGGTGCTCATGCCAATATGCTTTATGAAAGCCCCGAATGAGGGGTAGAAATTATGTGACATTTCACTTTGAGCAACAGTTTCGTTTTACAGTGTACTCCTCTGGCAACACTCCATCTTTTTTTTTACTTCTGACATTTGCTGTCACTGGGATGTGTTTATGTCCTCACAGTTATTCACTGAGTTTTTTTTTTCTTTGCTGTCGCTCAAACAGGCAATTACCTGTTTTGAAGGATCACATCGTGAGCTGTGCACACCGCATTGGGCTCCCGTGCAGGAGATCCAAGTTAAAATTTTATAACGGTTCAGGCCAAACAGCAATATTCCCTGCAGAAGAATATATCTTGTTAATAATTAATGAGGACATATAGGAAAAACAATTATACAGTAACAGCTTTTAAATGGTGTGCTGTTTTTTAAATGAAACAAAAACACAATAAATAATTTTAACTTTTTAAAACTGGGAAAATCAGAAGTCCTCTGCACAGTACTAATATTCACTTGAGAGCCGGTAAAGTTTTTTTTGGCTTATGGTTTCTGCAAACCTGCAATAGCAGATTTTTTTTTTTTTTTGGCCATTTGGGGGCAATGCAAACAGTGTGAACACTGATATTATTACATTTTAAATTAACACGGTGGTAAGGTTACCAAACAGTTCGACTGTTTACACATCCAGCGGATACCAATACCACAAATTCCTGGGTGAAATATCAGGATACAGCTGCTAGATTTTCCACTTTCTTCATGAGCGAGTTGCCAGCTTTGTGTTTGCGGTGTTAGAAAGGTAGTGTATAGTTGGTTTGTGGTTATCGGGTGCCTGCTGCAGGCAAAAAGTAACAGAGAGTGATGAAGCCAAAATAATGAGCTGAAAGACACTAAAATGCTCCACGTACTGTAGATGCACACTTAGCTTCACGGTTGGGTGATAATTCTCTGGTTTGTCATGAGCAACACTTTTCAGAAAGACATGATCCGTACTGTGCATCCCGGTACCTGTGTACCTGGCTACATGGAGGCTAAGTCAAAGCTAAGCAGTTACCGCAACTCCCAGGTTTGATTCCCGCGTCCGTTGCTGCATTTCATCCTCTCGCTCTCCCCTGAATTTCTTGTCCCATCTCTCTCTCTCACTGCCAAAACTTTTCAAGAAAACATGTTGTGAAAATATGTTCAATAACGATAAAAATAGGAACCCTCTCTTCATAAAGAGGTTAGATGGTTCAACTAGTGCTTTATAAATACTTTGTACGTCTGTTATAAGCTGTCATAATCGCTCATAGTTACATCCTGATTGAGAAAATATGTTTTCAGGGACTTTACCAGAAGGTTTTTGATTCAGAAGCGAGAAGCAGATGAGTAAAATCAACATTTACCCACATGTGTAACAAAACTGTTATTAGACAGTATTAGTAAATGATTTATTAACCATTAATAAAGCCATTAGTTTCTACCTTTACGCTCTTCATATATAGTGACTAAAATATGTGCTAATGATCAGCAGCAGCTGTGGAATATATCAGTTCCTGTGTAACTGTTCACTTCTCGGTAATATGAAACACTGAAATATGATAATCATCAGTTTCAGTGTATCTTCAGCAGACAATCGATATACACTCTGTCGAACAGCAGCAATGTTGCACCATTTGAGTAATAATGCCGCTAACCCGTTTGACGATTTAAATGTTCCATATTTTACACTTTTCCAGTGTTTTATGTGAATTTTATTGTCCATAAAAAGACATATTTGTGGTTTTATTTCAATATAAACTCCTTTCACACACTTCTCTCTGGAGCTCAGTCAAGATCAGGATGTTTTGTCTCATTAATATCAACGAGCATGTCTGGTCAGCTGACTGAGTAATGCACGGTCAGGCTGATTGTAGCCTACCAACCACAGTAAAGCATCTTGACGTGCTTTATAATGAAAAAAAAAAGAAAGGAAATCTTTCTACAATATGGGACCTTCAACAAAAATGATGTCAAAGGTTTGAACATTTGAACAAAGTTAACAAGCGGCTAACGCCTCTGACATTACAGGACAAACTTCAGCGGCATTACCACAAGGCCAGGTTAGTGCTGACAGCTGAAAGCTCAATGTGTCTTTTTCAGAAGCCTTTTAAAGTTTAATGTAGTCTTTCACATTCTGTACATAACACATTTTTGATGTGGCGCCTCGGGTCCTGAATGCTAACATTATAACTTATATGAATCCGGTGGAGGCCGCTCCGAGGGCCGACAGAGCCTGTTGGATTTTTATTCAAAATGAATGTTTGTCTGGTGGAGGTCGCACCGATCTTTGAACAAAGAGTAGAGCCAATTCCAGCGATTTCTACTCGAGTATGACTCAAGTATCGGTGATATAATTCCACATTTGAAAGAATATTGTGGTATCATGCACTACACACATAATTAACACTGTAATAGAATATATCAAGGATGAATATGAAGTGATGAATTATCTAAAGAGCTTAGTTATTCTTTTCATAGCATGTTATTACTCCCAACAAAGACGGACCTCTTTAAAAAAATAATTAAACCGTTTTCATTTCTACACTGGAGGACAGCCTTGGGCGAAGAAACAACCAATTGTAAGTTTTAAGTAGTAATCCAAATCTATTATTTCCTTTTCTAGTACGCTGATTACTCGACAACTTAGATGAACTGACATAAAGCTGACCTACAACACGCTAAAGCGATGCTAGCATTTATTGTAAGGTGCAAAGCACAAGTACAAGTTGTGTTGCCTACAGCCAAACAGAGCTGCTAGAGCGTCTGTGGTTTGTCACTGTGACATGAAATCCTTGATAGGATTGTAACCTAAAACCTAAATGATATTCATCTCATGTCAGACCAGACTTGAACTAAATTTGACTGCACGACGTGATGAACAGAAACATGGTCAAAGGCTAGAAAAGGCTAAAAGCAGTAACAGTGAACTTCAGAGGCCTTCGCATCGCCTTAAAAATGTCTCCTAAGTTATATCGTAGCAGTGATACTTCTGTTTAATTCAAGAGATAAATATTGAAGTCTGTTTTCATTCTGTTTCGCTGCACAAACTCCGTGCTCTCGGAGGGCAGTTTGAACTCTAGCCGGTGTTGAGGTGAGGATGCAGCGGGCGGGGGCGGGTTGGAGCCGTGGCTGGGAGCTGGAAAGAGACGAGGAGCGGCACCTGAACCTCATTAACCCTCTGATTTTTTTGATTTTTTTATATTCCCTCGGTCAGTGTCAGCAGTTAGAGGAGTCTGGCAAGAGCGAGGACTGAGCTGAGGGAACGATACGTACTGGAAGAAAGCGTGTGTTTAGATTACAGCCAAAGTGTCTGTTTGGATTATATCTTACAAGTCGGTGTGGCTCCCAAAAGGCAAAAAGAAGTCTGTCCCTCGACTGCACTCTGCATTGCTAAAGAGAACAAGCAGCACTGTAGTAATAACTGTAAATATTATATTATCATACCTTTCAGAATACTATGAGTTCATGTTTTATTGAAGGAGTGAGTTGCTTGCAGCTTACATTCGGCCGGTCCTCATTACAGCGCGCAGTAAAAATTCATAAATATCATAAATATTTGGAGTGAAATAAATGAAATTCATAGAATATGAACGTACTTTTATGTAACGCACCCCATTTGAAAACTTTTTACAACAGTGTAGCATTAATTCATACCATATAAAAACCCCTAAACAGGCTGGTTTGCCTCTTCTCTCCTCAAAGAATGTTGTAACCCCACAACAAGTTTTTCCCCTTTTGTTTCGCCTTGAAGTTGTTATTAAAATTATACCACCCTGGCTAACAATATCTAGCGGTGCAGTGCAAGCTACATGCAGGTGTACAGAGAGTATACCTCCTTATATTTCAGTCTGCATTGGGGATCCCACTTCTGAATCCCCTCTGATGTGCATCATTCGGTATTCTGTATTCGAGTTTCTCTCCCTAGGATGGAGAAAGCAGTCGAGTTTTCACGAGTGGTTGGAGTAAGGAATAAGGAATACGTCGCTCAAAATGCAGGATTATTTAGTCGTCTGTGGGCCGGCATTTTCTGCCAATATCTGCACCTCTTCTGTGGCTCATGTTGATCTCTTAATGATCTTTACTCCCTGACGTCAAGCAGCAGATGTAAAGAGACGTGCTGTGCAAATGCTACTCGCCTAATTTTGGGGTGACACCGAGTGTTTATCCGTTGCTTTTTGAAAGATTCGAGGTATAAATTAAGAGTGTACCCATTCCCCAGGCAGCACTGACAGTAACATATACACAATATTCTGTATTAAGTTGTTCCAACTGTTCGATATATTCAAATCCGAGTTATTTTCTTGGCTGCACCATTTAATAGAATGTAAATATTTTCTTCTGCATCATTTCCCCAAACTGCAGAGAGACAGGTTTGGTTTCTTTTGAAACTTTAGGAGCTCAACCAGATTTCAAAATAAAATTCTAGAGAGGGTTTGAACAATGTTTGGCTGCACGGCGCATCATCTGTGTGGCCGGCTCTACAGCAGCAGCAGCAGCAGTTTGCTTGTTAATGCCAAAAGGCAGAGTACACAATATCTGTCCGATACTGGCCAAAGCAGACAGACAAAAACGAGCATCAGATATTTTCTTATTGCATCTGCAGCGATAGACAACCGGCACAGCATCTGGGCGACCTCACACCACACGAGCTACAAGTAGCAGCAGTGATTATCAAGTCTTCTCCCGCAACAACATGATTTAGAAATGAATGACACCAATCCATGGCATCGCTCGCACTTATCTGGGACGCAACGTGCTTGTTGACAGTCAGTCGGCTGAGCAGTTTAGGTGCTAATGTGTGGAGCGGATTATTAATCACGTAATGTATCCGGATACAGATTACCTGACATAAACAATCTAAACACAAAAGGCAGAAATATCACGCGCTGTGCACACACAGACCTCACGTAAGGGGTTAAATGTTTAATAATTCCTTGTCCTCGTGCCTTTATGGTTTTTCTAACGTCACATCTAAACAAAATTTATTGTTGTTATTACTATTGCAAACTCAGTTTAAGTGCATCGCTGACCGTTGGATGATTGAGGATGAGCTCGTCTATAACTTAACCGGCTCATAAGGGCGTTCCCTTCGCTGCATTACCAGCTCTAATTTAATGGCAGTAGGATCTCCTCCACCCAGCTCCTTCATAAAATATTAGGTATTTTAATGACCCTCAGACACACGAGTGTATGCGCTTGTACACACACACACACACACACACACATCTTTACGTACACACTTAATGATAGCCAAGCACTGGCATTCCTTTTAATGTTCATGGCTTTTACGTAACCTTTACGTAACTATAGGACATGTGTGCACGTTTCTACGTACGTGTGCATGTCTGTGTGTGTGTGTGTGTGTGTGTAGTTTAGGTCTTTTCTCTGTAGTTTCCCTCATTATGAGAAAGCTCTTTAATGTTTGTCTCCCAGTGGAGAGGGGAAGGGAGTGTGAAACTGTTATTGCAGAGAGAGAGAGGGAGAGAGAGGGAGAGTGAGAGAAAAATCTAAGGGAGGGAGAGCCAGACAGACACTCCTGCTCATGCGGTATGATCTCTCAGATGATGACACCCATATTCGCCTCACTAGCATTCGTGCGGGCACCTACGCTCATGCACGGGGGCTCGTCTTGTCTGTCTGCGTGACCTCAGCACTTATAGTCGGCGACGACGAGGGGAGAATGATTTTGCTTAATAGGATAATATAGATCGGGTTGGGGGGGCGGGAGGAGAGGTAGAGGAGGTAGAGGGGGAGCAGTGTGTGTGATAAGAGGTAGATGTGGGAAAGGAGGGAGGAGGGGGGGGAAAAGTGGTACAAGACGGTGAATAAAAGAGGCTGAGGAGAGATGATGGCAGGCAAGGAAAAGGCAAAGTCTGCTCCCATCAGGCTCTGACTGTACATAACAGTGACTGGAGAGCCTCGGGATTGAATGTGTGTGTGTGTGTAGGGGTGTTTTATATATGTGTGTGTCTGGGCATGCTCTGTTGGCCACTGATAACCCCACAGCAGAACTGTCACAGTCACGCTTTTACTCACAGTCTCAGCAGTGTGGGCACAGTGTGTGTGTGTGCGTCTGCATGTGTGTGTGTGTGTGTGTGTGTGTATGAGTGGGTTTGTGTCCATCTGCCTCTCCCTGTCGCTGTCTGACCGCCTCAGCGGCAGTCTGTTACTATATTCCCTGATACCTCTCCAGTATCAGAGGCCGTGATTTAAAACGGCTCGCTGGCTTCAAGGGGAGTCCGCAGATCCTGAAGAAACCCTGAGTATATCGCTCTGCTAACAGGAGCCTCGTGGCCATTACTCCTGCACAATAGCTGAGCAGCCAGCTGGAGTGCCAGGAGGCGTCTTGGTGGGCTGTTGCTGGACCAAAACAGAAAACAGGAAAGAGAAGTTGGTAGTTGTTTCACTAAGCGCCCAGGGCTGCTTAAGGTGGAGGCCAAATAAATAAATAAATAAATAAGCCTAGGTGGTGATTTTACCTGCTGGATGTTAACAGACAACAGAAATATAACTCCACTTTCGCTCTTTAAATGTTTCTATTTTTAGACAGGAGGTACTCTCCTCGGTGTGTCCGATGAGTCTGATAACTCAAGGCAAAACTGTGTATGTGGTGTCATTGAAAAGAAAAAAAAAAAAAAAAAAAAAAAACTCGACTAGCTGTCAGACATCCTCGTTAAAATCATTTTTCTCCTCCGGGCCTGAAGGCAGATTCGACACAGTCATAGTTGGAAATTTTTATATTCACAAATTGTGATAAATATTACAGCTCGGTGATTTTCAGTCCACCATTTCAGCTGAAGTTTTCTCAGTACGGTGAAGACATCATGTTATCATTCCACAAATTAATAATCCTGAGCAAGCCGTGATTAAAAAACTTTACTAAAGTTGGAACTGATGTGATGCATAAAAGACGGACAAAGGTTTTTACTGGAGATTTTGAGATGGATGACATTAAATCACAACTAAAATGTCAAGGTAATTTCCATTGTGGACTTATTTTTATTTATTTGTTTTGTATTTAACATTTAAATATCAAGTCTCTTAGAATATATAATGGCTTTACAAGACAGAGACGGCCCAAACAGCATTGTAGAAAACAAGACATGCAAGCAGGCTGTAGTTTGGCACAGTAATACTTTGAGATAAATAGTGCCAAAAACTGCAGTTCCTCAAACGGCCACTTGAGGCTGGCTACAGAACGAGTCAGTCTCCATAAGCCCCCATGTTAAAATGTCCAACTTCACAGCAGAAATAAACACGTTTACAGCCTGGTACAGAAACAATAATTAACAGCGTGGCATTACAGGTGGCGTCCATGCCCGTTTTTAGTTTTACTGGGAGGCGGCAGAGACCGGACTGCCAAGATGACGGCGGCCTGAGCTTCATAACGACTCTTCAGAAACCTGTGGGTGACGTCACGGATAAGGTATGTTTTGTAATAAACCAACCTACTGCATGCATGAAAGATTAGCCTGGTTGTAGAACTAGAGGAAACCTACATATGTCATTCTGTTGGTTGATGATTCATCCTCTGAAGACCATGAATGTTGGTATGACATTTCATGGTGATTCATCCAATAACTGTTGAGCTATTTCAGTCTGTGAACCGCACCAACAGAGTCACATCACTATAGCGTGGCTAAAATATTCGCACATGGCATCAACAGCATAATAACATTGGACCTGAGAGCCGATGTGGGAGAGAGCTTGACTATTCAAAGCAGGTGCTCTGTGTAAGGGAATGTAATTGCTTCAAACATCAATTTGATCAGGTTATTTGATGTTCTGAACAAATTTACCATATTGTGATGTACTGATATCAGATTTCTAATTAAGGCCCTGATAATGACTTCAACCATTTCACTCACTCCGACTTGATCGCATTTCAAGAGTGATTCACTCTTTAGGCCTTTAAATGATTTAGATCAATTAAAGCAAACAGCGAGGCCTAAGCAAGCTGATAAGTCACTTGACAAACACTGCGATTTCGTGTGGAGTGAACAACAATGAATGTTGTAAAACCCTCACAGCATCAGCAGTCAGTTTCCTCCGCTGAGCGCAGTAAACCAGCTGTGTGACTTTCACTCATTCCTAGACGTATTCTATCAGCCTGCTGTATCGATCCTTTTCATTTAGACTGTGTTACCTGCGCTCATTTTCCATTTTGTAAATCTGGTGTTTTACGTAATGGGGGTGCTTTTCCACAACAGGAACATGCGGAGTAAAGTTTGCCATGTCAGTCAGTCAAATATGTCGACAGTTACTGGAGAGATCGCCATGAAATATGTGACAGACATTCAGGTTCCCCCTCAGGATGAATAACTTTGGTGGTGACTCATCAGCCTCAGAGTATTTTGTGTGTGTAGTGCTACTTAGCAGATGTTAAAATGCTAAAAACTAAAATTCTGTGACTGAATTTGCATACGTCCATACTTACACGTGCCATTTTGAGTATACAAGTGCACGAAAACTGACAGTTAGGGCAAAATTCAGTGTACTGTGAGTACCCACATGGTGACTCATGACGGTCGAAAAATTGAGTGTGGTTGCCATTTTGGCTACGTGGCGACCAGAAGAGGCTGCTGGAGCTGAAGCATTTGCAGTGAATACATCAATCCACCCATTTTCTTCCACTTATCTGGTGTTGGGTTGCGGTGGCAGCAGGTTTAGCACGGCGTTCCAGGCGTTACTCTTCCAGCAACACATTCTAGCTCCTCCTGGGGATCCCAAGGCCTTCCCAGGATAGATGGGCCCTGTAGTCCCTCTAGCGGGTTCTCCTCCCAGTTGGAAGACGCCCAGGAGGCATCCTAATCAGATGCCCGAACCTCGTCAGCTGGCTCCTTTTGACACCATGTACAGTAAGTGGCTCTACTCAGAGCTCCTTCCGAATGTCCGAGCTCCTGACTATCTCCATCTCTAAGGCTGAGCCCCACTGCCGAGCAGAGCAAGCTTTTGGCAGTGAAATGTTGGCACTAACGCTTTGCCCGGTTGCAATTTGGCGAAAAAGAAGCAGTAAAACGCTGCAATCATCATTAGTGGTAAGTGTGCAAACGTCTACCGCAACACTACCCTGCCGAAATGATCACGCTACGCCAAATATCCAAACCGAGACACGGCTTAAGAGGGTAAACATGGCAAAAATGACACCTGATGTAAATCGCCATGATACCGTTATCACTGTGAGCATGTTAGCATTAAGCTCAAAGCACCACTGTGATGAAATGCAGCTGCTAGAGCGGCTGCAGGAGTCAAAGAATAGAGCCGTAACCTTTGTATCATACAAGTTTAGTGTAATGCAGTGGCTTTGTCATTGTCTGCGGCCTCCGCATCAGATTAAATTAGTTAATCTGATGTCTTGTCCTGCACTGCAGCAAAAGTCCTCCAGTGTTTCTGTCTGTGTGTGTCTTTTCCTGTATAATATGTAAATGTCACGTCATGTCATGTCACTGGATATATGGCTGAAGATGCCTCCTGTCGTGCCTGTTTAAAATTCATAGTTTTCTCTCTATCTAAGCAGCGTGGGCATAATTAGAAATCGAGTGGCTGAAGTGCGCAAACAGTTAATAAAAGGAAGATGATGATGATTTGAAATAATCTAAACTAATTCACATACTCTCTAGCGGACACAATGCTCCCGTCTCAAGAAAAAAACAGCCTTCAGAAACACACAGATTGAGCTTGATGTTTTCAGGGCTACCTATGAATGTCATCTGTGAGTAATATTTTACATTTTACTAGACAAAGGCTGGCAGAGAACGTGTCATTCAGCGGCACAAAGTCGCACTTCAGTTTCCGTACTACAGAAGTAATTGGTTTTTTTCTTTTTGTATCAAGAAATAGTCTTTTCTTATTTTAAAGTACTCGCTCATCAACCAAATTTGTCAATATGAAGACAACATAATAAAGCATTTTGTCAGCTTGAAAATATCAAATTTTAATACGCTGTCAGGTTTATAATAAAAACATAATTACACTTTTGACAACACACAAAAGGAGTGGAGAATCAGACTGTTTGGAAAGAATCCCACTTTGTCTCAATTCTTTGTTTTCTATTACCTCTCCGATTAGTTCTGATTAGTGATTAATCTGTTTTTATTTTTCTCTTGCACACTGAATGGATTCCAACTTTCTGAAGAAAGTTTACATGCTTCACAGTCCAGAACTACAAATTCTTGGATTTAATTTGAGACAGGTTCATGAAAGCTAAAAGTTTATTTTTCTTGAGATTAAAACGAAGCATAGAAAAGCTCCTAATAAGTCTCTCTTTTTGTAAGGCTTTAACAAATCTGTAATTCAAAGAAAATTGCTGTCTGATTTCTGTTTCGCTGCCAATACGATCTCATCCTGCACTTTTAGCGTTTCTGCTGACAGTCCTTATTGTGTTTCCTGCTCTGGCGGGATTAGTGACACCACTTTCCTCTTGTATTATAAATCATCTTCATATCCGGAGTTGCAGTACTCTACCGTGTTCACAGGCCACTTGACAAAACATCCTAATGTTTGCAACAGTTCACTGATTACCAAACAGCCTGACAGCCCGGTGGCAGCGGCACAGCCGGATGAGCTCATCGCGCTGTTCTGCTTCTGGTCAGAGCTCAGCGGGGCTGATTGTCGAGCGACTGTGAGACTTTTTTCAGCCTCGATGGCTGCCAACTTACAAATTGCTCCCCGGAGACCAAAACTGATGGAAGGTCAATTTGGTGGATCAAAAGGGCCCAACAGGAGCAGGCCTCGCGCACCTATAATTTTGTGAGTTTGAATCTGGTTTCCTGACCTTTGCTGCGTGTTATCCTCTGTCCGCCTCTACCTCACACCTTTTCTGTGCCTCCGTCCGCTGCACACCTTGCAAGGGTACAGAAGAATCATTAAAACCTTTCCCTTTATCATCAAGACGTTTATGTTTCCACCTAAACCTCCACTTGTCAAGCCTTCTCTTTCTTCTTCTTCGTCTCTGCTATCGATTCATTTCAATGTCTGCGTCTCCAAAAATATCATTTTTGTCCATTTGTAAATTTTAAGTGATGTGATTGGAAGGAAGGTGTATTTTGGAGAGCGTAGGACGCAAGGAGTCAGGAGTCAAAACTAACAGAGGGTGAAATGTTTTTAGAAGTCCCATTTTTATCTCAGCTGCACAGGTTTCAATTCTTTTCTCTCTTCTGCTTCATCGCTTCATATGAGAGCTGCGAGATAGACTGTATCAATACTGTATTGATGGCGGGATGTGAGACTTTGTGTGTGAGTTTGGTTATATAAGGGATGTGAAGCAAATGATGCAGTTTTATGTCCTTACTCGACTGTTTTAGCTTGACCTCTACGGCTGTTGTATTCATATTACATTGAAAGCAACATCGCAAAGGCACAGCCAAACATCAATCAAGTGCAACAATGAAAGACACGGCAGCCAGCTAATATTACTTACCAGTCCAACAGCAAGATGCCCAGCTTGGCATCTGTCTTTCACCAAGCTCTCGCCAACGACTAAAAGTCAGTCCCAGATTTACTCTCATCCGGCGACATCTTGCTCGGACACTTTTTCCATTTTCTTTTATTAGCTTCCTCCGTCAACGTCCTCTTTGGTGCTTCCTCCTCTGTCATCATGTCCACAGAGGCTGCAGAGCGCAGTTACATTAGCCGCTTGCCCATCTCTGGTTCTGGCACGACACCAGCTCTCACTGCTCCCAGTCAGCATTCCCACCCGCCTCGGACCTGGGAGCTAAGATTAGCTAACAGCAGCTACAGTTTGCAGATGTGTACTTTACTGTCCATCATTAAACTCTGTCAGAAGAAACCAGAAAACATTTTCACCATAAATAAACCAGTTATTTTATTGTAGAAGTAAACAATGTGGCTTTAAACCACTTTTTTACTTGTAATCTTCAGTGTCCACATACTTTTGGCCCACTTACATACATGTGTTTGTGGTTTTTATTATGTATTTTCCTTTCTCAAAGGCTGTAATACAAATCAAACTGGATTTATACTTCAGTGACAGATTTCATCAAGTCATAACGCCACAGCAACACTAGACTGATTTATCATACAGTACGTGATCGGGTCGCGTCCTGCTTTAATTATATTACCCACAGTGATTGTGTTTACATTCTTTGACTCACTTTGTCGTACAGAGTGACAGTTCGCTGCCCGAGCACTTACAGCACCGGAATTACATCCAGGTAACTTCCATTTCACCTTGTCTCATTACCGAACAGAAGAGCATTACAGTGCAAACACCGTGGTCACTTTCTTTCTGATCACGGTCGGCACGGGGTTTGCAGTGGAGACGGCTCTGCTGGCTTTGTGTTAGTTAAATAAAGACCGCTGGCTTTATCACCACCAGCACTGCATAGCCACCGTAACCCCTGCATGTACATGTGGTGGCATTTTTGAGGAGTTGCACATCAGCCTTAATACAGAACTATTAATCCATCCATCCATTATCTATAACCATTTATCCTTTGCAGGCCTATAGGCAATTTAGAGTCATCCATTAACCTAACCTGTATGTCCTTGGACTGTGGGCTATTAATCCAGCTTGTCATAGATGATTGTTGGATATTTTCTCAGCTTTAAATCTTCTTTAAATCGATAGCTGATTTTTCTGGCCAGTGGGAAGCAGGTGGTGGACACAACATCATCACTTTATAAGCTGAAATTGTGAACTCGTTAGCAAGAAGTTCATTTGGAGTTGTATTTGTGGCCACCTCGTAAATCTCCAATATTCATTCTCTTTTTTTTGCTCTGATTTTGGTCTCCACCAATTCCTGAGGGAAGTATCTCTCTTTAGCTGCTAAATGCTCCATTATGTTCACTAGCTCTGTCTGCCTTTTGGTGCTGAGCAGGTCTTGTACAGTTGTTTTTTTTTAGGGCTGAAAACAGCTGCCAAATATCTCAAATTATGGGACAGCTAAAGAATTAGTTTAAACTTGCTAAGCTTCACGGAGCCTAAGGCAGCTTAAGATTCAAGTGATAGTTCTTTTGTAGGTTCGTCACCCCAAGCGACACCTTTCACACTGTGATTACATTATTTAAAAATATAAATCCCATCCGAAATATGGGAAAGAACATTTAGTTTAATTGTTACAAGGACTAAACCTGAAAATTCGCTCTCTTTTATTCATATAAGTACATGTTGTGAAGCGCCTGTCTTTGGTGGTGCACCAGCTTCCAGTAACAAAGTAGTTGTTAATTTCCTCCTGTCTCAAGTTGTTAGCGCTCTGATCTCAAGTACTTTGTCTTTTTCTGCTTTTTGTTTCATTCTAATTTTAGTGTGTTCCCAACAGTGCGATACCTTTTCCTCTGTTTTAGCTGTACTGCACAAACTGCTGTGTCTAAATAAAACACACTGGAAACTGCCAACGTGTCAAGCAGATTGCAAGGTGGTGTTTAGCCGGACAAGGACTTCCACCCACCTTATGTTATTTTTCCGTTGAAACAGTATTACTGCAGTGTCATGGCAGGTCAGGCCAGTGATGTCCACTCCACACGCCAACAACTGAAGCTCCCGGCTCTGTGCCAGCAGATGAATGTCAACCAACACTGGAGCAAGCATTCAAGGATAAGGATCTGCCTCTCTGCGGTCACCTTTAGTGGTCAAATTCATACGAGAAAACTCCCCCTTACCCACTGCAGACTGCGGAGGCAGCGCCGTTATCGGCGGCTGCAGATTTGGCCCGAGGGGTTGTGAGTCGACGCCTGGGATGTTGTCTTCTCCTGTGGTTCGGCTCATGGTTTGTGTGGGACGGTTATCTGATGACACCTTATAATCCTTCACACAAGTATCCCTATATGGTGTCTTATATCGTGCTTAACTTTGAGGCTTTACAGTGGATTACACTAAGAAATAGGGTCGGTAACCTTTCAACGCTTAATCTCTATAGTACGAGCTCTAAAAGGACAGTTTTGCTTTTGGAGGACATGCTTTTCCACTACACATCCATTTGGGAAAAAAGCTCATTGTGACCCGTAATGCATTAGTTAATAACTCTCAACTTTTAAAATTTATTTTATTGAAGCAAGGGTGTGAAGTGTGCCGTCTATTTCGATGATAACAGATGCTAGGAGTTATTTTTATTTTTTTGTGAGTAGGTGCCAAGTGTCCCAATTTGCACATTTTAGAATGGACATCTCCACAAATCATTAAAACCTCTAATATATGAAAAAAAAACAAAGCAATTTAGACTCAAGAAAAAGCTTTTTATTGTTCAGTATTGTGCCATTTTTTATCGAAGAGTCGAGTTTTTAGTTTTGTTTGTTGCAACAATCTATACTGAGTGCAAGGAAGGGAAAAAAAAAAGGCTGAACGCTGGTGGTTACAGCCGATTCCCAAGGCTGCTAGTGTTGTAGGTTGACTGCTCCGAAGTTCCTCTGGAGGTGTGTGTGTGTGTGTTTAAAAAAGCACTGAAAACTGCCGCTGTGAAAAATGTCTTCAAAGGGGCATTTCAGCAGTGTTGACTACGGTAAGATACGTCTTAAAGAAAACACTTTCTTTCCGTGATGGATCTTGGTAGAGGTGCATCCAAAGAAGACAGAAGAGGCAATATGTATGAAAATGAGCAGAGCAATGTTCCAAGAGCTTCAATACCAACAGAGGGAGGATGTTGTAAAATTCTACTCCCCGAATATTATTGCTCTGCGATGCATCACTCACCACAGCTTCAGCAAGCCTCCTGGAATTAAAGACCTGTCTCCGTGCAACAGGAAGAACAACAACAATATAAGCAGAGACGTGGATGCAGGCGGAGACATGTATAGTACACATATATATGTGGCAGTCACCAGCTGACTGTTCACTGTCAAGGTTTCCATTTGAATATATATTGCAAATTTTAACAAAGTTTTCTGAATTCAGCTAAAGCAACTGGAAATTATTGTGCGTTTCCATCAAACAGCAACTTCCCGTGGCTGTGATGTGAAGACAACGTGGAAGCGTTTTGCTCTCTATAGCTAATTTCCCCGTTCAGGACAACTGTACTGACCTTATGCAGGATCAACATCGTGGCTGCCTCGATTTCACGGGTTGGTGCCGTTACAGATGGTTTGTTTGAGCTCTCAGGTGTCACTCAGCCCGCCTCAGGTCCGCTCATTATCCACATCTTTGCCAATTAAGGCGGAAAAGGCAGGACTACCAGAGTCACCACGCTCTGAACTTCAAAACGGCGTCACGGATACGCTGTCCATTCTTTATACTGTCAGTGGTTTCCATTCACTTCTGTGAGTGTTAGGTGCTAAAATAAAGAGCTGGTGGTGCTAATTCTGCAGCCGGTGCCATCCGACCATCGTAGAAGAGTTTTAAAGAGCACCAGTCGACTCTCAAATAGCGAACAATGTAGAAAACATGGCATTTACAAGAATATGCCATTTATGTTTGTTCCAGGTGTTAATCTGAGACATACAGTCGCTTCACACAAATCCTTTGTCTTTTACATTTGCTGCTATTTTTCTTCTCTTCAGCGAAGAGGAAGCTGCAGTGAATGTCATGATTTATTCACTTAGTCTGTTATCGAGGCACTTCAACGCATTTTTCTTTAATCGATTCAACCATTTTTCCACCTCAACCAAGAGTAAAAACTTTTTTTTTTTTGCGCTATTTCAACATTTTGTTTTGAAATTCAGAGCTTCTCCTCTCGTTTTTTTTATGCACAAATTGAAAATGCACATAAAAACAGGTGGATGGGAATTCACCGATCGTCCTATTAGCATGTTTGCAATAGTAAGGCACGGTAAGCCTGTCAAGCTTTGGATTTTTCCAAATGCTGAAGCAACACAAGCAAAATTGTCAGGAGCTGATAAACCTGTCTCTACCTGTTCTAGTGTAAGCTGCAAACATTAACGGGGTTTGTGGGGTTAGAGGTCACATTGGAAAAATCCGTGTTCGGGACTGGAACATCCACTCTGTGGGTGCACGTAGAGTTTAGGCTCCGTCCTGTTATTGTACACTCCATCAGCTCCAGACAAACCCACATTGGATAATGCTGTTTGCCAAACTCATTGCTTATTCTTTATCCACTAAAATCCTTTAAAAGTGAAGTACTTGAACTCCCCTCAGTGCCACAGAGCTGAGAGTTTCAGCTCATTGTTTAGCTGTCCACAACTTGCTCTCACTGTTCTCTCGTTTTCAGTGAAAAATCTCTAAAAACCCGCCGTGCGCTACCTGCTCAGCACCAAAGAGCGGACAGGCATAGTTAGAGACTAGCTCGGAGCATTTAGCAGCTAAAGAGCCAGATATTTCCCTCAGGATTTATGGAAAACAGACCTAAAAGAGAGTGAATAATGGTGTTAAATTCATCACATGGACACCAACAGGACACAAAGGAATGGTAATGTTGTCCCAGAAATGCTAGATGTGTTACCCAAGTGTTTACTTGCTGCCAAGTCGGCCAGTGCTGCTCCTCCATGGCTCTGGCTGTACATGGATTACCGACTGGTGAACAGGCTACATTGGTGTTGCACCTTGATTTCACGGGTTGGTGCTGTTACAGATGGTTTGTTTGAGCTCTCAGGTGTCACTCAGCCCACCTCAGGTCCGCTCATTATCCACATCTTTGCCAATTAAGGCAGAAAAGGCAGGACTACCAGAGTCACCACGCTCTGAACTTCAAAACGGCGTCTCGGATAGGCTGTCCATTCTTTATACTGTCAGTGGTTTCCATTCACTTCTGTGAGTGTTAGGTGTTAAAAAATAAAGAGCTGGTGGTGCTAATTCTGCAGCCGGTGCCATCCGACCATCGTAGAAGAGTTTTAAAGAGCACCAGTCGACTCTCAAATAGCGAACAATGTAGAAAACATGGCATTTACAAGAATATGCCATTTATGTTCCAGGTGTTAATCTGAGACATACAGTCGCTTCACACAAATCCTTTGTCTTTCTGCTATTTTTCTTCTCTTCAGCGAAGACGAAGCTTCAGTGAATGTCATGATTTATTTACTTAGTCTGTTATCGTGGCACTTCAACGCATTTTTCTTTAATCGATTCAACCATTTTTCCACCTCAACCAAGAGTAAAAACTTTTTTTTTTTTTTTTTTTTGCGGTATTTCAACATTTTGTTTTGAAATTCAGAGCTTCCAGAGCTGCCAGATTGATGCTGGTGCTCACTATATCCATTAAAAATGGACCAGCTGCATTTTGGTCCACTTCTGGGATGCACTGCGGAGCGTCTGGTGGAATCACAAGCAGAGCCTCGGACACGATAATCCCCCGATGGCCGCGGCGCGTCTGGAACTAGAATTATATCCACCGTTCACAAAAAGTTAGGGATATTCAACTTTTGGGTAAGATTTATGGAACATGGAAAAAGTTCATGCTACAGTGATATTATATCATGAAAGTAGGGCATTTAACTAGAAGCATGCAATGGTAATTTCGTCACCTCAAACAGTTTATTGAAACAAAAGCGGTGGTATACCACTGAAACCAAAGTTTTTGTGAATGTTGTATGTATTATGCTGTCATTAATATTTAGGACTGGCATATTTTAGTGTTAGCTGGAAACCAACTCACATAGAGTTGTCAAAAGCGGTCAAAATTCACACTTGAAAATTAGAAACATACTTTTGTTTACTTCTGTCTGAAATTGAAAACCCAGCAGCCACATGATGTTATGTTCAAAACAAAACACCCATTCAGAAAAACCAAAAGCCAAAAGGGAGACAAACGTATTCATGGTAGGAGCACGTACACCATGAAAAACTACATTTGCTTCTAGTCATTTAGCTTTTATCCAAAGCAGCGTACAAAAAAAGGGAAACAATCAAGCTACAGTTCGACAAGGACGCGTTAGTGCAGCAATAAGTACAACTCACATAGAATTAAGAGACAGTCGTAGAGGGGGATAGACTTAGTGTATCTAGTTGTTGGTAGCGCTCGGAGAGGAGGGGCTGAACTGGTCGGACGTTCCACCAACGGGGAACAACAGACGAGAAAAGTTTGGATTAGCTTGAGCGTGCAACAGTTGGGATGTAACATATGCCTGTATGATGGCAATCAAGTATTGCAGAACTGGAGACTACTATTTATGCTGGTGACTACAGGTAGTCAGTGGAGTTTAATGAACAGCAGGGTGGCATGTGCCCTTCTGGGTTGACTGACGACCAGGCATGCCACGTTCAGGTACTGTAACGCCTGATTTTTCTTGTGTTGTAAAGTCTGAAGCGGTGCTGCTGATCAACCGAGGCAACAACGAGAAGGTTAGTTGGTCATCGATCGTGACTCCTAAGTTTATCACCTTGGTAGGGACGAGAGCTAGGAGTCCATTTTTATATTAATGTCACAGTGTAGGTTCAACCGGGAGGACCAGCAGTTTAGTTTTTGAGAGGTTCATCTGGAGGTGGTGTGCTTTCATCCATGTAGATATGTCTGAGAGGCATTCAGAGACCCGTGCAGAGACTGAGGGGTCTGTGACCAAATATGAGCGAGTTAACATAGTCTGGAGGGCAAAACAGTCCGTCTCTGCAGCACTCCTGGTGGGATGTGAGCGGACCAAAACAGCCACAGCATCACAGAGCGAGGCCCGGTGGAATTTAGGGGTTACACATATAGCAGGACGGGATTCATCAAACAGTCAGTTAGAGGCAAGAAAGGACAAGAAGCTCCCATCTTTCATGCATCATGTCCCTTTCTGTCTCCTCTCCTCGAGCACGTGCCTCTGTCCCATTTACCATCTCCCTCTCCTCTCTCTCTCCCTCTCTGTCTCCCTCACTTTGCTTTCTGCCAACCAGGATGCTGACAATAGCTTCAATAAAGATGAATTGAAATTGGCTGTGGCTGGATTCAGCTCCCTAAGACACACAATGGAAGGACCTAGTGCCGTAATTATTACTCTGGATTCCAGCACACTGTTCGGCAAACTCATTTTTCCTGTGTTCTCCCTCCTCCCCCATCTTCCTCTCCCCCTCTCTGTCTATCTGTCGTTTTCCACCTGAGTTTATCTCCCTCTCAGGTTGATTTTTCTCCCAGCCTATCCCTCTTCTTCCTCCTCCTCCTCCTCCTCCTCCTACTCAGTCTGTCTAAGCTTCTCTCTCAGTCCCTCCCTCTTCCTCTCTTTCTCACCCTGTTCAACTCAGTACAGTCCATTATTGTTGTTTGCTAAAGTAGAACTATAATTTCACAGCTGAGGAGCACGATCAGGTCTGGAGTAGTGATTAATAATCTGACGGTGAATAATGATTTCATCCTCCATATTCAGCTGTAGGTAATTATTCGCTGTGTAATCGTGGAATAGATTTGCTCATGAAAAACAGACTTATTCAAATGTGAGATAGAAGCCGGAGCGCCTTTGGGTGTGTCGAGGCATCCGTGAAGCTAAATTTACATGGGTGGGATCCAAATATAGGCCCAGGAATGAGATTAGAACATTAGCGTGGGCGTTACTTCAAGCCTCTCCGGGTCCCAAAGTCTTACCCGGTCTTGTTTCAGCCGCTGAAGTGAGGCGCACCGCCTGCCTATCCTGCTCATCACAAATGTGATGAATGTGTCAAAAGAAGCGATGCGAGGCATTTCATTCTCTTTGTCCTTGTATCTCTTCTTGTCTATAATGATAATGGATCGCATTTATTTTCTCGATGGAAGTCGAGAGATCAAGAGGTGGCGGGCGAAGCGGCAGAGGAGATTGCGCGGGGGGCTGCGGGAACGAGGCTTTGTGCCTTTGCCGTTGTGTTGTTTTGTTTTTGTGTTTCTTTGTGTCTCAAAGCAGCTAAGCAGCGTACCGGGGGTGTGTGAGACACAGAAAACACTGCAACTCACTTAAAAGGACTCAGACACACACGTTTAAATCCATGAAACAAAATATAATTCACACTTTGCATACTTGACCGAGGTGTCTTGTTTTACATTTATGCATTGTGTGTGTGTGTGTGTGTGTGTGCTTGTGTGTGTGTCGTATTTGCACAGCTTTGGTTATTTTGGATCTCACCGAGGATGCGAACATGCATATTATACAGATAATCAAAACAAAGGTCACAATGCAGTTAATCCTGATTTTCATAGCGGTGCAAAGTGAGCGTGCTTTGTACAGTGTGTGTGTGTGTATGTTAACACGAAGGTGTGTGTGTGTGTGTGTTAACATGGAGGTGTGTTTGCACAGGTTTGGTTATTTTGGGTATTGTCGACGAGAAAAGTGAAATCCTTTTTTTTTTTTTTTTTTCCTGTATAAGTACAAGTTTCTCTATCTGGTTGCCAGGCAACCAAAAGCCTTGGGCTGGTCCACAAAAGGCATGTACGTGCACGTGCATCCAGATGTGCACACACACACACACACACACACACACACCTGCATGTTACTGTGTGGTAAACATTGAGCTCTAGAGGCAGACAAACAAGAGCTATCACCCCCCGTCACTGTGTCCACTCTGGGGTTTGTTCTCACAGATCACATGCCAGATCACAAACAGTGTGCGAGTGCGAGCGTGATTGTGTCTGTCTGTGTGTGTGTGTGTGTGTGTGTGTGTGTGTGTGTGTGTGTGTGTTCTCGAGCATGTGTGTGTGTGTGTGTGTTCTCGAGCATGTGTGTGTGTGTGTGTGTGTCAGGGGGATTTTTAAAGTGCTATTGTTTAGATAGTTCTGCTTGCCAAGGAATCAACAATCCCCCTCTGTACGGCACACGCAGCAACACACACCAATGCATGCACGCTGCACGTATACACACTCCATATATGCATGCATAAATACACGCCTGTGCACACACACATTGACGACGGGAAGACACTCATCCCCACTCAGGCGTGGGAGACTGGCGTCAGGTAGAATTTTTTTTTTTCCTCCGTATTTTCTCATCGTGACAGGTGGGGTAATGGGCCATTAGATTAACACCAAACAGAGGAGGTGGTTTCGAATGTAATGTAATGCTTTGTTGATAGAAACCAGACGCCGCTCTCCTCCTGACTTCGGCTTTTCTGCAGCGTGTGCCTGTACACGCTTCACTCAAAATAAGGCCAATGATGATAGAATGAGGCAATCTCTGCTCTTTAGGGTGTGTGTGTGTGTGTGTCAGAAGAGAAAGAAAAAGACACAAACACAGGGAGAGGAATCCAGATAGAGACAGAGAATATGTGTGTGTATACATGTGGGACTGTGTGTGTGTGTGTGTGCTCATTAAAACAGAGATGGAGAGAGAAAGGAGAGAGAATCCTGTGTGCCCATCAGCAAGGATTTACTGATGAGGATATAAAGGGTCTCTCATCTCTCCTTAGACGTTCCCTCTCCACTCCCGCTCCGCTTCCTTGCTGCCTTTTGTTAATTGCCATTGTTCGATACTGTAAACTCCCTCTGTCAGCACATCAGCCATGTGAAGATGGAAAGAGTTAAAATTCTGACAGATTTCAAAGAGAAATTTCGTTCGGTATTCCAACTGTAGATGGAGGGGAAAAAAAAAAAAAAACGGCAAAACTAGACCGCCTTCAGCTCGGGCTCGTTTCAACTTGAAACAGATGGTTAGACTGCGGCGGTGCTCCTGCAACAGGTCGAACTGCACGACTACAAAGCTAAGCTAAGCGAGAATGACTTGGAACGGCATGCTGCAAAAGATAAACAACACCTTGACGGCAAATGAGTGACAATTATTTAAGAAAAAACCACCAAGGATTTTTACCTACCGCTGTCACAAAAGGACAGAGAAGATATATATTTATTTATATTTTAAGAATGCCAGCCTCCCTCAAAAATGATACACCGATCTCGTTAAAAGAAATACCTCTACAGAAATAAATGATAGCACATTAGAGGAGAATAGAAAGCACACAGTGTGAGGGTTTGTGCACAAATCGACAACGCCGTTACTACGCCGCGCTCAATATTAACGTCTCCGGTCTTCACTCACATAAATGTGCCGTTGTCGTTGCTCCGTCTGGATGTTTGACCTTCACTGTGCAGAATGATGTATGTGCCGACTTTGACACCAGAGATCTGCTTTCACATCCATCTGCTCGGGGAGGAAAGTTTAAGACGTGCACAGAACGGCGTGATTTGCACGGCAGGCCAGTCGTGTGTCCAGTATACAAGCGTGACATCGTGTGTCCAGTTTTAGTGATAGATATTTACCATGGTTGGAATTTCAGGTCATTTTTAACAAGGTTATTTCATGTTTTGTGGCCTATGTTACGTCTGGAGGAGATCTTTGATTAAAGTGATCCATTATTGAATAAATAAACATGACAATAAAAGGTCTGAAACATAAAAATTACCTGAAAACTTGCTCTCCATACTGTAGCCTTGTTAGCGCCGTTAGTTCCTCCATCTTGCCTTACATTCCCCATGATAACAGACGGTACGCATGGTTTGATATCGTTCTTATTTAATTATAGATTTCTGTCTGAGTCTGGTTTTATTCCATACAGGCCTTTTCCCAATGACACTTTTATTTCATGTTTGCTTTTTGTTTCATTGTCAGTGGAGTGTCTCATGTTTCTGTCACAGATGGGAGGGTTCAGGAATTGAACCGTATGCAGACACAGACGTGATTATATGAAAAGTATCTTGAGCAGAAAGAAACACAAAAAAATAACAAGCCGAAAGGTGGCTGGAGATCCAGGCAAAAAAAAAAAAAAACACTCAACAACCAAAATCCAAAACCAAGAACGAAAAGGCAAGCATCAGACACACGCAGACACATAACGGACAGACAAAGTAACTAAAACTAATCAGGGACAGGTGCAAAAACCGACCGGAAAACAAGGCAGGACGTAGAAATGTGAGACACAGACAGTTGGACTACAAAATAAAACCCAGACAAACTCAAAACTGTCACAGTTTCATGAGATCAGAGTCATCAATGACATGAATGAACGATAATGTTGCTCTGTAACTGCTGGTAAATAAGCTTGTTCAGGTCGTGTTTCTGGTAGCTTCATTCTTTATAAAAAAAAAAAGGTCATCAGGAGTGTGACAACACTCGAGACGAGGCGAGCTGTTCTTATCATCGTACAAAGACGAGCTTTTGGCTCACACCTCCTCTGTGATAAAGGAGCATGTCTGAATTGAAACCGGTTCAGACGTAGCAGTGCCTCATGCATGAACCCGTGCAGATGATACAAAAGTTCAACAGGTTACATACAGGTCAGAAAAACAAGCGGCGCTTAATGGATTTCCCATCACAGTGTGAATGAATCAGTTAATTGAAAGGTGACGAAATGTCAGCGTTACGTTCACACCGTGTTCCCGCCGCCACACGTGCTAACTAGCCCGGCTAACCAGCTCGACTAAGGAAGTGACCTTGAGCTACTGCTCAGCATCAGGCTGAGCATCAGCCAGCGTTAGCAGCAACAGCTAGTTAATTCAGCGCTACCTCAGCAGTGTTGTGATTGTAAGGATTTTTCCCGGAGAGAAATGCACTCAGTGAAGAGTAAAAGGACAGTCTCTCTCATTGATTCCTCTACCCAACAGGAGCTAGTTAGCTATCTGGCAGCACAGTTCAGGCCTGGCAGGTGCTGAGCCAGCTAGCGGAGGCTGGGACACGCGTGATTGGCTGAGAATTGAGGAGGGCAGGATGATGACTCCGTTGTCATGGGAAAATGCTGTTGTGAAATAAAGTTTGGAGAAGGGACATGTTGAAATAAAAATGCTGAAATAACACTTCGTAATGATGGGTTGAGTTTTAGAATTGTACATCTTATTAATTTAATATTGAACGCTTTGGGCCACCATATGATTCAGACTGGATCTACAAATGAGAGACATGTTGCTGCTGTTATAGGCTCCAGACTGTGGGCCGTGTGACAACAATTCAACAGCAGCTCTGACACAATATCTATAATCCTTGACATGTTCTAGGGCTCCTGTCCAGCTCTGGGTGAAAACCCTTTATCTCCACAATGTCAACTTCTCACAGACTAAGGAAAACTATTTTACTTTCGGCTGGGTGACAATGCGTTTTTGACATCATCCAGTGGGTTTTCTGAGAAAGATTCATGAGCCAAAGAGACAGGAAAGTATATATAACCCACGGCGTGAGTCACCAAAATTGGACTTTTCACATAACAAATACATGAAGACGTGTTATATTAACATCCTGTAACTGAAGTGGACATCCAAATAACACACCGCCTGTGACGGCTCGCCGCGGTAATTGCTCGACGGTAAAAAAACACAATGAGCCGGCGTTCAGAAACCAGATAGAGGGAGAAACGAGCTAAAGCGTCGGCTGTTTGTGTTTGCTGCTCGGCGTCGGCAGCGGATCGAGATGACTGAGTGTAAGAGAGCTAGTCAAGGCCGAGCCAAAGAATCCATATCAGGAGAGAAGCAGGGTAGTGAAAGGCAGATCAATGTGCCAACCAAGCTTTGCAACGGCAAAGAAAACAACCCTCCACTCTGGCTGGAGAATTTTTTTTTTTATATTATGCACTCTTATCTAAAGTCAGGACTGAAAAAGTTGTCTGTAAAGCATAAAAAATATATGAAATGTTTATGAAATGTTTTGTCTCTATAGGTCTTGAAGTGTTAAAGTGGTAATCTGTAGCAACATGCTTTTGTTCTGTTATGTCTGTGCTGTTTATGCACTTTACTCCGCGGAGAAAACAGTCATTCAAACAAGGAGAAAAGGCTTTGTCCTTGGATTTTTTATGTTGCCAAAGTTTACGTCGTGGTAGATGAAGCTCTCTTGTTTGTCTTTTTATCTTCAGTTGCTATTGTTGCTCATGCAAACTACCGTTTTTTGTTTTTTTTTTAACTCCAGTCAAACTGCCGCTGTGCTGCTGCTCCTGCTCCTGCTGCTCCTGGGTGTTTAGAACCGCAGACATAAAAAGCTTTCATGAGCTTGAAACACTATTGTGCTGTTTTAATTGGGAAAAGGGGGATGTCAAAAACTGACATTTATTCGCACAAAAAGGTTAAGGATTATCATCACGGGATGGATGGATGGATGGATGGATGCATGGACGGGTGCAGGTTTTATTATTTCTCGAACATGTGTGGAATACCTCGCTTTAAGAAAAAAAAAAAATCCCAAATGAATCCAGGTAAAAGCAACAATCCGTCAACATTTTGACAAGCCGGTGAAAATAAGGTGGAGGCGGTGGGTTTAAAGAAGATTTTAAATCCTTAAGACAACTGTTAAGTGCAAAAGGGAGTGCAGCTCAATATTTGTGAAATTGCACCTTTTGCTTTCTGTTTCTTTGCTTCCATTTCTTTTGTCAGCCTCAGAGGCTGTTTCACCGCCCGTCTCTCCTCTCGGCCACAATAGACAATGACGCGCCGATACGGCAGACAGACGGGAAGACAGGACGGAGAGATGCACAGGCAGATTAGCAGACAGATAGATCAGGAGGTGGTTGAATTATCTATGCAGCGAATCACAGCAGTTACAACTTGTGATCACAGAAGGAACGAGAGGCAGGGAGACAAGACGAGAGTGACAGGTGGAGAAAGACAGAGAGAGAATGAGAGAGAGAGAGAGAGAGAGAGAGATGCAAAAACAGGTGAGGAGGGAGGGAAGAGGAGGTGTAGTTGAAAGTAGGAAGAGAATAGAGCAGTGGAGGGAATCGATGTTCCCCATGCGATCTATAGAACTCTCAATTATCCTACTGCAGCCTGTCGACGGCAGCTCTTGAGATGAAGAGTGGAGTGAGGAAGAGGCGGTGGAGGAAACGTCGGTGCGAGGGAGAACAGGTCGCTCGTGTTTTCAGCGGTGTCTACTTGCGCTGCAGAATGTGATGGCGAACTCTATGTTGCAATGCAAATTCACTGTCCTGTTTGTCAAGCGGGGCACCGGCTGCAGAGGACAAAAACACAAGACACAGGAGAGGGAGAAAGAGATCGACAGAGAGAGAGACAGAGAGAGAGACAGAGAGGGAGGAACAGCCACAGAATGGAAATGAGATACAGAAAGAAATAAAAATGAGAGAACAGAACAAAGGGAGGGAGGGAAGGAGACAAAGACAGCAGAAGGGGAAAAAGGGAAAAGGACGCTTTGAATGGAAGAGGAGGAAAAAGTAACAAGAGATGTGGAGAGAGGAGGAAAAGAATAGAGGGTAAATAAATCCAATAGAAAGCTTCCACTTACAGCAGCTGACTTCCTCTGAGAAAATCAATGCCGACTGTAGCCTGAATCCCCACAGGCCAAAGAAGAAAGATCCACTCTGCATGAGCATTTTCACACCAAACATGTTGGTTATGCTACACCTGCGAGAACAGTATTTACTCACCACTCATTTGCTGGACCTAAATGTCTCATTTATAACCCTAACTCAGCCTAAATCCAATTTTAACTCCAGTCTTAATCCTAACAGCTGTGTTGGATGTTGGTGCAGCTACTTGGCCCGTGATTTGATCTCTTTTTTTTTTTTCTGTCTTTATCTGCTCTTGCACGGTGAATGGAGGTGCAAAATCACACGCTTTGCACCTGAACTAACAGAAATAAATGATTCTGCAATTATATTAAAAACACTTGCTGCTTGGAGTGTATCCCCATAGCTTACCTGGAGCATGCGACCCATGTACAAAGCTCTGAATCCTTGTCACAGTGGCCTGGGTTCAGTTCCAGCTTGTGGCCCTTTGCTGCATGTAATCCCCCCCTCTCTCTCTCTCTCTCAAAAAAAAACCCCCAAATAGAAAAAACATCAAATCCTGTTACTTAATGTTATAAAAACAAAGCGACTATACTCCTAAAATAAGGCTTTGAACTCAACACACCACCTGCTGTTGCTGAGACATTACGAATTCAGGACACTGAGGGAATAAATAAAAGAAAATGCAAACTGCTAGATCGGGCGGATTGTAGCTGAGTTTCAGCTCACTTGGCTGTTTTCTGGCAATGCAGTACCAAATGACTTAAATGTGGCTGCCAGATATATTTTAAGTTGCAGACTTGGGTACAATTTAAGCTGAGAATCAACACCTGGGACAGTCTGAATACGTTTGGGCCAATTCTGGTGTGTGTATACGGCAGGGCTGCCCAAAAGTGGGGCAGAGACGGCTGGTCGTAAAGTGTGATTACTGTTTGTGCTACTTTTTGTGAGGTAAAAATGTTCTTTGAATATGTAGGATAACTTTTTAGTTTGCTTTATCAAGGCCGGCGCTCCCTCACTGTCATTCACTGTCTATGTCTCTCAACCAAAGTTCGCTCTGCCGTCTTTCAGGCTGACTGTAGACGGGTTTGCCTGATCGGAGCATCTGACTGGTGGCCACAGCTTGACGTCGGGTTGCACTCTATCCAAAAGACTCAACTCCTCCATCGCAGGTCAATGCGATTTTGACACACCTGCTCCAAAACACACTACCCCCATTTAAATGAATGGTTTTCCTGCGCTGTCTGAATGTTGCCTAACACACAAAGTCGCTTAATTAAAGTAACATAGGATCCTGGTGCCATGTCAAATCTTAATACAATACAACAGGCGTTTTTGGCTCATGGCAGGACATTAAGTTTCAGTTTTGGCCCGTCAGGGGAAAAAATCTGGGCTGGATATAGGCCATGCTTTTGATCTGTAGATGTCTGTTACCGCTCAGCAACACTGTAACTTATAAATCCAAAGAGTAACTGAAAAAAGTCTTTGCAATTGTTCAGCCAGGCTGTTTAACTAAAACCTGTTTGTTCGACCGTTTCCCAACAAACTATGTGGCGGTCTGGAGGGTAATTACTGTCCTCTGTGAGTAGCAAAGGTGTGTGACACGCACTGTACCAGCAGTCAGCGTTAGTTTCTTTTAAACATAACCACAATGCTTAATTAACCTTACAACAACTTAATCAGAAGATCAGGGGGAAAAAGTATTTGGAGCAGACACGCTGGCTATTTTTGGACACACTGACAACTTTACCATTTAGGAGTGTGGATTGCTTTTGCATAATTAAACCAAGTTACGTGTTTTTGGAAGCGGCTCTTCTCTATTTGACCCATTTTAACTATTTAGCAGCAGTGTGTAGTCACGGTACTGTGTGATAGCTTACATGCATGTTTTTTGATGTGGGAGGAAGCACCTGGAGCATCTGGAGGAAACCAGGAGAACATGCCAACTCCACACAAAACGTCCCAAGGTGGGTTCAAATCCAGGACCTTCTCGCTGTGAGGCAACGGATTGGATGTGTTAACAGAAAACTGCAAGAACGTTACCATGACATGAGATGTGTTTTATAAAGCTTGTTGATTGACATTTTGGGAAATACCCTTAAATGTTTGATTTTTTGAGTGTTGAGGAGTGTCAAGGAGGATTCAATCTGGGGCAACTGGACCTACATCTTACATGCTACAGCCCAGCTGGATCTACGACAAAGTCCAGTTGCCCCAGATGTAACCCTTCTTGTATAAACTGGGAAGCAATTAGCTTAGCTTAGCATACATACTGGAAACAGGTGGAAACAGCTAGCCTGGATCTCTCCAAAGTTCAGTTTTAGGTGATATCTGGTGCTGTTCGCCTAAAAACCACACAGTGACAACAAGATTTTAAGCTAACGCTAAGAAATTCCACGTCATAATTTTCACATTTCTGTTTGGGTTAGGATTAAATAAATTAAACATGTTGTCCCGCAAGCTTTAGACGTATCTGTGGAGAAATCTAGGCTGGCCGTTTCACTCTGCGTCTAATCTTTACGCTAGGCTAATCGTCTCCTGATTTCAGCTCTGTACTTAAAGGGAAACTTTGCGTATTTTAAACCAGCTTTGTATCACATGTGGGTATAATATGCAAATGAACAAACTCATGTTGCCTGTACCAAGAGCTCCCTGCTCATTTGCCAACAAAAGTCATAGCATGATCCCTCGATCCGAGGTGGGCGTACAAGCGAATTCAGATGTACAACAACGTGTAGTTTGAATAACAAGCCTATACCAGCAAAAGACACCAACAGATGAAGCAAATGAGCGGGAATCTCCCAAAGCAAGCAACATGGAAATTTGTTAGTTTGCATGTATTAACCACACTGTAATGACACAAAGCTTGTTGGCAAAGTTTCCCTTGAACAAGCAGACGTGAGAGTGGTATCGATCTTCTTAGCTAACTCTGGAAAAAGAAAGAAAATAAGCCCATTTCCCAAAGAGTCAAACTAATCCTAAAAATCTGTGTTTTTACAACAATGAGGAGCAGCTGAAATTTCCTCACCAGAACAATAAGCTGTTACTGTAATTGGACTCACACACACACACACACATACACACATATACACATACAGAAAAATATTGCACAATCAATGAGACACCCCCCACAGACTAAACACATATGCCAACATTGACATATCGACACGCTACACACAGAAAAATAAATCCAATCTTAAGGTGCGTTCATGACTCATTTAAATCGATGGGAGACTGTCTAGCAGCTCTGGTCTCTGGGGAGGGCTGGCTCCCCCAACTCAGCACGGGGTCGCTGGGAGAGATCCACCAGGTCGATAGATCACTTAAACTCAGGAGGGAGAAAGAGAAGCAAAACCGATCCATGAATCCGTTGAGTTATTGGCGAGCGAGGGAGAGTGAGAGAGAGAGAGAGAGGGATAGAGAAAAGTGATTGTATGTATGCAGAGTATGCGGATGTGAAGAGAAGGGGAGGAATTTGTGGCACTAAGAGCTCTTCTGGGTCCATGAGACCCAATTTCATCATCCTCCCTTAGCGCCGCTGTGTGTGTGTGTGTGTGTGTGTGCGTTTGAGCGCGTGCACATGCGCTCGTACAGTATACGTGCGTGTGTATGTGTGATAATTGGGCGTAAACAACAGTGAGACTGTGAGTAATTAGGGATGTGCCATTTCTCTCCTCGTCTCAGCTGTATTGTCTTTAAAGGTGCCTATGATTATGATTGATGTGCCTTTTATTAGGCGTGTGTGTGCATGTGTGTGTGTGTGTGTGTGTGTGCGTGTGTGAGATTGTGATAAAGGGTTATTGTATTCAGACTCAAGCTGCACTGCATTGAAAGGGGGGCCGTACTGAGTCATTATGGTCAGTAAGACGTCCATTGATCAAGCTGTCAAAGATCTATGTTTGTGTGTGCGTGCGGTTTTTGAGTGTGTGTGCTCTCGTCTGATAAGCTAATTGCCCCTTGGCCAATGGAAATACACAGTCTAATGGCTCAGAAACATCTAGTCAATTAGCACATATAACAATAGGCGGCGTTATAGTCATTCACTTACTCATCTCCCCTCATCAAACACATTATTCAGCTCAGTGTGTTGTTGTTCTTTTCCCGTTCTTCCTCTGCGTACCGCCGGTATGTGCATACACCTACTTGTGATCCTAACATGCGTGCAACACACCCACTTGTAGTGTGTGTGTCTTTTCTCACATGCAAACATCGGTGGTACTCGCCAGCTGAAAATGAGGCTGCAACAACATGTAAAAAAAAAAAAAAAAAAGGCGCTGAGAGGTGGTGATACCTTAGGGAGCTGATTTACAGTGCAGCAGCGTGTTTCACATTAACGCACACACACACACACACACACACGCATTCAAGAGACTGATACATACAGACACAGATGCCTGCCAACACAATAATTTATTCATTCTAAAAAAAGGAGATAGGAACCGAATCCCTCCATCAACACAACGGCTGAAAAACCCACACATGAACACGCCCAAGCAGCGTCAACATGTATAAGAACATGCATGTATTCATACAAGTGCACACACACACACACACGCATGCACACACACTCAGAGAGGTATCTGCAATAAAGTGGGATTAACTGTGGCTGCAGCTAATCCTGTTTGTTTGGTTGTTTAAGTCAGATTTTTTTTTTTTTTTTACTGCACCACATTCACATGAAGCTCTGGAGTTGAAACCCAAATCTGTCAGTTTCCTCCGTCTCGGAAAAAGTGGGCGACCACGTACTGTACCTCCCATGTGCACATGTAAAATATCTTATCTCTATATCCTTCAGACACCAATCGTGAGCCGACGTGATTCGATTTAGCTCGCCGCTTCGCCTAATTCCACAAATACTTTCGCCGCTCGGCATAGCGAAAAGCTTGAGAGTGAAAATTCTGGTTCAGCTCCCCGGGTCAGCTCATGGAAAGTGTGCTCTGGAAAAATGAATGAGAAAAGGCAGTTAGCACTCACATGCTCCACTGGAGCCGCTCAGCAGTCGACAGTAGCAGACAGGGGGTTCTACTCCCGAGTGTGAATGTTTGTAAAAGTGGCAAGACACCAGAAACCAAATTGAACATGTGCAAATCCAACTGCTGTCCATCACAGCACTCCGAGCAATACTCACCGCAACGTAAGATCTGTTTGTTTAGACTCTCCGGGTGGATGTGCTAACTCAAATCACAAAAAACATATTTCTTTCCCTGACCCTGGTTGAATGTAGCCATGCAGGGAATAGTTTTGTGTGCAGAAGTTTTGAGATATCTGAAACAGGAGCCTGAAACAGTATTGTTTAAAAAAAAATACAATACCAGTGTCCTTGAAGTGTTACTAATACAAATTCAGTAGTTCATTTGAAGCCACTGGCCTTTCCGAACACTGTAGCCGTCCACCCTTAAGTTTTCCTAATGGTTAATGGACTGTACTTACATCGAACCTTTCTAACCTTCCAACCACTCAAAGCACTTTTACACTACATATCTCACTCACCCATTCATACGCTGATGGCATTAGCTGCCACGCAAGGTGCCAACTGCTCATCAGACAGGAGCTAATTCATACACACACACACACATTCACACACCGATGGCGCAGCCTTCGGGAGCAATTTGGGGTTCAGTATCTTGCCCGAGGACACCTCGACATATGTCCATGTAGACTGGAGGAGGGGATCAAACCACCGATGTTCTGATTAGTGGATGACCCGCTCTGAGGTGCCCCGAGGTGCTTTATTGCGTTATATTCCCAATTTTTCCTGAAATAATCCTCCCACATTCATATCCATGGGCATGTATAGCTATACTATACTTTTGGTGTCACCTAGGGACACTGAACTGCTCAACTCTATCAAATCCAGCATGCACGAGCTGCTACATGTGAGCCGTAGCTGTGGTAGTGGGCCAGACGAGACTATACCACCATGAGGTATCCAGTACAAATACATGCGCCAAGATAATGAAGATTAATGAAGAGTTTTTTGTTTGTTTATGCTGCTTAAAGTAATAAAAACATTATGGTACCTCTTTCGGCAAATCCAGTTTCTTGTTTTTTTTCATGTTTTCTGGAAAGAATTGTGGAAACTGGTACTAATTATGAGGAAAAGAGTACTACTGCAATGCTAAAAGCATAATATAATGTTATAATATGAAGAATAATAATGTTGGGATTGGTTTGTTGAGTCTTTTTGCTGTTTATCCTCGTACGAACTTGTTCAACTTATCACCGACTGGAAAAGAGGTTGTGTGCCTATGCACCAAAATCTGTTTTATTAACAAGTCTTATGAGAAGGTTAATGAACCATAAAGACAGTCTATGACAGATATGTGAGTTTAGGTAGTTGCACTGGGTTTATAAGCAGTTATGAATTTCCTTGAAAGAAGCACTCTATTTCAAAAAAGCAAGTAAATATTCATTAATCATTCATTAGCATTTTGTGAGCTTGCCTGTAGACAAATTTCAAAGTTTTGCATGTTCACTTGACCGTAATTTGATTTAACTCTTCTCCGTGCAATAGATTCTAGTATAGTATAACTATAATAAATGCCAAACTTCATGATTCCTTCCAGGGAACTTCCAGAAATTATTTGGATATTGTTAAAAGAAATGACAGAGTTGTAAAATATGAATATTTATATATTCTGTATACTGAATATCTTTAAAATAAAGTTTTTACTGGAACTGTTTTCTTCCTATGAAATAACGTCTGTGGATTCTTCCATCATATTTTACCTCTTATAACTTGTGCAAGTCTGACAAAATAGATTTATCTTGAAAATCAGCTATTAACATAATTAACCATGCAGCCTTGTTGCTGAATTTTGATTATTTTGCTTCTCGTATGCTTCGTTTGTGGGCACGACTGCAAAACATTCTGCGCGTTCAATGAAACTCACCCTGAATATGTGATTGAAGGTTCACACGAACACGTTCGTGCCACTTATTTCAAAAGGATGGACCTTTCCGTTTCAATTGAGACTCTCCACAAATGCTTCCTGCGGCTTCTGTCCCCTGTTCTGTTTGACCTGATTTATCTGTCTAACTTCTGGCTCGCTAAGCCTTGCAGCTTTCTCTATGATCTTGTCTAAATTTACATCTCTCTACATGCCCCTCTAATCGTGGCTGAGGAGAAGTTCTCATCACTGCTGATGAAAGAGTAAGAGGTCGATCAAATGCAAAGCAGGCTCTCCAAAGCCTCCTTTGCATCGCACATCGCTCTGTCTTTATGGCCTACAGTTCAAAACACCACCGGGATGGTCTGAAGGCAGCGCTCCCATGAAAATCAATGATCAGACTTTGCCATTCCTCCGTAAAGAAAGTGTGAGAACATTTTTGAAAATATGGGAAATGATTAGTGTGAGTGTTTGCGTTGTTAGAAAGCCAGCAGGACCGGTGTGTGTGTTTGTGTGTGTGACAGGTGGAGGCGAAAACAAATCACCGGATGATATCTGATGGACGAGAATATCCAGAGTGATGTTTGTCCTTTAACGCCCCAGATACATTAAAGATGTGGTGTAAAATATGCTTGTCAGCATAAATCAATGTCAAACTCAATGTACGCTTCACTACAACACAAACACGACACAAGTGGAATTAATTTCGGCACCTTAGATTCAGTCTCAGATTTTTACCCTTCATAGTTTTAGTCAAGTTTTATTCACGGAAAAAAAATCCAATTTTTAGTGTTTCTTTGTGTTTGTGTGCACACTGCAGTGTGTGTGTGTGTGAGAGAGAGAGAGAGAGAAAACAAGACATGTCTTTAATAAGAGGTTGCTTGTTTTGCTGCGATTCAACAATAAAGAATATGTTTGGAACAATTCGCCTGTTAATTTAGTATAGATCTCCTCGGTGCTATAGGCTGCAGAGAAAACAAAAGAGCGTGCTGCGAGCTGCTCCCTGCAGCGGGATCAGCCCCTTGGAGGGCGCGCTCAGTCCTGACAGTTGTGCTATTATAAAGCATGATGTTAGCGGTTTGTGTGTGATTAACGGATATTTTTGCGGGTCGGCCAGGGCACTTTGGCTCTCGTAACTGGTCAGGTGGTGCAGGTCTTAAAACATTACTATACCTCTGTTTTCTGACTTACTGGAGGAAAATATCCTGCATTCCTTCAGTGTCCAATAACACACCACTCAACAGAGACAAAACACACATTTTGCGGTAGTTTTTTTTTTATTGTCAAAGACTTATTTTTAACTCATCATCACTCGTGTCATCGTGGAAAAATACTCAACACTGCTGGAGCAAGAAATTTAGAGCAGCATCAGTAGTTTCAGTCACTTACTTAAATAAAAGCTTTTAGCAGGCTGACAGGAAAGCACGCTTCAGGCACTGATATTCTCTGTTTTAAAGGTGCCCTGTGGAGTTTATTGACCACTTGTTGATGTTTTTATGAGTGGCCTTCTACTTTGTTTGCATGGTACGTGCACCACTGGAGCGGTCCTGCGATACACACATAAACTTCTTCGGGTTTCATGCTTCTGCTGAGTGACAGTTGGAGGCGGTGTTGCACAAAGAAGTGCTACAATGCTGCAGCAAAATCTGTGAAGAACAAAACTGCAAACTATCAGACATGGATATAAATATTGCATGATTTAAAATATTCAAGAGGTTTTTGAGGAACAGTTTGTTAGAGCTCAAGGATACTCACAAAGCATTTTGGTCCGAAACACTGAATGAAACATAACTTTAGTTTGTTTACAAGGAAACTCCACAGGATGTCTTTAATTTTTCCAACCAAAGACGGCTGTGGATGGACTGAAGTCTTTTCTGTTGCAACCCAGTTGGTCTGCTGAGAGTGCGGCAGAGATTAGTGTGTTGTCACATTAACAGAAATTGACCTTTTTAAAGGTGCATTAATCAATATTTCTGTATAATTGAAGCATCTTTCAGCTCGTTGTTTTGATCTACTGGCCTCCAACTTTTCTATTTTAGTTCGCTCCCATTGCTCACATGTTGCTATGTGCAGCAACAGGCAGCTGAAGCTAGTGGAGCATTTAAAGGTCCAGTGTGTGAGATTCAGCAGGATATATTGGCAGGAATTGAATAAAATATTCATTAGTATGTTTTCATTAGTGTGTAATCACCTGAAAATAAGAACCACGGCTGGTATATTTTTTAGCAGCAGCAAGCAACGTTTTTTTTTTTTAGCGAAAATCAGCTCCAGGTGACGTTCTTTATTTTTTGTCTTATTTTTGTTTTGTTTTTTTTTGTTTTTTTGTTATCATATCATTTTTTTATTTTTATTTTTCATTTCTTAGAAAGATCATTTCAGTGTCTTCAACAGCCTGGGGTACTAAACTAAACTGCTGCCTATGGAGGAGTAATAACAATTTGAAGCAGATACAATCTTCCATGATAGCTGAAAAATTTGACAATATGCCCATTATGGCTTCCTCTGTTCCCCTAAGTACTAAGCAGTACTATAGTATCTCCTAGTACTATAGTATTATATTGAATTAAGCTCGAGATCTCAAGAACAAAATAAAATTTCTATTGCTTTAACAAAGAAAGAAATAGCCTAGGAACAACCCGCTCGATATGAATACAGTCTTTGTTGTGTTTCAACTCTGTTTTATGAGTGCCCTCAAGTTTCTGCTGACATCTACACCCTAACAAATTAAACTGTCCTTATGATATACCATCGCGGCCTCCAGAAGCAATAAAGATGCTGAAGACGGTGGAAGTCCGGTGAGTAGAGAAGAAGATGGTGGTGACAGTGATGATGAAGATGGAAACCAGAAGGCGCTTTTAAGTGCACCTGGGTTGCACATTGGACGTTAGTGTTTTTCCACTGAGTGTAGACCTTTGTTTGCCAAGCAGAGAGCCGGCTGCAGAAAAGGAGTATATTAAAACCATTACTCAACCTATAATATTCATACAGGAACTATGACTTACTTCAATGAGCGTCTAATTACTTTAATGGTTGGTTAGTTTGTATGACATGCTACTATAGGGAGCTCTTGGATTGTACTTGATTAATATGGCTTCTTTCGCTGTGATGAGCTATTTGTGTAGCATTAAGTACGTTTGTTAGAGGTGAGAGGGCGACCGAAGCCGTGCTGTACACAGCTTCAGTATAGCGGCATGTTGTTTATGGTTTTTATAGGGGAGCTTCCCTGATTTCACCTCCGCATAATCTTGCTAGGCAACTGGTCTCATGAGATATAATAAGGGAATCTTGCCAGGCTTCACGCTATGTGCTTGTGTTTCGAACACAGCAGTTCTGCACCAATCAGCGTCCTGCGAGGAACTACTGGCAGCTACATCATGCAAAGGCGTGATTTAACACGAGATGTGTGACAACGTCTGTGAGAAGTGACTGTTTGAGCATCAGTTACATCAGAACCGGAGACTATTTCTTTCTCTCTGCTGGGTCTGAGTCTGACTTTGTTATACGCTTTGGTGAGCTAATTGGTTGAAGGTCTCCTGTGACAGGCGCTGACAGACTTGATGGTTCGTCCAATCACCTGGCAAGTAGTTTTTGTGAATAAGCGCTTGCCGTTTTCTGAACTGTTTACCGGATGATTCTGTCTAACAAACCGTTAGCAGCTTTCAGAGGAAACTACGTCAACAATAGGTTGATGTCACGTGAGTCGGTTGAGGCTGCAAACAACAAGTTTGGAATAAAATCTGGGGATGTGGACTTGTGGAAAGAAGAGAGTTTACCAATCCACATCTCTGCTTGAGGCTATTCTCATAACACGCCCTAATCTCCAAGTGAACCGGCCTCGTGGGAGTTACACTGTGGGTACTGTGGGCACCAGGCTTTGACAAGAGAGAAGACGAAATAAGAAAGATCATATCTCCGGTTCTGCTGGATCATTTTATCCTGTTTTAACTGCCCATCATGAGACTAAAACAGTGTCCAAAAAGGGGTAACATTAAACATTAAAAACAAAATAGTCCTTAACATCATCAACACATATTAGACTTAAGCTTTACGTGAGTTATGCGGGATGTGATTGTAATGATACTAAGATGAGCAAAACTAATAGTCTGATGAAATATGGTGAAATATGTATACTGATACTAATTTCTTTGCTGAAAGCCCAGTAGGCCTTAAAAGCCTCTGATATTCTCCTAGTGTGTCTGCGATAGGACCACTTTCATTAATGACTTTTGATTGATGATTTTCCTCTAAGCCGATGCAGTGTACTGCTAAAATGCTGAAAGCTTAATATAGTGTAATAATATAAGGAATGCTGGGACGGGTTTGTTGAGTCTCTTTGGTGTTTATCCTCTTTAGATCGTGAGGAAGACTCCTGAACATGTTCGACCTCTCACCCAGCACTAAAATCTGTTTTATAACTAATCGGAGGTTTAAAACTGATCTGTGAAAGACTGTTTTGTTTCTCTGCCAACACTGTAATATATTTTCCTTCACGCCTTCATCCCCACCGGTGTCAAGACCTCATCTATGGGTCCCTTGGGGTAATCTCCTCCTGGCTATTTATAGGGCTCTATCCCTGTAAACTGATATAATTGACAAGGTCAACACGAGCGTCTTTAATCACTTGTGGCATGTTTCCTGATTGAGCTCTCTGTGTACGGTGTAAGTACGGCACGGTGACTGGGTTTTTGTTTTGTTCCTGTTGAAAATGGAAGCCATAAACGGCCTCTAATGACTTTTACAGTTTGCGTTCTGCTTTTTATGTTTTATTTTTAGCATTCCTGTAATAATAAAAATGTGTGCCCGCGCTCTTGTTTTTTTTTTCACTTTTAAGTGATACATTAAAATAACAATGGGGATGTGAACGTTCTCTCAGAGGAGACGTTTTCTGGATAAATTTACATTGTACAGTATGCACCTTAACTTGCTGTTGTGAACACCTTCAGTGCCACCATCTGGGAAAACTTTGAAGGTAGTATAAAATGTAGATTCATGAGCTTTTCAGAAACTCGACTCATCCTACAGTATGTGTGCTCAGTTTTGCTGCCTGAATTGGTTTCATACAGCAGGTGGAGACATTGGTCAACTGTTTTTATGCAGGACAAAGTGGAGAATAGTTACGCCAAAGGATGCACTTAACACATTAGCAAAACTGCCTTTATACTTAATAATGCGTGGAGACAGTAATGAGACACTAGCACGTGTCCCCTGGTTAAAATCTGAATAAGAAAACTAAAAGACAACTCTAAACTCTCCTGGAATTAAACTTTATGTACCCAAATTTTATATCGACAAAGGTTTGCTCCCAAACCTCCCAAAAGGTTTCTTTATTTGCACAATAAGTCATGCAATACGCAAGATGGGCTCACATTTACTTTGGTGATCCTGCTGCTTAAAGCGGCGCTCAAATCAATATTTTTATATTAACAATGGATCACAAGAGCTCATGGTGATGAACTGGCAAAGAATTATCACTCAGCTCTGCAGTTCCACTCAGCTCTTACAGACTCTTTCACCATCTTTTTTTTATTATTACTCATTATTCTGGTTTACCAACCCACAACTCTACAGCTACCGAACAGCAAACAGCAGACAGACAAAACAGTACAAACTATTTAATGAACATTTGAGGCCGTACAGGATCAATCAAAAGTTTGGACACAGCTCCTCATTCAATATTTGTTTCTTTGTTTTTATTATTTTCTACATTTTAGATCAACACTGCACTGAAAATATGTTTTATGTTTTAAAGCTCCTCACACTCCACTTCATTCTGCAGTCCAACTCGTCCCAAACTATCTCGACTGGGTTTAAGGTAGGTGATTGTCGAGGCCAGGTCATCTGATGGCATGATGGCATGTCGCTGCAGAATCATATGGTAGCCAAACTCCCACACCACCACACCTCCTCCTCCTTCATGCTTCATGGTGGGAACCACACATGCAGATATCATGAGCCAAAAACCTAAAATCTGGACCCATTAGATCAAATTACAGATTTGCACTGGTCTAGTATCTATTCCTTGTGTTTCTTGTTGTTGGTTTCCTTCAGTAGTAGCTTCTTCGCAGCAATTTGACTCTGAACGGTTGAAGATGTTGAGCTCTCTTAACCATTCATGTGGCCTCTAACGTGAAGTGATTTCTAAAGCTGGTTACTGTGATGAACTTGCAGCAGAGGATTGACTGACCTCCATATCTTAAAGTAATGATGGACTCTTGTTTCTTATTACGGTAGTCAATTAAGACTATTTACTGCCTCTTAGCAACTGATGGTCTCAAAAGCTTTAAGAAGGCAAGAAATTATACTATTTAACTGCTGACAGGCTCACCTGCAAATGAAAACTATTCAAGGTGACTACCTACTTTAGAGAATCTAAAATATGAGACATACTCTGGTTTGTTTGCACTGTTTTGTTTCCCACATAATTCCATAAGTGTTATTTCAAGAAAGCGTGTCCAAACTTTTGACTTGTACTCTATATGAGTTAAATATATAACTTTCAATACATCCCTTAACAGCAGGGACTGGCTCCACTTCATTACACTCTGAGAGGAGGAAGTCTTACAGGACTTAGTAAGGCGCTCACTGTGCTGGAAATGATTTGCCTCTTTTGTCTTGTTATAATAAAGAGAAACAAAATCTGGGTCTGTGTCTCAAATGTCCAAAGCTCCTTTCTATCCTCGCTGTTATTTCACCTGCAGTCGATAGCAGACGACAGACAAAAGCTCACTCGGTGTGAAATAATTTCTGTGCATACAGATCGCGGTGAAGAACACAAAACGTTCAATGAGAGGAGAAAGCCAGAGGACTGATTTAATAAAGTCTAGGATGTGTAGCCATAATTGAAAAATAAAATGATGAAGATGTTAGAAAAATGTCAGTTTTGTGTCTTTAATAAGCTCGTCAGCTGCTCCTGAATTAAAAGTTATGCATCAGTTTGGTTCCCGATTGAAAAATCAAATACTACTTGAATCTTGATTCTACCACATCCCCTAAAATCAACACTTTCTAATTTACATATGTGGGTCAGGCACTTCCACAGTGGGGGAAACTCTGCCGTCTCTGAGGGCCGGGCCGGGCTTTTGAAGAGCTGCAGTGTGAGGTTGGTTTGTCGGGTGTGTCGAAGCTGTTTTGATTTGTGTTTCTAAAAGTGCTGAATCGTTTGGAGGCGGAACAATACCGGTGAAATCCTCCTGCTCCTGAGATCTGCTCCTTTTCCCAGCAGGGTTTCTGGAGATACTATTAAAGCTCCAGAAGCCTATTAGCTCTTCGGCTGTAGCTATTGTTAATGTAAAATAAATAATGTCAGTATATTCAGGTATACTGCGAGAAGATAATAAAGTAATAAGGCTGGATCACCGACTGGCCAAAGATACTTAGAGGCCTGAAAAGTCTCAGGATCACTGTGATTTTAGCAAGTTTCCAGGATATTAAGAACTTTTTCAAGGTTTTGTCCAATACTTTGATTTGTGAGCAAAAGTATTGATACTCTCATTGGTGTCTAGGGGTGATTGGCAAAAAAGACTTGAAACTAAGACGGTGTCATCAACTAAGGTGTCATTAATACCTAATGCAGTGTTTCAAAAAGCTTTATCTTTCTCAGTATATTCGATTCACACGCTCACGGTGGACACATTCAGAGAAGAGTTGTGTTTAATCAAACTATCACAACCTAACACACAAACCAAGTGCTGTACTATTACTAGTTAATCTCTGGGCACACAATGAAGCTGCCATTTATAGACTGCTTTGTGCTCTGTGGGAGCTTGGAAGTGACTGGACAAATGGCACAACAGAGAAATACTGCTCTGCTCTGGTGCTGCCTAATATGTTAATCCAATCATGGCTGTGTCTTTATAGAGAGGAAATGATCATTGAGTATATACAGGATGGCCCGAAGCAGCTGACAATATACGTGCGTGTATGTCTGTGTATGTCTGTGTGTGTCTGATTATCTGGCTTGACTTTTGTGCTGCTGTGTTGATGATTTATGTTTTTATCTTTCATATCAAAGCTGCCATCTGTCATGATGAGAGCACAACAAATACACTGCAGCCGGCGCCAAAGTGATGCAGCACAACAGAGTCGTGGTTAATGTTTGCTCTCTGGTGACATCTGCTGGTGGAAAGTTTGGCTCTTTGTGGAGAGCTTGATGATTGACACCACCTACATAAGACTGATACGGTACAACGTGTAAAGATAGTCAAGTATTTACACATTCACTATTACATAATGGTAGTTTATTTAAACTGTTGCAAGAAGTTTTATCAACACCATAATTGTGTCAATATTTGTCATCGATAACACTGATCTATAACATCCATAACAGACGCAGGAAACTGAATGTGTGTCACATAGAAAGGAGGTGTGTTTCTTTTTGTGTTTGCTCTTGACAGCTGTATTATGATTATTCAGTACAAGCACATTGCAGATGTGGAGGACTGCTAACGCAAGACTACAACGTCAGTAAATCAGTATGATGAAGAAATGCTACCAGGCGCTCGACTTTATGGAGTATTTTTTTAAAAACTTGCCTTTATTTTTCCATTTTATGCTATTTTATATTTCTACCCCTCCACAGTCCAGCACTACATTTATTTGACAGTTGTAGTTACTAGTTGCCTTCTAGATTAAGTTTTTTAAGCTGATGTTTTCCAGCCTTGTTTGACCCCTAACAAGAAGTCTGTTCAGTGCCCCTCGGGGTACAACTACTCGATATTTGGCAACAAATAATAAAATTTAGATGTCCAAAAAACTGAAATCATGTTTAAGATTTGTGCTTCTCCCCCCTCCTATTAATCACCTAACTGCTCCTTAGATTTGCCTTGTGACCCTTTGACAGAAGAGATCTCCAAACAGTCTCCAAAGTAGTTAATCTGGCAACACACCGATGCAGTATTAACAATCTGATAATGTCATATCTAATTATATCACACGCAGGGACATTTTCTGCAGAACCATTTTGAGATTTTAGGCACATTTAGCTGACAACATGATATAAATACAGGAGTTTAACTTGTAATCAAGTATTTTTTAAATGTTGTGGGTCCTATCTACTTGTCCTGCTGTCACACATGGTGACAATGCCTCATTGTGATTGGCTACCTTACGTTTTAACATCACCTCCTGATGCGCCACCTGTGTCAATCACACACACACACACACACACACACACCTGGAGTTGATGCTGGGCCCTGGCTGGAAGTTTGTCCACATGTTTCAAGCAAATTGAGGTAAGCCTCTTGAAATGTGGCTGTTAAAGTAACTTAACTTGGTCCGAAATGACCAAACCCGAATGGGAGTGGTGTTACACACAAACTCTGGCAGCTGCCAGTCACTAACTGAAGCAAAGAGAGGTGGAAAAATGGGCAAGAAAGAGACACATGGCTAAACAACCAGCCAAATATCACACGCACAATATAAATCATTGAAATGACTACATGGGGCGGGGCAGTAGAGTTTTGGCATGGGTCCCCACATGAAAATATGCGCTCCTTATTCAGGTACAGTTCTAAAAGAAAGTGTCAATTACAAATGTTACTGGATTAACAGCCCATAATGGCCTTCTCCACATAAAACACACTGTGGCCTTTCCTCTGCTTTTCAATTGACTCATAAAATCAAAAGTTTCAACGTCCTATATGTGATCAAGAGTAAATAAAGTATAAATATTAAGTATTTACTGGATGTAATGTTACTTCTCTTATAAGGTATTGCAATACTGATAGAAGTTTCTCAAAGTCTAATATCTGTGATGGTGCCTTTGACTTCTCCTGCAGGATCCTTCAATCTTTGGCTAAATGGACGAGTGGAAAAGACTTAGGAGGACGTTTTTCTTCCTCTTCTTTGGTGTCTTCATCTCCATGGTTGTGGTTGTGAAATACTCAGTTGACCAGACATACAAGGTCCTCCCGCAGCCAATGCGAAACATACATCGAGTCTTGCAGGCTTGCCCCCGAGAGGTATCTGACCAGACCATCACCCGGCTCAGGAATACAAAGCATTTGCTGGTGTCTGCCTACATGGACCGTAGAGTGAACGATTTTGATATACGCATCATTAGCATATTCAAAAGAGACTCCATCCAGCCCCTAAAATGTTTGTTCTGCTGCGCAGGCATGTTATCAAACACAACAACTCCAGCAATAATTAAAGAACACGCAGACAACTTTGGTTTTGCCTTCATCACTACGTTCGTCATGTGTCAGATTCCTCAAAACTGCATCGCGACCCATGTCAGTCTTTTGACGGAGCTCGATAGTGTGAGGGTACCTACGCAGATTTGGCTCCCGATAAGAAACCAGAAGACTGCTGGGAAGGAAGAGATTAAGATGAGGTTTAACATGACGGTCTGCATCTCCAACCTGTATGAATTCAACAACGCACTTCAATACGCACAGACTCTGGAGCTGTACAGGTCAGCGCTCAGTGCAGAGAGTTCTCATGTTTGTACAGTAAATGTTGAGCTATGTCACACAGAGAAACTATATAATTAACTATACAACATTTATTTCGAACTTCAACACCTTGTTACAGGTTGCTGGGTGTCGACAGAGTGGTGATCTACAACACCAGCTGTGGACCAGACCTCGACCGCCTCTTGCAGAGCTACAGCCAGGAGGGCTTTGTGGAGATGGTTCCTTGGCCCATCGACAAGCACATGAATCCATCTCGTGGCTGGCTCTTCTCAGCGCACGGAGGGGACATGCACTACTACGGCCAGATAGCCACACTCAATGAGTGTCTTTACAGATATATGGACCAATCCCGCTACGTCCTGCTGCACGACATCGATGAGATTATGATGCCGTACGAACACGAGAGCCTACAAGTTCTCTTGGACGCGCTGCAAGAGCAGCTTCCAAAAGTAGAGTAATCTGTTTTTTGTGAATTTAAAACACAAAATATTTCAAGATCCGTATTAATGATATTTATTTTCCTTTCTTTCCAACTGTATCCTTGTTCTGCAGGTTGGTGTGTTTCAAGTAGAAAACCATATTTATCCCAAGAAACCCTTTGAGGAAAGTAAAAAGGGCCCCCTGCCTGAATGGAGAGGAGTACCCGGCTTTAACATTCTGGAGCACGTCTATAAGTGGGACAGATTGTCAGGGTTCCTTGCGTACAAGTTGATCGTTCAGCCGAGGTAAACTGACATTTTAGTACAATGCTTTAAAACCACAGTATGATGAGAAGCAGCAGCATTCATCTGCAAATGACTCTATGTCCGTGCTCCGCAGGATGGTGGTCCAGACTTCAGTGCATTATATAACCGAGACAAAGGCGGAGCAGTTCCTAATTCCTCATGAGTTGGGTCATCTTATTCACTGCCCGGTGTCCACCCCTTATGTTAAGCCGCTGAAGGACATCCAAGTGGACACACGGCTGTGGGACTTCAACGACAAGCTGATCCCTAAGGTGAACCAGGTGCTGAAGAGATTGGGGCTGTTGCGTGTGGAGTGGAAGAGCTGATTGTTGGGACGGGAAAAACCCAAAGACGGTTGGACGTATTTAAAATTGTATGTATTAATCTACAATATAGTGGTGCTGGATTGTAGCCACTTTGTAGATTTAGCAATGTTTAATCTAATAAATGGGAACATCTCTGACTATACACTCTGTTGCTTGGTGTGTGCAGATAAATGCTGACTTTATGGATCTATTTTTAACCGCCATACTGAACTATGGTACACTGGCACACAAACAGCAATCATCATGTAAAGACTCTTGCAACGTTCACTGAAGTAAAAGCCCTTGTTCCAGATCAGTTTGATTGAGCCGCCCTCCATACACTGAGACAGGTTCCCATGAACTCTCTCTGTAAGTGGAGACATTGTTCATGGTCATAAAGAAAGAAAGAATAAAGAGAAATCCTCTATTGTGCTTTATTTTGTTAATGAAATGCCCCCTGGGAGTAGAGTTAGGCTTGTCTTTGTATGCACTTTGTGGTTGATCCCAAAAGCCAAACATGACCTCGCTACTTCAAACAATTTGTGGAGGAAACTTTCACTTCTACAGACAAATTACTTTATGACTCAATTCTGGCAGTTATTCTGTGCCATGGCACATTGGCTCAAAAACAGTAATCACTGACAGACACCTTTTTTGTCTATAAAACCTCCAGGTATTATTGTTCCAGTTCCAAGATCTTTCGCTGTATTTAAATTCAGGTAATCCCACGAGTGGCAACACTGGCTTTTATACTACAGCTTGCCAGCTCTGAAAGGCATACTTCCACAACACACTGATCGAACGTTCGTGATTGAGGGTGGCTGGGATTTGTATTAAACACTGAACGGATGAATCAGCGCACAAAAGTGTCCCCTCCAGCCTTGTGTTTGAAGATTTCAATGGACCTCTTCAAAGCAAGCAAAATCAAGGTAAGCCACAACAAATATGCCTATAGCAGCAGGAACAAAAGAGTTTTTGTGTCTGTTTGTCCTGCATTTAGGCAGGCAGAATGTCTGGCAGAGTGACATTTCATATTTCCCTATTTATTCTTCTTTGAAACATTTTGCAGTGCATGTGCATGAGCTGTAGTGGGGGAAAAAAAAACATTCTTATGAAATTGTGTCAGTTGGGTCTTTAAAATGCATAAATAAATATCTTTCACTGAATTTTCATGCAGAATGTAACTGCATGCATGCACATGAACTTTAAAAAAAGAATCATTTTTCCTATAATTGCTTATAAAATCTTAAATATTCTCCATATAATATAATCAAGAATTACTCATTGAGAAAAGAAAATGTGAGCTGAGTTACCTGGACTCTCATGCTCCCACACAGAGATACATATTTACACTGTCCTCATGTATATATCAATAGCCTATCTGACCTATACTGTAGTCATATCTGTTTATTCTGTGTGTGTTTATAGTCACACCTGAACTGTATAATTACGCTGGTGTTATCTGCTGCACATGCTGTATATGTCTCTGTGCATACTGTTAATACTGTTGAAAACATGAATTCTGCATATATCTTAGCTGATTCATACATATATGTGCGCCACCTTTATTAGTAGCCTTTGGTTCTATATTCCTACACTGCTGTTTGCTGCTGCAACACTTTAAATTTCTCCATTGTGGGTCAAATAAATTATTATCTTAATTTATCTTATATAATCTTATATGGAAAATTTAATCTCCAGTCCACATCTAGACAGAGTTATCCTCTCTTCTGTCTCATGATTAGCAGCTGGGGGTGTTTATGCCACAAAGTTTTTTTTTTTCTATGTCAACAACATACCCACCTTCAAGTGAAGCACGAGCCTCCTCTTGTTTTGACTTCTTTCTTTTGCTTGCTCCCGATTCATATTGCCGTTTGGAGGCCATTTCTCCACCTTCACCCAACTGCCTGTCGGCCCATCTGGGGGGCCCCCGTGATCCCCCATGAATCACGGGGCCCTACGCACAGCGCGAGTGTCGGCGCTGTATGTATAAATCCTTATGGATATATTAAAAACCTTTACACAGGACTAGGTGGTGTTTAAATGCCTCAAAGGGAAAGAGGATCTTATTAAAAAGATTTACAAAGCTGCTTTCATACTGCAATTCACTTTTAATAACCTGCCTAGACATTAATGAGACAGCTGAATGCCTTTTAGAGTCCTTCGAAACCATAATGTGTAATTTTTCTTCATGTGCCCATGTTACAGATAGGTACAATCTTCCCACTGCTCCACCTGTCTCCAACTGTCTGTACTCTTTCTTCTTTCCCAAGATTTAGTATTTAATAGTCAGTTATGAGAAGTTACGATAATTTCATCTCTTGTAGTGCCCCAGATCTATTGGAGCTACAGTTTTACGCACTGGCTTGCCAGGCACAATTTGCATATGTAAGGAGTATACTATCTATAATATGCCCACATGAGCTACTACATTTAAATGATTATGAATGACACATGCAAAGGGTTTGGGCTGTACTCGAGTATACCTTAGTTTGCTGTGATTGGCTATTTGTGCAATATTGGCTGTTTTTTTTTGGACTTGAGTACAATTTTGAGGCACTACAGTAACTACGTACTGTTATGCAGAGAATAAGATTTACAAAATGTGATCTAAATAAATAAAATGTCAAATAATAGGATATAATGCACGTGAAAAAATAAGCAAATACAATTAAATAATAGCTCATACTGTATAGATACTTTTGCTCTTGTAACTGAGTATGACTGAGTATGTTTGGATGCTAATACTTTTACTTGTGTACAATTTTAAATTCAGGATTATAAGTTGTGATGGAGCATTATTGCAGATTACAGTACGTCTGTTCTTTAGTATCAGATCAGAGTAGTGACTGTGAGTGGCCTCCTGAGGTTACAGAGAAATGATTGAGTTCTCTTTTTTCTGCACTGTGCACGCTCTCACATGTGAAAGAAACGCCCTGCGTATCGACCAGTGTGAAACCTTTTAAGAGGAAGCCACAATCGGGGGCTGTTGTTGATGATGTTCCTCTGCATCAGCAAAAGAATGAGCTTTGAATAAGTTATAGGATTTAATATTTATACCAAGACCAGCGGAGAGCACCGACTTCACAGTGAAGCATCTGCATGTTGATGCAGCATCTCCGCTGTCAAACCAGCTTAAAGACGGATGGAGCGAGAGAGATAGAGAGAGCATGCGCATTCTGACTGTTAGTTCGCAGGTTTTTTTTTTTTTAGGTTTCTCACGTTCAACGGGAAGTGTTGCTGATGGGAATCAGTATTATAATTATACAGAATAACTTCCTGCTTTTAATGCTTTTCAAGGACAGAGGGTGTCACTCCCTGTACAGATTGTAAAGCCCTCTGAGGCAAACTGTGTTTTGTGACTTTGGGCTATATAAATAAAATTTGATTTTCAAGCTGAGATGTCAACCCTGGACAAAATACACAAAAAAACACTTTGTGTGGCCAGTCTGTCTGCAGAAAGAGAGAGATATGAAGATTATTTGATGAGATCCAACATTTGTTTTTTTAACAAATAAAACCATCTTCTGATATTACACCTCTGTGGTTAAATTAGGAAACATCTTGGTTACAGTCTAATATATTGTTCATAATCTGGTCAACGTCTACAGACAAAACGAACAATTGAAATGTTAGAAATAGATTCACAGGTAGTCTACGACACATACTTGTTATTTTAAATTCCCCTTTCTGTCATCGTTCAGAGTCTCGCCTGTCAACTTCAGCTCTGTTGATATACATCAGCCCCATTTACCAACTTCCTGTTGTAGAGAGAAGGGCTTTGTGGAGACTCTGATGACCGTTCGCTAATGAGTGTAATCAAGAAGAAACCTTGTATAAATTATGATACATCATATTTACATGCTGGTTTTTAGTCATTCACCAGTTCATAATGTAATTTTATGTCAGGCTACATATATTATGATTTACAGGGGAATCTCCTCTGCAGGATTACAAATTAGTTTCTTGACCATTCTCAATGCCATGCATAACATAACGTTAGAGGACCCAAAAAGTCCTGAAAGAAATGTATCTCATCTCATCTTTTATTTGAAAGCTGTGATTCGGACCCGCACTGTTCCAGAACACGCTGGTCAAGTTTAACAGGCTAGCTCTGTCATGTTTCACAAATAAAATAAATAAAAGAAAAATGTCATAAGAGTGAATGATGAATTTTCATCTTTACAAGTAGACGTTAGCTACCTACAGAGCGGAGAACAATAATTTAATTTACTGCGGTACTTTAAGAAAATGGGTGGATGGATGCAGGTTGCTCGTTGCATTAGTTGGTGAGTCAGCACACCTAAATGTCGAGCCTCATTCTGGTCCATTCCTTCAGCTTTGTGTTCACGTATCCCGTGCATTGTTATGTTGGTATACAGAAATCCTGGAGCTCTCTTAGAGGGTATACAGTTTATGCCCGCGTATCACTGCCAATGTGCAACTCAATCTACAGGCTATCAGCACTTCAAATTCTTTGTCATTATTCCTGCGGCAAAACCTGTGAAGATTCTTTCACGCCTGAAATCCTACACCTACTTCCTGATGAACCCAGGAAGTAGGTGTACAACAAAACACTTTGCTTTGGCACGCAGGATGGCATTTTTCAGCACAACAATTGCAAAGCAGGTCAGCCTCTAAGTACACAATACTAGTCTAGCCTTCAAGTCCTCAGAGTCCAACTATTATTATTATTCAAATATTTTTATTTACAGCAAGGCCAACAGATACAATAATAGTAATAATAACACAAAAAATGTACATTAAGGAAAAGAGGAAAAAAGGATTCTGACATGTCACACAGCCTGTGAATCAGCGTCTCTAGCAGGAAAGTTAAAATAATTCAGAAATGGCTGCCAGACCTTGTAAAATCTCTGTGTTGATCCCCTGATTATGTGTTTCAACTGATCAAGTTTCAAGTGTGCCGTTACATCCTCAACCCAGCACCTGTGTGTGGGAGGCATATCTGACTTCCAGTTAAACAGAATAAGGTGTCCGGCCAAAAGAAATAGAAACACGAGGGCGTCTGATTGTGCACCAGATACTGCTATCCCAGCAGGGGCAGATCACAGATAGAAGTATCAAAAATTAAACTTTGGGCATGTGATGGGGGAAGAGGAAGCCTGACAGCATCAGTAACTAATCTGTTAATCTGTGTAAATGATCGCACAGTCACATGTTGACACAAATGATGCATCTCATTATCACAGGAAGAGCCGGTGGCAGCGCATGCAACAGCCACCAACCATCTGTCTCCACCTATAGATCTTTTGGATGGAGGCAACAAACATAACAGCTGCTGCAATTGCCAGTTATTCAAAATTATTATCAGATTTGATTGACTTCTGTCTTTTATTGATGTTTGCCGTCAGTCCATGCGTTCTTTTGTTTCAGTCGTTGTACCATGTGTTAGGCTTTAAACCTCGTCCTAGTATTTTAGGATCTTTGCTTTGCTTTGCCTACCTCACCACGCCATACGCCTTTTGTGTTTCGCCTCATGATTCATAATCTTTTTTGACTGCACCGGCTCAGCTGTTGATACTGTCTGTCGTCTACGTTTGGGCCCTTTCTCTTGTTACCTTGCAGCGAGATCATATGAATAATTAAATTCAAACATGAACATGGCAAACATCATTTACCATCAGCTGAAATAGCCACAGCCCATTAACCCTGACAGCTCTAATAGAGCTGGATAATTTGTACAGTGGGCATTCTCTCTCTTTGTAACAGAGGCACTTAAAGTCTCAGTTACTGCCTCATGTTCCAAAAATGGAAAGTCTGTTTCTTCCTGTTTTGTTTTTGGCTTTGGTTTGTATAGTGATAAATATAGTTAATATAGTTGTTAGTTATAAGTATAGTGGTGAAAAAACTGTGGTGGCAGCTGCAATCAAGACCAAGACCTTTAGGACGTCAACTTCCCCAACGTCGTTACAGTAAATCTTGTTCTGTGACATGGAGGATATCCAAGCCATCGTGGATCTGGTACGGCAGCTTCAAGCTGGAAATGAACAATTAAAGTTTACAGATGGCAAACCAAAGTACTGTTTCACCTCAAGCAGGTCATGCACCTCAAGTGTCGGTGTACCTATCCCTACTGCTTCTCCAGTACAAACTCAGTTTGTGCCTGTTCCAAGAGGGCGAAGGTGCCCAAAATTCTCTGGTAAATGACCGCTTAGATGGAGGTGCAAAAGCAGAGCTTGAGTTTCATAATTTGACAGATCGAGACAATGCCGCTAAGATATTTTCCATACTGACTGAAAATTTTAGTTGTTCCCAGTCTTATGTTGCTGCACAGCTCCATTTTTTTCCAGCGCAGAGACTATTCCCATGTTTTAAAGTCACTTATATGGATGTAGTCATTTGCAAAACACCTGGTGGCATCAAGAACTCTGATCAGATTTTGCGTGATCAGTTTATAGAACATGTACACGATGACATGCTGCGGAGGGAGCATTAGTCAAAACCCGACTATGTCCTTTCCTATGCTCCGTGGTATTGTCATCAGGAGGGCAAAAGAGGGCAGAAACAGGACTAGACAAAGGGCTCGTGCGTTTTCTAGCAATATGTACACCATTTCAGAGGAAAGGGATGTAGCTGAGCTTAAAGATAGGAAACAGCAGGTACAGCTAGATGCAATTATGAAACATATAGGCATCTTAAATTCGACCCCACGTGCAGATTTCACAAAAAGAGGGTAGAGACTCAAAACCTTATGGTTTTCAAGCTGACGGTAGACCAATTTGTCTGCGATGCGATAAGCCAGGACACATAGCACGTTTCTGTAGGGTTCAGACGCAGTCTGCTGTAGGTCCCACCAAAAGCTCAGGATATCAACGATGCTTTATCTACCTCAGTTTGGCAGGAGCAGGACTCTCAGGCTCAAGTAATGGGGATGAACATTCATCTGAATTTGGGAGGCGTCACAGTTCCTTGCTTACGGGTCCGTAGTCTCTACTATTAAGACTTCTTCATAGAGCACTTTCAGTCACGGGGTGAAGATAAGTTTCAACAGTGCAACTGACTGCAGTTTATTCCGGGTCTTGTGCGGTTGGTGTCACTTGGTCACAAAGATAGAAATAATTTGATTAAAAACAAAAACATATATTTATAAATTGTATTCCATAGCTCTAAGATGTTCAAACTTTAAAGGTAAGGTGAGTCATGCACTGGTGGAAATGAGCCATGAGTCAGCTGCAGCGTCCCGTGCTTCTCAGTTGCGTACATGCTGCTTGGGATTGCTGTAACTTCAGCCTCCTCTCCATTCAGCTGTACCCGTTCAGTCCATTCATTCATTGGCTTTTGCTGAGCGTATCTCTCCGTAGAAAACAAAACCTTCATCATCCCAAATCTCTTCATGTGCTTGTGTGATATTGTGAGCTCTTTTGGCTGATCTGACATGACCTACACTCCGCATCACGAGCAGGGCAGACGACGCATGTCATTTTTCTGTGTTTTTATCACATCAACGTGTCCAGTCACCTGCTCAGTCCCCCTCAGCATTGGCTGTGCACTCTGTTTCACTCTTCTCGTGGCTTTTTCCTGCGTTCGATCTCCATCCAACAGCAAGTTTTCTGACAACTTGGCATCTCTTATGTCTACCACTATTCAACTATTGGCCAAATTCACAGTGTTCTGCCAGCGTGTGCACTGCAGTTATAAAAGAGTCCACACTCTCACCCGGCTCTTGATTTCGTCTGTTGAAGCATGCTCTTTCATATTTGACGTTTCGTTTGCTGACACAGTGTGCGGTGAAGGCTGCCGTCACCTCCGAGTATGACTTTTTCTGAGCATCTGTCAGAGGCAGTACGTTCAAGAGGTCCTCGGGCGTCGTCTCTCGCCGCGTACATGAAGGCCTTCACTTGGAATTCTTCTGACTGCTTGTCTAATCACGACGCTATTCTGTAGCGTTCAAAACGTTTCTCGGCCATTCATTAGCATCCTTGAAATCAAACTTGCCTGGCAGGGCTAACTGTGCTTCTTCGCCCATTTCGTCTTTCTCCTCACTCTCAGTTTTCTTTCAGGTTCTTTTATACTTTTGTACCGCATCCCACTCCTGACACGATGTTGCGTTCGTTAATGGCTATAGTTGGGGAATGACCAGAAGCACAGCGTCCGTGACAAAGACAAGAGCAAGAGTAATATGTTTTAAATTTGTACGTAACTAGGGTTGTTAAAAAGATGTCAGTAGGGACCTTTGGCCCCCTGGGCTTCTTCACATTGTCAAATCTGGCCCTCTTTAAAAAAAGGTTTGGAGTTAAGTTTGTATAGTTATGTATTGTTGGGGTAATTAGCCACTGTAATGGAGAATATAACAACATTAATTGGGTTGAGGTATAACAGCAAAAATATGCTACAGTAATCACTGTAATGTCACATTATTATGAGTTATTATTGAGAGTGCTTAGAGACAGACACCGATTTTTTAAATTATGAATACTACTATACTACTAATGATAATAATAATAATAATAAGAAGAAGAAGAAGAATCACCAACAGATGTAATCATTTTATTCTTCGGATATCTCTTTGAACACAGTGAAAACTAAGTGGCAGACAAACAGTCACTGACAAGCTGGTGAACCTAGTGAACAATTTAGCACCAAAAAAGATCAGAAGTTCAGTGCTCACCGCATCACTGTGAAAGGTTTAAAAGTGTCTGAGTGTTATTACAGGAGTTTGTCTTCTGTTTATTTCAAGAATCCTGTATTTTTCACACTGAGCATCAAGTTAAATTTAGATCCTCATTAAAACTAAATCCAAAAACTCGCAGATTTACTCCCAGCTACCAGTTCACTCACAGTCTAATGCAAACCAATACAAGAACCCTGCAATGAATCCTCTGCATTTATAAATGCAGCTGGACAAAAATATTAGCAACAGCTTTCAGAAGGCTGGCTGATGTGAAGTGAAGCAGGTCAGATCAGAGGATTCACTGGCTGAACAAAAGCGAGGGACATCAAAGATCTGAGCACCGGGATCAGTGACCAGGAATTCAAAAGGAACAAAAGTTTTGGGAGACAGCACATTATGTACATGATCCAGGTCACTCCAGGTTTTTATTGTAGGAATGATTACGGGATGAGAGACGGTTGTGCTTTGTTACTGCGACCTGCACAGCCAGTCACACCCTCTTGAATCTGCCAAATTGACTCCTGTGTCTGTCTTTGCTCAAACACTCTCTACTGCAGAGAACAAAACCAAACACAAAAGACCTGACTCATACTCTGTCAGTTCTTAATTATTGGTAATTACATAAATTAAGTAGAACAAGACGTCTATGCCCTGCCCCACCAGCTGAGCGGACGGTAGATGGTCCCTGCTCTACAGTGGTGAGTGCTGGCAACGCTTATCAGATCCGTGTTCTGCCTACCATAGTGGAGTGTGTTGTGGTTGCCAAAATTGTGTGCCTGATGCTGACCTTGTTAAAACTGCCCAGTGTTCAAGCAGTCATGGAGGTAGGCCAGATTGAGTTATACGGATACGTGAGTTTCTTATGGTTTTGTTGGCTCCTCCAGCCTTTGATATCGGTGTTACCTTCAGTCATTTATCCGTCCATGTGGCTAATGACCTGTGTGATCTGTATAGCTGGTACCTGAACTACACGGTGAAATTTACTTGGTGAAACATGTTTAGAATATGTGACAAGTATTGCCTCTTTCGAGGGCAGGGTGGGGCAGGAGGGTAGGGTGCGCAATGTCGATGGTTTAAACAAATATTTTCTTACATATTTGTATGTGTATTAACCTGGAGGCAGAAGAAGCAGTACAATCAACATGCCAGCGTTGCATATTTTTAGCTTTAGAACAGCTCTCTGGAAACCTACGGGTGGCGTTACTCATACTCTGTCAGTTTTTAATTATTGGTACTGAAGAAAAATGTTGTTTTTTGTTCATGGATGTGGGTGACGCAGTGATGGTACACAGTAAGAAGGTTCTTTCTATGTGGAGTTTGCACGTTCTTCCCGTGGGTTGCCTTAACATGGCGTTATTAGATTAATTGGTGACTTTAAATTGGCTGTTTGTCTCTATGTGTCAGCCCTGTGATGAGCTGGAGACATCTCCAGGGCGTAGCTAAACTAATACATCAGTGTATAAGTGAAAATTCAATGAGTTTAGCTTGAGAACGTTTCACGAAAGTGGCGAGAAGACAAATTTAACTATTTAACTTCAGTGAACTTTCATTTACTTTGGAGGAACAGTCTCTAACTGTTCTTTTCCCATTTCTCTCTCAGGCAGAGAATCTGCTCTGAGGCTGCACAGACTATGGCAAGTTCTTCTTCCTCTTCTTTGCTACATTAAACTTTCTCCTCTTCGTCATTATGATGACATCCATGCTGCAGAGGTCCATCCCAAATGCCACGTTGGGCTGCAAACACTTGTCCCTCTCAACAATACCAAGCACTTACTTACTTACATGTATGAAAGCAGTTGACACAATCATGTCGTTTCAGCCACGAGCCAGTGCAATAAAGACGCCCGCAGTACTTGACCACACAAAAGACGTGCAATAAACTTTCTTTCTCAGAAGTGCAATGATTTATACACAATATATATGTACAGTGTTCAAAATCATTTATTTTTTATGCACTGACGGGAGAGCTGCGCCCCAATTTCGTTGTGTTAACGTATTCTGTACTTCGGTGCAATGACAATAGAGTCTAATCTAATCTACTTGTATCAGCTTACATGGACCAGAGAGTCAGTGGCTTTGATATACGCATCATTGGCAAATTCAAGCAAGACTCCATCCAACCTCTTCACTGTCTTTTCTGCGACGGAGAAAAAGTTGCAGTTTAACTTCACAGTCTGCTTCTGCACCCTGTTTGGAGACTACAACAATGTGCTTCAGTTTGCACAGATCCTGGAGATGTACAAGTCGGTACAGCTACAACACAAAAGCAAGCCAACGCAACTTCCTGCTGACACTATCTATTCTATTCTATGTTTCTGTTAGTCATTTGTTGTATCTCATGTACACAGAGGGCAGGGTGGGGCAGGAGGATAGGGTGTGCAATGTCGATGGTATAAACAAATATTTTTTTACATATTTGTATGTGTATTAACCTGGAGGCTATCAACACGGGCAGATGCCAGCGTATTTTTGGCTTTAGAACAGGTCTTCCGAAACCTAAGGGTGGCGTTACTCATACTCTGTCAGTTCTTAGAACAGTAGAACAAGACAGACGGGAAGTGTTAGGGAATTTTTTATCCTTGGGTTAACAGGGTCAGTGTGGGCCTTTGCCTTTGATTGGGAATAGTAGGTGCCAGTCTATCTCAACGTTGTGGTGACCAGGGTCGAAGGAACCTAACCTAGTGCTTTTCTAGTCTTCCGACCACTCAAAGCGCTTTACAGTGCATATCTCATTCACCCATTCACACACATTCAGACACTGATGGCACTGGCTGCACCTTGGGGGTGCCACTTTGGCATCTTGCATGGGTGCCAACTGCTCATCAGCTCGAGGAGTGTATTTATGCAGTAGTGTGCAATGTCACCAAATCGTATACGGACTAACCATTCACACACATTCACACACCGATGGCGCAGCCTTCAGTATCTTGCCCAAGGACTTCGACATGCAGACTGGAGGGGATTGAACCGCCGATCTTCTGATTAGTGGACGACCCGCTCTACCTCCGAGCCACAGCTGCCCTGTTGTCTTCCTTGACATAATAGATAGATTGGCAATGATGTTCAAACATTAACATAAACAGACAGCAATGGCTTTAGACTGGGATGTTCTGACAGTACCACAAAAGCTTGGCATATAGTGTTTGTGACGTTATCTTGGGGTTTAACGTCTGTCCACCAGCATGAGCTGGGCAGGATGTGAGACTGACTCAGGCTCTCCTGATGAACTGTGACAGTGTCTCTAATTCTCCTTGGCCAAGCGTCAAAAAAAAAGCACACAAGTTAACACCTTACATCATTGTATCATCAGCTTTGTATTTAGCATGCAGCATGAGCATATTTACCAAAACGTTTTATTTTCAGGGATACTGTAACAGATACTGCTGATCTTTTTTTGGCATTTGGTTGTATCTGCGCTGGATCTCAGGCATGACAGAATCTTATGTTTTTAGTCAACAACCTTTTCCAGCACTTACTTACTATATGTCTCCTTTATTAAAAGAAAAACACACCTTTACGCACTTATGATACTTGTACTCTTGCAGTACATTCACATTTCTTGCTCCTGCTCCACTTACTATAAGCCGCTTTGAACAAAGCCCCCTGTAAAATGAATGTAACGTGATGAATTTTGAACCCATGCTTGATGCTGGGCTCAACAGAAACAAAATTAATGGGGGGTGATTATCAAGGCTGGACTGGTTTTTCAACCTTATCAGCATAAGTCAGATGCAACAGTTGAATATTTGTGTTGTAACTGTATTACATCGTTCAAACAGTGTCAATTATTTTTTAAATGAATAGCTCCTATAATAGATGCATACACGATTCCTGTGTGCAGAAGGTGGGGTGGTGGTGGTTAGAGCCTTTTGTATGAATATATATATATATATATATATATATATATATATATATATATATATATATATATATATATATCAGTTAAGCCTTCTGTAAATAACACTTTGTGTACAGGACAGGATATTTACAAAGGTATTCAGTGTGGTGACCGTCTAACTGAGTGACTGGAGTCGGAGATTGGAACATCAAGGATCCAACATTTAAAGAACTCAGCAGTCAATCAACTGTGGTGAGACAAAACAAGGAATTATCTATCATTGTACTGTCTTATTGTCTTATAGCCTGTTAGATTGACCTTTCAGCTGTTACAGATAAGAGTAAAGCATGTCATAGCTTTTATAGCCCTTGTGCACTCTTCACATTGTTCTATTTTCAACTTCCTAATCAATTCCTTACAACCCCTTTGATAGGTGTTCAGTAGTTTCTGCATTAGTTAATTATTAGTCTGTGCTAGTTTATCAGTAATAAAAATGATATCTTAGAGGGCATCAGGGTATGTAGCTTTATTTATTATTGTTATTATTATTAAGTTGCGTATTATAATCATTATATTATTATTAAATAGTCTCATTTTATCCCTGGAAAGCCACTTGATTTAACTTAAAGTAACACTGAGCAGTCACTTTAAGCTCACAACCATACTGCTCAGTTTACGTGTTTTTCCTTTTTGTGAATGAACGTCATAAAAAAAATATAACTGAATTGTTTTACATCGTGACCTGAATTTTCCATGAATAACCCCCGACCTCATTGTGAACCCGACTAACCCCAACACTTCTTTGCAAAATGATCCTCTGAGTGAATGATTGATCGATAAAAAGAGAAAAAAAAGACGCTTCAGTATGAGCAAAACATCTGAATGAAACTGTGGCTGTATCCTATCCTAGTCTGTACCACTGCCTGGGGTACGCGCTTAAAGCAAACCTTTTCTAGATACTGTCTATTTCCAGATTATTTTATTTCCTTTGCTATCAAAGAAGAGGTGTTATTATAACCACTGAGACGTCGCCACAGTCTGGAGAGAGGCAGCTTCTGCGCAGGGGAGATTAGATAACGAGCACAATAACGGAAGGGAGGGACGGAGCGCGGCAGGCAGATAGTGGGGGAGGAGGGGACTGCCACCTGCTAAAACTTGGGGACTAAGGCACCAATACGCTATTTGGATGTCTTCACGCGCCGGGAGAGCACGGACTAAACTTGCGCACACGGTGAGCCCCTTTGTTGAGTTTCATCTTTCTTCGCCTTTTTTTCCCCCTTATGGGCAAGTTTTTCCTCACTCGAACCGAGGGTGTCACTCCATGTACAGATTGTGAAGCCCTCCGAGGCGAAATGTGTTTTGTGACTTTGTGCTACACAAATAAAATTTGATTTGATTTGATCTTTTTTATTATTATTATTATTATTATTATTATTTCTCACGTAGCTTGAGGTCTCCCAACGGCGCGTCCCTCGTTTTGCAATTCACTGTGGCTCGTGTGATTCACACAGTAATGACTCGATAGCATTTCTAGAATTATATTTACGCATACATGTTGTATTATAGCCCTGTCATGTCATCAGAATATCATATTGGATAGCAGTTTTGCGCACAGGCAGATTGTCTATCTTTTGTTGCTTTTTTCCCCCCACATATAGTTTCGTTTTGTTACATGAGGTGTTATTATAACCACTGTTCAAACTTAATATTTAGTTTATTTAGGTGCACTCAATGCCAACTCTTTGTGTTTTAACTCCCTGTAAATTCATCTAATTTGTCGTTTCATTTACCGGAAATGGTTAGTTTTTATTGTCTACTACAGCCGCAGACCGGCAAGCAGACTTCACTATCGCATGATAAGGAAAAAGAAGGAAGGTGATTCCTTTATTCGTCTGTTCTGAGTAACTGTATAAACAATGCAAGCGTGAAACCTGTAAGGGCGTAGCTCCAGCTCAGGTAAACGGGGCAGACACACATTTGTGGTGTGATATACGCGCCAAATGGACCACACCTGATGATGAATTGATCACGTTTTACAGGAAGTTTACGCTGTGCAAAACCACCGTAGGCTATTGTGGGGTTATTTTTTTCTAAATGATGAGAATAGGTTTGGCCAAGATGAAACACGCTGTGTGAGTGAGTGAAACTGCTGTTTTGGCTGCATATGTAAGGTCCCGTGGGACATCATTGTTCGGGTAAAGTGGGAAAACATTTCATACTTTGTTTGTTCTAGAAAGATAAAGCAATAGGTTAGATGTTATAAGCATAGATCTACATCACAGCCTACACCTTACCTCTACCATAACTTGATGGCAAGCTTAATTGGACCTTCTCTAAACTTTTGAATGCACATGTCCAACTCTTCAGTGTCTCAGTACTTATTGCATAACAGGCTGTTCTCTAAAATCACAGCGTGAGTGTCTGATCCATGAATCGACCGACAAATGTGCTGCTTCCATGACAGTCCTCTTCATCACACTGTTCACATTTTGACATCACAAGACCAAGACGACACCCAACGAGCGATCAGCAGTACATGGCCAGCGTGAGGCTTCAAACAGGATGTACTCAGAGGGAAGTTACCACTGAGCTTAGGGAGTCACGGAGCGTCATCTGCAGGTTGAAATAAGTCGACTTGTGAATAGCATGAGGCGTCTGGTCGAGCTGTGATCGACGCTCAAGGACACCTGACAAGTCACTGAGACACCGACGTTTTCTGTTGTGGTATGAGATGAACTCATCTCGCTCGGAGTGTTTCAAAGTTAGTCTCATCTGACACGTTTCAGTCGCTTCAAATGGCTGCTTGACTGCTCCCACGAGTGGACGTGGCTTCAGCTGTAGTATGAAACATAAATAAAACAGATAAAAGGGATTAAAAACATGGAAAAATTAAATACATACAGTATATACACAGCACCAGTCCATGAATTATTTCATGTGGTCGTTTAGGGTAGTTATGGTCTTAGAATAGAAGTTGTTTTTTAGTCTGTTTGTGTGGGTTTTTAATGTCCTGTATCGCCTGCCTGAGGGTAACTGCTCAAACAGGATGTGGCCGGGGTGGGCCACCGTTGATGATGTTCTGGGCTCTGTTGCGGCAGCAGGAACTGTAGAGCTCTTCCACGGAGGGGAGGGGGGCGATGATTTTCTTGGTGGTGTTGATGACGCTCTGGAGTGCTTTTCTTTCTGCCACTGTACAACCGGCAAACTATACACAGATGCAGTAAGTCAGCATGCTCTCTGTGGAGCATCGGTAGAAGGACACAAGCAGCTTTTGGGAGAGGTGGTTCTTCCTGAGGATCCTCAGGAAGCAGAGTCTCTGCTGTGCTTTCTTTACCAGCTCTGCTGTCAGCGAACTGTGTGACGATAACAAGCCATCCACGATTTTCAAACAGAATTTCAGATCTGACTCACAGGACAGTTTTCCACTTTGTCCCAGTCCATCTTAAATTAGATCAGGCCTACAGCCAGCGTTTCTTTTTCTATCTGGTTTCTATACGATTTCCTCTTTTCATAGTTTCAAATGTCATTTGTGGTTGCAGCATCAAACTGCGTTCACAGACAGTGTTTTTCAGAAAGTGTTCCTCAGCCCAGTAGTAGTAGTAGCAGTGATGTGGAGAAATTGCTGAAGTCCATGGTGAGGTCAGGAGGGAAGAAAGTGTTCAGGAGCCTCTGATGTCTTATGCTGTAATATAATTATAAATGACCTGACTTGACTTGACTTGACTAATATGCTTTTTGATGTGTCTTGTTTGCATGAGGTAAATGTTTGAAGCTCTCAGAGCTTCAGTAAAATGATTTACTCCAGCCCCGAACATGAGCAATTTATTATTTGACAAGGAGGAAGTAATATATTAGCTTTTTTTTTTTTTTTTTTAAATCACATTTTGTAATATAACAAAATGTAAATAAAGAAAACATGTGAACAAAATTATACCCTGAGAGGATTTTTGGTAAACTCAACCAATTGGCTCAACCAATAATGATCTGTTTGACATTTATAAACCTATCCTACACCTACAGCCCTTTTCCATTTACTATTGCTTCCAGCAGCAGTAGGCAGCTGTTTACAGTAAAAAAAATATCTAACAAACTCAATGTGTGCTACCCGCCCAACAAGACCAAGAACATGCATATTTCATAGTCAAACATAAGTTAGTCTTAGTAATGTGAAATATGTCAGAGTGAAGCAGAGTTATTATTTCAAAGTAAACTAATGAATTAGGCAATGGCAAAGGTAGTGTAGCACTAATGGACTGCTGTGGAGAAATTTCTGTAATATTTATTGAGGCTTGACCAAGGAGAATTAGAGACACTCTCATAATGCATCAGAAGTGCCTGAGTCAGTCTCACATTCTTTAAACCTCAAGATAACCCCACAAATACTATACCAAAGAGGATGGAGGTGTTACTGTCAGCATATTCTAGTCTGGAGACACAGACGTATGTTTACGCAGATTGGAACGTCAACGACGAGCTATGTGTTATGTCAAGGAAGGCAGCAATAGGTCTCTTCGACTCTGGCCACCACAGTGTTGAGATAGGCTGGCACCTACTGTTCCCAGTCAAAGCCAAACAATTAACACTGCCGAGGACCTCAGGGCCCACACGTGACCCCGTGTAACCTAAAAATAGAAAATTCCATAACAATGTCCACAACAGAATGATGCAGTGCCGTCTGAGGGCCTGAAGTTCACAACCATGCAATGTTCGATTTTGCCCTTTACCCTTCAGAGGTTTCTTCTGAGTTTCTAAATCTTTTAATGGAATTATGACCCGTAGAAAGTCAAATCCACAGATTCTTTGGAATTTTACGTTGAGGCAGATTATTCTCAAACTGTTTGCCAGAGCAGTCTTTCACAGAGTGGTGAACTCCTCCTCATCTTAACTCACAAAGAGCCAGCAGTCTCTCTGGGAGTTAACCTCATTGACTGTGAGACGTTCCCTCGGGTGTTTCATTTCACTTTTAATGTTTCCAGTTTTTATTTTCACTGGCACTGTCCGAACTTTTTTTGAAACAGGTCACTGGCCTCAAATTTAAAATGGGCGTATTATCTCTCAGTCAAAGATTCTGTTTAGTGTTGTGTGCTCATTGGTTTTGAGGAAAGCCGTAATGTTAAGATAAAGTGTATTGTCTTCATATAAGTAGTGTCAGTGTGCACGTATCTGTAAAAAGGCTTTAAATATTTGTTCTGACTTCACTTACAGGAAATAAATGGTTTGGAAAGTAATTGTGTTGTCAAAAGAAGGGGCTCTGTTTTAAGAATGGTTTCACAGTTTGCTTGCGGCAAGATCTGTCTGTGCTGATTTTCTCTGAGCAGGGAAGTGGGTTTTGAAATGCACAACCACTGACAATGTTGAAATGAGGCTCATAAAACCTTAGTGTCACACAAAGTAACATGTCATGTCATTTAGCAGACGACTTACAAAAAAAGGGAGTGTGACTAAGATATGTTAGTGCACCAATAAGTACTGTGACAGTAAGAGAGTGATTGATTTAGCATGTTCTGTTTTGGCAGTGCTAGCAGAGGAGGTATTCTCTAAAGAGCTGGTTCTTCAGGAGGTCTCTGAGGGTAGCGAGGGATGAGCCTGAACTTGTAGTGCATTCCATGAGCGAACCGGCCAAACGTTGTTTCCTGGCAGAGCACAAACTGCATGATAAAATGGTAAAATATGCCTGTATCCAAGTAGGTGGGTGAAGAACCGGAGGTCCTGCAGGTAGGAGCTTGATGAACAGGATAGGTAGCAGGCATTTGGAGGCATCAGTAGCTTTGACTGTTACAGTAATCAAGTCGTGAGATGAGCACAGCCTGTATTAGTAGTTGGGTAGCACAATGAGTGAGGTAAGGTCTGATTTTTCTTATGTTGTAAAGTGCAAAGTGGCACAACCGGGCAACTGAGGTGACATTATTAGAGAAGGTTAGATGGTCATCAATCATGGCCCCTAAGTTTCTCGCTACCTGGTGGGGGCGAGACATAGGGAGTCGATTTTGATGTTGATGTCATGGTGTGTAGTAGGTTTGGCCAGCACCAAGCCCTGTCATATGTCATATGTATCTGTTTGTTGCCTAACCTAAAGATATGAGTACCTGAAGGGTGCCTGAAATGAAAAAAAAAACGGTAGCATTCACCCCGTGTCGCCCTGCAAGAGTTAACACTGTAATTTAAGCATCTTTTGCATGGGGGGGATGCAGAAGGGTTATTGCAAGCACCTTTGCAGTCCCTTTAGTCTTTCATAGATCATGTTTTGTGACTCATTTGAAGCTCTTCTATGTCTTGGATCAGCATTAAGAACTAAATTATTAAGAACTCTTTTATTTGCATTTAGATCCCTCCAGCATGACAAACTGACAATGTTTGATTTTGAACCGGAGAAGCCTGTTGGGCCTTGAATTAGCCAGTTAGCCATGTATTATCTGTCTATGTGGGGCCTGTGACAATGAGTCAAGCTCCAAATATCATAGCCCAAATTACGAGACCAAACAGGAGAATTGTATTCATCAGTGGTTCAGTGGAGAGAAAGTGCGAAAGGAGTCCAAGATGCTGAAAGGTTTGTTCTCGGTGGTTGTTATGGCGCTGATCTGATCTGATCTAATGAATTCAGATCCATCTTTAGAGAGTATTTCTTCTGAAGTGCTCTCTCTCTCTCTCTCTCTCTCTCTCTCTCTCTCTCTCTCTCTCTCATTCAGAGACACAAAAGTTTTTACATTGAGCATCAAGCTATACTCATAACCTACCTCAGTAGTTCCTAAAACTCATTGAAATGTAAATGTATGACTTATGAGATTCATCAAAGGCAATCGCCCTACAATAAATCCTTTTGGATTGCATTAGACTGGGAGGTGTTTCTAATGATGCAATCTCTCTAACTGTGATTCCTAATTCTCCCTCAGGTTGGGACTCTATCTCATGTGGCATGATGCACATAACGACAAAAGGGATCATCTTCATTTTTTTAATCTCCATCTTACTCTTCTACATCACCGCGAAAATATCCACACTACAGAGGTTAATCCCAATGCCATCTTGGGCTCCAAACACTTGTCCCATTGGGATCTCGGAGCAGACCATCACCCCCCTCAGCGATACCAAGGACTTTCTTGTGTCAGCTTACATGGACCAGAGAGTCAGTGGCTTTGATATACGCATCATTGGCATATTTGAGAAAGACTCCATCCCACCTCTTCAGTGTCTTTTCTGCTGTGGAGGAGAGTTATCAAGAACAACTCCTGCAACAATTCAACACCACCCACAAGGCTTTGGTTTTTCCTTCATCCCGGCAGATGTCATGTGTCAGATTCCTCAAAACTGTAATCCTACACATGTTAGTCTGCTGACTAAGCCAGAAAAAAATCTGGTACTTAACAGAACTTGGCTTCCGATAAGAAACCAGAAGACGAAGGGAAACAAAGAGAAAAAGTTGCAGTTTAACTTCACAGTCTGCATCTCCAACCTGTTTGGAGACTACAACAATGTGCTTCAGTTTGCACAGACCCTGGAGATGTACAGGTCAGTACAGCACAGTATCAAAAAATTAGCTGCATCAGTTCTCCGAAACTCAAAAATCATTCAGTCATTCGTTTGATTTCATTTCAAATGCATACAGTCAGTACGTTTACATGCAGCAAGAAATTCGATTTTCTGATTGTATCAGACTTAGTTCGGACTTCTTAAAGTACTTGTAAACACCTTAGTCCGATCTAGTTCGGACCTGTTTCGGACCACATCGGACATCTAGAAATCGGATAAGAACACCTAGATAATTCGTTCATAGTCGGATATTTAACGCCATGTATACTCAGCAATCGGATCTGAAGCAGATTTTGCGTTCTGCGCATGCGCGACATTTTCCGCTGGGGCTTTCACCCGGAAGCCAAAAGATCCGTTTTTATATGCATTATTAGGACGAAAATAATACACAAAAAGTACGCAGCTGTAGCATCGTCCATCTACTCGTATGTAACATTTGTTTGAATGCCTTCCGATAGTTTGTTGTTGCTGATAAGTAGAGGTCAACCGAAAGTGGCTCTTTGTTGAGAGAGCTACAGCGACACCTAGTGTAACGGAGTCAGCCATGCTCCAGCCGTTTATCCGATTCTCTGAACCGCATGTATACTCAGACAAGTGATCCGGTCTTATGCATGTCATTATCTGATATCTGAAATTCGAATTTCTTGCTGCATGTAAACGTACTGAGATTAACACAATGAGCTGTCGCATAATAATGTGTGCACAACATTTCTGGTCAGAGTGTGCCTTACCCATCATTTATTTATTTTTTTTTGGATTCATTCTCACCGCTCTTACCACCAAAGCTCTTAACATCACTGTGTGATACAAAGTCAGCTACTGGCAGTGAGGCCACATTCGGTTGGTGGAGAGTGAAACCTTGCTCCATATTTGCATATTTCCATCATTTGAATCTAAAATGAATTTGGCTATATGCCAGTGTTTTATTTACAGTATGCTCGTGTTACTCTGACGAAAAACAAAAAGAAAAACATTGCTGGTTCATTAGCACCATTGCATGCATTTGTATATCTAAATCTCACGTATGAATGTTATATCCTGAGCTGTCTGCATGACTAGACAGGGCTTATTTCTTATGTAATTTGAGTGTTTGAGTGAAACAGATCATTTAACCTTTGCCTTATCTTGCTCCAGGCTGTTAGGTGTGAACAGGGTGGTGATCTACAACACCAGTTGTGGACCAGAGCTCAACCACCTCTTGCAGAGCTACAGCCAGGAGGGCTTTGTGGAGATAGTTGATTGGCCCATACACAAGTATCTGAATCCGTCTCCTGGCTGGCTCTTCTCAGAACATGGAGGGGACATACACTACTATGGCCAGTTAATCACACTCAATGAGTGCATCTACAGATCCATGGACCGATCCCGCTACGTCCTGTTGAACGACATAGATGAGATTATAATGCCGTACCAACACAACGACCTTGGATCTCTGATGAATGTGCTCCAACAGCAGCATCCAAATGTAGGGTATTTTTGGTGTGTTTGAGAAAGACAAATTACAAACTTGAGGATCATGTTAAATATGTATTAATATTTGTATTTTCCATGCTGTGTCACATTCTGTAGACTGGGGTGTACTCGATTGAGAACCATTTCTTTCCCAAGAAACATTTTGAGCCAAGTGGGAGGTTTCACCTGCCTCAGTGGAACGGGGTGCCAGGAGTTAATATTTTGGAGCACATCTACAGAGAAGACCCTGACAGAAGTGCATACCACCCATACAAGTTGATAGTTCAACCAAGGTAAGCTGAATTTGGACACAGATTCAGGGCTCTTGTGATCCCGAACAAATATTATTTCAGATAAGCCGAACAATAGATGACTGTAGGTTTCATCCTAAGCCCGACTCAGCAATTACCCCACCATGCCTTTGTTTAAGATAACACTCATACAGCACATGCTATTCAAACAGGCTTGAATGACATTCATTACTTGCTTGGACAAGCCCTCAATTTGTCATAGCAACTAAAGATCGAGTCAAAACTTTAACTCATTTATGTCTCATTTATGCATCACAGCATGGTGGAGATAACCTCGGTGCATGAAGTGATCAAGGTGTTTGCAGAACAGTACAAGGTTCCACCAGACATCTGTCGGATCATTCATGTCCGCGTGCCTCTTCGGAGGAGCTTGAAGCTGGAGGAGCTCAACGTGGACAAACGACTGTGGGACTTCGCTGACAGGCTCATTCCCAGTGTGGACAATGCACTCAGGAGAGCGGGCCTGCTCAGCTCAGGGGAGAAGAGTTGACGGACAGGGTGGTCCCAGACACTTGCCAATGAATGTAAAAATGAAGAAGAACAATGCAACTGACTGAGAACCTGATAGACTGTGTGATATGATCAGCTGATTGAAATATATATTTACACATAAACATGGGGTTTACTTTGTGTGTTGTTGGGTTAATTTTCCTATCAGTGGCCAAAGGTGAATTTAGATCTGGAATTTGTCCATTTTATGGAATTTTCTATCCTTAGGTTACACGGGGTCACGAGTGGGCCTTGAGGTGATCGGCAGTAGTAGTTGTTTGGCTATGCTTGAGGACAGCAAGTGCCAGCCTATCTCAACACTGTGGTGGCCAGAGTCGAAGAGACCTATTGCTGCCTTCCTTGACATAATAGATAGCTCGCCGTTGACGTTCCAATCTGCGTAAACAGACATCTGTGTCTCCAGACTAGAATATGCTGACAGTAACACCTCCATCCTCTTTGGCTAATTCTGGGCGTATAGTATTTGTGGTGTTAACGTGGGGTTTAAAGTCTATCTACCAGCATGGGTTGGGCAGAATGTGAGACTGACTCAGGCACTTCTGATGTACCATGAGAGTGCCTCTAATTCTCCTTGGCCAAGCGTCAATAAATATTACAGCAGTTTCTCCATGACAGTCCATTAGTGATACACTTTGCCTTTGCCATTGCCTTTGAAATAATAACTCTGCTTCACTCTGACATATTTCACATTACGAGACTTGATTGGCGGCTTCACACACTTTTGGGAAAACCCAATGGGCCTGTTTGCAGCACGTTGCGTGAACGTGTCATATTTGGTCCGTCCTGCTCATGACTTCCAACCCTCACGGGCAGTGTTTCAGAAGCGAGTGCTTAGCCCGCCAGACTTTGTTTACTTGCTCAGACTTGGACATTTTCTTGGTGTATGTTCTTCTAAACATGCTTCTGCATGTGTAAATATGCTACGCAGTTAATTAGTTTCGCTTTTGTCTGTTACCGACCGGCAGTTTGCATGGGGTATTTTATTTTGAAAATCCACCGGATTCTCTCTGACAAATGATGTTGATTCAGCCAGACTTTTTTTGGTCCATGTCTGAAAATAAATTTAATAAAATAAATTTTATGCTTAGGGTTATTTGGTCTTTTACATATTTGAAAAGAAAATATTGTATTGTACTGTAAGGTAGTCACTTTCATAGAATTGGCTTCTTTATTTCATAAAATAGCTACAAGAAATATTAACCGTAGAATCAAATCGAATTGTTCTTAAACTATCGATTCATATCGAATGTATCTAGATGCGCATCGAATCGTTTATCACAGATGTGCAACCCTATAACTTATGTTTGACTATGAAATATGCATGTTCTTGGTCTTGTTGGGCGGGTAGCACACATTGGGTTGGTTAGATATTTTTTTATTGTAAACATCTGCCTACTGCTGCTGGAAGCAATAGTTAATGAGAATGAATGAATTTAAAGTGAAGGAAGTAAGTGAATGTAAATGAATTTATTTAACTGTGTATGGTGCCATTTCTGTTTGGGGCTGTAGGTGTAGGATAGGTCACAGATCATTATTGGTTGAGTTCCTGTTCAGAAAACTGCTGTAGAGAAAAAATCCTCTCAGGGTATGATTTTGTTCATGTGTTTTCTTTATTTACATTTTGTTATATTAAAAAATGTGATTTTTTTTTAGATACATATTGCTAATATATTACTTCCTCCTTGTCAAATAATAAATTGCTCATGTTTGTGGCTGGAGTGAATCATTTCCTTGCTCAGAATGGGCTCCTTTCTCTGAGAGCTTCAAACATTTACCTTATGCAAACAAGACACATCAAAAATGAAGCACGACTATTCAGCCTTTTTCTTTTCACGGCTGCTCATGCACACAAAAACAGTGCATCATAAAACATTGAGTTCATTCACACTACCAGAACTCAGGCTCAGACAACATAACAGAGGACACGAGACCACTGCAATGCAGTTTTGTTCGTTTTTTTTTTTTTTTCCGCTTTTGTTTTGGCTTATCTGACAAGAAACATCAAGCAGAACTTCCATGAACACTCATTGTTTATTGTTACTATCGTCTTACCTAAATGTTACAAATGGCTGACTCATTTCCTTTACAGGAAGTGAAAGCTAGGTCAGGTCTTGGACCATGTTCCCAAAATACTTTGTATGTATGTATGGGGATGAGGATGTGACGTCTGCAGCATCCCCTAAAATCCGACATAATAAAGACCAACAGTTTAACCTTTTTTTACTGTATATATGTTGTGTACTAGTACTTGCAGTAGAGGTTTTACTGTTTTTACTTATTCTTTATCAATAACATGTCTAAAATACTCTGTCTACTACTACTAGTATATACTATGTCATACAATTTACAGTATGAAAATAATGTTTAGAGTATCCTACTGAATCAAAGTGACCAAAGATGCACATGGTCAGACAGATCCAGAAAGTTCAACTCAGCCAGCTACAGCTAGTGACACACGTAGGCCAATACTACGACGGGATGTGTGATATGGTTATAAATCTAAGTAAAGAAATATATCTGGTACTTTTTGAGGTTTAAAGGTACTGTACACTCACAGCAAACATTTTTAATCTATTAGTTATTTAGGATTAGGCACACACACAGTGCTGCTCAAAAGCTTGTGGTCAGATTTTTTGTAAAAAATACTAAAATAATCTTATTAAATGTTAAGTCATGTCCCAATTCACAATACTGCCATTCCCAAATTACGGACTCAAACAAAAGAAATGGTTATATTGTCATTCTTTATTTAACAAAAGTAGTTCATTTAAGAAAAACTCAGATTTCATGGGTGCAAAAGTATGTCTAAGCTAATAGGACATATCCGTTTGCAGTAATAACCTCAACCATGAGATGTAGATGCAGACATCGAGACAGGAGTACAGAATAGAGAAAAAAAGACGTAGATGCAGTGCTTACTTTGTAAATTGACTCCGGATGCCAAGCAAGTAAAGGCTGCCCCTAAAGGAGTTTTTTTGTTTTTTTCATGGCTATTTCATGGTATTCTGGTACGTTTCTAGGCAACACAGGAAATGTTATTGTGCTCTGTGGAACTGAACAGCAGTATTTCTGCTGATTGGATCAAGGAAATGACCTGGTACAGTTAGGAAGCATCTGGTGCAGAGGATGTGCAAATCAGAATCAAGGATAGAGAAACTGGAGATAACATGCGTTATTTTCATAATAACATTTAATAAAGACTGCTGAAGATTTGCTAAAACGCTGAGATATTTTACAACTAACTAAACTTTATTTATATTTTAACTTTGGTTTGGTCCTGCTGTTTTCCATAGAGCAGAGAAATTCTCCAGGGAGAGCTCCATTCTCTCCTTTGCTTCCCGGCTCATGCAACATGTTCTAGTCTTAGTAAATCTGTACAGTCTGTCAAATTAAATTAAAAAAGTAAATTCCCAGCGACCTCTGAAAACCCCAGAAGGCTCTTTAACTCTGTTCTGCTGATTTTTTTTTCCAGAATCCTTGGAGACTCCTCTGACTGTTTTAAATAACTTACCCATTTCTCCAAACTATATTTCTTAATCCAGATTGATGGATACTTCCTTTAGTGTCATTTTGTAAGAAGAAAAAAACAGAATGTTGCAAACAAACATCAATATATGACAATAGAAGTGATACAGAAAAATACTGATCTTGGTTTATTTTGGATTGTTGGTTTAAGTTGGATCTGGTCAACATCTCCACCACACGGAGGAGCCATTTTTTAGCTGACAGCCCACTCAAATGAACGGAAAACCCTCCGTTCTCGCCGCGGCGCCGGATCCTGTCTTAATCCAACCTAGGGAGGATTACTGCATGCGTGACAAATGTTGTCTAAACGTTGTCTTTTGTTGTGCCCTGATGAATTGCCTGAAACGATGTTATTAAGGCTTGAGGCTGAAGATGACAGGTTTGAAAATGTAAAAGAAAATCTGGAGGTGTGGAGTTATGAAGTCCTCTGAACTCCTCCTCCATTAGGTGCTACTAAAACACCAGAACCTCCAACTGAACAGTAAGACGTCGAATTGGATTGTGGGTAATGTATGCACCAGGTTCTGACAAGGAAGAATCCATGGAGTGGACAAAAAAAATGATTTCAATTGCATCTGTTTTGGTACTTTTTAAAAAAAAACTGTCCAGTTATATAAGTGTGGTGTTAATTAATTAAACATTAGTTACAACTTAAATCCTGCTGGACTTATTTAAGGGTCCATTTCATTTTTATTCTTCAACAAGGGCACATTAAAAGAGACTGGTCATTTTCAGCTCACGTAGAAATTAGCCCAACAAATCTAAAGTGCTCTTTAATGATCGACGACTCCATTCCCTTATTTAAAATAAAAAAATCCACACCACACATACTGGGACTCGGACGCATTTAAAAAAAAAAAAAAAAGCAAAATCATTTGGAAACTATTTATTGAACATTTGCAACCAGGTATCAGTTAAATACAGAACTTTCAATTCTCTCTCTGTCCCTCAACAGCAGGGACTGGCTCCACTTCATTACACTGAGAGGAGGGAATGTTACAGGACTTGGTAAGGCGCACACTGTGCTGGAAGTCATTTGGCTTTCTGTCTTCTGGTAATAAAGAGAAACAAAATCTGAGTCTGCCTCTCAAAATGTCCAACACCTCGCAGCTAGATCCTGCGCGTACAGACCATGGCAAAATGACAAATAGGAGCCGAGAAGAGAAAACCAGTAAAGACGACTAAGACACACCTCTACTGAATGCGGTCTGAGATGTGCAGCCATGTTTGAAAAAGCTAAAAGTAAAATGATCAACATGAATATATTAGAAAAATGGCAATTAGTCTTTAATAAACACCTCGCCTCACCTACTCCCAACAAGACCAGGGTTATAAATTAAAACTGTCCAAATAAAATCAATCAACCAAAGACTTTGGGCCCATTCAGTTCCATTTCAAGACTGGAAAATCCTCATTGGAAAAAACAAATGGCACTTTTCAGTCTCTTGAACTGGAATCTAGAATATCGACTTCAATGGAATCGACCCCCAACCCTAAAAAATCAACTCTCTCTAATTTACATATATGGGTCAGGCGCTCTTCAAGCTTCCACCGTTCTAGCAGTTTGCTCCCCACAGGACGGGGCGGAGGGGGTGTGTGAGGGGGCGGGGGGGGGGGAACTCCGCGGTCTCTCAAGGCTAGGCCACGGTTTTGAAGGTCTGCAGTATGAGGTTGGTTTGGTGGATGAGCCGGTTTGCACTGATGAAGACATTTATTGCCCTGGGAAACACAGAAAAAGGCAGCGTCACGGAACATGTAGACATTGTTTAAATATTATACTATGTAAAAGGAAAGAATGGGACGATGTGGGAAATTTAGTTAACAATTGATTAGCTTATACCAACATTCCTGTCCTTTATTCCTCTCTTCTCGCTCTTGATACAAAGAAAAGACTTTAATGATTAGATAGTAAAACAGTGACTTTTTTTTTTTTTTTTTTTTTTTTAAACTTTTGTCCTTGAAACCTATCAGTTCAGATTTTGTTGTATGTGAAGGACTATTTCTTGGCAGTGACTTCCTGGAGTTTTCTTGCCACCATGAAGTTTTCATGCAGCCTGACGCACAAAATGTCAAAATATATACCTTTAAGAATAACTTAAAGTCTGTGTAAAGTAAGAATAAATATGTGTTTTGGGGTTTGTTTGCTTGTTTGTTGTTATTAACCACACAGTCAAATGTGAATAATTAAAAATATCGACAAGTTTATGAAATTAGGTGTCAAAATCAGGTAAAAATGAATTCTCAGCTCCAGGACTGTGGAGGCGTGTCCGCTGAAGGCGCTGAAGCCACGCCCACTCATGGGAGCAATCAAGAGGCCATTTTGAAGCAATGAAACGTGTCAGATGAGCTCAGAAAATGACATGACTAACTTTGAAACACTCTGAGCTGAGATGAATTCATCTCCATCTCTCTGCTCAGGGTGGCCTCAGCGTGTCATCGAGCCACCCTTTAAGGACCGCCCACAAAATCCTGAGACTGAAAACTGGTGAAAAATTATTTGAACCTCTAACTCCACATTTCAGTAATATATCGTTTCAAGTCTTTTAACGTGTTTTCAGCAACTATTTTCCAACATATTCAATTTATTTTGAAAGAAATCTCAGATTTGCCTTTACACAGACTTCAAATACATTCAATAAGAATCAGAATAGGTATCAAATAATCTGATTGATGAATAATTTCAGCATTAATCTGGCTCCACCTCAACAGTATGACAGTTGAGTGCACACTCTAACCCTAACATTCACATAAAGCTCGTCTAAAGGGTAAGTTGAAGCATCATCTGGGGATTTGTGGTTACACTCACTTTCCGTCTTTGAAGTATGTTTTGAGGGTGTCGCTGAAACTTTTGGAGTATTTCACAAACTCCTTTTTCTGGTGCTCCAGGGCCTTCACAAATGAAACAAAATACACAGAAGCATCATTAAAACAAAGAGACAAAGACACTGTTGGAAACATACACAGGTGTGTGTCTCTGTTACTTACTCTGCGATTCTGGTACTGATATTTCTTAATGACATTGTTGACTGTGTCCAGGAGCTCTTTTATGGCGCTGGCTATGTCTCTGTGGGAAACAAATGTGAGGATTTTAAAACACAAATACTCTTAAATGACCCACTACAATCCAACAAAACACTAGTGTCAGCCAACTTTAAATTTCTTAGAGTTAGAAACAGTCACTTTCTCCCAATGACCTGCTTCCTTCTGATGTACAGAACTATAGATGTCTAAGGTTCAATAACTTAAGAATTCTGGTTCCACTGGGGACTGAACACCGCTACACTATGGAACCAGACCTGTCAGAGTTTATTGTACTCCTGTCTGGATGTCTTCAAGACTGTTGAAGGTCAGTTTAGACAAGACTGAACTGCTCTTCCGTTCAGGGAAGGTATCTCTCATCCACAGACTCTTCTTCAACAATAAGAACTCTGTGGTGTCTACTGTAAGGCACCTGGGTGGGTCTGTCTACTTAGAAGTTGACACAGGTTTTGATCCAGGCATCTAGACTACTGCAACTCCCTTCTGGCTGGTCTGTCTACCTGTGCCATCCGACTTCTGCAACACATCCAGCCCGGCTGGTTTTTAACTGTCCCAAGTTCTCCCAAACTACCTCCATCGTCCACACACCTATACTGGCTCCCGGGGTTTGTTTGAATGCGGTGCAAGACACTGGCACTTGCCTACGATGCTGCGAATACCTCATGGTACCTCCAAGACATGGTCAAACCATTGACCCCAGCCTGTCCATTATGCTTTGCTGCTTTGCTACTGTCTACTGACTGTTTGATGTCCAGGCTGCATGATTGTGAAACAAGCTTCCCACTGACTTCAAAACAGCAGAAACACTACGCTCTACACACAACTTTTTGTCTAGCACCATCAGCAGGATCAAAATTTAGATATGCAGATATATATGCATATGCAGATATATAACAGCTCTGGAACAAGCTTCAACACCACTGTAAAAGATAAACGGTAAATGGACTGTACTTATCTAGTCTTCTGATCACTCAAAGCGCTTTTACGCTACATATCTCACTCACCCAGTCGCACCCAATTGATGGTGTTGGCTGCCATGCAAGGTGCTAAGTGCTCATCAGTTTTAGGAGCTATATTTTGGTTGAGAAAATATGACAACACTTTTTTTTTTTGGTTATTTGAGAAAAAAAGAAGTAAAGAATTTTTTTTCTCAAAGCTACAGGGAGCCACTGCATAGAGCTGGAAGAGCGGCATGCAGGTTGTTGACACCCGTTCTACGCACGAGCTAGTGAGGGTGTAGCAGTGCGACATTGTTGGACTTCAGATATCCGCATTGTCTTCAACTGCAAGTTGACAGTCCAAGTTAGGGGATTAAACTGCAACTTTTTCATTTTAGGAGCAGAATATTTATTATTGATTATACTTGAGAACTGATGCCCCTGCAGTAAAATACTGGAAGTTAAAATGACTGACATTAATTGGTGGTGTATATAAATTGCTGTATTTCTTTTCAAAACCTAGTGCACACCTGTGTTTTAAAACAGTATATTGTATGTGTGTGTGTGTGTGTGTGTGTGTGTGCGTGCTCGCACTCACTTGATAGTCTGTAGGAAGCGTACTCTGTCATTGATCTCATCTGGGATTTTGCTGAGGATGTGTTTCAGAGCTCTGGCCTTCTCATTTAGGTCCGCGAACTCCTGCTCAGGCCGGTCAATCATGAACTCTGCAAGAAAACACAGTTTAGCACATTCCCTGAGAATAGTACTGAACACTGACGTATACCAAGAAACTGGAGATGGAGGATGGATCTCAGAATCACAGAAGACCATTCCCACCACGATATCTCAGTGTTTCTTTCTCTCATATGCTCACCTTCCACATCATCGGCGGCCATGCGCAGTAGGGATTCAGTAAAGTTGATTTGGACGTTCTTTTTCTCCAAGATCTTCATTATGATGTCCTGAGTCAGGCCAGGGTTCTCCCTCTCCGCCTGATAAAAGAGGGAGTTGAATGGGTTAGGATGAAAAATAAGCAATTCATACAGCAAAAAAAAAAAAAAGAGGTACAGCACAGTTTGTCTTCTCCAACAAAAGCATGTAGAGAGCTTAGAGCTACGGGAAACAAAGACAGAACTTCAGTGGACGTCAGATGTCTGCTACGAGCAGTTCAGATGAATGCACAAAAGCTCTCCTCCTGAATAATTCAACCTTGAATTACGCCAGCCAGGAAGCAGCGGGGGCAGTAGAGACACCAATCAGTAAGACAAGTGAACAAAAGACCCCACAAATGTCATAGTAAAACAGCTGTAAGGTGATCGCTTCTCCCTTTGGTCTGGATAACGACGAAGCTGCTTCTCCTTCATTAATATTTCATCTGTGCTCACTGTGAATACTACTGCTCATCAGCAGCGGCACAGAGATGATCTGTGTGCTTTTACGATTCCTGCGCAATCACAGCAGTGAACAGATAAAAAAAAAAAAAAAAGAAGAAGAGGATCAAGACAGCGAAAACTACAATGAGGTATCACTTGTAAAATCACACCAATGGTTTGATGTTATGACGGCAGCTCAGTTAATTTATTTGATTATCTTTCACGTAACTGGAGGTGCTCCAGCTCAAACATCAGATAAACTGAAGATAATAGTCTTTATTGGTCTGAGTAATAACAATAATCAGATGAAACAAACAAATCAAAAACAGATTACATGATGTCATACTCTTCGTGAGAAAGGTCAACGTCCACACTTTATCATATATGTGCAAAAGTTCAAAACCTATCAACACAGCCTTAGGATGGAGCATTGCTGATTATTTTTATTATTATTGTTTATTATTTTGACAATATGCCAGTATCTGTGTGCCTTACTGTGACGCTTACAATTAAAAATATGCTGGGTTTTTTTGTTTTTTTTAAAAAAAAGAGGAAGTGGTCACACAGTGAGAAAAAATAAATCATGGCAAGAAATCAAAAACTTTTGGATGCATCAATAATTATTGTATCATCACGTCATAGAGGTATCTGAGATGTCCACCTGTGGACAGAACTAGCTATGAAAATAAATCCCCACATGTAATAAACTGTAGTTGTTCTTGGGTTTACACTGATGACTTCAACATTACACAGAAATAATGCAGCTACTGTTGCAGCACGATCAAAGTGTTTGGAAGATTCCTAGCTAATAATGGATCCAATGTTTATTTTGGCGACTATGGGGTGTATATTAGGTCATTATCTGTGCTCATGGTGTGAAAAGACTCTGGACCCGCCACTAGCCTCCTAAAGGGGCAGGGCAGTGGTGAAACGTACGTGACACAGATACAGGAAATTACTCCATGTGCACTGTCTCCTTTCTGAACTCCTTTTTTCTCTGGAACTGGAAAGTTACAGCGTCGAGCTGAGTCACGAGCAGAGTGTACACATGTTCCCGTCAGTGTTTGAGAAGGGAGCTAAACTTTCTAGCAGAATGTTGGTTTAAAGGATTTAAAAAGTAAATATGGAGGTTTAGCTCAGTTGGTAGAGCATCTGCCCCATGTACAAAGGCTCTGTCCTTGCCACGGCAGCCCAGGGTTCAAATCTGACCTATGAATTGCTTATTTTTCTTCTGGCTCTTTCCCGCACGTCATTCTCCATCTCTCTCTCCACATTCCTGTCACTCTTCAAGCTGTCTCTGTCAAATAAAGCTCAAAAAGGCCCCAAAAATATCTTTAAAAATGTCAATATGGTTACAATGTGTTTTTCAAAATACAAATTCAGGGACTGAAACACAACCTGTAAACCGAACATATGATGACAGAAAGTTGTGAGGGTAACGGGGTGATAATTGTGCCGTTTCCATGCATAGTCCCTACCTTTATGAAAGCTGCTCTGAGCGTCTGAGCTGCTGATAGGTTGATCCTCTCCAACTAGTGAAAAAACAAAAGGAGAGAAAACATAAATTATCACAGCCAGTCAGGACAAGTAGGAGCTTTACATGTGATGCAGCAACTTGCATAGGTTTGAAATTGACAAAACAGGAACTGGTTTATTTAAAGTTCCTCGTATCTCATTTTTTTTAGCATTTAGTTGCACTTTTGGCCATCACAAAAACACGTTTTTATTAGTCTAATACAAATTCAAAATCATATTTTCTGCCAAAATTACAGACAAACTGGCCTCATGCCCTGTGTAACAGTACATTGATTAATTTATGATTAAAATATCATCATCTTCTGGTGATTAAAAGGTAAAACTTATACTGTTTGGATATGATTAAACAGATTACTGATGGAAAATGTTGGATGTCTTACCTCATTGAAAACTGGGTACATCACGGCGTACAGCGTCATGGACACCATGGAGTTTGTCTCCGCTTCATTCTTCATCTCCTCCATTGTCATCCTCCAGGGAGGAGCAGCTCTTGGTGAAAAGGTGAGGAGGAAACTGCAGCTCACACACACTCACACACACACCCGCTCACTCACTCACTCACTCACTCACTCACTCACTCACTCACCCCCTCACACTCACACACACTCTGAAAACCGCACAAGCTCCAGAGTGAAAAGAGCCTGGAGGGGGGACAAAAAAAATGACAAGACAACAAGAGGGTATTAATAAAGTTTGGTTTGGCTTCATAGATTTTCTTTTTAGATATATGACTTAGTCAGACTTTATTGTCATTCCGCTGTACATTCACAATGTACATTTGAGCGAAGGCATGGTAATAACGGTGTAAATATAAAGCATACAAACTATAAAATAGAATAAAATATAAAAGAAACAGAATTAAAGTGTGACTTATTTACAGAAATGTAGCAGCTAAAAAGGAAAAAATATTATATGTAGCAGCAGGATGTGTTGTACGGTGAAACAGACAATATGAATAGTGCAAATTATTATAAATATGTCATGAAATTAAGTATTTAGGTTCTCTTATATTTCGTATCAGTAGGGATGGACAGATATAATCCACCGCATCAGTACTGGCACAGATCCTGACTTGATCAAGTGAGGACTGATCCACATCGTAATAGACAAACAGACAAAGTTTAGGCATCGGCCTTGGGCGTATTAGTCATTTCACGGTTAAAATATAAACTCTCGACACTCAAGCAGATGAACCTGTATTACCACAAACACACATTTGTATTTGTAGATCAGTAATCAGTGACAAAGATAAATACTAACGAATACTGTAAGTCTTCTGTAGTACATGCCCTACAACAAGCAGGAAGGGATGACTTGTTGATTTGTCTGCCTTGTAGCAGGGGAGTGGCACTGTTACCTGTCCTGCCAGTAAGACTAATAATGTGAGCAAACAGCAGCTTAGATTAAATATATAATATGTATATAATAATGTAAATATTAAGAGAAACAAGGAGAATGCATTACAGGCACGACCCTCTTTATATTTCATTGTTTTGATACATCTACCAGTCTAATTTAAAGCAAGAGCGCATTACTGACACAGTACTGGCTGTGGCAGTAAACATTTGAGTATTCGGCTCGTTTATGGATCATTTGTGGCATTCATAACCTGTCCAAAATATAAGATACACAGTAAAACATCATGTTTGTCAGCCTCAGTGTCTGACGCGATGGCTGGCTGGCTGGCTAACTGGCAGGCTAAATTGACTAGCAGCTAGTCGGCTAACTAGACGAGGCTAACAAAGTGGCTACTGTACCGTGAACAGAGATTCCTGTCTCATTTAAAGGTAATAGACTATCAAACGTGGCTGTAAGAACCACAGCTGAACGGATACGGTGACACATTTATCGTGATCTGGCTGTAGAAAACACCAATCGAGGCCTACGGCTAACCTGCTAGCAGTTAACAGCGTAGCTTCGGTGCTAGCTACTTTAAATTTGCTCGTGAGCTAAAAACACGCCGGCAAACCGCTCAAGGACGCATGTGTACGTCGTGTGTGTGCGTGTTAGGTGTGTACTCGTATCTACCTTTGGTCTGACTTCTTAAACGGGTTGGTTACGCCGTCGATTGTCTGTTAGCTGCTATGTTTTCTTTACAACTTAAGGCGGAAGTTTTTTAGGACTGGCCTCGGCGACATCTTCCGGACCGTTGCTACGTAAAACACACGCCCTCCAATCAGAGCGCGGATGGGCTGTTACGTCATGTGAAATAGTTACATGACTGCATTTCTTGTTGTGGTATATGTGTCAAACAATTTCCCACATATATATATATATATATATATATTAGGGCACTAAATTAACTTTTTTGATCACCATCAAATGTGGCTGGTAATCTGAAGCCCTGCCTAAAAGTGACTGCACTCTAGATTGCAAAGAGTGATATTGACCAAATTCACTGTACATGCACCTGGTTGCCTCTACTATTCATCTTGTAAAGACAGAGAATGTAACCCCTTCCAATCCAGACTTACAGGGTGCATCACTTCACTTTTTGGCAGGAGAAGCCCTGCCGAAAAGTGACTGCACCCTATAACTCTTTATCGCAAGGAGTGATATTGACCGAGTTTGCTGTACATGCACCTGGCAAACACGGAGAATGTTATGCAGAATGTAAAGGCAAACCATTACAGTTACAGTTCTATATATTCTGCATTATTGTATTCATAATTATACTCTTAAAAAAGTTACTTAAGTAATAGTAATGAAGTAAATGTAACTCGTTATTATCCACCTCTGATAGCACTCAGCGGTGTAAAATCACATTGCAACAACGATAACAACAACAACCAGATAATGGATGAAGGGATGAGATCACATCTTCCTCTCCCCCACTTCCTCTACGGAGTCTAGGGGGCAATAAAGGACAGAGCTGACCTTGATTGAGTTTCATGGAGTCGCCAGTTCATTGCAGAGCACACAGAGACAGACAGCCATTCACCCTCACATTCATACGGGCAATTCATACAGCAAACAGGTGCTAGCCACTGCACCACTGTGCTGCTACTTATAATAATCAATATATCTGATACCTATTAATAACCAGGTGGATCGGGTAACAAACATGCTAAGTATATTTTGGAGTGTATCTGTTTTTCTTTATCTCTCTTGAATATCTCTTCTGGATTGTTGGACTGACATAACAAGTAATATGGATATGACACCTTGAGTTATGGGAAATTGTTTGACACATTTTGTGACATTTAATTCATCAAATGATCAATTCATTTATCAAGAAAATAAATGTGATGAATGTAAATAAAGGATTAACCAAAGGTTAAAGGGACACCACTCTGATGTCGTCAGGGTTATCTCTGTATGGGCTCGGAGAGTACAGATTTAGAAACAGAAATCCAGTGATACAAATTTGGGCCTTGAGTTCTGAAGATGTGTTTATACATGACAGGAAGGGTCTAAGGCTGCCTTCATGTTACAAGTTATTATATTACAACTATTTGTAAATATAGTTTACATAAAAATCCAACACATAATCACAACTGGAAAACTCTAATATATCCGAATAGTTTGGAAGTGAAAGGAAAACAAATATATTGTTGTATGTTAGCCAAAGTCATTAAACCCTAATTTACTAACAGTATTATTATGTTGTCAGTGCATGTATTCCTACCCCTCATACAACCAGTTCTTCACTATCTATCCCATGTGACATGAAGCGTTTTGGCATGTCAGCCTGTCCCCTAGTGTTGTAAGAGTGCCATAAGTATAAAATTCACTGATCAGTCTCCTAAACCTTTCACAGGTTTGGGTTTTTAGATGTCAGACAGTTGCAGTAAAGAACCTAAAGATGTCTTTTTGAGCTGAGGTAACTTGTGACGGGCTGAGAAAAGTAGAACGAGAGATAAAACAGCTTTGGTCCAACCTGTTGAAGTGAGCTGCCTGATCAAATGCAACTCTTTTTGCCTCTACCCAAATATATCGGACATTTTTTCATTTAATTCCCTAATGACGTTCTTATAGCTCCCTTCACAAGAGTCAAGTGTCTAATTTTGTATCTTTTATTGAAGAGGAATGTAGAGGTGATTTTCCACTCTCGGTTCAGATGTCTGGTTAGTGTCACTTCGGTGGATTGTAGACGTGCAGTCTCCAGGTGAACGAAGCCTTAAGGCAATATGTCTAAGAGCATACCAGAGAAGAAAGCTTTTAGATTCAGGGGCTATGCATGGCTTCACCTAGACAAGACTAAGAGTAGAAACATAAATAAGGGATTCCTTTAATCTAAACCAGTCCATGATAATAACATCTTCCAAAGTTATTCTCCAACTAAATTATAAACTGAAGCAAAGCACTGATAACAAATATTGTTTTTTGAAATGAGTGGGTTATCTATGTCCTTAGGTGGTGGTTATCCTGTCCCTCTTATTAGAGTGAAACAAACAGGTAATGGCTATAATTTGATTCATTTATAATTAATTAAAAAAAAACAAAAAAACAAGTGTTATCATATTTAATTAGGTGTTGGTCTCTGATTCTCTGACATCCATGAGACAATATTATTTTAATTGTTGTATACCTAATGTGTTTTTCACCTTTTATCGGCTATAATGTTGTTTTCACTATATTTAGGTACTGTACTGTACAGTATATATCCACTGTGCTGTCATGGTGATATGGTGATAGGTGCTCTGTCTACTAAAATAAACCTAAATGAAGTCAAGTTTGATATCCAGGGCAAATCAGTGGCCAAAGTCTGTGACCCTTAGACATCAGCAGACGCTCGGTATCTTCCTCCGCCAGGTTTGTATTTACTTTGGTCTTTATCTAAAGAAACACAGGCTCATTTAGACTGAGGTCAGCTGACTGACACTGTTTGGCCCACGTTGATTGCCTTGTATGTATGTTGTGAATGATTGCCATGCATCGTGGCTCTTAAAAGTTGGGGCAACTATAAAGACGGTTCCTCTGGTGTTCTCACTTAAAGCTAAAAGTCAACAACCTCTGTCATCGTTACAGTGTGCTGGAGTACAGAGCTCCAGCAACAGTATTTATTTATTTATTTTGGCATTTGCATGACACTAGAATATTTCTTCATTTCAAGATGGTTGAGTTTGAGGCGGTCTGGGGGTGTTTACAGTAAATGCATTCATAATAATTGATGATTTCATGCATAAATGCTCTAATTCTGATCAGCATGTGAGACTTTCTTCTCATACTGCTGCTGGGTATTAACAGTGTGATCGTTACTGTAAAAGAACAACAGAGGTGGTGGTACATGGGGGGCGGTGATCGTGGAAATAATGATGATAATGATGCATATCATGCCTTTATGCACACAGACACATGAGGACACCCCCACAGCTTCAGTAACTTTGCACATCACAACAGTTTTCTCCTGAGATCACCGTGTGTGTTTTGAATGTTACCTGATCCTTGGTTTTATTGAACAGACACACTCTCTTCACACTCACTCAGACCTCTCCACAAATATTTCCACATCGAACTTTCTGGTTTCTATCCCCTGAATATATCAGCTGTTGCCACGCGCACCTCAACATCCCCATCCTCGCGGGGTTACATAAGAGAGATGGCGCGTTCTCATTGGGTGCACACGCCCACCACGTCGGATGACACCGAACTGCGCAGTTAGTGCGAGGAGCAGCAGCTGCAGCAGCAACAACTACCGGCACTTTTAGACGGAATAGACTGGAAACTTCCACTCACTCTGCCCTGACCTGTCCGTGAGACACACCGGCACCGACTTCACTGAAGGGAAACTACTTATCTACATCTTTACTCTTCAGGCGGGGAACAAGGTGAGGGAGTTTCCGGGTTTCATTTTTTGGTTCATTATGCGCGTGTCATTCATTTATTAACACGTGCGTTTGTTCGTTTATGTTTGACAGAAATAAGCCTAATTAGTCTGGCTGGAGTTGCTAAGTATAATCTGATAGTTTGGTCAGTTTATGAGACATAGCAGATAAGATGTAACTTATCTCTTCTTCCTTTTTTAACAACATGCCAGTAAGCCGGAGTTAGTTGTGACGTGTTGAGGAAATGCAGCAAGGTGGAAATGGCACTCTGGGTAATAGAGTGCCATTTCCACCTTCACGGTAATAAGGTTGAAAACCGGGCTGGCCCTCTGCAAGATTTCGTTTGTGGCCCTGAAAAAACTCAACAAGTCGCACTAACTGCTCACAGACTGTGGATCCTGCAGGATCATTAGATTAGATTCAACTTTATTGTCATTGCACGAAGTAACACATGCTTAGAAAACGAAATGCAGTTTAGCATCTAACCAGAAGTGCAGAATACAAATCAACAGGGTATATAAATATGAATATGCTATGGGATATATACAGTATACAAATGTTATAAGATATATACAGTATTAGCAGCATGGACAAGTTGAGATGAATATACTAATATATATATATTTATGTGTATATATACAGTTTGGTAGTAGCTGCAATAGCAGGTAGGGGAAAAAAATATGTGTATTATGTACAGTATGAACAGTTATTGTTATATAGTGTGTGTGAAAGACTTTAGCATTATACAAAAATAAACAGATATGAAGTAAATACAGGCATGAATCATCAAAACAAACTAGTTGTTATTAAACTAGAAAATCAGCGAGAAATACAAGAGAGAGAAAGCTGAACTATTTTGTCTGATTTGTCAGATTTGTCTCGTTTATTATGTCAGAGGTGCTCAGGTCACATGGTAACTGAATATTTACTGAAGGCTACAAAGATACTTCATCATCTGCGATGATATTAACCAGAGGACCTGTCTAATAAATGAGTGAGGATATCTATGATGATGATTTGCACACAGGACAGTTTAACATACATAATTCTATATTTTCATGAGGGAAGCTCTGGGGCTTTAGATCTGTCACGTACAATGATGTTATAGTACAAGATTTCAGCATTGAGGAACGATCAGGTTACATATTATAAAGTTTCAGGGCGTCTACGTAACCATAGTAACTCACGGTGCCAGAGGAGAGAGGAGAGACGCTGTGCTGCTGCCAGAAGCTGTTTTGAAGCTGATATATTCCAGAGGGAGTCCAGACCGGAGGCATTATTCCTCACATGTTGACAAAACTTTACGAGCCGAGTGTCAAAATGACAGCACAGGTCTGTGACGCAGTCGAGATAACACAGCGTAACGCTGTGGACAATACGCAGACAGACAGAGAGACAGGCAGCACCAGGAAAGCGACAGATATGAATCTGTAGGTTGATGGACGTGTGGCGTGCTATTGCATATTAACAAGAATGGTCAGAAATAAAGCCATTGTTCATGCACTTTATTAATTAATTGAAACTTATCCATCCACCATCTTATTAAATGTTCAAAACAAAAACAAAAAGTTATTAAATGACTATAAAATGATGAATGTAAGACAATCTGTGGCACTGTAAAATGTAAATGTACTATTTTATTATCTATGTCTGTTTGTACTTTTTGTACCCTGCATATTAAAATGTGCAATAAAGAAATTTAAAGCCAAAAATTGACATTTTTCACGCACGCACACAGAAAGAAGCTGGATGTAAATCCCCTTTGTTTCTCTTTGCAGACTCTGCAGCCATGTCTTCAAACATTCGTATCAAGAGCCCAAATGTCAAGTACACAGACACGCACATAACGGCTCAGTATTCCTACCAGACGGCATCGGTGCACAGAGAGGGGAACAACATCACGGTAAGAGGTCCTTTCTTACATTTCTGTGTGCGCACATGCATCTGTATGTCTCATGTACAGTCATTTTGCTCTACATGTCGAAACAGGTGATCCCCCGCACCACCGAGATGACGTTCCGCACCAAGAGGCATGTACCCCGGCTGGGTGTGATGCTGGTGGGCTGGGGAGGCAACAACGGGACCACGGTCACTGCAGCTGTACTGGCCAACAAGCTTGGTCTCACCTGGAGAACCAAGACCGGGCTGAATGTGAGTGGAGTGACACAAACGTGCCTGTGCGCATGCAGACAGGGAATAAGCGGCTAGGTTATATTCATCTCAGCAGAAGTGTGGAAAAAAACGACTTGGAATTTGACGTATTTGAAATTCTGCAGGCTGATTTCCATACTGTACTAAAATGAATGCAAGCTGACTGCTTGGTAGGAAGAAGAAACAAAGATGTAATGATTTTCTTAAGCGGCTAAAACATGCAAACAGCACATTCTTTGATTCTTCCTCCACAGTGTCGAGAAAGTTCTATATGGTTCATGAACCCTTTTTAACCAGAGTATAATGGACTGTGAAAACCCGAGGCAGCCATGAGAGAGCTAACAGAGAAACTTCTTGTTCTATTTTATAATTATAGCCTACTGTATGTCCCCTGATACGGTGGTAGAGACTCATTATAAACCGGTTCTGCTGACATGCTCAGTAGAGTGTTAAGGGCTTAACTGACTGTCTGGACTTGAGGATTTCCCCTTATATGGGTATATATATATATATTTTTACCTCTCTGAGGTGGTTCCTGTGACTTCCATTATAATAAATCTTAAAACTGGTATAAAAATAGTCCTTATAGGAAATTAAATCACACTGTTCATCTCTCTTTTCTTTTCTCTTCTCTCTCTTTCACATTCCCGCAGAAAGCAAATTACTACGGCTCCCTCCTGCAGGCGTCTACTGTTTGTCTGGGATCAGGTCTTGAGGGCGAGGTCAACGTTCCCTTCCGTGACCTCCTACCCATGGTGCACCCTAATGATATCATCTTTGACGGTACGGACAGTTGCAGTCAGTCTCCTCAAGATCTGGAGTGTGTGTATGTCAGAGGACGAGTGAGGTAACGATAGGGAAATGTGACCTCAGGGCAGCCACAGAGGCTCATCATAAGGGGAAGATGAAGATGTGCTCTTATGGTGTTCTCTAACACAACTCAATCTGTTACTTCATAAGGCAAGAGCGTTAACAGGCAGCCCATTTATAGAGCTGCTACAGGCTATCATAAGCTCTGGAAGATGGGAGTCATCTGAGGAATCCAGCACATTTTTTTAAATTTGGAGTGTGTTTGTGTTTTTAGGCTGGGATATCTCCGCAATGGATCTTGGCAGTGCGATGGAGAGAGCTCAGGTGTTTGACTGGTCGTTACAAGAGCAACTGCGACCATACATGAGCCGCATGAAACCCAGACCGTCCATCTATATCCCAGAATTCATCGCTGCAAACCAAGAGAGTCGGGCAGACAACGTCCTCACTGGGACCATGGCAGAGCAGGTAATGCTCGGCCTTCTGACCGGCAGATTTACCAGCGGTGAAGTCTCTTCTCGCTCCACGATTGTGTTGCGTCACATGTCGTTTTTTAAATCTGACTCAAAGAGTAAAAACGTTCTTCCAGGTGGAGCAGATCAGAGCTGACATAAGGGACTTCCGTCAGTCGAGTGGTGTTGACAAAGTCATCGTTCTGTGGACTGCCAACACTGAGCGCTTCTGTGATATCGTACCAGGGGTCAATGACAGCGCAAAGAACCTGCTAGCTGCAATCCAGGTGAGAGCAGGAGCTATGGAGGAAGTTTGGTTTGAAAACTTCTAGATTCATAAAACATACTGTGAAGTGCAAGAACTAAAGGCCCAGAAGAGATCCTATATGAAAGGCTTTAACTGTCCTTGAACGGAACCTAAATTGTGTTGGTGGCCAGTGGTCATGAATCACCCACCCAACTTTAATTTCCTCCTAGTGCTGAGGACCAAACAGTAATCCTCTACTACATTTAGCGATTAATAAAGCTTAGAGGATGAAAAGATTAGCTCTGCTAACACTTTACTCTGGATGAAATGCCGTAATGAGCAGCTATTCCTTTTTCCATCAGATCAGGGGGAGAAAATTATGATTTGCCCCTCATGGATGAGTTCTTATTTTATCTCCTGTCTTCAGAATACTTGTACTGCTGTCAGCAACGATAATAGTCTATTTCACAGACTTATGATCTTCAGCAAATAGCTCAATTTCAGATAGGCATGAAGTCGACAATAGAGTTGTGCTACAGAGATGATCTCCAGGGAAATAAAGCCTTGTGAGTCAAGCCTGCTTCTTGTTGTAATATGATGATACACACAGTCAGTCATTATCTCTTCTTCTTTTTTCTTTTTTTATCCATCAGGCCGGAGCAGAGGTTTCTCCCTCCACTCTGTTTGCAGTCGCCAGCATACTCGAGGGCTGCGCTTACCTCAACGGCTCCCCGCAGAACACTTTTGTACCGGGAGCCATAGAGCTGGCCATCCAGAAAGGGGTATTCATTGGGGGAGATGACTTCAAGTCGGGTCAGACCAAGATCAAATCAGTGCTGGTGGACTTTCTTGTCAGCGCAGGTATCAAGGTGAGAGAAAAAGATGCAAAGAAAGAAGTGAAGACCGCCTACTAATATGGTTATAATATACAAGAAGAAGCTGAGAAGATGTTTCATATCTAAGGCCAAAAAGTGAGATTTAATCTATTCGCATATCAGAGAAAATCTTCGTACTAGAAGCTCATATTTATATCTTCTAGTACTTTTTTATCTTCCTTATAGTTTTTCTTGTTTGTCATGCAGCAAAACATCAAGACAAATTCCTCTTATGTGTTTCCCCAAAGGGGGATACAATTTACCCCCTCTATCTCTAGACGCTCGGTTCAGAAAGCGCAGTGATGCGATTGTCCGACCAGATGATATGAAAATAACATGACAGGCTACAAACTTACAGCGCCGTGTACTTTCCCGACAAAGTGGATTTAATATGTAACCCCCCCCCCCCCCCATCGACAGCCGACCTCCATTGTCAGCTACAACCACCTCGGCAACAACGACGGAAAGAACCTGTCGGCTCCGCAGCAGTTCCGCTCCAAAGAGATCTCCAAGAGCAACGTGGTGGACGACATGGTCCAGTCAAACCCCGTACTGTACCAGCCTGGGGAAAAACCTGACCACTGTGTGAGTGACACAGATACAGATCCTACTCGGATGTTTACAGGCAAAACAACTGATCAGACTTAATAACTGCCTCTCTGTGTGTAATTTCAGGTGGTGATTAAGTACGTCCCCTATGTGGGAGACAGCAAGCGTGCCATGGATGAATACACTTCTGAAATAATGATGGGAGGGACCAACACCATTGCACTGCACAACACCTGTGAGGTTAGTGTTCGACCACGTTAGAGCAATGTGAGAGTCCAAACTGCTGATCGCTGTGAAAACACAGCGATGAGCGCTGGTTTGTCTTTATCTGACTGTAGTTGTGGAGGAGTCGGAGGCTCGTGAGTGCCAGAGCTTTACTGTTAATCCTTCTTAATGAGTCTTGGAGCTATTTTAAAGAGACATCTTCAGGTCGTTGACATAGTTTCATGTTTCACTAGCCTGGCTGCTTTAACCATCCCGCCACCAGTCCCACACACAAAATGTGTCCTGCTTATGTTTACACCCTGAAGACATGTGTCAAACTCCATTCATTTGGATGAAGTAATTACAAAGCGTGTTATTTTATTATTGTTTTGAAAAATGTAGTCAATTAAATCTTTTATTAAATAGACCTAGAGCTACTACGTGGCGTATTTGCACTGACGTGAATGTGCTCAAAGAGCAAGACCGGGATTGTTTCATTTTTCTACAAACAAGAACCAATTTTTTTGTTTTTTAATACTGCAATCACATAAATATAATGCCTTTAAGACAAAAAACTATTATTTTGTGTATTGCAGATGTACTGTATAAAGTGAAACTTCGATATTATTCAACCAAGATCATATTTACCCATATTTTTGTGTCTAAATGACCAAATGGTGTCGTATTGAGCGAGAGCGCTGTAGCTGCTAATCCTTTTGAGTAAAGTCCGAACTAACGTGTTAAAAACACCACAAAAGTCTCACATAAAAAAATAATAAAGAACTAACCAGTAACTTGTTTTTTTTTTGTTTTTTTTACAGTGGAGTCTGGTGGCTTTTTTACAGCTTGTGAAATAACAGTTGTTTCTAGTTAAATATAAAGGATCTAACTCTTTCATAAAAGGGTCTATCTCTGTAGAGATCCTTTCCAGAGTTTTGTTGTCAGACACTTTATTAGAACAATCTGAGCCTGCCTGATTAGACAGCTGCCAGCTGCAGCGTTCTCGTTCAGCTGTTGCTGGCACCTAGATCCAACAACAATGAAGACACTTGAAATTTGTTGAATATAAAAATATCTCATTTGCCAAATGCTTGTTGTAGTATTTAAAAAAAGCATATGCTACAGGCTAGCTACAATTCCTGCAAGGAACTACAGTAATCTATGAGTTCTGTGTATTAATGCATGTTTTAAATCTATGACCCCATTATACTCATCTTTGTTTCTTTGCAACAGGACTCCCTACTAGCCAGCCCAATAATCCTGGACCTGGTGATCCTGACGGAGCTTTGCCAGCGTGTGACTATCAGACCCGAGGAGGAGGAGGACTTCCAGTCCTTCCACAGTGTCCTAGCACTGCTTTCCTTCCTCTGCAAGGCCCCCCTTGTGCCATCAGGCACCCCGGTCGTCAACGCCTTCTTCCGCCAGAGGGCCTGTATAGAAAACATCATGAGGTATGGACAAAGGACAAGGTGGAAATAATACAAATAAACAGGAGAATCATGAGTAACAGGTAATTATTGTGTTTAATTAGTGAGAAATTCAAAACAGTCTCCGTTGTCTCTTTCAGAGCGTGCCTTGGCCTTCCTCCTCAGAACCACATGCTGCTGGAGCACAAGCTGCAGAGAGATTTTCTGCCTGCAATTACGATTTACACCATCGGCAAAGTGACTTCTTTGGAAAAAGCTGCCCTCACCAACGGGAAGCATATACCTCTAACAAATGGCTTTGGCGCCCATGTCGATGACGCAGCACATGCAATATAATTGCACATACAACACTACAGCCCAAGATAGAACTGAAACTTAACACTGTGTATAAAAAGACCAAATGCCCTCATTGATCAAGCTATCATTGTGAAACGACAACACTGGATTGCAGAGTAATCTTGACATTTATGTAAGATACATTTAAAGTTCTAGATATTTAGCAAGTATTGGCCTATAAAAGAACGCATTCAGGTCGCACCATGTCCATGAAACAACACGCAGGTATGTCTCCTGTACCTACTCTGCGTCAGCCAACAACAGTTATCTGAGTGTCCACACAGCACAACAAAGTTCAAAGCAGCTATTTTGTTTAAATATATATTCAGTTTTTTTTTAAACTTTAGAATGAACCATGCATTGAAAGTTTTAAAAAGTAAATACAGCTTTTTAGTTTTGTTCATAGTGCTCGTATCTTTATTTATTTCTGTGTGTCGTGTACAGTAAAGTTCCTAGAAATAGGTCCATATGTTTAACAAACAAATGTGATATTGATCCTGCAGCTGTGAAACTGATGAAACGCTGTATTTATTGTTTGACTCGATGGTACGTTCAATGAGAGGGACGTCTTTATTACAATGTACTGTATTTTGTCTTACTGTGTGTCACTGCCATCCATATGTCTCTGTGTGAAGCTATATGAATGTTATACTGACTATTTTATTAAAGAGTAACATGGGCTGTTTATATACAATAAACATTTCAACATTGTTTTAAACATCTGCTGCATTCATTTACAGTATTAACAGAAGTAGTGCAGTTGTGAATACAAGTGATTAAATATAGTTAACAGTAATAAACAGCTAGATATGAATACACTATGTGCAGTATAGAGTACACTAGATATTTACAGTAGGACAGTATCAGGAGATACCATATAATAATACACACATGGTGTTTTAAATGTTGGTGTTATAAAAGGTTGAGAAAGATTTTAAAATGTCCAGGTGAATAATTTTATTTCTGTTTATCTCTATTTTATGTTTTACTACACAGCAAATCAGGGACAGATAGTAGCATTTAATTGGCAGATTTCATGCGGCCCGCAGCTTCATTTTTATGATGTATTAATTATGGCCTGCTAGGATTGTCAGATACTGTCAGATTTGGCTTTTTTGTTTGACATAACAAAGAATTTGAACCTCTAAGGACATAACTGCTGGTGTTATATATCTGTTGTATGTAGATGTGATGCAAAATATGACTTTCTGAATGATCTTGTGAAAGACAACAGAAGGAGTGACACGTTTTAAACTTAGATGATGACAGACTTTGCATTGCTCATAATAAGTCGTGTTTAAAACGAACACGAGCTTCATTCAAGTTTAACGTGTTCCATACAATTTATTCTGTGTTATCTGAAAGAAAGGCAGAGCTGGGTTGTGCTGTGTTGTTGTGACAATGGAAACAAAACTGTTACAGAACAGTTGCATTTGTATGTAACTTTTAATGGTGATTTTTTCATCTTCACATTGTCACATCTGTCCCTCTTTAAAAGAAGTTTGGACTCCGCTGATTTAAATGATTAAAAAATGGAGAAAAATGATACTCTATTATAATATTATTTTCTGCTCAGGGACCTCCCCATGTTGTTACGCCCCTGCACAGCGTCCATAGCAACCATACGGACAGAGAGGAGCCACGGTGACGTTTAAAAGACAAGCCTTTTGTTTTTCAGTCGCTGTAAATTTTCTTGTGATATTCATCGCCGATATAAACCGATATAACCGGCCCCGTTTCCTGTCTGCCCACCGCTCCCATCGTTAAATCACTTCCGCTGCTGTTGCTGCGACGCACCGCGTCATCGGTCAACGGTCATCGGTAATGGCGGACAAGGAGAAGCGCCGGTCCGGGACCACTCCTACTCCTCCAGGGATGCCCGAGAGCAAAGCCACCAAGTCGGACAGCGACAGGGAGTTTCTGTCGCAGGCCGGGGTGGGTGAGCTTCTCCGCGGCGCTATTCTGAAGATGATCGAGGCCAGATCGGACGATCCCATCGGGTTCCTGGCGGATCACTTCTGTCACCTCGCCTCCGTGACGGAGACCGGCACAGCTGGATGCAGCGACGGGGATCAGCTGAACAACGGCCCGCTGAGCGCAGGGGCGCAGGAGCAGCAGCACCTCAACCGGGCGCTGTGGCACCTGCGGCTGGCGCATCACTCCCAGAGGTCTGGGCAAAAAATTATTTTCCCCAAATAAGCGAATATTATTATTATATATATATTACATTCTCATAGAAACAATGACCAAACCTCATATATATATTCTCACTGTGCTGACCCAGACAAATAATTCAGCTGGTCATAATTTGGCACCCCTGGATGTCTGATAGACCTCAGACTGACTGTCTGGTTTAAAATCATTTTGTCTCTTGTGCTGTTGTACCCTCCTAAAAACAACAGTAATATAACATGAGTAATATAATATAGTAACATAATTATGGTATGTAATTAAGATGAAACATGGGTGTTTGTGGTGTCATTATACAGGCAGTTCTGTGATGCACATGTTGTATATATTTTTTATGATAATAATAATAATACTTTTTATTTCAAGCACCTTTTTGGACACCTGGTCCAAGATATCCCAGATATCTAAATAAAAATAAATAAATAATAGAATAAAATAAAGAACAATAAAAAAAGACAAACAGAAATAGACAGTAGTGATGATAGACTGCAACACCAGCTGCAAGAATTATATATTATAAATCAGTAATGTTTGATAAAACTGTTAAAAGCCATTAATAGGAATTTGGGTTGCCAGGTTGTGGTTTGTGTTTATCCTTGTTTATTGTGACTCTTAATTTGTCTTTTTATCCCTTTAATTCATCAGAAGAACTGCAGAGCATGTGGACTAAAATTAGTTTATTAACATTTTATTCATTTGATTATTTTAAGAGCCTTTGACTGCTTGACTTTATTGCTAATCATTCAACAGCCAGAGCGACCTTTCACAACCTGGCAACCCAGAATTTGATGGACTAGATGGTCTATGATAGATCTATGTAAATAATTCATTCACCATTAATAAAGCTGTTAGTTTCCTGTTAAAGGATGACATATTGGGGAAAAATGTGCTACCAGATGTGGTCTGTAAATTAAAGAACATATTTTCTAAATTACCTGGCGAGGCATACAGCTGTACAAGTCTTATTCGCCCAGATTTTGAGATTTCATACAATGTTTTGCTTTCTTTTTTTTCCCAGATCTGCCTTCAGCAACAACGTCCGTGTAGCCTACGACCTTTTGAACCTTAACGGGCCCCGTAGACGTCAAGGTGAGGTACCTGAAGGCCCCGATGGCTCCTGCACTGACCCCCCGACAGGAGGAGGAGGAGTGAGAGGAGGCCTGTACACACAGACTCTGCAGTGCCTGTGCAGTGAGGGTGGAGTCCCTGCCTCCACCTCTGCCCCTCTCCTACGACGCCTCCATTGCCAAGACCACGAGGCCGTCCCCCATGATGTCTTCCGCCACGGTGTGCTCACATGTGCGGTTTTCTCAGACTACATCCGGCAGGTTCAGAGGCTTTACGCTGAAGTGTGCTGCCCGGACGAAGGGCCTGCCTCGCGGGCACTGTGCCTGGCTGTACTGGGGACCTTAAAGGAAGCCTTGGAGACATCTCAAGGCTGTGATACAAACTGCTGTGTTAATGCTAATAATCCTAAAGCTAATTCTTGTCTAGAGGCTAGTGTAAAGGGTATACGCTACCTGGAGGCCAGTGCCAAGATCTCTCCATATAAGCTAGCTCAGGCCATAGCTGGAGCACAGACACGGGGCCCGGGCGGTGATATGGATGCAAAGGAGTTTGAGAACGCAGCAGCGGAGCTCTTTATCACTCGGGTCAAAGTTTTGTCCTAGGTCTCTTGTATGTCTCATAATTTAGAGTGAATAATTGTGTTCTGTGTACCTCTAACCTACTGTTGCCTGAAGCTACTAAACACCTAAAACACAGACGCACACTTTTTGGAAGACTAACATATTGCTTGATGTCTGTCATCTGCAGCGAGCAGCTACTGTGCACTATGAAGAAGAATCAGTTCCCTTCATGGACTAAATGTATTCCTCGAGATCTGTGCTGACCCTGTCTGTTTCCACGATTGTTTAGTCTTTGCCATGAAATGCACACGAGAAGATGAGAAAGTAACATCTAATACACCCCAAACAACAGTCCTGTAATGAACACTCCTTTGTTTAACATAAAGATACAAGATAAAAGTTCTGTTTAAGTGTTTAATTATTAATTAAGGCTTCTAGATTAGAAGCAAAAATCTAGATATGAAATATCCATTGTTGTCTCACATTTTTAAACAAACCAATGTTCTATTTTTTCTTTTAACTATTGTTTTAATTATATTTTATTATAACGCCAAAATGTTGGCAAGGATGGATCATGATAGAGCAGCGTTCTTTCCATCATTTTCAGAGGCACATTGCAGGTTAACTGCTTAACCTGCTGCTGTTGAACTGGAGGTAGATGAGCTCTCTAAACTCTTCCTAAAGATTTCTAACATAGCAGATCCTGATATTATACCCAACTGGCAACTTGTGTTATTAATTGCCCATGAAGTGAAGCCACTTCCTCAAATGTCCACTTGAGGCTGGCTACAAAATGAGTCAGTCTCCATGTTAAAAACTTCACAGCAGAAATAAACATGTTTACAGCCTGGTACAAAAAATAATTTTGGTCTCTATAGCTAATTTCCCCGTTCATGACAACTGTACTGAGGGTAAATTTTTATAAAACTCACCCATTCACATTATATTAAGGCTTTGATTGACAGGTGGGTACCATCACAGGTGGCTTTTTTTTTTTGAGCAACCAGGTTTCAGTGAGTCCACATCAGCCCCACCCATGCTCCATGCCATTGCCCATTTTTAGATTAACCAGGAGGCTCTAATCTGTTTTTTGCACCAGTGAAAGCAGTTATGATGTTACAGTAGAAATGTAACAGATCTGAGTGGCAAAAGGACAAAGCGTCAGTCGTCCTGGCCTCCGACGCCAAAGACTATAGACTAAAATAGAGGAACTTCTGGTGTATATTGCCAAGAGGAAGAATAAGTGGTGGAAAAAAGTTCTTTCCAAATTCCACCACCACAAACAGAGATGTACACAATTAACATCAACCAACACTCTTGTGTACACCCAGCCATCTCTCTTTGAACTGCCTTTCTCGAGGTTTCTTCCCAGGCTGAGTTTGTCCTCATCTTCTTAGAGAGGTTGGTCTGGGGACCTGTTTGTGACGCGAGTCTGGGTCAAAACAAAAAAAAAACTAAACTAGGCACACGTCATCTCGTGCTCTTCTCCTTATGCCCTTTACTCACTGACACACGAGTGAGACCAGCACCAGTCCTGAAAGGAAGGCTTAAACAAACCTATTTTTAAAAAGCTGTATTTGCTATAAATGCGACACAAGTCCTGTTTTATTGTCCTACTACAAACTGAAAGACATTTAAATGAGCCCAAACCATCAAATTCATGCTCACTCTGAAAATCCACCAAACACTACTAAACATTATTAAGAGGAATCTTTTTAAAATCCATTACAGTCTACATACATTTATATGATTGATATCAACAATGAAATCCATTTACTGATTTATTTAATGTTCATATAAAACAAGTGGGTCCATTTATGTGACATATTAGAAATATTCAGATGTGTAAGTATTTGGACATTTTAAGTAAAACACAAAATCAAAGTTGTCATAAATTTTGTTGACAAATCAGAGTAAAATGTTCTTTTATTTAAAAGAAAATTAATGTTCCCCATGTTTTTATGGATGAAACATTATATAAATCAGGCTCTGAATGATATATGAACAAACAAATCTGAAAAACCTTCAGAAGCAGTCCCTGCCTAACCAATTTGGCGCCCTAGGCAAGATTTAAGGTGGTGTCCCCCCCCCCTTGTGTCGCAGCACTGCCAATTTGCACACAAACATATACACACAAGAAACTTTATTTTTAGAAAAACAAGTTACAGAAATAGGTAGTGTACAAAAATACAGTAAAAGTGAAGTGAAGGTAACTGAAGTGGAGATAACTGTAGATGGCCCAACACAGGCAGGGGTGGGATTCAGATATCTCAGCGCTTCTGAAGAGAGAAGAGAGTGTGTGATGTGTGTTACAGTCCAATCATAAAAAAGATGATACCAAGGACAAAATGGAAATAATAAAAATGAAAAACCTAAGAGAGACATGATTTCCCCTATTCTGTACATGTATCATGTGCAATGCAATTATTTCTGATGTGCAAATTAGATTCAGTTTTATTGTCATTACAGTGAACTGCTGATTAGCAGAATGCAAAGAAGGGTGCTGTTATCAAAACAGGACACTCAGACAAAACAGCAGCAGAAGAACCGATAACATTTAAAAGACAAGAAAATATAAAACAATTAAAATAATAATAAATGAAATTACTTAAAAATATAGAATGATAAAATAGGTAGAAAACACACACTGCGAACGACCCATACACATTCTCACACACTGCATCTTAATAAAAAAAATAAAAAGAATAATGAATATTAATACATTTTAATTTAAAAAGTTTTTAAAAAGACATCACATAAAAACAAGTCTATAAAACTGTATTTTAAGACGTGATTTTAAAGAATTTAACTTTTGTTGAAATGTACAGAGACAGATAGACAAAGTTCAGTAAAACAAACACTTAAATGTGTATTTTGGGATTTTATTTCCACTTGTCTTTAAAAAAAAGACAAAAACAGCCCCAAAATCTGAAAACTGACCACAGCCTGTAAACACACTGCTTAGTTTAGGCCACTAGATGGCAGCAGCACTGATGTTTAGACAGTCAGGGACAAACGAGAAGAAAGCGGAAGTACACCAGCTGGTGGCTAACACATTAGCTCACAGCTAACAGCACATGTTGAAATGACAGCAGCTGCAACAACAGCAACACCTGAGCTGCTGTGCATGCGACACTCTTGTCGTCATAACTTGATGTCTCGTCTGCTGTCTCCGGGCTGAACTTTTGGGGGTCAAAATGGAGGAAGAGGAGCAGCTGCGGTCCTTCATGTTCCTCATGACTTACATGCTGCTGAAGCGCAGGAGAGACGTCAACAACGCCAACATCCAGCGGCGCACCGAGATCCAAACACGCATCAGACACCGACAGTACTTCTTCCAGAGACAGAGGAGGATGCTCATGGTCAGTCTCATGGTCAGGGGACTGCATGCCGTACCCGATAGACTCTGTTTTACATAGTGGTGGAAGAAGTAAAATCCTTCATTCAACATTGTACTTAAATAAAAGTACAAAAGTATGAGCAATCAAAATATCAGTAAAAGTAAATGAGTCATTATGCAGAATGAATAGAATAGAATAATGCATAATTAGATTAGATTATACTTTATTTATCCCACAGCAGCAAGAGAGATGTACAGAGCTACAGAACAGAATAGAATAAAAAGGGCAAAAATAACAGACAGACAGTAGTATCCTTCAGCCTATACTATACACACACACAAAAACAGACAGGCAACAACAATGAACTGTACAGGCTGCAAAACAAGTACTTGAAAGTAAAGTGGCCATGATATAAATAATATTGCACATGGTAGAAATTGGAAAGAAAAATATAATACAGATTGTGTGGGGCATTTTTATTTGTATGGGTGGCCTATGAATTTCACCAAGGGATCTCATCTTTATTCATAATCATACAGCATACCTTAACATTACCATACATGTGCATGTTTTTGACCTGTGGGAGGAAGCCGGAGTACCCGGAGAGAACCCACGGGGAGAACATGCAAACTCCACATGCACAGTCCCAGCCAGGGTTTGGAAATGTACTTAGTTTCTTTTCGCTACTAATTTTCCTGATCTCATTCGACATACCCCGGAGTGAAATACCTAAACACTTTGTCGATTGATATTTTCTCAGTAACTGATCATTTGTTCAGAAAACAGATTATAATTCCCTGGAGTCTTCAAATGTCTTGTTTTGTCTGACCAAAATCATGAATTTATTATCAAAATTGCTGCATATTAATTTTCTGTTGATCCAATAGTGGATTCATTGTTTGAGCCCTAAACATAAAATACCAAATAAGTTGCAGTTATACCAACAACAAGGATGAAGTAAAACCAGAGGTAGATCTTACCTAAAGGCAGCACTTTACTAAAAGACATACCAATATACCCTCAACAGAAATATCTTTTAGAAGATGTAAGACTTGTAAGACTTGTAAGACTCCGTGCACATAAAGGGTTTATTTCTTTAAAACTTGAATACTCAAGATCAACACCACGATGGCGTGTCTCAATTCAGGCCAATATCTTCAGCAACTTCTCACAGCCATTAAACTACATAGAAAATGTCTTAGAACCTTTACTTGGACTCGTGAAACATGGGAACAAAAACAAGTGCTGCATTTGGTGAAGTGTTTTCATTTATTTATAATACATTTATCAGGTAGAATTTGCCTTTATTTTTCTTTGCTGTAGTCCAAGAAACCAAACTGTTCGTCTCAGAGTCGCTCTGCTGAATCTGGACTATTTTATTTAAAGAATTTAAATGAAATCTTTATTTTATTGTTGATCTTCTTCCCAGATGATGATAGCAGGAGGGATCCGCTCCAACGTCCGCATCCGCACACGCCCCTGGACCACCACTCCGAGCACTGATTGGTGGGAGCGAGTGGTGATGACAGAATTCCAGCCGTCTGATTGGCTGGACAAGTTCCGCATGAGCCGGGAAACGTTCTTCTACCTCTGTGACAAGCTGCGGCCCCGTCTGGCTCGTCAGGACACCAGCTTCCGCCTGGCGCTGCCGGTGGAGAAACGCGTGGCGGTGGCTCTGTGGCGCCTGGCTTCCAATATCGAGTACCGCACCATCAGCACTCTGTTTGGCGTGGGGAAGTCCACCGTGTGCCGATGTGTTAGAGACATGTGTCATGCCATCGTGGCGCTCCTCAGCTCGATCTACCTGAGGCCTCCTAGCGAGCAGGAGCTGGAGGATTCGGCGCAAATCTTATCGTCCCATTGGGGCTTCCCTCACTGCGTCGCTGCTATAGCAACACTCCACACAGCTATCATCACCCCGTCAAACAACGCATCTGACTACGCCAACCCCGCTGGCTGGCTCTCAGTGCTGTCTCAGGTAGAAGGTGCTGCTGTAAATACCCTGTTCGTTGGTTATCGTGAGCCAGATTTGGACCTCTTACCTCTCTTTCTGTCTCTGTTGGCGCTTCAGGTGGCTGTTAGCGGCCAAGGGCAATTCTGGGACGTATGTGCCAGTTTCCCAGGTGGGACAGACCCGGCTGACATCCTGCAGAACTCATCACTGTGGGCCACAGCTGCAGAGGGTGGACTGTCACCTGCTCCACCACCTGTCTTTATGGGAAAACCACTCAGGTACAGTTAAAGTCAACAAAATGAAGGTTGAGTCAGGAGCCGATTCGGTACAAAGTGTCACATTTTCACATTTCAGGATCCAATATGGAAACTTTCCACCTTGAGGAAAGAAGTAAATTGTCTTTTTCTGGCCTTTCTCTTTCTATTGTTTTCATCCAGCCTGTGTCATGCTTAGATAAACTCCATTCATGAAATCTCCAATTGCTCTAGCACTGACAACCTGCAGTGGAATATCTGTCTTCTTTTCTGTTTTTTCAACAAAGGCTATGAAAAGTTGAGGTGAATTTAAATCGAGTCAATAAAAAAAGGATAGAAATAAAAAAGCTTTTAACCAAAACGACTTACATAAAAGGGAAACAATCAATTTTAGTGCAGCAATAAGTACTACTCGCATAATATCAAGTGACAGTTTTAGAGGAGGTGAGATTCTGTGATACTCTCTGAAGAGCTGGAGGTCTTCAGGAGGTTTTTGAAAGTAGAGAGGGACGCCCCTGATCTGGTAGGAACCGGAAGGACGTTCCACCAACGGGGAACCACAGACGAGAAAAGGATTGCCCCGAGCAGAGCGCGACAGTCGTGAGGTAACATGTTCCTGCGTAAGGGCATCCAAGTAGATAGGTTCAGTACTGCAGACTACTTTGTAGGCATGCATTAGCAATTAGAGGTGTCCAGGTATCCGGTGAAGTTCGCTGAGCAGCAGGGTAACATGTTTTCTTGTGGAACTCAGTTAATGCTGCCACCATTCTCCCAAACATGTTTGAATATTTGAATCTATAGTTTACCTCCCCTAGTCTGAGCTGGCTAGGGCCTGTAATGATGCAGTGCCGAGCGTTTTTAGGAGTGTGTGCTATAACTGATTGAAAACCATCTGTTGTGTCTAGGTACGTGCTGCTGGGGGAGGCCTGCTACCCTCTGCAGAGTTGGCTAATGAAAGCCTATCCCGAGGAAAAGGGCAGGAGGGCAAGCCACACAGCGCCGACAGAGCCACAGAGGCTCTTTAATCGGCGGCTCACCAGAGCGATGCGTGTGCCCGAGGAGGCGCTTCTGAGGCTGAGGGCACGCTGGCAGTGCCTGAGCAAGAGGAACGACTGCGGGCTGGACGTGGTGCCGACCATGATTCTAGCTTGCTGCATTCTGCACAACATGTGCGAGTCCCACGGAGACGCCATCAAGGAGGACTGGCAGGTGGAGGTGGCCGAGGCCGAGAGCCCTCAGCCCAGACACAAGCAGCTCCTCTCAACCAGTATGGACCAAAGTCATGCTGAGGAAGTCCGACAACTCTTCTGTGACTATTTTGAACAGCAGAACAATTAAAAAAGGTTCTACGCATAAAGACTGTTACTAAAACATCCAGAGACATCTGTACTTATACGATCTCAGTATACTTTTAGCTACACTGTGTTAACATGTATTTTTATGCCTGCTGTACCCAGGCAATGTGTCATATGAACCAGACATGGATAATGTAAAGCTTAAAGCTAAACCTGACGATGTAGACTCAGCCTGTCAAACCCAATGACAGTATAAAGAACAGGCAGAGCATGAGCAATGTATGCGGCGCTGGCTGCCACTATGTTGGCTGTACTGGTTCTTCCGCCTCCCGGTTAATCTAAATATCGGTAAAGTGGTTCATTGGCAAGCGACTGAAATGTGTCTTTGAAACACTTTGAAACACTCGGAGCGAGATGAATTAACCTCTGTCTCTCTGCTAGGGGTGCAGGGGTATGCACAGGGTGGCCTCAGCGTGTCATCGAGCCACTCTTTAGGACCGCCCACAAAAAATCCTGGACTGGTCTTTTCATGTTTTCAGCAACTATTTTCCAACATATTTCATGTATTTTGAAAGTATTTACACAGACTTTAATATCATTTGATCTGTTGTCATGAATGGTGAAATTAGCTATAGAGACCAGAGCTGTTTTTTGTACCAGGCTGTAAACATGTTTATTTCTGCTGTGAAGTTGGACATTTTAACATGGGGACTTATGGAGATTGACTCACTTCTGTAGCCAGCCTCAAGTGGCCACATGAAGAATTACAGTTTATAGCACTTCTGCGTTGGATTCATTTCCCAGTTACGGAGGTTGAAGCTCAAAACAAGTCTAAAAAAATCATAACACTTCCATGGGGAAAAAAACTCCTGGTTTAGTCGGGGAAAGAAGTGTAACAGTTTTTCACATTTCAAATCAATATCAATTCAAACATGTAGCATGAATCACAGCCTGACGGGGGTTCTGCCATCGCCGTAGACCTTTTGTATTCATCATGATATTGTGCTTATTTATTTTTATTATGTATCGTTGTATAAAGATTAAATTATTCAATTTCTTGGCTGTAAAAGTATTAAAACAGTTACGCTGTTGGATTTATAGATGGTTAAAATAAACAGAATCAGTGATGGATGGATGGATGGATGGATGGAGCTGAGATGAAGATGATGCAGCTCAGTGTTTATGGATGTGCAGATCCCACACATTTCTGATGAGCCAAGCCTGCCTCCTGCACTTATTGAATGAACGCTGTGCTGGTGTGAACAGATGTTATATGCAAGTGTGATCTAAGGCCAGAAGATGTCACTGCTATCACGGCACACGTCCACCACAATCGTCGCTAGTAATTTGTCTCCTGTCTGCTGCTGCTCGCCTTATATACTGCAGATTATTGATAAAGTGAGGAAGGGGGTGATTGTGTAGTTATTGAACTGTCCAGGTACCAACCCTGAATATTGTGCAGCATGAACTGCATTCCTAATTCATGCATATCTCTCTTAATGATACATGTTTGAAGGAGAGGGGGGGTGTTGCATGTTCTCATCGACCTAACTTGTGCGCCCACAGTCGGTTTTTAGATCCCACCCCGAGGACCCGCCTCGTTCATTCAATTGGTCTGTCACAAACCTGTTTCATGCAATTCTCCGTCTGTCACTCAACAACACCACCACCACAGTATCTCCTCCTCCTTTGCTTGGTATCAGACTGCTGCTAGTGGTGGTGGTGGTGTGCCTCTCTGTGTGTATGTGTGTGTGTGTATGCGTGCGCCGACCTTGTTCCAGGCAGCGACGAGCTCTTACCCTCCTCCCGAAAAGCCAGCTGTTTGCGGGCGAATACATTTCTGGCAACCGGTCCGGCCTTTTCTTTCAGGGGCAGGGGCGGCGGCGGCGGTGGTGGTAGTTGTAATAACCGTTACATATGTATATTTTTTAACCGTCAAAATGAGTCAGGATGTGATGGGGGTGCTGCCCTGCTATCGCTAGCTTACAGGCGGACAAAATTCCTTCGACCCAGCTCGCCGCTTCAATCACTGCGGGGCTGACACAACGTTAGCCGAGGCGTTGTTTTAAGCGAGCTAGCGGGGCGAGCTAGCGAGGCAGCCGTTGGTAGCCGTTACGTGTTAAAATTAAGCCAACGTTCGCTTTTAATGTAGTTACTTAGCGAACGGACGCATCGCTGCGGCGTGGATTAGTGCAATAACGCTAAGTTATGTTAGCTCACTAGCGAGGACTACTATTTTTTCTTCTTTTTTTTTGAACTAGCGAGCTAACGTTGAGGGGGGAGAGAGAGAGAGAGAGAGAGAGAGAGAGAGAGAGAGAGAGAGACTGGCACAGATATCAACCGTTACGGGTGGTTTGGATGTCGCGACACTGCAGCTTTGACGGATTGTGAGGATAAGATTGGACCAGCGGTGACAGGAGGAGGGGGTTGATGATATAAACCAGGTATTTAAAGTGGCTATTTTAGCTGGATTTTTTTTTTTTAAAAAAGGCAAGAGCATCTCGGGGAGGCCCCACCGTCCTCCTCCTGACTCCCTCACCCCTGTCCGAATCCTCCCGTGATTTGCCCGTAGAACACCCGGGTGAAGTCGCAGTTGCTCTCGGCTAGGGGGGACAACTTGACAGCGAGGCCCCTAGCTAGTCTCCCCCTGCCTCCCTCCCCCGGCTTACCCACCACCCACCCCAAAGTCCCGTCCATCCATCTATCTATCCATCCATCCATCCATCCGCCTGCCCGTCCGTCCAGCCCAGCCCGACAGACCACCTACCTACCTACCTACCTACTCGCTTGTGATCGAAGCGAGTACCGGGAGAGGTGGGGGGGGATTCAGGATAAGCTGAAACCGTTGGGAAAGCGTCTAAACTGGGCTGCCAAAAGCAGAGGGGATGACTCTGGAGTCCATGATGGCTTGCTGCCTGAGCGAAGAGGCGAAGGAGTCGAAACGAATCAATGCAGAAATTGACAAACAACTCCGCCGAGACAAGCGAGACTCCAGGAGAGAGCTGAAATTACTTCTCCTCGGTATGTGGCATCATTTTTTAAATACATGTTTTAAATATCCTGCGACGTTATGTGGGGGGAAAACCTAACCTCCTTGGGCCTTCTTGGTAATGCTAGCAGATATGCTGCTAGTTAAAGGCTGCTAGCTGGACGCCTGGTGTCAGTGTGAGTAACATTATGGCTTAATATCCTAAATGCGTGGCTTCGTTTGTTAGCTTTGTGGTGTTAAAACTGGTTAACAGGCTTGTCTGGGTAACATATCTGCAACAAGCAGCTTTTTTTTTTTACAGTGTCTGTATTTATCCGAGCCGTGTGCATTTTGCACTGGTGTGTGCAGGCTCGTTTTGGCCATCGAAGTTACCTGAAGATGTTCAACGTTTTTACGGGCTAGCCACATGCTTGTCAATGGGTTCACGTTTGACATTATTGACCCTAAAGCTAATCAGTTGTCCAGCTTCAAAAGTGCCACTGTGGTTAGTTTGTTAGTTAGTTAGTTAGCTGGTGGCGGTTGAAAGGTGAAGATGGTCACTTGATAATGGAAGCAGCAGCAGCAGCAGTTTTTGTTGCTTTCACCAGGTTGCATAACATTTGTACATCTGGATGAGGCTTCAGGTGCCTCAGCTAGACTTTTGCCAGTTTATTAATTTATCAATTTCTCTTAAATATGAGTCTGCACACCGTGTCACAAATCCACCCCTCTTCCAGAGGACACTGATACTGAGGGATTTGCCCCCTCATCCTGTAGTCTAGCTGAGTAGGTTAGCTATTTTTATAGCTGGTGTGTGGGCAGGTGGGAGCTGCTGTTGAATAAGTTGCTCTGCACCGCATTGATTCATAGTTCTGTGGACACAAAAAGGAACAATAGGCTACGCTCTATCACAAATGTACTTTGCGTTGCTTTCAGAAAACTGTATTATTTTTGTGTGTGTGTGCTTTTTGCATCTTCTAACGGGCCAAACTTTTAACTACATGCGCACGATGTGACCTGGCAGCCACTTAAAACGACAGATAAGCGTGAAAGCTCCTTGGAAAGAGGAAGAAGGGGAGAAAAAAAGGTCCATTTTTAGGACAATTAGAATTATCTAGGTTGCATGCTTAGTTTGAAAACGTTTGCTCCCATTTCTCGCCCACCTAAAGCAGCCCTGGTTATTTGACATGTGTGTCTCCTTTCATTTCCCTGCTGAATACCTCAGCTCGGAGAAGTAGGCCACACTAGAGCCGTGCCGTCGATGGGACATCTTCTGTTCTGTCATACATTTAAATAAAACTGCTTGTTTGCGCTCGTTTCTACCTGGTGGCCAAGGTGAGCAGGTTGAGACGGGTGTTTGTTTTTTTGTGTCGCAGCTTTGAAATGGTTTGCTTGTGTGTGTGTATGTGTGCTGCAATCGTATTTCTCTTGCCGGAAGATCAATGAAGGGATGGGTTAACTGACAGATTCCAGGATATTTTGCATTTTAGGCAAGTATTTCTAGTGTATCTCTGACATTCACAGCAAAAATTAAAGAACTTATCAAAGTGTCAGAGTGCGAAATCAGTCGTGGTGTAAGTGGCCCATCCGGTGTGAGTTAAGGCTGTCAGTGGACGCCCGGATAAGGATGTGTAAGGCAGGATTAGTGCAGGTCTTAATAGGCTTGGTTAAACACATCCGCTGCTCAGACTTTGAGATGTCACTGACTCCTATTATCCCCCCTCTGGCATTATTCTCAGGCCCGTGGCAACTCTGCCTCTCCTCACCTCACTGGAGGAAGAAGACAACCTCTGCTTCTGAACGTTTAACCACCACCACGTTCCATCAAGTGTATTTTAAAGAGGAGGCAAAGTGATATTGAGCTGCACATCGAGCACTTGACGTTTATCCATCTCAGTCGAATGTTGTGGGAGTTGTTCTGTCATTAGCTACCCTGCAGTTTGCTCTGCTACGCACAGGAGGATAGGTTGTACTTTTCAGGGGAGGCTCAATGCGATGTATACAACAGCTCCTTCTGGCCAAATGTTCTCAGTTTTAGTTGAGTACATAATGTTTTACTGCGGACCGCTGTTGCTTTAGTGCTGAATTATTTTACCGCGGAGGCCTGTGATTTGTTTTTAGGGTATCATAATTCAACTCACATCGGATGGATTTATTACAGAATGAAACAATTAACTGATTAGTTTGTCAAAATTAAATGATTCTGCAACAATTCTGATCATCATATTCATAATTTAAGTCATTTATCATGCACAAATGCCAGTTAGGTTCTGCAGTGACGAGTTGCAGCTTTTATATCATTTTAAATAGATTTTTATAGACTAATCAGAATAATAATCGGCAGATTAATTGATGATTTTGAAGCGGTCAAAACTCTAGCAACTGCTAGTGTTTCGGCTTGTTGTCATCAATAATTTAAAAATTCCTCACTTGCACTAGATTAGACACAGAAATTACTTGACGAATTTCCCAAGATTTGTGCTTTAGCCCTCCCATAAGTCCAAAATGCAACAACAATCTGTCTACAGTATGCAGCATTGCATTTGAGAAGCTGGAACCAGAGAGTTTTTCGCTTGACAAATCACTTAAATGATGTTGATTATGAAAATATCTGCCGTTTGACTGGCTAATCTGCTAAATGTTTGAGCTCCAGATTGATTTTAGACCTACCGTCATTGCTGCTTGTAGCATTTCCCCCAACAAAGTGTTTTCCTCACACTAATTCAGGTCTGCCCTCCCTCTGTGTGTCTCTTCCCTTCCTGGCATGGTTAACGTTATGGCCTTTGCCAAAATAGCTATGTCTCGACAAGAGTTATAAGGTTTGGTTTAATTTTATGCCAGACCCAGGCACGAAGCTTCCAGACTAAGAATACGGCGAGGGTAGTTTTGTAGGTAAACGCTGTAACAACCTCGAAGCTTAGCCACTTGGTCAGAAAATAACAACTCTGCCAGGGCTGCAGCAGTGCCCACAGTCTGGATGCCTGTCACTGAGGGCCATATCAGGCCATACCACCAGCTTCCTGCTCCACAGACCAGTGGTTTGCCTCTACTTGGTCAAAACACAGTGGGCCAGGAGCTGTGGCCTTTTGCTGCATCGGGTAAATTAACTGCTGGAGCGAGAGCGAACGGTCAGTAAAGTGAGATGGAAGGGCAAACGCTTTTTCGGGTTACCCAAAGTGCTGACCGAGGTAAACTATAAGCTTCCAGCCGAGCTGTCGGCATACAAGTTGGCGTTGGCTTTTTGTGAAAATGTTTTTTTTTTTTTTCATGAAATATGAGAAGGAGAATGTCTGGTGATTAGTAAAAAAAAAAAAAAAAAAGTCCCTCTGACGTCAGAAAGGCATTTTTGGCCATCAGAGAACATGTCAGCACGGTCTTTAAGACAGAGCTGGGGCAGAAGTTGGCTCAACGGATGAAATGTTGTGGATAACTTGGTAACACACCATCCTAGACGGAGGTTTGACGCACAGCCGCTTGCCAAGTCGCTCGCTGACTGGATTGTTCTGGTTGATCCTCCCCGTCTCGGTAGCATGTGTCATTACCAGGTTAAGACATCCTTCAGAGGAACAGTGTGATTGAACCAGGAAGAGGATCAGGGGGTTAGGCTCAGATGTTTATTGCTGACCTTCCTTCTCTTGCCAAGCCGTCTTATTTTGATCATATATGGCAATAGGGATGTTCAAGCTCTACTCCTCAGTGGTTGTGTGTGTGTGTGTGTGTATGTGTGTGTGTGTGTGTGTGTGTGTGTGCGCGCGGTACTTGCCAGTGAAAGTGGAGCTATGTGCACGGTCGGAGTTATCACTGAACATCCTGGTCAGATCTTGCATTTTTAATATGGAAATCATTATCAGACAGTCCTTTTGCAATATATGAGAGTTTAGCAAGTCTGATAACGTTATATTGGCTGATATAGATTTATATAAATGTATTTAATACCCTAAGACTTTAAGATAAGATTTCCTAAATAAGGTTATTAAGAAACTGTGATCAAGATATGAACCGAGCGAGACGTTCTTACAGATTCTGTACTGCAGTGTTTGTTTACCTGTGTATGTATGCATCAGCAATAATATATAAACAAGCTCATATCAGCCAATGTAACGGCCCAACCGCAGCACACTTACCTGTCACTTATTCCCAATATAGTTTATGGAAATAAGACCAGAATGTCTTCTGCTCTGATACAACGCCAGAAAACACTTGGACAAGCATATTGTAGATTTCTGAGCACACGTGGCCGTGAATGGAAATGTTTGCTCGTGATCATCGTTCAGTAAGATGCGTCCGTGACTTGAGATTTTATATGAACATTAATATGGTCTTATTTTCTGTAGTAGGGCAGACAAAATAATACAACTACTAATACTACTACTGTTTTAAAAAAAACTCTCTACTGCAAGTGTTGCCCAAAGCTACTATCCAAGTATATTTAAGGCCAAGCACTTTTCCTCTGGAAACAGGAATCTTCAGCACTTTTCTTTTTATAAGAATAAATTATTGTATTTTGGGGTCAGTGAAGGCCTTTTTTATTAAACAGTCGACAGCAGAGAGAGATGGATGGATGACATGTGACTAAAGGTCCTCAGTCAGACGGGAGATGTTGCAGTTCATGGTCAGCACGTTTTAAACCCTGATTCCTGATTGGAGGTGCGTACTAGAAAATGGGGCAAATACTTCACCTTGTCGAAGAGCCTCTGACATGCGAGGAGTCCCTCACATATTATATATTTTGTACTTGAAGAATGAATACAAACTACATATTTTGGAGGAGGCCCGAGGCGTTCAAGATGCCCCAACGATTATTAGTATTTGGTGAAACTTTGAAGAAACTAAAATGAATTTTTATTTATCTAATCTTCTGTTCTAGTTCAAAAGACCCGAAAATTGCATTTATAGGAGAATCCGTGTGCGCCGATTTCTTTGGGTTTCATCATGGTGACGAGCAGGTTCGAGAGTCTGTGTGGTCACGTCTTCTGTGTGAGGCCCTGGAAACACTTTGTGCGGTACTCGAGTTTGTTTAGAAAGGTCTTGTTATGGATACATTAGCGTGTGCTCGAGGCGCTGCATGTAGGACCACGTATGGGATCGTGTCTTGAAGCTGCTCGCAGTAGGTTTAAAGTAGTATCTATCTCACTTAATTCAATAACCAGCGGTTAAAGAGGATTATTTATAATATTGGACTGCACATATTTTAAATGTCTTGATCTCATTCCAGGTCATCCGTTAATCTTGGAGTACACACACTGTGTAAGGCCGATATGTCCATCCAGACTTTGAGTAAATGTTCAGACCTCACCTCAGCCAGCCTCACACACACACACACACACACACAGACACACACACTCTCTTTGTCTCTCTCTATGACACAGTGTCTTTTACTCAGTTGCTTATATTGCTCACTAGTGTACAGATGAACACACACGCACACATACGCGCACATACATTCTTAAATGGGGTCATGGCTGGTCCTCTGGAGATATGGGGGTGAATGAGGCTAGATGGTGACTGTCCCACATACCGCTACTTGCTACCCCAGTCCCCAGACAGGACAGGGGGCGGACGTGGCCTGCCGCTCTGTTTGCTGCCAGTATCGTCAGGCCCTGTCTCTCTCTCTCTGTGCTGACAGGGTGGCATGTTCATTCCTGTTTACTCCCACCAGCTGCCGCGTACAGTAAAGCCCACACGTCTCTCTGTGATAGCACCCATTTCAACTCCCGTCACTTCATCATTCGGATTCAGGTTCGATCCGGAACGTTAGACGATGCTTATGCTTCGGACATCAGCGTGACGTGTGCGTACATGCATGATAAACTGTGTGTGCGGACACGGCGCAGAATCTCCATGGTGAGATTTCCTAAAAATAAGTGCCGCGGCTTAAGAAATAATGTCAACATCTAGGATTTGGCTGTTTTTAAGTTGGTAGCGGCCAAGCGCAGTGTGTGTGTATTGCAGACTAAAATACTGCTGCTTGCTCCAAATCTTTTATAAAGCCTGTATTTGATTTCTTTTTTTTTTTTTTTTTTTTTTTTCTTTTCGCTCACCCACACCCACTCGACCAGAACAGCTCTCGATGCATACTCGCTGGTGAACAGACAAAGCCTCCCTAAGGTGGTCCTATGAAGGTGTGTGTGTGTATAATGTGCAGTATATGTTGTAGCATGTATATTCAATTTACAGCTCCCTCACACACACACACACACACACACACACACACAAGGAACACTCAGCACATGCAGAGACATCAGCACAAAGCCGTAGTGTTGTGGCTACATCCTGACAGCAAGCAACACATGTTGGAAAGCTGCAACAGCACTGAGAGAGTCCTCTTTCCTTTGTCTTTATGCTTGTGTGTGTGCGTGTGTTCGGCTGGAGTCCTCTGCTGCATTGCCCAGGCCGTTGCAGGAAAAAGGGAAAAGAAAATGGGCCATCGCAGCGAAGGTAACATCCATGCCTTGAGGTTGACCACAGGATCCGTGTGTGTCCACAGTTGGTTAGGCAGCTGGTGTGTGTGTTGTGTAGCTCCAGGCTGCCTTGGCTCAATCCCTTTCCTTTGTACGCCTGAAAGAGGCCAGTTTCCAAGATGAATTTAGTGAAAGATTTAGACCCACGCTACATTTCGGTTAGCCTTGTGACTGCCTGATTCATACAGTATCTTTCCAGGACGCTGATAAAAAAGGCTAACACCTGCCTCGTGCCAAGTTTGAGGTTTTCATAGTACTTTAACCTCTGCTGTGTCTATGCAAATTTCCCCTCTCTCTGCTGAGATTGGATTAACAACAACAACTAGATAAGCAAACACCGTTCATACCGATGCACTGTTACATTTGTGTGTATTTGCATGCAGGTTAACCGCGATGTCGATAATCCCCACCTATCTTGTTCATGGAAAGCTGCGACAGACATTTGAGCGGAGGGGAAGCCTGAGGGTTAGACCGGGAGGCTCGTGCACGAGGCCTTTACTGGCCACACATGCCTGCATGTGAAGCCCGATGGAAGAATTGTAGGATATGAGCAGACAGTGTAAACAGAGCAGACACACAGACATAACCAGATAGACTGACAACCAATGTGTCAAGTCCATCAGGTGTTGTGTCACAAGCTGACATCAGTCGCATTATGTAATGGATTATGAAAGCTAGCCTGGCAACGCAGGATACAGGTGTAGTGTTTGGTGGATAGCTGTTACTATTTACATACTGCTTTCATTTCACTGCTTCTTCCTAATTTGGCCCATTCAGTGCACATTTGAATTTTCTGCTCATTGTTGTCGGGTGACCCCCTGATCGAGACTTTGTGTTCCAAGAAAACACACCAGCTCCGCAAAAGACCAGCGTCGGTGTGTGGGCTGTGTAGTGCACCTTGCACTGTTGCATTGGGGCATAATCCGAGCTCGCTCTCTCTTTCTCTTTCTCTTTCTCTTTCTCTTGTCTTTTCCTCTCTCACACACTCGTAGCTACCTGGAACAGAAAGCGTTATCAAACCCAAGTAGTGTGTGTGCTCTATTAAAAGGTGACCTCCTTTTTCTAGGTCATTACCAAAAAAGAATGGATGGATTCTACTTATGAATATCCAAAATTCTTGACAGAGAGGGATGAGAATGGAGAGGCATATTTCTAGCCTAAAGGGAGAGAGGGGAGGTTAGGAGGGGTTGTGTCGAAAAGGGAGGGGAGGAGGAGGAGGAAGGACAGGAGAGAGAGAGTGTGAGTGAGTGTATTTGTGGGGGAGAAGCTGGTGAGGGCATGCAAATGGTTGTGGCTGGTGGTGGTGGTACAATCTGGAGAGGGGGGCGGGGGGGAAGGAAGACAGAGGCTCGTAGTGTGTCGTCTGGTGAAAGAGGGACACGACAGTTAAGAGAACAGAGCGGAGGGAGATCTTGTGACGGGGGTCACGAGAAATAAATCAGACATCAAGCCGGAGAGAGTGATCCTCTCTCGCTCCTTCGCCGAAGCAGTCACTACTAGGACACTAATGCCGCAGCCCGATACAAAGAATGCACTCTGTGCTTGTTTTGTTAACTGGACAATCACCGTTTTTTATTTCGTAGGCTGCAGCATGCAGCAAAAGCACTGAATCATGCAGGAGAAACTATATAAAGGTCTAGTTTGTGTTCTCCAAAGTTGTTGTGTTGGGAGAGATGATGGACACAGTGTTGAAAACCCAGATTTTCTATCTGAGATGAAGGCGTTTCTTCCTGCATCAGTGGAGAAGCTGCTATCTCTCCCAACATTTTTACAGTCCTTGGTGTTAGGAACCCCCTGGTACTGACCTCAGACCAGCTTTTTTTTTTTTTTAACCCCCCCACCTTCTCCCAAAGACTTCTCCGTGGAGCCAAGGCCCTTCTTCTCTGTGGTACGCCAAAAGATGAAGAGCACAGAGCGAGCCTGAGGGGTTCACAGATATATTTTACTGTCTGCTACGAAAGAGAGGAGAGAGAGAGAGGGAGAGAGAGAGAGGGAGAGAAGGGGCGGATGGGAGGGGTTAAAAAAAAGAAGAAAAAAAACAGGAACGAAAAAAGAGAGGGAGACAGAGGAGGGGTTGCTATGGTAACGGAAATATGGCTGCTCTTCAAAAACCTTGAATGTAGGTGGTGGTGAGATGAGTGTATGTGTGTGTGTGTGTTTTTTTTTTTCCTCCTCGTCTTTCCCTTTCAGTTTTGCAGATATTATGGATGTGCTGGATCTCTTTTGATTTCACCGAGGACTGAAATGCCATCAGCTCTTTTCTTTTTTTGTTTTGTGTGCGTGTGTGTGTGTGGCCTGAGGGTGGTGTTTCTGGGCTTGCAGAACATAGAAAGCAAGTGTGAAATGTGGGTTAGGCCTAACAGACCCCCCAACAACTAGAAAGGGGAGGTGGTTGGGGGGGGGGGGGGCTTTATTTGGCAATCACTGTAGGTCTTGAAAAGCTTAAAAACTCATTACACAGATTGCTATTTTTTTTCCCCCTCTCTCGTTGAAATCAAGCAGGGTTTGGTGCTTTTTTTTTCTTTTAAAGGGCTTTTAATCCAAAGCCTTTTCTTGGGCTTCTTACCATATGTGTAAATCTGGAAACCGGACACCACTTGAAAAATTGCGCTGATCTCACAGCCAGATATGGACTCAAGAGGGCAGAGGAGGATCACTGAAGGAATGCAGGCTTTTTGACAACGACCCCTGCCGTCACCTCCTGGCAGAGGCGGTTTAGTGTTAGATCTTTAAAACAAGTTGTCTTGATCATCTTCATTAAATTAGCTTGTATCCCCCTTCCACACACGCACACACACACTCCCCACTCCTTCTCACTCTCCCTGGAAACAAGTTTGATCTGTTCTCCATCCAAACTGAGCGATAACACACACGACAGACCGCACTCGCAGCCAGTTCAATCAAGCTGGAATTTCGTAACGTGTACGGCCATGTTAACTGAAGAATTACCCGGGCTTCATTTGTGCTGATTTGCCTAGCTGAACATCAGATAAACAGACAGCAGCACGTTTGTGTTTCTCTTTAACCAGCTTCAAAGTCTTTTAGTCAATTTTGCCTTTTAAATGAAGCATCTGTCTCGGGTCACAGCTTTGGCTTTTAGAAACACGCGCCTAATGGGAGTGGCTAATATGAATATAATCTCTATCACAGTGTAGAATTAGTAAATGCTTCTAAGTAAATATAGATTTGTCAAGCCTTGTAAAACACGCTGAGCAGAGGAAAGACGGCTGAAGTGATGATAACGTCACTCGATAACTCATTACATCAAAGTGCGATAAAAGCCTCCAGTGATACATTGATTACGCTTAAACATTGTTAGGTAGGTGAATTTCACTTTTTGTTTTCACAGCAGATCTTTCAGTCTTGTCTCGTCGGTCAACTTTCTCTCTTCTCATTGTGTGATAAGCAAGCGGTGAGCGGAAGTGCTAAAAATTGCAACTTGCATAACGTTTCAAGCTCCATAAGCCTCCATATTAACTTCACAGCAGAAATAAACATGTTTACAGCCTGGTACAAAAATCAGTTTTGGTCTCTAAAGCTAATTTCCTCGTTCATGACAACTGTACTGAGGGTGAATTTATATACAACTCACCTGTTCAAATTATATTAAGGCTTAAAGTTATGCAGAATTAACAACATGGTTGCTTTGATTGACAGGTAGGGGCTGTTACAGATGGTTTATTGATGAAGGCAAAATGACAAAATTGCATTGTTGTGTTGTCATATAAAAATCTCTAAAATTACCATGAAGCAGTCCGGGTCACTGTTACAGAAAAAGATGTATAGTATGATCGGTGCTCGTTGAACTTTGAGCTCTCTCGCTGCACAGATACATGACTGTAATTGGAGCGGCCCGGGACTTGATCCTGTATGTTTATGAAGAACGCCATCATTCTTTAGATGTTTTCTCTGAACTCCATCTCTTTCTCTGAGACAGAAAAACACTCCTTTCTCTTAGCTTCCTGGCATCTTTGATGAATGAATGTAACAGTACTGTACTTGTAGACCGTAAAGCAAATAATACTGAAAACCGCACATCTTACCAGAATGCTTCGGTTTGAACGCTCTCCCCTTTTTGTCTAACACAGTTGATATTTTGAATGTGCCGTCTCGACACTTTGCCGCACGCTCTCCTCCTCTCTAACCCCGCACCTCCCTTGTCTTGTTCAGGTACGGGAGAAAGCGGCAAGAGCACCTTCATCAAGCAGATGAGGATCATCCATGGAGCTGGGTACTCAGACGAAGATAAGCGAGGCTTCATCCGGCTTGTTTACCAAAACATCTTCACCTCCATGCAGTCCATGATCCGTGCCACCGAGACCCTTAAGATCCCCTACAAATTTGAACAGAACCGGGTAAGGACTGACACAAGTTAATTTTGATGATTTTTAAAGGTGCGACGTGTTCAAGTATTCATATAGTAATGGTATGCCATGGGAACAGGCTGCGTTCACAATCAGAAATAGGCCATGAGCCGCAGCCAGACTCTTTTAGTCCTCCACTGTTAGTCGCTATTTGTACATAGATCTGCCTTTTAATACATTCAGATGACTGAAAGTGAACTAGTTAGCAGTGATGTGGGAACAATACGACTACATAATTATAGTCTATTATTGTATGCTACAGTGGTTCTCAATTCCAGTCCTCAGAGCCCTGCTGGTCTTTTATTGTGAACCTCTAATTGAGGACTGATTTACACCTGGGATGAAGGTGAATGTAGTCCGCTACTCAGTAGGACAGAAATCCAGCGGCACACTCCTTCACCAAGGACTGGTATTCAGACTTTCTCGTCGAAGGAGCAGCACAGTCACCTCAATATTGTGGCAAACAGATGTCACGTTACATAAAAAAATGCCTGGCACGGTGTCATTTAGGGCCACAAATATTGTCAAAGAAAATCAAAGAATTGTCAGTTTAAAACAGAGTGTGTAACAAAGGTGACTGTAGTGTGACATCAGTTATGTTTATGGCGTGTCCTAATTTCAGAAGACAAACCTTTAAGCTTTAAAGGTGAGAAATAGCTTAATGTGTAGCCCACATAACACATATGAATTACAGTTATGAAAGCCTTAAATAGAACAGACACTCATATGCTGTAGTGTCTGTCATTTGGGTATTTCTTTCTTCTTAAGGCACTCTATAAATGTCAGCCGCTCTATTATCAACTTACAACCTCTTCATATTTTAGAGTTAGATCAACTGTTTTTAGTTCGTTCCCTGGGAAACATCTTGAGGTGCACAAGAAGCACCGATGCATTTGTCTAGCAGCAACATGATCTTTGAAATAAGTTTGGATATGTGGGCGGTTGGGGTCAGCCACCAGGTCCAAGCAGAGACCTACAGATATCTCGATTATCATCAGCTGTAAATTTCAAGAAATGAGTAACTTGAGTCTGTTTCTGTTTGCCCTGCCGCTCCCTCACCGCTGTGTCCCATTCACTGTATACGACCGGCTCTTTATCTCACCTCTCTGTCGTATTTCCAGTCTAATGCCATGCTCGTGAAGGAGGTGGACATCGAGAAGATCAATGGCTTCGACCAACCTTACATCACGGCTATCAAAACCCTGTGGGCAGACCCAGGCATCCAGGAGGCCTATGACCGCCGCAGAGAGTACCAGCTCTCTGACTCCACTAAATAGTACGTCTGTGTGTGTGTTTGTGTCTCATTAGGTATGATGTCTGTCTGGGATTTAAGAATGGTATTTGTGCATTTGTCTAGCATTTGTGTGACTGTCTGTGACTGTCTGTGACACAATGTGCGCTTATGTCATTTTTCTGAGCGTATGTCTGTGATGCCGGTTCGAGATACATATTTATCAACCCTTAACAACCCTGTGCTCTTCTTTTATCGGATATTTTATGATCTGATTATGATCCTGAATCTTTAATCTCATCTGTGTGGCAGGGAGTTGTCACCACAAATCAAGACAACAGGGTTCAGAGTAATTAGTGTGTGGTTAGCGGTATGTTGTGTGTGTGTTTCGTAACCTGGGCAGGGCAGGGCGGCACTTTAAGCCTTTTGTCCACACGTGACACAAATTTCGAAAATTCGCCAGCCTATTTCACAATCTGGCAATCTCGTATGAAAAATGTACAAGCCAGACACGTGCAGGAGCCCCTGTTTGGTGTTTAACAGTTGATTATTGTCGTGTATTACCATGGATGTTTATCTGTAGTGTATGACGATGTTAGACAATTTGTTTGTAGTGCAATGTGTCATTGGGGGTGCTAACAACGCAGGGGACTGGGTGAAATGATCTACACCGAGAGCAGAACAGACACTTGAACGCACAATCCTGCCTTTGACAACACCATGTGTATTAAAAAAGGCTGTTAAGTATGAATATACTTACTACCACTGCATGTGTACAGATTAGCATTGTATCTTTGGTTAAGCTGTGTGTAAATTCTAGTGTTACCGCATAAAAAAACACACTGCTAAGGTGTGTTTGCACAGTGTTGTTGTAGCCAATGTATCTGCCTCCTGTTTGCCACAGTTACATTGTGATAATATGTGACCCCAGGCTAAATGGCCAAAGGCTCTTGACTCACTTTCTAGTGCCCCCTGGTTGTAGACTTGATGTACTACACCTTAAGTCAGCATATAAGCAGGTGTGCTTGCTAGTTTAGGAACATATGTCTTTAATGGTAAATATGTAAGCTGTGTATTTTTTTTGTTTGTTTGCGTGTGATTGAGAGAGATGAGTAAATGATTGAATATGTTATCCACACTGTTGTGATGTATATCTCCAGTTACCTTAGCGATATAGACCGTGTGACTGCGGAGGGATACGTTCCCACCCAGCAGGATGTGCTGAGGGTCCGTGTTCCCACCACGGGTATAATAGAGTACCCGTTTGACCTGGAGAACGTCATCTTCAGGTACCGCTGTGGCACCGGGACTGCAGCAGCATCACCGTAGCTAGAGGACAGAAACCACTGATGACTTATCAGGATGTTAACAACACGGATCAGGAATGTCAAAAATGAACCAAAAAAAAAAAAGTGTATCTCAGTAGCCCACAATTACAACAGAATTACAAACTCACATTACTATGGTGGAAGCACATGTTGCTTAGCGAGAGCCAATTTGTCTGAATAGACTCATTTGTTCTACGGAGAGAAATAAAGATTACGTTGTATTGAGATCAAATGAGCCTGAGGGCCACATCGGTTAACCTGATTAGATATCAGTGGTTTGTGTTCAGAATTGTGCTGAGGTTCTGACTCCAGGATAAAAAGATATGCTGCACTGAAGCATGTGGGGAGCAGTCACCAAATACCAGATGAAGAAGGATTAGACAGTGATGTCAAAGATTCGGTACAAAATCAGCGAGGCGATTTTTAAAATTTAATTTCCCTTTTCATGTTTAATATATTTCCAGTCGTCCTCGATAGCACATGTGTCCGAACCTTCTTTATCTCATCCAGGTGCTGCTGTCTCCGCTGCTGAAGTCACTGCTGCTACTGTCACTGATGCCACCTCACTGTCTGCAACATAATCCACAACCTACTTGACCTCACTGCAAATTGTTGCCAATTTAAAAAAAAAAGTTAACAGCTAATCTCAAAAGTCCTCCATGGTTTATGGATGGGAGAGTGTTGGTGGAGCAGTGACACTGACTAACACCCTCTTGTTTTCCTGAGACGTGGTCTTTTCTGTGAAGCTTCCTCAACAGGACTGATCCACACTTCCTGGAATGGCAGTGGGGCGGCGGCGGCGGTGGTTGGGGAGGGGGGGAGGGGTTTGCGGTAATTGCCTGTCACGCTTTATATAACTGTTTTCCTGTCTCTTTTTCTCTTTATCTCTCCTTTTTTCTCCCCCCCTCCACCGACTGGCCTGCCTGTAGTTATCTTTCCGATCTGGATCGTATTGCAGATTCCAACTATCTTCCCACTCAGCAGGATGTGCTCAGGGTGCGCATCCCCACTACAGGAATCATAGAGTACCCATTCGACTTGCAAAGCATCATTTTCAGGTAGAAAAGATGCCTGTTCTGGCTCAGTCCCTCCCTCCTTGTTATGTCGTGGCTCCATTAACCCATATGTCATCATGTGTTTTTGTCCAAAGCCCCAAATAAACCATGTTTTTTTTTTTTGTTTTTTTTTTTTTTTGTCCTCCCTCATTCAACCTGTGACTTTTAATTCATGACACTTGACCAGTCAAAGCAATGAACAGCCTCCTCATAGCCCTACACTTTCTTTTACCTCCTGTTACCAACAGCAATCGTACCACACATAATACAACCCCCCTTATGAACACAAAGTCCTACATACTGGTGCCCGGTCTCTGTAAATGGGTCACCTCCTCTCTTCCTCCTCCTCTCCTCCTTTCCTCTCCGGCTGGCAGAAGAAACGAGGTCGTCCTCTCCGCGGTGGAGGAATGTTATTTTTGGGCAGCAGGTCCTGCAGGGCCTATATTGGCCCTGGGTCTCTGTGGACCATGGTGGACTGGGCCACCACCAGGGGGCAGCCTTGCATTATGAATCATACCAGATTTGTGCAGCTTTTCTCAGAGACCACGCTGCACCTGGTCTGGAGGCTCACACCTGTGCATCCAGAGGTGGACCAAAGTTCGGAATTAAATTGTACTCAGGCTATTTATATAATAGCTTGACATCAAAGGTGCCTGACAGGAAAGATTTTAGAGAATCGGTTGTCACAAATGAAGGCTTAATGAAACTGGGACCTAAACTCCCTGACGAGTGAAGGGTGACCTTGTCAAGGAGAAGCTCAGGAAACCTTCTGAGGATCCACACATGTATCAGTCAGTATTTGAGCCAGCGTTGCTCTTCATGAACGGCTTCAGGCCTCTGTGCTAAAGTCAAAGTTTTCATGCAAGTTTTTGCTCAGTTAGTTGTTAGTCCATCTCTTACGTATCGTACTTCTTGAGATGTGATTTTCTGAGCCTGTAGCTTCTCATTAGGTCACATAGGAGACGTCGTTCTGCCATGAAAATGATCCCACCATCACAGGTGCCCCCTGTGTCTTTCAAAAACATGTCAACTCCTGCCTCCTGTCCTCTGCCTGTCCTCTATCTTTTTGTCCTTCATTTCACGGCCCTCCGGTTTCCTCGTTTGTCTTCTCCAAGTGCGTTAAAAGCTTCAACTTTTGTGTGGTGCTTTATCACGCACACCAGGGAAGGCTGAGAAAGCTGTCTGGTAGAGAAATGAATGCGTTAGGACCCTCCACTTTCACCGTATCACATACACAGAAGCACAGGCTGATCTAGTATCAGATGTAACGTTGGCTCCTCGTATAATAAGATGAATGCCACTGAATTTAAGAATATTTGTAAGATATTTGTATTTCCCCCTGACACAGAGTTACCTGTGTATGACCGCTTCTATCTTAAACTATAAAACCTAAAGTTGAACCACACCCGTAATTCTAGTTGTACATTGATTTGAGAATAATCGGAGATGGGGGCAGGAAGAGGGCTCTTATGCAAATTTCTACAGATACCCAATACAATACAATACCCATTTAGCAGTGAAAACGAACCTTTATTTGTACCAATCAGATTCTCATTCATCATCTGCAGAGAAGCTCCAAGTAACAGACGCAGTAGAACTTGACAAATTGTGACTTTTCCTAAACTGAGTGGCATTCGTTTAACAACTGATCCTAGATCTGTCTTAAAGGGATAGTTTGGGTATCTTTTGAAGTGCGGTTGTATGAGTTATTTATGCATAATCAGTACATTACCTACAGTAGATGGTAGTCAGCATGGTCCCCAGTTTGCACAGAGATCCCCATACAAGGAGCACTGCTGTGGACGGTGTCAGCCGAGTGCAGTACAACGCAGCTTCACCTTGACGTCAGACAGCCTTTTTCTTTGGCATTAACTGCAGAACTTCCAAATTTGTACGCTTAAGCTCAACATAGGTAATACACTAAGTATGCATAAGTACCTGATGTGACCCCACTTCTGAATACCTGAACTATCCTTTTTAAACGGGGATCTTTCTTCTTTCTGGTGGCTTGCATGACTAACATACTTCCAAGGACAAAAACATCTTCAGGCTTCATGTTTGTTTCTTGTGTATTTGTCAGTTTAGCTTTTTTTTTTCTGCCAAATATAGATCTGCACGTTTCCTCTCTCTGCAAAACTCGTGGCCAACAAGCTGCGAATTCGCTTAATCCTTGAATCCATCACGTGTTCGTTGTTTTTTCAGTTAATAAGGACTGCAGAATAGTCTGTCTCCTTTTTTTAAAACAAATGATCAGGACCTGAAATAAATGATAGTAAAAATATGCTATCGTGGGTCCCAAGATGAGACTATATCTTTATTTGGGTCATGTGCTGAAAATGTTTAAGCAAGATGTACACCAGAGAATATCTTTAGGACAAATCTGCACAGAAAAAATAGTTCCTCTGTTATAGTTCTGCTATACAGACTTTTTTTTTTTTTTTTTTGCACAAAGCAGTCAGTACATTTGTAATGTTAAAGATTAAATAAGCTTTCTTGGTGCCAGCAGTTATCGTGATGGATTCAAGACCTTAAAAAACAGAGTACTGTCCTTAAGGCCATTCCAGGACATTAATCATTTCTTAAACACTGAGCGCTGTCTGTTATTAAACAGCCATGAGATATGAGATAATGTGTTTTTCCTCCTCCTCGCTTCTTCACTTGTTTTCCATCATCTTTACCTCCGTCCTGCCATCAGGATGGTGGACGTAGGGGGTCAGAGGTCAGAGAGGAGGAAGTGGATTCACTGCTTCGAGAATGTCACCTCCATTATGTTTCTCGTGGCGCTGAGTGAGTACGACCAGGTCCTGGTGGAGTCGGACAACGAGGTACGTCGATATTGTGCCCACACACACACATATACAAGGAGTGTAATATTTTGGCCTTTATGTGTTGTGAGATGCATACATCTCAACCGGGTGCTTGAAACTAAACAACGTGACTCTTCTGTTCCCCCTGCTCTCTCTGCACCAGAACCGTATGGAGGAGAGTAAAGCTCTGTTCAGGACTATCATTACCTACCCCTGGTTTCAAAACTCCTCCGTCATCCTCTTCCTGAACAAGAAGGACCTGCTAGAGGAGAAGATCGCCTACTCACACTTGGTGGACTATTTCCCTGAGTTTGATGGTGAGATCACCTATACGTTGGTGTGTTTGTGTGCTGACTAATCTTTGCCATTGCTAATCTAGCAATGTACAGTTGGATGTCACCCCCTCAGATAGATGAATGTGTTATTCAACAGTCAAAACAGTCTCTCAAATTGATTATGACTGAGATCTTTGCTAGAAAGAGAACATTCAAGGAAACCTCTGTCGATTATCTAACCACAGTATCAATTTGTTTGTCCCAGTACAACGCTGATTGTGTAATAGTGTGATATGGACACAGATTCAAGGGAATAGGGAACAGCATTTTGGCTGACAGACAGAAATTTTGCAATATATGCAACAGAGGGAGGATATTTTACAGTATCACAATGAACCTTCAAAATAAATGGGGTGTCCTGGAAAACGGAGATGATTATTTCCACAATATTCAGCCATTTTAAAGTTGAACGTCGTCCTGTGAGATTATAATTTTAATTTAGCCCCTCACTCAGTCGCCTCCATAAACCTAGGTGCACATTTTAGTTGAAACTTAACTGAGCTGCGTGGTGTGACACAGGTTTACTGGACGTGAAGAGGAACAGGAAAATGCTTCCTTTTCACGTTGGCTGCCATGTCTGCTTTCACTAGACGCAAAGTGGAACAGACTCGCAGTGATCTCTCCGGCACTGCGTCTTTTTTTCCCGGAGCCACGTGAAATTCTCAGAAGCCCAGTGTAAAGGCCATAGATGGTCTTATCTACATTATACATATTTACATTTGTTGTTGTGGTAGAAGAAAACGTGCACAGGGATGTAAATTATACGTGCAACAAATACTTTCACTTATTACCACTTCATTTAAAAGGTTAATAGGTGAAATGAATTTTCTGTCAAATAAATTCTACTTGATTTGAACAGTTACTGACGTGGCCAAATGAATGTACAGATTGATGCAGTTTGAGGAAAAACATAGTATAGTTAACGGTTAGCTGTTGGACATTTTAATATTGGAACTTACGGAATCACTGTCTTAAGTGGCCGAGAGTTTTTAGCACTTCTGCGGCTTCCTTTTCCAGCACCAGAGGTTGCTACTGGATGAGAATAGGGTAATGTATTAAATGTAATCACCACCACAGTTACCCCGTCACGCTGTGGGAAACACTGCAGCTAGTCCTTGATTTGTCTTCAGTGACTTGCTGTACCGGCAGGAGAAATGATTCTATTCTGTGTGCCTAAGACTATTGTCTTTTTGTCGTGGTATCAAAAGAGGTTTTGAGTATACTGCAGTTATGACAGTCATATCAAAGAAAGGCAATAAATCTATTTCCCACACCGACATGCTCCTTTAAATGACTCTCTTTTAAATGCCTGTGCCTGTCTGTGTTTTTTTTAATCTCAGGTCCTCAGAGAGATGCACAGGCGGCGCGGGAGTTCATCCTCAAGATGTTTGTGGACTTAAACCCAGACAGCGACAAGATCATCTACTCTCACTTCACTTGTGCCACGGACACTGAGAACATCCGCTTTGTGTTTGCAGCTGTCAAAGACACCATCCTACAGCTCAACCTCAAAGAGTACAATCTGGTGTGAGGGCTCCCGTACGACGCACATCTCCTCCCCACTGCACAAAGGCACCTCTTTTGGGAGCGTGTGCTCGACTCCACATGCATTACACAGCACGTCATGCCGGCTCTCTCTCTTTCTCTGTCTCTCACACACACACAAACACACACACACACACATTATACACGCACACACACCAGTAGAACCGTTTGTTTTTTCCAGTACAATACATTCACAAATCCTCCCACCTGCGAACGCCGTCCCTCCTCTTTTCACCAAAGCTCGCCCTCTCTTCCTCCTTCGCTCGGCAGCTTGTTGTGTCAGAGTCCTCGCTCCTCCCAAAGCTGCTCCACGTGTCAGATTTGGCCCCCTCGGCTGCTGGCTCTGGCACATTTCATCTGGCACACAAACCTTTCACACGGGCTGTACAGTGACTGAAGGGGACTTTGGTGTATGTGTGTTTGTGTGTGTGTGCGTGAGTGTATATTTGGGGCAGCATTGACTAGCAAGAAGCTGTGTTTTGGTGAATAGCAGCATCAAACCCCCCCACCCCTTTTTTTTTTTTTTCTTTTTCTTTGGCCCTCTCCGGAGTTGACCCTCAGAGGTGCGAGATCAGATCCTCCATCGTGTCCTCTCTGAGCTCCCGTCAGCATGGAAGGAAAGCAAAATATTACTGTTATCTCCTGAAACCAACCCGTGGACCCAGCGGGCGGCATCATGCCTCTTGGGACAGAGTGATTCGGACTGGAAGTGAGGTCGCACACCGGACACAAAGGGGGGGGACGGGGCCGAGGATTCTGTCTCCACTTCGCATCTATGAATGTACCCACCAGTGTGAGCATCGCAGTCACAAAGAGAAAAAAACAAAACAACTAGAAATATATATTATGAAGTAAATGCATATGTAAACACACTTAAGACAAAAAGCACGAGAGGGCAAGACATAGCTAATCAAAATCTGTTTGTTGCTTAGATTTTTTAAATGTTTTTAATGATAGAAATTTGTTGCTACGTCTACTTCTATTTAACAAATAACGGCTAAAAGGAACGGTGATAAGAAGTGGTAAGAAAATCTATAAAAACTTTTAAACTTTGCAAAACAAAGACGTCTAAAAAAAAAAAAAAAAAAAAAAGAAAAAAAAGAAGAAGAAGCAACCAGAAATTAAGTATCCTTTAAAGGTTTCTGTGAGATTTGTGTTTTATCTTTTTTAAGTTAATCACATCGCTTCCCTCCTCCCAGATGTTTGCTGTATGGACTCGCAGGGACAATCTTCCATGTGACCCCCCCCGTCACAGCATCTGGCTCCACTGATAACACGTCACCCCCTTATTACAAAACACTAGCGGCGAGTGAGAGCTCCCTGCTTTTTTTTTTTTTTTTTTTTGGAGCAACAAGCTCTGCTCTGATTGGTGGAAACAGATGTAGAGGGAGGGAGGAGCGAGGGGGAGAGAGGGGGGGGGAATGAAGTGTGACGTCATCAGTGTTTATCAGAGCACAGCTGCAGCTCGCTCTGCGAAGTAGCTTAATCGACAAAATAAAAGCTGTAAGCGTAAACACGCCCGCATCCTGCCCCCGGGGTGTGGATAAAACCCACGCAGTGACGTCACACCTGAGTCACTCAGCCGTCCAATCAGACACACTTCCTGACAGTGACATCAGGAGGTGCTTCTGTTTACTTTATTCATTTTTTTTCTTCTTTTTTTTACTGTATAGTCACTTTGGTTATATAAAGATTGCTTGCCGTCGAGTGGTGAGAGGAAAAGGGGGGAGGGTGGGCTACGAACCTTTCACAGAAAAACGCACTCTGAAGTCTGCAAACGTCGTTTGTGTATATTTGTTTGTAAATACATATACACAAAACACTCCTGTACAAAAAAAAAAAAAAATGAAAACGCTCTGTGGTACACCATCTTTGGCAAAAAAAAAACAAACGAGAAAAAAACCAACAAAAAAAAAAAGTATCAACTTCTTTCATTAGCATACAGTTTTGAATTTATGGTAGTAGTGATACTGTGATTATGGATTTTTTTTTTTGTTCACTTGATTATTAGGACTACACAGAGCTCGAGCGGTGTTGAGGAAACGATGGGCGAAGGAGCATTAGGCAGAGATAAAGAGGTTCCTCCCAACCGGCCTCTCGACTCCACACTACTGCAAACAGCTCTGGCTCCAGAGTATAACTAACTAGGGCTGGTTTAAAAATCTTCACAGTATGGTGACAAGATGATTTTAAGAGTAATTAAAGATTTTTTTTTTATTTATCTAATTTATGGACCAGGTTTGAAGGTGTTGATAATTTGACTGCTTTTGATTCTGTCATGTTTGAAGTGCTCCTTTTCTCATGCCGGAGCCTACTTGAGTCTGAACTGCTGTAAAAAAAAACAAAACAAAACAAAAAAAACAACAAAAAAAACGAATGTCTGGTATAGTAAGGACTTTATCTCTGCTTTCTATTTCTTATTGAGACATTTCCAGTTGTACTTGCCATCACATCTCCATCCATGATAATACTGTTTGGTTTTTTTCTTTAGGAGCCCTCACATTTGTTTTGTTTCATTTGTTTTTTCTGTTTGTTTTTTTTTTAATGATGAAGAAACTCGTATTTCCTCTCGGTTTATAGACGCAGCGCTGTAATGCATACCTAGAAAAATGTACAGTACGAAACGTAGGTGGACTTTTTTATCAGTGATTGAAGACCCACGCGGTCCATGCTTGCTATTTGTAATTTAACACGGGGGAAAAAAAATTCTGTTGTCTTTTTTTTTTTTTTTTTTCCGCTTCATTAATTTCCACTTTTTTGAGGCTTGCTTTGATTAGTGCCAGTGAAGTGCAGATATACTTTTTTGGTCTTTGACCTTTTCTACAGGTGACTTATCCTTCATCCTCATTAAGGGCTATCACAGTGCATCAGGCATCAGACAGCGGGGAGTGGAGTACAGGACCACAGTGAACCAAGTCATCCACTACTAATCCTTGTTTATAAATGGAGATTACTTGCAGTATGCGCTATAAGAAGTATAGGCAGGGTGTTAATGCAAATGTAAGGCGTGTGTGTAGAGAGTTTACCAACACTAAGCAGTTTTTCTTGTACGTATTTCCCTTTTTTGTGTGTGTGTGAATTAAGCGGACCCAGTATCTGGCTCTCTGACCTTCACTGCTTGTTTGTTTGCATTGGTATCACAGTGTTACCTGTAATACCTTGTGCAGAATAGAAACACTAATCACTGAAAGACACTACTACCGGGACAAGTATTGCATGTTTCCCCCCCCCCCCAAGTATTTGACTTATAGCTGATAGCCAAGTAATGACCATGCGCGTGGCTTTGCATGTTTTAACCCATTGACTACATCAACCTCACACTTTATTACTGGTTTTTAAATTGATTTCCTACTTTAGCACGCAAGCCGTTGGTTTCCCGTTCACGGCAGTGACGTTTGAATTGTGACTTGCAGGGAGTTTAAACTTGATTCTGAGAGATGTTCCACACCACAGTGGACATTTAGTCATTTTCTTAATGTGCACTTTTGTTATTGCAAACACAGAACCTAAAAAAGACAAACACTAGAGGACAAATCCGACTAAATAAGTTTAATACTTGAGCTCTTTTTTCCATATTTAACACTAAAAACTGAGTCAGAGGTACTGAATTAATCTAACTGACAGAATGAACACTACACTTTATAATACCAGTAAGAAAGATACTGTAGATCGGGCAATACCTAAATAACGTCAATATCGGCAGCATATCTAATCTAATCAGAGCACCTTTACACCTAAAATGATGGTTTTCATCGCTCCGTGTTCTCAGCTGCAGTAAAATACTAAAACGTGGAAACCAAAGGATGCCACACACTTAGGGAATCGATCTAAAAACTTCAAGTATGCTTCAAAAATGTGAAGCAATGATGTAAAGTTTGAACACTAACATTAATGGGGCTAAAATATATAATATTTATTTTTTTTTTTTAAATGCCAGTGTGGTCCTTAACTGCCATTTTGTCTGCTGAAACCGTGGAAGACAGCAGACAGCCAAGCGTTAGACTGTTGTCATACAGAGAGGTCTGGATGCCAGTATTTATATGGAATTACCAGTATGGATACCCAAGTATTTATCAGTAGTTGTGTTTAAGATTTACCGTGTGTTGAGTGCAGCTCACTTCCATGTTGTATTATAAAGACTTGACACTACAACTCTGGCACATGGTGAAGGGCTGACTGGCTGTTAGTGTGGGTTTGGTAGTGTGTTAGCAGCCCTGTGTTGCACAATGTGTGTTGTTTCTTTTTTTTGTTTGTTTTAAACACATTTGATCTCAACATATGAGTTGGAAAGAGTGGAGGGCAGTGTCGGATGAAACGTTAATCTCCTTCTCGTTCTTTCATTCTTGTCCGTTCCGAGCAGCGAGCAGTGGAAAGGCTGGATTGGTTTTTCACTGCGACGCTTATTTATTGCCTTTCATCGCCTTGAATACTGACACATGGTGTCTGCGGGGTGCCCCCCCTTTAAGGTTTTCGGAGCACGCTCGGTGACTTTTTGTTTTGTGTGGCCGTCGTGCGACGTCCCCACCTTGTTCAGGGGGGGGCTTGTTAGAAATGAGGGGAATCAAACTTATCTGTCAGACGTCGGCGCGGACTTGGTGCATATTCAAAGCTTAAACCTTGTTTCATTTCCTCTGTGATAAGAAAACATTACCAGAACACTATTATTTAGGACCACTTGATTTATTTTTTTCCTCACTCCAATGAAACCTGAAGGTCAATTGTGTAGTGGTGTATAAAATGCTGTTTTTTTTTTTCTTTTTTCTTTATTTTGTATGTAAACCAACTGTAAATTATGTATTATACTGAGTGTGCCAACCCCACTCTCTCTAGAGCCAGGCTCTCTCTAAGTGCCAACGCTGTGGTCATCATCAAAGGACCACCACCTGAGATGGTCGCCCTTTTTAAATAAAACACACCGGAGACTAAAAGGATAGATGATTAAGTACACACAAAGACTTTATTCTGTATTTAAGATTGAAGATTTAAAAGATAATCTGCTGTTTTTTAAGAAACTGTAATTATAATTGCATGTGCTGTTTATTTTGTGTTGGAAGTGAGGGCTTTGATGTTTTCATTGAAGCAGAGCCCTTAATGAAGGGGGTTCAATCAGTTGGTTATTATCGATTTATTGATTTACATAACTTGCCATATTTTTTTTTTTTTATGTGTTTCATGTATTTGTTTCAACCACTGTTGCCTGATCCTCATTCAAACATGAACATGACTTATGATCATTGCCGCCTTCTAAGAGAGAAACATAATGACAAGGTATCTGTTTTAAATTGAAATAAATTTGTTCCTATACTTGCTCATGGTGTGTCTGTTGAGTGGGTTTCATGATGTTTTAAAGGCCATGGAAAGTCAGAGTAAATGTGTTCTGAGTCTGTCAGAACGAAGAAGAAAGTGTTATTAACCGCCCAGCAAAATCTGAATGATTAAAAATATCGACAAGTTTATGAAATCAGGTAAAAATGAGCTGCTCGGCTCCAGGACTGTGGAGTGAAGCCACACACACTCGTGGGAGCAGTCAAGCAGCCATTTTGAAGCGACTGAAACGTGTCACATCAGTTCAGAAAATGACATGACCAACTTTGAAACACTAAACAGAGATGAATTAATCTATCTCTGCTCAGGGTGGCCTCAGTGTGTCATCAAGCCACCCTTTAGGATGTATTTGGAAAGAAAAATCAGAATTGCCTTTACACTGATTTTAAGGTGTGTTTGTAGAAGTCTGAGGTAACTTGTGGTGTTTTCTCGGGGCACTTACTGTGTTATGAACAGTACATATTTGATCTGCAAGACCCCTCAGGCAGCAAACAGGATTACTAGGCTCATCGTGGTAAACCTCAGAAAGAAGTTTGAGTATTGTGATTTTCAAGCATGAAAAGTTTCAAATTTAACAAATGGTTTATCCAAATGTCCTTTAAGACATTTTTAAAGCTGTAGGCCGAACCATGACCAAGTTGTCAGGACTTTAGGTGCTACTCAGTTTATAACTGACCTCTAATGATGGTGAAGTAGGTTCCCTACTGTGGCTCTTGGTTGATTATACTAATTCTGTAGACTTATAATAATATAATGTGGCTGCAGTAGAGCAAGCAGCCAGCAGGTGCCCAGAAATTAATTTAAAAACGGTTAAAGCCACCCCCCAAAAACAGAAAATCCTGTGCTGTGTGATATTAAATACTCTCCCAGCTGCTGACTGTCAGCTGGTTTGTGCTGCATGGACATGCTCAGCATTTGGGAGGTGCTATAAAATAATTCTGCCTGATTAAATAAATAAATGAATCACATTTTAGTATTTGAAGATGCTCTAACAAAATGTAGTTTCCTTCTTCTGTATAGTGCTGGAACTTTTCTGACTTAAGCGGCTCTTAGTGGTAGTGCCATGAATACAAAAATGTTTGCTGATGACCCTCCAGCTCCAACAAATGTCACCTGGGAGCCAAGAACAACACAAATTGCACCAGTTGTCACAGAGGATGTCTACTTTTCTGTAAAGCAGAATTTCTGGAAGATGCTGTGGCAGTACGGGATTGTTCCTTGTGGAGCCCGTTAGCCAGAGGCCTGTGTCCGGAAATGACCTCCCTGTCTTTGATATTTTCAACTCATACTTACCTGGCAAGATCAAGGAGGAGGTTCACACAGGGTGAGGCTCTCCCATTGCTCTGCGGTTGTGCTGACCTCTGCGAATTACCCAAATTTAGCCACGGTGTTAATGACAGTCTGCTGTGAATGACAGTTGTTAAGGTCACCTCAGGGCGACCAGGCCGGTGCCGACTCACCCTCCCGGGAACGGTGATGCAGGTGGCCGGTGTTGTGGAATTTTCCAACTCCCCTTCACGTGAATGCGCATGCACTACAAGCTTTTCCGTCTCTTGTCAATTTACAGATTTTTGGTTTAAATATGATTACTGGAAACAATCTTACACATTAATGTTTACTGCAAGATAAATGACTGTAACGAATAGGCTATATAGCCCAGTAAATCAGCATTTTGATGGTTTTATGATGGATTTCATTTCATTAAAAGAAATTCAAGTCTCCTCTTACGCTATATTAAACAATTAAAGGTATTAGGCTATGAAAAACGACACCTCTCAATGCATAAAACTGCCGTCAGGCCGTAGGCTAGAAATAGTTTTGTCATTTCTGCCATAGCAGCATTAACAAACTGCCTCGCTGTGCGAGTGATAGCCTACGTGTGATGTGACAGGCGGGGAATGAAATGTTTTTATGGGTTTATGTATATTCTGTATAGCCGGGTGTGGTTATTGTATACGTACTGGCTTTTGAAAGCAAATTCCATGCGGGACAATAAAGATGTCTGTACAATAAGTAACACCAACCATTTTCACTTTGCTGGCATGCTGTGACCTCTGCTACTTATGTATGAAGTTATTTGTAACTAGTGTTAACAGAGAGGAAAAAAGGAGGGGAGTCTGTCTGTTCGTTGTGTTTGCCCTTTTTATTTTTATTTATTTATTTCTGTAGTGTATATTTCACATTTTCTGCTGCTGTTACAAGTGAATTTTTATTTATCCCTGCTGTGGGATAAATAAAGTATAATCTAATCTAATCTAATCTAATCTAATATAATATAATATTTTTTTTTGCTTCATTCAGATAATTCAAACAGCTCTTATCATGGCTGCAACATAAATGTTTCCAGGTTTATTTCTCTCAGTTTAGGAGGCTTAATAACCAAAACAGACTACAGCCCCGGCCCCCCCTGGTAGCTCCGGCCCTCCCCCCCGGTCGCTCCGGCCCTGTCCGCCGCCGATGAGCGCTTCAGTTCAGCTCTGTGTCACACGGGGCGCCCGCTCCTCCGCTGCTCGGTTTGTTTTCCGGGTGATGCTGCTCTTTTCTCTTCAAAGCAGAGGAAAGTCGGGGGGCTCATGTGTCAACATCCAGGGTTTCCCCGGGGAGGTGTAACGTTAACGTTATTCCAAAAAAAAAAAACAAAAACCCTGATGTTCCTCTGAAGACGGTTTCTTTTTTTTTATTATTATTATTTTTAATCCGTGTTATCCCGCTCCTCATCCTCGGAGGCAGCGGTTTGTCTCACCGCGGAGCCCTGAAGACGATCCTCGGCTCCTGCTGCTTTGACGTTAGCTAACGTTATTTTAAACGATGACAGAGTACAAAGTGCGAACAGCGTCTCCGATCATTTAATAATATCTGGGGACCTGTTAGCTTAGCCAGCTAGCCTGGTTATTCGGTTCAGAACAAGGAAACACGGCTGAACACTCCGCTGACATGATGTTTCCTCAATCAAGGCACTCGGTAAGTAGTTGAACTTGTCCCCGGTGAGGAAACTAAGCAACTGAAGCAAGCCGTGCTAACGCTAAGCTAACAACCGACCGACAGCTGACACTAGCTCCTCTGCAGGCTGCAGGCGGCTGTCAGCTCGTCTCACAATGCCGCACAGACCTCTCCACATCTCCCCCCCCACCTCGTTTGTGTCGTTTACACCGGAGGAGAGATGTTTAAAGCTTGAAATGTGAGCTACGACACGATATTTGGCTGCTAACAGCAAGCTGTGTTGCTAACTAGCTGCTGCTGCTGCTGCTGCTGCTGGACAGCTAATTTAAGTTGATGGTTGGAGTTCAGCAGAGGAAGTTTTTCTGCCCCGTGTTGGCTTCATTCTTTGTTTTTACTGTCAGCACACTCACAGGGCTCAAACATGAGGGCACAACAAATGTACAAGAGTTGACTTTGACAAAGCAATTTGGTCACATGGTGGGAAAAAAAAAAAAAAGATGTGTACCTCTGGAGTCATTTGAATAAAATCACAAATATTGCTGCAAATAAGTCAAGAGCTGCATGAAAGCTCCTAATGAATGATGTTTATTATAAAAGTCTAAGAAGTCATGCCAAAATACCTCATTAAAGGTCCAGCGTGTAAGATTAAGGAACGTCTAACGGCTTAAAAATGAGCTACAGTGTGTTTTTATGCTGTAATTTTCATTGTTTATATCTACAGAGGGAGAGAGTCCACCGTCTATCTACAGTAGTCCAGGTCTTGGTCCAGGATTTTGTGTAAACTCCAGAGAAAATATCATCCACGAGATACTTTTGTATGCACGCACAAGAAAACATAATAAGACAGAACATCAGATGCAAATTGTTCTTTGTCTACTCCTCTGCTACGACTACTACTGAGGGACAAACCGAACACAGACTCCAGATAGGGCCCTTTTGCATTTTTCGAGACACCGTAGTTTCGCTGTCACACTTTTAAGAGGAGGCGAGGGATCTTCAAGTGCAGCCTCTCACCGGCCAACAACGGCCACTAAACCGTACACACCGGTCCACTTAAGTTTAGTTACTGTCAGCAAACAACAAGTGAAGACAAGTCCCCGTGCGCACGTTAGGTCTGAACAAAAACACAGCTGCAATAATAGTGGATCATGTTGAAGTAGTTTGAGTAATAATGAGTGAATATTTGGCAAAAATGTAGAGAGGTGAAACTATTTTTTTAATTGATTAATCTTCTGATTCATCAATTAACAGTTTGGCCCAGAATAAGTAAAAAAAACAAATAGTTAAATATGCCGAACATGTTCTAGGAGACGTCGTCACGTCTTGTTTTGTCTGACGAACAGATCAAAACACAAAAACATCCAACTTACGAATAGCATCGAAAAAGCTGGAACCAGAAAGTGTCTGTCATCGTTTTTTTAAAGGACTAAAATGATTAGCACTAGCACTGATTTCCTGCCTGTGGACTCATCGATTGATCAGTTATTTATTGCATCTCTAAAAACGATCAGAGTTCATAGGATGACAAAAAATAGTCTCCAACTCTTTGGAAGAATTGTTTATGTCGGTTTTCAAGCAAAAATGTGGAAAATTAACTGATCCCAGCCCCTTAAATGTGAATATATGCTGGTTTTCTTAGTTGTAAACTAAATATCATTTAGATTGTTGGTGTAAGTCTGCCAGTATATTATAGAAATTGATCTCGCTGAGGTAATAAGCAGCAGATTAATCTATAATGTAAGTAATCATCTCTTCTTATGTCAATATAAGACCAACTCGTGCCAGACAGACTACATGAAGCGACACGCACCCAGAGGAGGAAATGACCCTTGTTAACCACAGGAGAAGGAAGCGATACGCCAGCATTACACGAAATTCTCACAGACCATTAACCAAAGCGATGCAGACACGCCCACCGCGGTGTCTGATGGTCATATAAGGTTACATGTCAAATATTTGTGTGGGGAAAAAAAAAACACACATGTATAATCTTGTTGGTTAGTTTGAACATGTGACCGATGTTCCTCTTTCTCAGTCAGACCCTTATCACAGATCTTCACAAAGAAATGAGCCCAGGCGACAAGCAATACTGGACCAGCTGGTCGATTTTAGAGCAGTTCTTCACAACATAGGTTACCTCATCTGATTGAGATTTATTGATTCATTTATCAGTTATTTTTATGATTGGTTGATTCATCTTTTAGTCCAGAAAATGTCAGTTAGTAGTGCCGCAATTCCCCTGCAGCCCAAGGCGTCTTCGAACCAACATGACCAACATTTCAACACCCAAAGATTGATTTAAAACGATGTATAATCTCTATAAACAGATATCTGCATGTGAATGCAAAATCTGTAGGCAAGGGACCGAGATGAGCTCACGGTTTCTGTTGGTAGTTCAAGTAGTATTGAGCAGTGTGAAGAGCAAAAGAGGTCAAACTCATTGGTCAAAATGCAACATTGAAGACCTCCGTCTTAAAAGTCTTAGCCCAGATATCCGTCATCCACTTTCCGGATACTGCAATAGAGAAATGCAGTAAATTCTGACATGTTGAGAAGCTTGAGAAGAATGTTTAGCATTTTTTTTCCCTGATTCACCGACTGATTATTCCACCTCTACCTATGACCACTAGCTATTTTTTTTATTATCAACTAATATTTTATGTTTTAACATCTAAAACTGTTAAAATAAATCACTATAAAGCCGTATAATACTGTGAAAGCACTACTAAAATTCCAGATTAAATAACTATAATATTTACAATCCGTTCTGTCTTTCCTGTGATATATTCTCTTTCAATGTAAGGCTGTCTTGTTCAAGCGCGCACACACGTCGCCCTGATTTGTTTTGAAATACACTACTCACAAAAAGTTAGGGATATCCGGCTTTCGGATACTTTTGTTTCAATAAACTGTTTTGAGATGACGAAATGACCATTGCATACTTCTAGTTAAATGCCCTACTTTCATGATATAATATCACCGTAGCTTGAACTTTTTCCATGTTCCATAAATTTTGCCCAAAAGTTGAACATCCCTAACTTTTTGTGAGCAGTGTAAATTATGATGGGAAAATGGTGAACGGAGCTAAAATGAAAGCTTCTCAAACGCTGCAAACGGGAACTATAAGCCGTGAGTCTTTTGAGTCTGTGTCGGGCTCGCAGTTTACGCTGCAAAAATAGCCACACGGAGAAGAGAGAGCGAGAGGGTCGAGAGACGCAAACCGTGAATGAGAGTGAGCGAGCGCCGGCCTCGATAAAGCCGTGAAATAGTTATCTCCTGATTGTTTCACAGCGGTTACACAAACAGACCCGCGTCAGCCTCAATCACCCACCGCTGCATGACTGAAGCAGACGATGGTGAACCTAGCATCTCCAGTCAGAGTTAATTCATCGCTATATTACATATTACATATTTTACAGCAGTGCGCTGTGGAGGTTCGACCTCTCCGTCCTCTCAGCTCAGTCTCGTAATCTCACTGGAAACCCTTTTCCCCCTGTGCCACTTATTTAGAGAGTAACGAGGGCATTAGATGAATCCTGGATTACCGCTCTGGACTGACGGTATAAGTGTGGCCTCTACACATGCAGACTTCTAATGCAGCCTCTAAATACCTCTCACATATGGTCACGCTTTAATCTTCTATAAACACACTTCTTCAATTACGACCACGCTCTGTGGTCTTCAGGGGACGGCCCGGCGGTTTACCAAGGACAGATGTTGCGCATCCATTAGTCGGCAAGTTAAACACACCGTCCGCTTCCCCCTTAAACCGACCGTCACTTTAGCGATTCCTCTCAAAGGGTTAATCTCAGAGGTCAGTCTGATGTTTCTAAACAAACCCACGAGAGACAGACGTGTTTCAGGAACAGCTCACAGACATGTTCACCGCTGGAAAGGTTGGAAAGGCTCATTTTAGGCAAACGTTGTGCAGCCAGACTGTGAGGGAAGAGAGTACATTTCTTATGCGGCTCGGCTCTGTGTGAATATATGTTTAAATGGATCGTGCTGTTGTGTTTCCCAGGCGTCCTCTCAGTCCGGTCAACCTCTCAAATTCACCACTTCTGACTCCTGCGACCGCATCAAGGATGAGTTCCAGTTCCTCCAAGCACAGTACCACAGGTATGCAACCAACAACCGTGCACACACTTAGATATGATTTCAAACATCTGAAACATTCCCACAGAGTTTATTGTTATGACAGGAGCGATTGGCTTTGGTGTTCGAGCTCTATATAAGGCAGCCTTTCTGCCTGTCGATGCAGCTCGTGTTGAGCTCAACTTTCGGCATTTTCTGGGAGTGTGACGCTTAATACAAAGTATACAGGTCTGCCTTTGTGATGAGCCTTTTCACAGTTGGCTGATATGAGTAAGAAACTGTCGGTTAAGTGCGTACATGCTTTTCTAATCCAACAAATACAAATTATTTGGGAGGATCAATGCCGCTCTCATGTGTTTTATATTCTGAATATGGAGCTGGAGCCAGCAGACGATCATCTTCCCTCGACAGGACGGATACATGTCGATTCATGTTTTCAATATTTCTATTCTCTTTCGACAGTTTGAAGTTGGAGTGTGATAAACTGGCCTCTGAGAAGTCAGAGATGCAGCGTCACTATATCATGGTAAGTGTGACGTGGCTGTCTTATCTCCTGTAACACATCAACCAAAAAAGTCTTTTAGTGTTGCAATATAAGCACGGAAATTCAAGTGAGCGCACTCCAAGAATGTCTCCCTTTTATTTAGTCGTACACGATCACAGATTTGCGAAGCTTCAGTTCATTCTAACGTTTGTCTTTCCTCTCCTCTTCTTTGTCTTGCAGTACTATGAAATGTCCTACGGGCTGAACATTGAAATGCACAAACAGGTAATCACCCTCTTTAATAATGAATCCTTCTTTTCGTCGCCCTCGTCTGGTGGTTTGCCGCTGTGAGCTGTTTGTTTCTTCTTTCTTTTCCTTTCAGGCTGAAATCGTGAAGAGACTGAACGGGATCTGTGCTCAGGTGCTGCCTTACCTGTCACAAGAGGTAAAGACACACACACACACACACGTCTGTGGCGAGCTGATCAGACACAGTTGAGGGGCTAGACGCCGGCTTGGGAAGCTAAACCAATTTTTATTAATGCTACCAAACAAACGTAATATTCTGTTTATTGTTTTACTCATTTGTCGACCACACGTTGTTTCAGCATCAACAGCAGGTCATGGGCGCCATAGAGAGAGCCAAGCAAGTCACGCCCCCTGAAATGAACTCCATCATACGGGTGAGCTTCATAGATGATTCACTGCTTTTCTTACTGCAAGTGTATAAACCGATTATTGTTATTTTGTAGCCAAAAGGAGTGGCTCTTTTTTTTTTATCTTTTTAAAAATGGATGAAAGTTTCGTCTTCAAACAAATTATCAGGTTATAACAGAGACGCACTGTTTTAATTAGATAAGCTTATTTCGTTTAATAAGTATGTTTCCTGTTATAACAAGATAACAACGGAATCATTTGGTCACGTCAGAAAAATAAGAAAATTTATACATACTGTCTTTACATAAATAATGTGAGCTAGCTGAGTGCCAGCACGTTAACACTTAGTTTATTATAATAATATATAATAATAATATTGATGGTTCAATGGTGTTTTAATTGACATATTTGTCAGTGTAGCTTCACATTTCCTTTCTCACTCTTCTCTCTGGAGCTCTAGCATGAACAGGGTGTTGTGTGTTTCTTTGTGTCTCATTAATATTATTGAGCCTCTCTTCAGATCGATTGAAACTCAGTTATTAAATTCTCTTAAGCCGTACAAATTAAATCTTATTCGTGATACAAAAAGAAGCAGGAAGAATTATAAATTTATACTCGGATTGACTGACTGACCGTTTTCTGACGAGCGGGACAGGACGACCGCAAGTAACTGATTACAGACCACCCTGACGAAGGGTCCGGTTAGGTCGGCACTGTTTCTATGATTTCTCCATGTACTGATACATTCACAGTATTTGTATTAAATCTAAACGTGTTTTCTAATCATAAAAAAATGTAAATTTCCCTTCCTATAATATGGGACCTTTAATGTTGGTGAAAAACATCACACTATTATCCTACGTCGTCAGGTACTAATTAAAACACAGAAGCACGAAGCACTAAAATTGAAAATATTAATGTTACTAGAATTATAATGCAAAGCCGGAGCTCTGACTCTGACTCTTTGTACCTTGTGTGTGTTTTCAGCAACAGCTTCAGGTCCAACACCTGTCCCAGCTCCAGGGCCTGGCCCTGCCCGTGACCCCGCTGCCCCTGGGCCTCACCCCTCCCACCCTGCCCGCCGTCTCATCCAGCTCCGGCCTGCTCTCCCTCTCTTCCATCCTGGCCAACTACTCCCACGGACAGGCCCAGGCGGTGAAGGAGGACAAGGCCCGGGAGGCGGCAGAGAGGGCGCCCCGAGGAGAGGACGGGGACAAGTCAGACTAGCGCAGACACAACCAGAAGGTTCGGGGCGAAGATGGTGGGGAGGGGTTTGTGAAGTGACGTGTCGGGGAGGGGGGTTAAAAAAAAAAGGAAAAAAAAGAAAGGTGTAACTGTAAATGGAGATTGATGTAAGTCCGGCTGCCTGTCCGCTGAGTGTTGATGTAGAAGAGTGACTGCAGGGACGATGACGAGCAGAGAGGACGGAGGCGAAGAAGCTTTTTGGATGTGCAGAGAACGAAACTGCTGAATGGCCGCGAGTGAGAGTTAAATGTTCTTATTATTTAGTGGTAATAGACTCAGTTCAGGCTTCTAGACTTTAAATAGATGCTTTTTTTTTTTTTAGCGTAAGCCGCTGTTGTTAGGCTTAACCAAGGTAAATGTTTTCCCATTCGAGAGCGAGAGCTGAAGGATGAGCGCTAACAGCAGTGTCCCTTACATGATCTGCCTCTCGCAGGTCTGTATTTCTTCCTTTTTTTTTGTTATCAGATCTGTTTTCTGTGTTTTGTTTTTTTTTTTTTTTGGTTCACGTCCTCTTTAGATCGTTTCTTGCTGGCCGCCCCTTGTCTGCCAGTCACAGTGAGCAGTTTTAGCAACATCTCAGTTCCCTCTAACTCCTTTCCCCTCCGCTCATAACTTAAAGAAGCTCCGACTGGAGCTGTCTGGACTCATTCATTCATGAACTTGGAGCCAAATTAAATCATAGTCTGATGTTAAATGGGATTTTTTTTTTTTTTTAAAGGGACATTTCATTTGTCAGGTGCATTCAAACGTAAATCACATGACCTTTTCGCCATTTATTTTCATACGACCAACCACTGGATGCGTTACCTTAGCTGTGTACCTCAATCCCCGATAAATGGGATTATATTACATTAAAAACAAAAAACAAAAAAAAACGTATAGGTTGTACAAATGGTAGTATACCCGTCTTAATGGGTTAATTTGTGTTTCATAGGTCTAGCTGCTGCTGCCGCCGTCGCTGCTGCTACGCGCGCTACATGGCACGGACCATGACTCGTCTTTTAAAAAAAAATAATAATTTAAGCTCTGAAAAAAAAAAAAAACTGACTTTATTTTGACATGTTGTTTTCGTGAAATTGAAGCTAATTAGACATTCAAAAATGCGTCTGCGTGTGCTCGAGTGAATGTGATCGGAAAGAAGAAAATGCGTTTAGTTGAACTTTTTTTTCTTAAAGCACCTTTTTTTTTTTTTTTGTATTTTTTATCTCATCCTCCTCCCTCCCCGGCCTCCCCGTCCCTTCCTCGTACTGGTCCACTCTTTAACCGACCAAGACAAACTTGAACAGGATGTAAACTTCAGAACCAGACGGTCGTGAAAAGAAAAAGACGTACATGTACTGTATTTCTGTAAGTTAGCACACTTCAGTTTATGCTGAGACTGTATCAAGCAGCCTGTCTTTTCCCGTCTTGTTCAACTTGTGTGTGATTGTCGGGGAAAAATGTTTCCCCCTTTTTTAATTTTCACATTGTTTTAATGAAGAATGTGTGCGGGGTGAGTTGTTAAAGCTCTGTAAGCGACATCAAACAAACGTTCCCTCAGAAAACAACAGACTGAAAGACGATCTCACAGTCAGAGGTTGTGCTGGTGACCAGATTATTCTTCTTATTCTTCCCTTTTGCAAAAAATAAAACCTGATTATTGAAATAAACGTCTGGAAGCAAACTAGTGCCAACACATGACGTGCAGTATGGATTTGAAATCAGAAATGCTTCTCGGTTCTTCTTCCCCTCACACTTTTCAGATGTCAAATGTAGAAGCCACATATGAGAACTTCTACAGCTTAATGTAACCAACAATCGGACGTTCACGCCTGTTTAATGCCACAGGTGGGCAGGCGTGTGGAAGTGAGAGGGTTTGTCTGGCTCAATTCTTTACTCTACCATTTTAATCACTCCTTACGTGGACGAACGACACTTTAAATGATCGTCGCTGCGGCTCAGCAAGTAAACAACAGATTTACACCTCATTTTAAAGTGCAGCCGCTCAAAAGCGGCTCTAAAAACTCCACTCATGCCTCCTGACATAGTCGTGAAAACTAATTTTTTTCACAACCTGGCTCTTAGGCTAAGCAGGTTTTTAATACGAGGCGTGTTCACACTGGAAAAGTGATCAAACAGTGATAAAATCAGCCAGTATGCAGGAAAAACCTTGATTTGGAGTGCACAAAGTAAAAAGAGGAGCTGCTGCACACAGCTAGAAAAAACTCACACCGATCGTAAACGGTGGCGACAAATCTTCAGTAAAACATCATTCGTACTGCATGCACGGTTACACTGGAGGTGTAGTGTGTGTGGTTGAGATGTTCATATTTGAGGCAGCAGAGGGCAGCAGTGCTCTCTCACCATGAAGTTACATTAAAAACGATGGTTACCAAGCGCCTGGAGAGATCCGGGTCAGCCTGCCGTGTCGTCCCGCCGACTGTGGGCCAAACATCTGCGATGCGAGCGCTTACCAGAGCTTTGCCAACGCACCTTTTTAAACGTCTGAGCACGTCCGAGATCAGAGCTTAAATCTTTTTTTCCTCTGTATTTTAATTTGAAAAGCACTTAAGTTGTGGCTCAGTGCTCCTTTCTTTTGTTGTTGTTTTTCTTCTTCCTGTCTGTGCTAGTGTTTGGGGAGCTGAAGATTTTCCCTCCCTGGAGATTTGACCTCGATGTATGGAGCGCGAGAACGGGTCACAGTTGGTCCGTGCGCTCTTTACGCTGACGTCGGTCTCTGTAGAAAACCTCTTTTGGCAAAACTCAGACATATGAATGGTATGTGTGTTTGTTTTTTGCTGTGAAGGGCCAATTTGTATACATATGAATATATCAATATACATATTTTTTAAAGCATTTTTGTATGTTTCAAAGCTGCTTTTTAACGTGTGTGTATCATGGAAGATTTGGTGTTGTATGTGTGCATTACAAAGCCTACAGTTAAGAGAGGCACAATGTTGTATACCATGTCGTTTTTTTTTTTTCCTGTTTTTTTCTCCCATTCTCTCAGTAGGCAGTAACACTTAACATTGTTTTCTAGGTTTGTAAATGTTTTATCTTTTTTTTTTTTTTTTTTTTTTTGTGCAAACAAAAAAAAAACAGTTTAATGTGTTAATGAACACAGTCTCATTTTAAGATACCTGGGGCAAAACTAAAAAAAAAAAACAAAAAGAAGAAGAAAGATGTAAACAACCAACTGTGTATTCTAATGAGAATGAATCAACCTTTTAGCAGTAAGGAAGCTTCTCTGGTGCCTTACAAATAAAAGACGTGATTGAGAGTGGTCATTTGTCTTTGGTAACTGTCTGTGTGGGAAGAGACCGAAACAATCTGAAGGACGAAAACACGCCACATTAAAGTATCAAACTCACAGCAGCGCTCGCTCAGTGAAGCTCAGATGTAGCTTTTGTGAGCCTGATTTATAAAAAAAAAAAAAAAAACTTGAACTCCTCTGCAGCTTGATAAAATAATTTTATGGTACGAGGTTCGGCTGACACGCATACAAGGTTGCGTTTTGAGGGATGACTATCATTACAGGGATGTGCATGAGTCACAGTCATTAAAGAACAAAGCGTTTGAAAATTCCTTTTGGGTTAGTAACCTCTCTGAACGAGTCAGCGCCAAACCATGTCAGGTTTAAGCTGTGCTGTAAAGGTTCTTTGCATTACATTGGTTTGTTTACGATTATCTTTATAAGCGATGTAAAGCTATCCAGGAAAAAGTACTGGTTTTGTCAACAGAGTCCTCATTTACATACATTACATATATAAATACAAAACTAGATGTCACACTGAAGCACCAACAACAGGCGCTACAGCCGACCAGACTCAGCTTTACCTAGCTTACTTAGATCGTCATAAAATACACTTCAAACTGGACAGAAATAATAAAACTCACCAAAATCATCTTTCCAACAATCACCAGCACTTGTTTGGTTGAAATAATTCCTCAATTCAGAGTTAGATGTGAAAATATTCATAAAATAGGACACAGTATGTCCACTTGTGCTTGTTTTTGTCACCAACATGCTCTGATTGTTATTCTAAGTGTCTGACGGCATTATAGAAAGGATCCCTGCGAACAGAGACCTTTTGTTTAACCAGAGATCACATTATATATTGCTAATGCTCGCTGCCAGTCACCATAGACAAAAACAGGTAATTTTACCTCACACATAATGGTAACTTTCAAAATGGACAGAAATAAAATAAAACTTTATTCCAACAATCGTCAACTCTGGTTTGGTTGAAATAAATCATCAATTAAACGGGATGCAATGGCTCTTTAAAGTATGTCCACTATAAGCGCTTGTTTTTGACACCAACATGCTCTGATTGTTACATTTTTATATCAATGGATCAAATGATATTCTGTACTGTGAAAGGTGTCACTCATAGGGACAAACACGCACAGGCACTCAGTGTGTTTTAGTGTCTTTCAGCTCATTGTTTTGGTGAACAGCTGTACATAGGCTGTCACAATACCAAAATTTTAATCTACGATACTTCTAACATTAAAAATAATACTACACCTTTAAATACCGTGGGGAAAAAAATGATGTACCCTATTGCAACCAGCACGGTTCCATAGTATCACACTGGTGTTGTTCTTATTGTAGATCTGCTCTGTGCTTTAGATACTATTGAATGTGCGATTAAAGAAGACTTGTGTTAAATATGTGATATCGAAAATGTATCTATAATTTTGACAACTGAAGCATTTGGCAGCTCAAAGGCAGATATGCCCTGCAGGAGTTGGTGAATATTGGAGGAACACAACTACAAATGAATGCTAATGTACGCTAGATAAAAACAACATTGTTTGTTGATCACTAACACTTCTCTACTTGTTACCGACTTGCAAACACGAGCAAGCTGCGTGGATTATGTGGAGTGAGCTTCAGTCGACATGAGGGCCACAAAAAGGTGTTGGATTGGGCAAATCAAAACAAATCCGTAGGGCTATGCGTTTGGGTGAACTGACCCTTTAAAAGCAGAACTTGACGTGGTTTTGTAATAAGAGCCGCAGCGATGATCGTATCTATGAGGAGAGACGAAAACATTCACAGCACTCTGATGACTCTTGTATGGCCTAACAGCACCATTCCTTTGGCACTGAGGAATCCCGTAACCGTCAGCGTCAGGTCTAGACATGAACGCTGCGTCAGTGTGTTATGCAGTGTTTTCAACAAAGACGCCGCAGTGAAATGGCTCAATGAAAACAATAAAAAAAAAAAAAACCTAAAATATTCCCCCCCCCCCAAAAAAAACTCCATCGCATTGCATTGCTTTTTCTTTCACGCTGTTGAAGTAAGCACTCGTAGACGACATGCTGGCTAATATTTATGAAGAAAACTACAAATAAAACAACCAACAGGCTGACAGAAATGATTACATTTTGTGCAGCTTCACAATAGGTTACACACGTTACAAGGAAAGAAGGAAGGAGGTCCACGAAGGTGTGTTCAGTTCATGTAGGACTTCAAGTGAAAATGTGGCTCCACAAGCACATGAAATACAACAAAAGTGAGAAATTATGACGGATTAAGGGACAAATATGCCCCAATAACATCTCCATTCATCTTAGGACATTCTTTTTAGGTGACATTTCGTCTGTATAAGAGTAGCAAAACTTTCAGAACAGTGTTGCCAGCTCAAAAAGTTGAACTGTAACATCACGGCAAAGTAGTGGTGATACATTCTTTTAAAAGCTACACAATTTATTAGATACAGTAGTTAAAAACATGATAAAAATGTTAGCACTATACATAATCATGTATATAGTTAAAGCAGTCCATCATTACACATGCATATCTTCTAAAGACAGTAAAATATAGATACATCTGCAGAGAAAAAAATAAAATAAAATAAAAAAATCAGGCTGATATCATCTAGCTCCAGTGTAGGTAAAACAAATCTGTTACACTTAGCTGACTGCAGTAAGCAACAAAGTGGAAAACATTCAGCCTCCAAGGTTTTGTCACTCCATCCAAGGACAGAAAGAAATCTTGGGTCGGTGTTTTTGAAATTTTACAGATCTCTTCAGCAGTCTTTAGCTCGCGTTTCAGTTGAACTCACAGCATTCCCCTCATATCTGAAAGTGTTTTTTCTCATGAACACGGCACCGAGTTGAGATAAAAACATTAAAATATATATATATATATATATATATATATATATATATATAAAATTGCACACTTTGAAACATACTACAAATCAATCACACACACACACAAACACACACACCCTAACTAAAAAGACACAGACACTGGCTGGAGCTTCTTTTCCAAACAGGTTTTGGGAAGCTGTGAGTTTTCATAGCTGTCAAATTCTTGGGAAGTTTTCTCCGTGTCGAGCAGGTCTAGTCTGGATTTCCAGGTAGTGGTCAATGCACTCCTTTTGGTTAAACGGAGCTGCTGTTAGAGAGTGTTGGCCCAGGTTAGTAAGAGTAGCTGCTGCCGCCGCCGCTGTGAAGGGCTCATACGGGTCCAGGGTAGTTGTAGTGATTTCCGTGCTGCGAGTCGGGAGGCTGCGGGCTCGGTTTGCGTTCAAGGTGTTCGATCTCTGGCGCGTCTGGTTGTGTGCACGGAGGGGCGCGCTGCTTGAAGAAGTCGGACGCGTATCGGACCTTAAAGAGCAGGAAAAAAAGAGTAAAAATGACAGTATTAGTTATAGAACAAACAAGTATGTAAGTTTGAACGTCTACAAATACACGAGGGGACACCAAAGGTTGTATGAAAAGTTAAGTAACTGTAAACCGTATAATGGGGACATGTTTTAACAGATTTTTGCTCCATGCATTCAGAAATAGAAGAAATTAATTGTTCGATATGGATCGAGCTCTGTGTTCTGAACTGTGACCAGAGATTACCGTCATATTTAGCGAAACACCAAGTGTATTTTTCCAGTAATAATAAGTGAGGGTAGATATGATCAGCAATAAATCGTGCCAATTTGCCCTACAGTTGTTTTGTATGTGGGGAAGGCCAAAATAAATGTGCCTGAACTTAGATTGAAAAAAAAAAAGTTGATGGATTATATCATCTTCACATTCTTGGTTTCGCCACCAAAAACAGCAGATAACACAGATGGGATTCAACTGGTAAAACATCTTCCCCTATCTGTTGGGCTTGGAAATGATGCACGCGCGAGTGATCCGAGTCCAACTTAGTGAGAATTATTTCGAAGTACTGACACTGTCAGAGAGCCTCAAAGAGAAGAAAAACAAAGAGAGAAGTTATTTGATATATTTATTATAAACTTCTCTGTGTTAAACTCATACTTGTAACTCATCTATCATGGCATTTACCACTTTGTCAGCTGTTTGAGGCAACGTCCAACAGGTGAACTTAAATATTTTGGCCTTGAGATAGAGGATTTTAAACCGTTATAAATCATATAAACGACTGCACCCTGAATCGATTTCAACGTTAAACAGTTTTTTTCTGTGCACACGACACAAAAACACAACGTCACACTCACGGTGAGCACGGCGATCAGAGCTCCCTGCAGCAGCCCAACCAGCACGTCGCTCCAGTGATGTTTGTAGTCCGACACGCGAGTGTACCCCACATACAGGGCGAACGCCACCAGGAAGAACTGGATGGTTGGTCGGACAAGTCGCGTCCACTTCCCCTGCATCCGGGCCTGGACGTAGAGCTACAACGAAAAAACATATTCTTGTTTAAAAATCGACTGGTATCAACATTTAAAATGTAACTTCTGTGTATATACTGTAAATATACGCATACGTTTTGAGACAGGAACCAATTACACACTTTTAGAGGACAGTCCAATGTAGACAGATTTTTATATATCAAATATGATTTGTTATTTTAATGAGTTTCTTCCAGTTGGAAATTTTACCCTAAAATAAACCAAAATAACTTTTTAGGAAGAATAAGAGCCTCATACGAAATAAGAAATTAGATTAAGTGCAAAAATCTGAGGAGAAATAATTTAATAATTAAAAAGTTCAGGCTGGGACTGATTATCTTTTCTTTAAAACTCACGACAGATGACATAAATTAATCTTTTTCTTTTGTTCCTAATTCTAAATTTAACAAAACATGAATAAGAGCTATGTGACAAATACCTCAAATGTAATATATACACAATCTCTTGTGTTATTTTTGTGGGGAATCATACATATTATGAGTTGTGTCCTGTCCTGAAGGAGAAACTTCACCCGGTCCACCTGCTTCTGCAGAAAGGTCAGAGGTCAGGCTCAGCCACTGTATATAAAACCGACCTCCAGTATCTCACTGCGACAGGGATTAAACAGCTGAATGTGTCATCATCCGGCCATTGTGCAGTGTGCACAATTACAACAATGATATTTTCAAACAGCAGCTCTGCGTCTGTGTCGACCTTCTCCTCTTGTTTTGAGTCACTCGTGAGTGTTTCTGGTAAATTCAGGCGACCGATAAGGACAAACTCACCGACAGAAAGAGCATGCAGTACATCCCGAAGGACGAGTGGCCGGAGTAGAACGACAACCTGCGGAACAAAAACAGCAAAGAACTGAGCAAAACAAATATCTATAACATTGAATTGGTTAATTGGTTAATTGAATAATTGAAGCTTGTTCTTCAATGTGAAGATTTGCTTGCTTTAACACATCGCTGTAAACCGATTTTTTTTGGATATTCTCATTATTTCTGACCTTTTATCAACTTCATAAAACAATAACTTAGATATTTTACAGATATTTTAAGATATTTTACACAAAACTTAAAAAATGGACGGGAGTTTTGTGTAAAATATCTTTGATTTGGCTTTTTTTCCCCCCACCACTTTATTTGTGTTGTTCCAATAAAATCATGACAAATAAACATAAGAATATGATTGCAACAGTTTTCTGGGAGAAGTAGCGCATTATGTGACAGAAAAGCAGGTGGTGTACGGTGGATTTCTGTAAGTCAAAGTTAAAAATTAATGCAGGAAATAAAAAACGTGAGCTATTTTACTACCTCACGATAATCACAGCATTGGTTTCCTGGTTCCTGCTCTCCAAACATGATAATTTGCTGTTTCTAGTTGATTTATATAATTGCAGATTTAATAGTTTGGGACCATTTGTCTGACAAAACAAGCCATTTAAGACTTTATATAGAGTTCAAGTTAAACCAGTTCATTGTAATGATTTAAAGTCACAGAGTCAATAGTTCTAAAAGCATTAAAAGAGAGAGTTGAGTACCTGGATTCAGTCACATTGCGGATGTTGCCGGTACAGTTGATCTGCAGCATGTATCCGTTACAGGTAACCGGTGCGCACACGGCTAAGAAGTTTGGACGGGGACGACCTATAGTGAACTTAGCCAGGTCGGTCAGTGATTGGCTGACGGCTCCTCCAAACAGGAAGGTGCCCACCACCTTATAAAGAGCTGACAGGTACTGGTTGAACTGGGAGTTGGAGTGCAGACGCTTCGTGTGCACGAGGTAGGCCTCTCCTGTGGTGATCTGTGGAGGGGCAGTACGAAGGGTTTATTTTTATTCCCGCGTGACAACACTGTTTAGAAGAAGCAGACGTCAGGACTCACAATGACGATGGAGCTGGTGATGGTGACGGCAGCCATGCCTCCATGGGAGATGGTGTCTCTCCTGTAGGGATAGTTGATGCTCTTATCATCGCAGTAGATTCCTCTTTGGTACGGAACGAACTTCAAAGTCAGGATGGCTGAAGGCAGAGCCGCTGGAGGGACAAGAGACGAGTGTTAGGAGCACAAAATCCAGCGTGAAATTAGAATACTACAGTGAAGTGATCAGATATATCTGATGGATGCATGTGAAAGTAAATAACGAGCTGCAAAGCAAACATACTGTCCACTACATGTTATGCAGTAATTAAAAAATGATTCAGAGACGATCATGGGATACACGTGCAAGATATTTTTCATCCATGAAAATGCGTTAAAATGCCACATTTTGCATCGTTTGTCAGAAAATCATAAACAAATCGCTTCTTGTCAAGTCGAGCCATCCTGCTAACTGAAAGACACGCACACAAGCAGGACCACAAACAACATACTGCAGAAAACATCACTCATAGAGAACATTTATTCAAGTTCTATACTTCTATACAATTTTGAGGAGCACGTACTTCTTAATTTCTATTTTTAATCAATCGCTAATCTGCAGGAAATCAGTGGTAGACGGTAAACTTGAGTACACTACAAGTACAACTGGAGTATTTACAGTTTATTGTCTGTATTTTTACTGCATACTTCTACTCCAATACAAGACAAATATTGTACTTCTTACTACATTATTTTAAAGTTTTAGTTCCGTTGAAGATTCAGACTACTAGTACAAAAGTACAACAGATGCCAAAACGACAGTATGATTAGTTTTTATACATTTCATACATACACTATACTTACACATGAATAAATCAGTAACTATAATCCACTAATATTTCGTATATTATTCCTAAATGGGCCGTTCTGTGAAATGTGTACTTTTGGTACTTTAAGTATATTTTGAAGCTGCTGTACTTTTACTTTAGTAACTTTAAGTAAAAGTCCCACATTCAGAGTATTTCTACACAGACGATGCAGTAAAAATGTATCTCTGCAACAACAAGTAGAGGTAGTTGTGGATGAGAACTGTGTTAGCGTGATAACTGTTACCGGAGAATGTTTTTCTGTTTAAAAGTATGAAGAACTGAGCGACTTGAAGCAGTAACACTGCAGACTTTGCGCGCTGTGTTGTTAAGAGCTGGAGGTCCATCCTGAGAGCAGCTTCGGCCCTTCAGCTGCGCGTTGACAAGTGAGCCGCAACACAATGAGGTGCGCCTCAGGAAACAGCTAAGAACACACTGATGGACTAATGTTTTGGCTTTGGGCAGAAGGTCCCACTGCCAACTAAATGAATTTGTCATCGGCGGAGCTCAGTGGCAACAACTTCACCTCTGCAGGTCGCGGTCACCCTCTACCGAGGGGCCGCCCGTCGCCATGGAAACACACGGGACAGGACGGCCGTGACCTTTAACTTCGAGGCAACGTTTACACAGCAGATAGAACCAGGACACAAAGATGTGCACCGCAGGGTCACATACACGCCCCTGACAGATAGAAAGGGGCTCTGAGAAATGTTCGGATTTATAGTTTGCATGTGTGCGACAGGCCGAAAAACTTTTCTGTGCGAGTGCAAACAAAAGAGTCAGAGTTCAGAGACGCAGGACATAAACCTGCCTCTTAAATCTGAGCAGGGACAATGGGCCAATCTGATGTCGCGGATCTTCTAAACTTCTAAATCGTTTTCCTGTTTTCAAGCACCCCCTCACCAAACCGCTGAAGTTAATAAGAGCGAGGAATGGATGGAGTTTGTTTTCGCAAGCAGGAGCAGTAAATTAACCAGGTAATGCAGTAAGAGTGGCTCTCCACTAACAGATTGCTTCCTTCCTCCAGAGTGTGTGACTGTCGCCATGACAGGCAGGACTAAACGAAACCACATGAGGACACAAACACGCTGCAGACAGGTCATTTAAAAACATGACGTCATGTGGACAAATGTGGATGTCAACCGGTCAAGGAGTGTGAATTAAGTCCGAGGTCATACACACTTTGGCCGTCTGTCAGGTGGGAACATTTACAGCCGGTGTTTTCTCCCCACTGCTTCCTGGTAGATACAAGAATACACACTTGTTGCAGGTTATCTCTGAGGAGGATGTCTAAAAATGGAAATGTGGAAGGAAAGAAAGAGTTCAAAACTGGGAGAACGCCACAAAACGAGTGTGTGTGTCACATGTGCAGTAGATGGAGAGTAGATCTAGTTTTTAATTTTTAATGTTTTGCTGTTTACTATTCGTAAATCCATTTTGCCATATGCTTAAACCTGCAATAACAAACATTGTTCTGGCTACTTGGGGGCAGCAAAACAAACTGTTAACACAACGTTGACATATTGTCACTTTTTAAGTTGATCTAGTGAATTTATTCACACATTATCACTCTACTTTTAGCTCTGTTTTTGGTCTCTACCAGTTCCTGAGGGAAACATCTGGCTCTTTAGCTGCTAAATGCTCCACAATTTTCACCAGATAGTCGCTGCTAATGCTGAGCAGGTGGTGTAAGGTGGACGTGTTTGGCTGACATCAGCCACCTGTTGTGCTAAATCTCACTGACTCATCTCAATAACTGTGCCATAAAAATCGGTCTGATCTGTTGCTACTACAAGTTGGATTTTTAATCTTAACTTTTATGTAGAGTATTAAATGACAGAAAAAAATGCAAAAAGATAAACACAGTGAGGGACCTCCTTTTACATTGCCATTTAAAAAACTATAAAGATTTTGATTATAGCTGCTTTAACACAACATACAGAAAAAATGCCAAATCATAAACCATATATCCATATAAAGCGCATTATATTTCAAAATATGTTTTCGTTGTCGTGTGACGACACACACACACACACACACACACAAAATGGCTTCCATTTCCTCAACAAGTGCCCCTAATGATTTCTTTGATGGCGAGCAATTTCCTCATTAAAGAGAATTAATCTGCGTGCAGGAGAAGCCCTCTCCTCTTCTCGTCACATCTCGGTGTTCATTATTCCGGCAGGTCAAGGGTGCTCTCAGCTCGGCTTTGAAGTGAAGCCCAACCGTTGTTTACTCTGCAGGGTGTAAGGAGAATATTTAGATAACAGACTGCTTGTTTGACACAAGTCTCCGGTGGCTACACACTGCCAGCGTGGAGATGTGAGTGGACAGAGTTGGGCAATGGCCGTTGACACACACACACACACACACACGTACACAAACAGCGACGCTTATTTAACAGCAGAATCAACGCGGAAGTCAATTCCCCTTCGTAATAAACATGCTCCAACAGCCTCTGGGAGCCGAGCCCACGGAGGGCTCCTATTATCTGGCTGGTTTTATCTGCTCTATTATTACAGAAGGTCTGACATGTTTTTATAGGCCCATGCTGGTGGGGCGGCCTCCCCTCCCAGGAGCTTTGTCGAGCTGAGGGGAGAGAGGTTCACTCAAAAACCTCAGGTCTTATTTACAGTAAAGAATTTGACTGCCGGAGTCCTTTTTACTTTGTTTAGGTGATATCAGTATCAGTAAAGTTGTCAAAGATCTTTCTTTGTCATCTGTGGTTTTAATGGGAGTTAGGTCTTTCATTTTATTATATATTAAGTTTATTATTTCAGTTCATAATGGTTCGTCCATCTACCCAGGACGTCCTGTGCTGCCTTTTCGGATGCTTTCAAAACAAGTTTTAAGAGAGAAATAATCAAGTGGGATCACAGCCGGAAAGCAGGAAATAATTTTTCTTAAGTTTAACCAGGAAGCTGATTTTGTTCTCACTTCTTGTAAATGTTTCAGACATGCATGAGGAAAACTGATATAATAACAAACATGACTAAACACACCAGAAAGTAGATCTTTCAAGTTCCCCAAACTGAAGTTTGAGTGATTTTCGCAGTTATAATAAAAAGGTGCATAGTACTAGAAACCAGTCCAGAGTTAGTAGTTAGAGTCAGTCATGTTTTTTCATGATTAGCCTAGCTTAGCATCAATACTGGAAGCAGGGTGCAAACAGCTAGCCAGGTTAAAAAAAAAAAAAAAAAAAAAGCTAGCCAGTTAACACTTTATGTCATGTTTGTTTAACCTGTTCCTGGTGAACGACAGCCAGGCGCTTTGTTGAGTCTTGCCAGGCAACCAGCAGAGACGCTGCACGTAAAATCCCTCTTAAACCACGAGGTGTGAGGAAACAAACAGAATATAGCCTCTGTAGATAATCAGCCTTAGAGGCGCTGGTACTGTAGGTGGATTTGAGAGAGACAGGCTGTTTCCCTCTGTTTCCATTCATGATGCTAAGCTAGTTACTTGGCATTCAGCACTGTAGATATAAAAATGATCTTTTTATATCTATCTCTATATATCTATATAACTCCTTTACACTAGGTGGGCGAGGTTGATGTGAGCAGATCGCTATGCAGTGATTAAACCACTAGATGCAACTAAAATCCTACACACTGGACCTTTAAGTACAGTTTTGAGGTAGTTTTATATCATTTGAGCGATTTAGTTCAGGCTAACAGTCAGTTACTTGTTATTTTGCAGATTTTAATTTAAAAAATGTGATTTAGCTTAAAATTTTATCTCTAAAATGTCATTTTTTTCATATTCTATAATATTCTCCACCTGATTTTCCTTATTTCTTTCTGTCCTTCCTCTCCATCTCTCCTTAGATGCTTCCTTTCCTTCTTTAACTGAAAGTTACCTCTAAACTCTTCTGCACCATCTGTACTTTTTTATTCTGAGTACATTTTACTCCTGATACTTGTCGTACCAGGTAAAACTTGTCCGAGACATTTCAGTACGACTGAAAAACAAAGTTTTCTGGTGGACTGTAACAGCTTGTATCATCCTACTCTGACATTTTACATGTAGCTGTTGGGTTTCTTCCCCCGTTTTTTTTTTTCCACTTTCTCCATAATCTTGTACAGCTGCGAACAATGTACAAACTAATTCCAACCTCTCTTTCAAAAGAGAGAGACACACACACACACACACACACGCAGAGAGTTTCTGCTGAGTTTTTGTCTTCAGAAACAAAACGTCCACAGGAGAGATAAAAAAGGAAGAAGGGACAGTATTGTTTTCACAATCTCTTCTGGCAAGAGCGACCACTGATTCCACTTTGAGAAAATAAACATGATGGAATTTGGGATCAGACACAAGTACAACTTCCCCTTGACCTCTGACCCAGCGGGAAGTGGCAAGTGTTCCTGTTATTCAGCCCTCAAGATGAGAGGCCGAGGCCCGCGAATAACTGAGACACTGATAGGAAACAGAGACAGGTAACAGCGCTGTAGGTGCACATTTGTTTGAGGTTAAGTTAAATATCAACAGCCGGCTGTGAGACTCGCATCGGTTTGGTGGGGATTCACACTGAGGTGCTCAGAAAACTAAAAATTTAACTCATGAAGATCTTTCTTTGGGCTATATTTGGCGCTAGTGATCATTGCTGTGTGATTTCTGCGTTTCCCAGTTTAACTTTTGTCTTTTGTCTGCCTTTAATCATTCTTTGTCACTTTTGGGGGTTAATCTTCTACTAAATACAGGAAAACTGTTGTTGGAAAGAAAGATCATCATCATTTCCTGTGAGGCCGGGGATTTTTCCTGGGAAAGTCCTGCACTTACAACAATGAATAAGAAAAAGCTTTTTCTTGGTATTTTTCAGCTTTGAAGTGGCAAAAAAAAACTTTTGTTTGTATGAAAAAAGTTGACTTCTTCAGACTCGATTTTTGAGGCAGAAGCATCAAAATCACATTTTTCGTCATGTCGCTGCATCATGTCGACATGTACGTGTTAACTGTAGACATGGATAAGTCTGCACGGTGACATTTTTACACAAATTTAGTTATTTTAAACTTGTAAATTATCTTTTGGGCACTTTGGTGCTGAGCAGGTTGTGTACAGCGGATTCATTCAAACAGATTTGACAATTTGTAGAAGATGCTTGAGGAAATCTGCAAATTAACTTTTAATATAATCAATTTAATATGTTTTATTAAATCCAGTTGAAGAAAGTGAGGTCTGCATGTGAAAAATGTCAATGTTATTGTCTGAGACTATAAAATATAGAGTCCAACAACGGATGCTGGGTCTGAAGGGGTTTGTGTTGGACTGTATCCGTGTGCTACTGAATCTTATCAAAGAGGAGGTCGTGTTTTTAATCCATCTGTTCCTCGGTTGGCAGAACACCTCGTGTTTCAACTATGTTAAAAACAGTTTTCAGTTAAGCGATTGGCTTGAATCCAGATCCTGAAACTTTTTTTTGTTTGTGAGTCATTTCCCAAAATTTCCTGTTTCTCATTAAACTTCTACGCTTGAGCGAGAAAGAATCAGCCACACGTGGACATTTAAAAAAACGGACTGTGTGAATCCTTCCAGACCTTCGAAAGCTCGTTTCTCACTGAAGCGTTCAAAGCATCTGTGAAAAAAATGACTTTGACCGAAAAAAAAACAGAATTAGATCTTCCTCTCTCACATGAAACTAACACACAGTACTGAAAACCTTTCTGAAACCACTGTGGACCACGCACATTTCTACACATACAGTTTAGGTATGGTAACATTTATTTTACAAGAAGCTAGACCACAAACTTTCAGTAACTGGAACTGAAAATATGGCAGATTAAAATGGAATATGGGCGCAGTAGATAAGATGTCACCTCCACCAATGTCTGCATTGGTGTGAAAGTTGAGTGTTGAAAAGCGTTATCACAGTAACCAAACTCTCTATTCCTGGTATACAAAATGCCAGCACTGCATCTGCTGTTGTCTCACAGACTGGTTGCTTTGCAGAATAAATCCTCCATTCAGCTCAAAGATGTCAGGACAGTTCACCTCCCAGATTTACTCTTTTGTCTTTTGTTGAGTTTCATCTGGGTCCTGAATCGATTTTCACATTTGTTTGTGCCATTGATGGGCCCTTTTTGCTGCAGGTCATCCCTTCTCTATACCCCAAAAAAAATTAAATAAAAAAAAAGTAAATTAAATTTACTTCACCATGGTCTCTAAAACAGATACCTGTGCGCACATGCAGCGTTGTTTGGATCCAGTTCTGACTGTAACATCAATATTTTTTGCTTTACTGTTTGCTAATGGGCCAATAGCAACCTGCAAGCTGTTACAGTCGAGCCCCGCACACACAAACGCAAACTTTCTCTTCAGCGTATATCTTACTATTTTCACACAGGAATGTCAGAAGTCAGAAGTCAAGACTTCCCACTTGACTTTGACACATATTTGGCAGAAGCAGACACTGCAGGCGTGCATGTGTGCCACTAAAACAGTTGAAGAAGCGTCTCAAAGATGACAGCAAAATGTTAAAGTGGCACATAAATAACATTCTGCAGAGACAAACAACAACAACAGCTGTCGTCGGTTTGCACCGCGACACCTCGGTTACAAAACTCTGTGGACGCTTGAGTTAAATCTTAAATCTTGTAATGACTTTTAAGAGTGCAGACATCTTCGTAACTACACCGTAAATGTATTTAGTGTCATCGCTGACCATCGGTAAATCATTCTGTACCATCTATCTACAGCTGAAATGATTGTTTGAGCCATTTCTGAGCAGAAATAGTTGAATAAAACTTTTCTAGTCTTCCAGGCTGAATATTTTTTGGAGTTTTGGACTGCAGGGTTTGACAAAACTTGACATTTGTTTTGACAAAACAAAGACATTTTAAAGACGTCACCTTGGAACTCGTGATGGGCTTTTTGCCATTTCCTGACTGTCCATAAGACAAAACACTTTCCATCCAACAGTTGGTTTATACAACTCTCATCCTTCCTTTTTTTGTTAAACACTCTTTTTTTTTCTCCCCCTTTTATTTACGCTGGTTCGCATCAACAGTCATTTTTAACCGTCTCGCCTCACTTTGCCGCATTCCAGCGTCTTGTTTTAGCCAGAAATGCATTAAGTGAATCAAGCTGGTTGCTTTCAAAATGCTTTGTTATTGTTAGTAGTTTTATAATCCAGAAAATAAAATGGAAAAAAATGATGTGAAAGGAGAAAGGAAAAAAATATTCTGATGCTAATGAAACAAAACACCCTTTTACTAAACTTGATCTATTCCTTGAACTGTAGTCTTAATTAAGCATAAAATAAGACTTCATTTGCATATTCAAACACAAATTTTCTTTATATTTATGTAATTAAACTTATTCTGGGGACGTTTCATGGTGAAACTGGTTTTTGTTTCCCCTCTTCACCTGTAACGTCTGGCCTTGGTGCTATACTAAATAATTAACGCTAGAAGGCGTGAAGGCTTTAAGCGGTGATAGTGAGGACATTACAGTTAACTCAGAGCTGTGTATGCCGTGCGAAGCTCACAGAACATTTACTGAACCGTTTTAGATCTGACAGACGTGTGAATTTTTCAGAACGGCTGGTATTTGCTTTTAACTTTTGAAGGTTGCTGACCTCCTCAAGCTGTGACTACAGCCAACAGGAGTTTTGCTCCTGACACCAAACCTGATTATCTGGATCCGTCCATCCCGCTAGATCGGTGCACCGATAGTGAATGAAAGTGAAATTATACCTGAACTAAAAAGGGAGTCGTTGTATAAAAAACGAACAGTGATAGTGAAACTATTATCCAAGTGACCTTTGTTTAAAGAGCAGCACCGGCTGGGCTCAGTCATGTTGAAAGATTGCAGTTCTCGTGTACAAACAGCGTTAAAACGGTGCCAGAGCTGAAAGCAACGGGTACAGACAGTTTCTTCAAGTGGATTTGTTCAGCTGTGAAGCTAAACAACTGCGAACAGAAGGTTTGTCTAAACAGAAGAGCGACGATCAGCTCAATATTAACAGTCAGGAAAAGGTTAGCTTAGCACAAAGACTAGAAACAGGGGGGACAGTTAGCCTGGCACTGTCTAAAGCTTGCAAATCTCCTTACCAGCACCTATTAAACATCTTAGAGTATTTTTATCTCAAAAATCAAAGTGTAAAAATGTGTAAAAAGCGGACAGAGTTTACGGCTCTGTCCACTAATCTTTGATGATCCTACTTCCCCCATTAATTTATTACCTCGTCAGTCAGTTTCCTCACAAGTTATGCTCATTCATCCTCGTCCATACAGGATGATGTTCATTTTTTTTTGGAAATTATGATCCCATTCAGAGTAAAATAGATTGTTAAAGCAGGGTATGCTTTAAGGTGTGCGGAGACTCTGTCCCGTGCAGCTGTAAGACCAGGCAGTGCTGATCAAATATGAATCACAGTTCTGTTACTACACTGTCAAATTCTCAGAGACGGTTTAGCTGTAATATGACGACATTTGTGACCTGAAAACGCCAAAACCAAGAACACCATAATTCAGTTTTTAAGTCCACCAACCAGCTGCACGCTCTCGGCCAAACATCATCTGGCACCAAAACAAAGAAGACGGTGACATCCATAATGTCAAACTCGAGGTTGTTCAGGCGGTTTATACTTGGGAGTTACGGTGAGTTATGTGACCGGCTACGTTCGGGCTACAGCCAAGAAATTGCCCAACTTATAACCCCCTGAAAAACAATGTGCTGTTTTGTGAGGATTCAAATAAAATATAAACGAATAGATCTAGGTTAGCTGCTTTCTGTCTTTACGCTAATCAAAGCCAACCGTGTGACCTTCTAACTCACCAAAGAAAAGCAAATATCTTGTTTCCCAACACTGACATGACACGATCAGCATCACAGAAACACGATTTCACTCACTCACATTCTGTAATTTGAAAGTGAAAACTGCAGACCGGTGCAAAGGTGAAACAAAAAGATGAGCGCAGCCTGTTCTCATGAAAGTTTACTTACGTGAAATGTAACTGTTTCATGTTGTAACAACACACCGGGTGTCATCAAGCCAAAGAAAGATATCGAGGTGAAGCTGTGTGTGTGTGTGTGTGTGTTTGTGTGTGTGTTGTATCTACTGTGTGCAGAGTGTAACAAATAATGGCAGGATGGAGGTTTGACTGCGGAGGGGAAGAGAGAGAAATAAAACACTGAGCAGAATCACAGATCAGTTACAATCTGAACACTCAGCACATTCCTACCATATCACACACACTCACACACACACACCTTTTCAAAATGAGGGGGATCAAACCTGATAATAGTTTACCCTCCACAGACACACACACAGAAATCACAACAGATTACTGTTGTTGAACGCAGATGAAGCGCTGGTCGTATATAGAGATGGGCCTGTTAGCTCTAAATACGGGTCTGAAGTTTAATGCAGGCGAAGCAACATCCTGTGATAAAAATCATCACACCTCCACACCGGGAAGTAAAAAACTGAATAACGGTATTTACACTAATTAAACAATTCATTAATTTATTATGTTTTAAGCCAAACTGACAAATATTTTGATGGTTTCAGCTTCTTAAAAAGGTTAAAAGTAAATTTTCTGACGTTCTGCTGACCAGTTTGACTATTTTCTGGAGCCGTGGTGATGAAACAAACGTCGTCTTTGTGTTTTTTAGTCTAAAAAACACAAAGACGTTCAGTTTACTGGAATGTAGGACAGGCAAAACGTCACATTTGAGAATCTGAAGTCATCAATTACTTCATATTTTTGCTTTAAAACTGACCTAGACCATCAATTATTGAAATATTTGCAGATCAACTGTCAGTTTCCATTGAAAGATGACCTGTTTCAGCTCTAGTTTCATCGTATTTACATTATAAATCATCTTTAAGTCGTTTCCTTAAGCGCGGATAGTGATCCCTACATTATACTGTCATTCATCACTTCTTGTATCAGGGTTTTTTATCTTATTTTATCTGGAAAAGATTTCTCAATTGAACTAACAGGAAATATATAACATGATGACACACATTTCTCATCCTATAAGTGAATCATACGAAATGAATCAGATTACAAATCTTAAGTGATTTCACTTTTTTCACACACACACACACACACACACACACACACACACACACACACACACACACACACCCGTAAACCTCAAGCTTAGTCAGCCAAAGAAGTGGTTGACTGAGAAACCTAAAGTTGACGAGTCGTTAATCATCAAATCTGCGATTTCACAACTGTGTTCTTAAACATTGAACAATCGCTTAAATAATTTCTGCATGACTGCATTCATCCACAGAAGAGTTACGCTGCCTCAAGACATCATGGGCCAACAGGAAGAAACGCCACTGAAGCCAGTGATGGAGGAAGTACTCAGATACTTTACCTGTCAAACCTGCACGGAAAATAAGTGTTACTAATGTAAAAGTATAATCAGGAAAATGTACTTAAAGTAATCAAAGTAAAAGTACTCAGAGAGAAAAGCAGCTACTTTTGTAGTTGTTTGAGGTCATTTTGAACTATACTGCTGATTATTGTCTCAATTAATCGACCGATTGATTGTTTGGTTTGTAAATAATTGAGCCCAAAGCAGCAGATCTTCATGTGTGAAGTGAGCGTCTTGTAACGCTGGTTACTCGCAGCATTAACTATAAACTTTTACTAAGTTGAATTAGTTTCGGGCTGTGGGTCAAACAGACGCGCGGGGACGGCTTCTTCTACTTTAACGTCCGCTTCAACTGTAGGAAAACTCAACACTGACCAACAATGTGATACAATGAGGCAAGGTGTACCGTGTTCTGAATTAAGTAATAGAATACAAATACTTATTAATTAAATGATACTAAATCTGAGCAAAATAAGGTAATCTATAAAACAAATCTTCACAAAAATGAATCTCATCTTACGATACATTTAGTCTGTTTTGTGTGTGAAAATATTGATTTGAAAAGATATTTGGTAAATGTAGGGAAATAATAAATGTGGCAGAGTAGACGCGGAAAGACGCGCGGACTCAAGTAAAGCTATTCAAACCTGTACTCGAGTAAATGTACTTAGTTACATTCCCTAACTGCCTGAAGCTTGAGACTCTCAAAGTGGATCTGCGGGGTGTTGACAGCGGGCTCCTCGTCATGTATGAACACACATGAACACCTTGAGTACAGAGAGGTTTGAACAGAAGAACGTTCATTATCATTCCTCCATGTCACAACTGGATGCATGCTCACACACACTCTCTCACACACACACACACACACACACACACACTGTTAACCTCCAGTGTTTCTTGCTGCCTTCACAGGGATTCCACTGCAGGCGAGTAACAAGTGTAACCCCACATAGATCACCCCCGAAAAACATCTACAGAAAATAATCTCAGTGAGAAATGAACATCCTTGCTTCCTCCCTTCTTTCATCATCTTTAACTACGACCTCTGTCGGCCTCGTGGTGACAGAAATGCGAGCAGATGTGACACGAACAGCTGGACCATGTCAATCCTCTTAATGGCTTTGTGTCGTCCGGGGAGTTCAGAGCAAGTCGCAACAAGCCGTTTTGTTCCCTTTACAGTACTAACACACAGCAGGGACCACCCTCAACACACACACATACACACACACCTGGTCTCCAGTTTCCAAAACAGGATTTTAACTGTCACAGAGAAAGAGAGAGAGAGATTCATTGACAATTGACATCGATGATCTTTGCTCTTCCTCCTAAAGTTTGCAGGAAGAAAAATATGCAAAAGCATGAAGGTATTCACAAAGAGTGGAAATTATTCATCACAAATGCACACACACACACACACACACACCAACAACACAACAAATGCTGTCACACAACACGAGTTGAAACTGTTCACTTCAGCAAACTTTAAAAGCCAGATAGTGAAGGTAAGATGTGATCTATCTCATGTGAAATGATGTCAGGGAGTGAAAAAAAAAAAAAAAAAAACTAATTCCAGTGACAAGCAGAGATCAACAAAAAAAGTCCCAGCAGCATTCTTACTCACTGCTTGGAAAGACTCGGTTTGGCCTGTTTGAACAAGATAGGCACCAATGATGACTTGCAATCTTTTATTGTACCGCTGAGTGTAAAATCACTGCTGATGTTTACTGTGCACGTTTTTGCAGTAGAATATCGTGCAAGTTGCGCAGATCTTCTATGCTTGCGCAAAAACGCAAAGAAGCAGCAATCTGTGCTAGATCTGTAAATTATGTGTGTGTGTGTGTGTGTGTGTGTGAGTGAGAGAGAGAGAGAGAGTGTGTGTGTGTGTGTGTGTGTGTGTGTGTGTTGGGCAATCCCACGCGTAACTCTGTCAGACTTTTCAATAAAAGCTCTTTTATTTATCTTTTTCTTTTTTGGAGTCATGTTTTTGATTGCCAAAGCTGTACACCCTGAAAGTAATCATGTTTTTCAGCCATATTGTCAGGAGGAGGGGACAACAAGGGTAGTCACTCACCCACAAAGACACAAAGAATATCCACCACGATCAAAAGCAGCTTCTTCCCTAGCTCTGTCATGTTTCCTCCGGTGCCGCTTCACTTTCATAAAGAAATCGCGTTCTTAAAAGAAAGACGCACAGGGGCAGAGTTGTAATCTAAGAAACGCCTGGAGTTACTGCGGACAAAGTGGTATCAAGTCGACCTGCTTGTTCTTCCGGCACCACTCCTGCGTATACCTGCGCGCCCGCCTGTCCGTCTGTCTGTCTGTCTGCTTGCCTGCTTGTCTGTACGCTGAGCTGTTCCAGGTGAGCAGCCTGACGCGTCGCGCTGCGTCCTCCCCGTCCTGCCTTTTTACGCACGAAGGGGTGGGGGCGCGTCTCTCCGCGCAAACAGCGCACTATAGACCTGTTCCCACAGGATTTGATTTCCTGAAATCTTCCATGTGGACAGCAGGGAAAAAATCCCCACTTTCTCTTTACTTCCTCTTTCTCTGATTCGCCCTCGAGTTGTATGTAATCTAATCCGAAATCACCCACGTGGTTAACTATCTGGGTAAAAGCGATGTAGCAACACATCCAAACTTCCTCCTAAAGTGTTCACATAGCCAGGTAACAGAGACTTTGATTTCCACGGGACAAAAAGTATTTGATGGATATTCCTGGGTTCATTTGGGATTCAAATCCTGACGAACAGATGGAAATCTATCAGTATGGAAGACTTTTACCACCAACAAAATAAAACAAACCTTTAATTTGAACTTTTCCTGATTATTTTGTTTTGACTTTTAAAGACTAAATTTAGACCAAATAATTCAGGAGTCTGACTTTGTAGACACACAAAGAAAAGATCTTCTGTAGCATGGACATATATCCATATTATATCTAAAGATGTACACTGTTCATCATTTGGGGAAAATTTTAATCCAAAATCAACAAAATGTGAGCAGCCTTTGGATACTATTTGTTCCCCAACATGAGAGTTAAACTTTTTCAGCCACAGTACGACCCCTTTACTGTTGAAAGTCAGAAATACCCATTAATAATTTTGTTTTCACACATTCTTCACTTTTTATTACTATTCATACACATCAGGTTAATTGTGCTTTAAGTCTCACTGTGATATGTTTAGAAGAGACTGATCAGTAAACTTTTGAAGATACACTTTATCAAGAATGAATCACACTGTCACAATCATTTCATGAGAAGAGGGTAAAAAATATTTCATTCCAACTTTACGTGCAACAGTGTACATAGTGTATCTGTCAGAAGAGACTGTATGTTGTATGCTTTCACCAAGAAGTTCTCAGTACTCTGTTTTCAGTTTTTCAGGGCGTTCTCTTTACAAAATGACAGAAATGGGATATCATGTTGTGATAATCATTATTATGTTTCTGTTTCCTGTTATAACTACAGATGAAACCCCAGAATGAGAATCAGTTTGACACACACAAGGGCTGAGACTTACTTACTTAGAGTTTGATCCATTTAGTCTGAAAACATCTGGAAAGTCTCAAATAGCTGCACGATTGAATAATTTATCCCCATTTGAGTTAGTGGAGGGCTGAACTGGAAGTCAGCCTCAAGATCCAGGTAATCTTATTTCATGCCCATGCTGTATCTGCTTCTCTTTCTCTAAATTCATGCTACAGATGCTGTAGGTCCTCCTCCCGTGTTGCTCTGCCATGTTTCATACCACTAAATCCTTCTGTACTAGTGTATTCTTTTGTAATTTCTAACATTTCGTCTATTTTTTTCTTCTCTTGGCAGAAACAGACTTCCATACAATTAAGCTTTTCTCACAGCAGACATTTTGACGTATCTCAAAAGACCAGGTGTATTGTGCATGCTGGCTCACTGTCCCGGCTCACTGGGACACTTGAATAGAGCTGAGCTATTGTTATGAATGTTAGTAACATCTGTGCTTTTCATACTAGACGAGTCAAAATGTCTGCTGTGGGGGGAAAAAAAACACAAACACACTGAATAAACCTTCCAGATTCGACGATGTCAAAGTAACCCGCTCGTTTTTAACCACACAAGTTACGCAGGACAAATCCAGACTTTGAATAATCACATGGCAAATTTACAGTTTTAATGCTGAAATGTTGGTTCAGGTCTCAATATGAGGTATGTGAGTTTTCAAAGTAACATGAGACATAACAGAAAAAATATGCAATGTGTCAAGAGGAAGATACGACAACAACAAGAACCAGCTGCCACCGGGAGAAACTGACCAGCAGGGAAGTGATAAAGTGCATAGAGAGCCTAGAAATGCTGTTAGCCAGCATGCAATCTTGTCTTTGTTTGCAGTGTCAAGAAACTTAGAAAACCACAGCCAGTCCAAAAGTAAAGCTTTCATGAACACCTGGGATTGGTCTTTGCATTCTTAAACATCAGTATATACAGAGTAAAAACAGCAGACAAAGTTTCAGACAGTGTTTTGACCTATTTACATGCACATTCCTCAGTCAGGGCTCAAACTGTACAGTATATGTACTGAGTGAATGTTGAAAACATTATAAAACCTTCACAGTCCATCAAACATGGACAATTATCACAAATAATACAGTGTCCATAAAGAGTATTTATGCCCCCTTGAACTTTTTCATGTTTTGTCAAGCTGAATCGAGAAGATTGATGCCGCTCTGGTGTCTTTACGGTAAATATGCAGCCTCTGTCCAACGTTTGTACCGCAAATATCAATTATAAAATCATAAGTGAGCTTTAAAAAGAAAGAAAGATTTTTCTAACCTTTGGACAGAGCCAGGCTAGCTGTTTCCTCTTGTTTCCAGTCTTTGTGCTAAGCTAACTAGCTCCTGGCTCAGACAAACCTGAGAGTGGCATCAATCTTCTCAAATTTTTGTTAATTTTATTACCAAAAATGTCTAACTGTCCCATCGAAACATGTTTGGTTGCCAAGCAATGAAAATGTCAGAAAAAACAAATCTCTTGATCAGATCGATTTGAAATATTCACAGCAGTTCAGTCCTGCCAAAAGGAAAAATAATCAAAGTTTTAATAATTTATTGGTGATTTATGGATGAGGATCACATTTCAGGGGACAGTAGGAGAAATCCACAAAAAGAGACTGAGGAAAAGGTGAAAGAGACGTAGCAAACGTGTCCGAAAGAGCCACGGTGTGGGTGAAAGTTTTGGGCTGGAGCGACGGGACCGACTTATAGATGCTTTGAGAAAAAGGATCTTGGGTTGACGTGACCTCGGCTGGGTCAGAAAGCAAGACGGAGGAATGAGAGATGCTGCTGAAGTCGGAGAAGCAGACAGGGCTTTGATGCTGTTTCAGAAAATACCTGAAGGTTTTCACTTCATCTGGTTCGGAAAGAGGTGAATGAGCTCTTGTGGCGCTCCGTGGAGACGCTGACGGCTCGCTGTCTCCACCTAGCTGTAGGTTAACGTCATTGACGCTGACGGTGCTGTGCTGCCAGTGATTGGTTTTATAAGTGGGGTCTAGGAGGAGTGAAGGAGGACTTTGGGGCATCTGAGAGCAGAGGACGCTGGAGTAGAAGGAGGGGAGGGAGGAGAGATCAGCGCTGGAGGTCGTCTTGGCTCTGGTGAAGCACTTTTTCACAGGCTGTAATCTATATTGAGCTGCCTGAGCCTGTGAAACTGACTGCGGAGAGTAGCAGGGAGAGGAGTGTGTCTGGAGATCGCAGAGGCTGTGATAGGTGAGGTCCTCATCCGGGCTGGAGTTGTGCAGCTCACTCTCACCGAGCAAAACTTTAGAGTATTCGATTTCAGTCATCTCTGTCATCACAGGCCACCTGATGTTCTGAGGTGGAAAAAATGATTAAATTTAGTTTGAGTATTTTTCTTTCACCTTTTTTCCCACTTGGGGGCAGTAGAAACAAACTGTAAACACAACAATGACACATCATTATCGTCTTATTATTTACACATCCAGCGGTCGCTGAGTAACATTATCATTCATTTGGAGTCGTGTATCTCCTCAGCTGTTGAATCTTTTGGTCTAAACCAGCTCCATCAGCTCGTCTCTGCCTGTGGCTGTCTGTCCTTCAGTGCTGGACATGTGGCTGTTTACAGATTTTTCACTGATACAGTAATGACATAATGTTAACAGTGAGAGTGAGCCAAAACAGTGGATTTACTGAAGCGGCTATATGTTGTCAAAGTTTACACTGAGTTAAATATTCAAACCTGAGGCTTCATGCTTTTCATGGCAGCACCGCACCAGCATATGAAAAGATTGTTGACGCCCTTTACGTGAGTTTATTCATTTTTTTTTCCCCAAAAAAACTTGTCATGTATCTTTTCAAACTCTGGGATGTTCTTCAGTGGTTAAAATAAAGTTCTGTGAGCGTTCTGCCACCAGATGTTGCTGGTAGCAGCTGCTACAGTTACAGAAACTGACATTACATCCACCATTTCATCAAGAAAATATTGACTTATTACTGACTTGATCTTTTATGTACCTTGCTAAAGCATCAACAGTAGCTGCTCCCTGTTACAGCTATTCTGACTTGTTTGACTTGTTTTGGATTTATCGCTAACATAGCAATTATATGGATATTGTCTTGCTAATACAACAACATGTAGTTAACTGTTGTTTTATTGTCGAGCTCACACAGTTATGTAATTTACTATTAGACTCTTCTATGTGTCTGTTTCAGCTTCTTTGTTACCAGCTTTAAATTGGAAGGTTGGTATTGTCTTCACCTTGTGAGTCTATATGTGTGTGTGTGTGTGTGTGTCATCATGGCAAAATGTGGTCCTCTAGACAACTACTGTAGTAGGAACTACCACAGAGGTGATTTCCAGTACTTCTGCAGGTGTTTATGTTTGTCTGTCTGTCTGTCGACGGCATGCAAGATTGTTATCACATTTTTTTCACTCTTCAGTGTACATGCACAGTGAGAGCAGTGGACAAGTTTAGATACACAGGATGAGTGTGAGGTTTAAGGTCTACTTTTGCTGCCATCTAGTGGTTGAAATTTTACTCTGGCTGATTGTGGATTGCCTGATACTGTCTGTTGTCAAACGTGTGACAGAATTCAACTGTTTAAAGTCGTTTTCCAACTTTAATATCCAGATGTGTCATGTACAAACCCTGATGTGTGATTTATCGCTGCTGTTTAGGAGATGTTTTGTGTTATCGTTACTTTGTGCGGCGCAAGACGGGCCAAATTTAACGTGGGAGAGTCGAACAGGTTCTTATCATGCAGGGGTAAAACACTTGTCAGCTGCAACACGTTCGTCGTATGTCATGCTCTTCTTTCTGTCCTCATGTTTGCTGTCTCTATCTAACTGTAGCAAAATGCCTTATAAATTGCTCAGTGTAGTTTGTTTGTCAGTGTATCAGTGAGGACACAGGGGTCAAAGGTTACCTCCAGTGTGGTTTTCGGGGTCCAGTAGGCTAAACTGCTATCAGATGGATCAGGGACGTCTTGACACAGCTTCTGTTTCACCCTACAAGGTTATTTTGGGGATGAACATTAGAGAATGACGAAAGTGCAAAGTAGCTAAAACAGTAAAAGTAGGACACCGAGCTCTGAGTGCGTAGGTGTGTGTGTTTTTGTGTTCGTGTGGTTTAGTGTGACAGAGATCTTACATCTTACTCTGTGCCAGGCAGGCCATCAGCGCCAGCGTCAGCGCAGTCCCCATTATAGGAAGGAGGCTGTACATCACAATCGACATTTCGTCAGAGCCTTCAAACATACACAAAAATGTCAAGTTCAAGATAAAGAAATATCTTCTTCTTATGTTGATGGTAGAGTGATTCAGCGTCTGTCTCACCTTCACCTATGTGCATTTTAGTGAAGCCAGCTTTTCCAGGTCCAGCGTCAGTGTTGGCCTGCACGTAGATGATGTAGTTACCCGGCAACAGATTCTTTAGAGAGCAATGGTGAACGTGACCGGGCACAAGCACTCCTGAGAATATGGATACAAACATAACAAAAACAAATATATATATAGTAAAATTAAACAACAAACTAAAATAATGCATAAAGTATTTAGAAGCTTGACCCCTGTCACTCTCTGTAGGTGTTAAATGTTTTTTGTGACAAGCTTTTGTATCTTTTTGTAGGCTAGAGGGTTGGAATTGGTTATTTGGTTGATTAAAACTGATGGGAAAGGTTTTATTTTAGGATCAAGTGAATGCATCACAAACATACTAATGCAAACATGTCTGTAACAGACAAATCAGAGGTGATGTATCTTTAAAGTCAGCTGCAAAGGAGACGGAAGCAAACTAGAGGCTCTGATTCATGTATGCAGTAGCATACTTGTATTTCTGACTTCTGTCTTTGTGTCAGTGTCATGTGACGACTTCCTCACCTGTACACCTCACTGTCAATAAAGAAGAGTCTACAGCTGTGCTCTGTGGCTGCACTTTGGCACAGCTTTGAGGTAAATGTTAATGTCAGTATGCTAACATGGCCACACTAACAACGTGGCAACGTTGTCGGCAGGTTTAATGTTTGCCATTTTCACCACCCTAGATTTGCATATTAACATGTTAACAATAGCCCTAAACACACAAGTACAGCTGAGGCTGATGGGAATGTCGTCCGTGTGGAAGTTAAGGAAAAGTTTTTAACCAGGTGAAGAGGCACCAAAGTAATTAAGATTCATCCACTTCACAACATCTGTGCTAAAATATGGGATTTTACAACAAATGCAACTCTCACCCTCCTCCAAGACTCTTTCAACATGTTCACGTCTGGATTCATATATTCATATAAAGTGTGAGGCTGCTTCGCCTGTGTGTGCCACTCACTCTTGGCTGGTTGGTTTTCTTTTGAGTAGGAGATTGTGTAGTTGCGGATGAAACCATGAAGCAGCTCCACGGGTACAGGACTCCAGACGATCTCCGCCGTACGGCCAGTGATCTGCTGCACCTGTACTTCTTTAGGACCGGCTGTGGGCGCTATATGGGCAGAGGAAGGTGATGAGGATCAACCACAGGATGTGCTGCGAGGAGGAAGCTGGATCTCTATCTCGATTTCACAACAGCTGAAATAATTAAGCTGTGTTTGCTTCAACCGCCAAGGTCTGTTAAATAAAATGTGTGTACTTTTCTTTGTCCTGGATCACTGTCAAGACTTCATTGGCACAGACGTCCGAGGTATAAATCAACAAAACTCAAATGAAAACACAAGCTGGATTCACTTTCCCAACCATTCTGACGCTTCATTTAATATCCGGCAGATGTTCTTATCCAGCCTGATGACAGATGTTTGGCAGCAGTAGAGTATCCCCTCATGATCGCCTCACAACACGAGTCATGAGCTTTTATATTTTATGTCGCTCCAATCGATTGCTCCATTTGGAGTCGACCTCCACTTACTGATGCACATGTAAAGAGGCTCTAATGGCGCACTCTGTACGAGCTGCTGCAGGGAGGAAGAAAAGTTTCCTCCACCGCTTTCCTTTAAGCACAGCAAGCACTCTGCGATTACAACGTTTGACATGAGTGACAAAATCATGAGTTTTTTTGAGTTATTATTATATTTTTAGTGCAAAAAAAAACAAACACATTAATTGCACTAAAGTGGCGCGTTTCTTCGCTATGATGAACGTGGGCGCTGTAGTTTATTTTGAGCTGATCCCTCGTACACCACCACCATCCTGTTACATCAGCAGCTAGAAACAGTCCCAAAAAATGCAAATGCACTCCTGTTTGAATAATGTTTGCCTAACACTACAATGCCCAGCTATTTTAGAGAATTACAGGAGCCTTTACTTTAATGTCAAAGTGTATATCTGTGACCCATTGTTTCCATGCTTACCTATGTCTTTGGTAGGAATGACTGGGCGTGGGGCCACTGAGGGTAGTTACTGTAACTATCGAATGACGGACTATCTGCTGGTTTGACCTTCATGCAGCCAAAATATGCAACATACATCAAGAAAATGTGCAAATTGTCACATCCTACAAGTATTTGGGGACTATTTTTGATGATCATCTTCACATCTTTGACATCTTTCTGTCAGTCTGACCATCCTCAGACTGTCACTTTTATTGAAAGTCTCCTGACCTTTTCATTTATCTGTTGGTTTCACAGCCTCATGGTAAAAGACAGAAATAGCCTAAACTGTATTGTTAAAACCTGTTTTAAGGTCACTGGAGTGACGCAAAGGGATCTCAATTCCAGCATCGATCTTACCTGTTTTTAAAATTATTTTTATCTTGTCCTTTTGTGGTTTATTTATCAATTATTTATTGACTCCCTCCCTCCTATCATTTATCTGTATGTTTGTAAGTTTCTGTGTTTCTGTGTGTGTAAAGCCGCTCCAAACAAATTGCATCCAGCGGGATTAATAAAGTTGTTGGCAGCAGACATCAATCACACTCCCAGTCGTTTGACGCGAATGGCACCTACCTCCTTGACGTGTATACACATGGATGGTGCTGTCCTGTCCTGCTCCTTGTTCTCCGTACAGAGCTCTGACAGAAACAACATAACGCTCCATCGGTTTTACTCCCTCTAAAACAACACAGAGATGACAGTACTCATCACTGTCCAAGCAAATGTGACTGCTAACTCTTCTGTCGCTTCAAAATATCAGCTCTAAACATGCAAAAAGAACATAATATTTTCCTTGTTGTTGATTACCTTTGATTACCAGTGATTTACAGGAACTATTCAGCTTTTCCCAGTATGGGATGTTGTTGTTTTTCTCTGTTTGCTTGACAGCAAACCACTCCACTACAAAGCCGCTCGGTGACCGATCTACCGGAGCCATCCAACGGACGTCCAAGCTGTTATCATCCAGTGGAGTTGCAGTGATTTGTCTCGGGGGTGGAGGCTCTGAAGAGAAATAATAATAATAAAGGAGAAGATCAAAAAGAGATGATTAAATGCAGATATTATTGTATTGTTTTTTTTCCTGGTATCTGTCTGGTACTGTCCACCAACATGTCATCATGAACCGTAGCTCAAACTCTGCAGCACAAACATCAAATATGGGATTACACTTTCAGGGGTCTGCAGTAATGTACTGTTGTTTTTTCCAAGTTCTTTTAGTGGAAAATTAATTTGAACTGTCCCTGCAGTAATGGGACTCTTTAATATTTACTGTAAACTGTAGGGAACAGTGTCCTCATGCCAAAAGAAATAAAAACAAAAAAACAATCTGGGCCTTGGGAATATACAGACAGGGGACAAATTAAAAGGAAACATGACACAGTCACTGAATAGCTTGATGTGAATCAGATCTTGATCCCGTGGCACGCACACTGGAAATTTCAGAGCAACGCACTAAGAGGCATCTAAAGGCCTTTTGTCATTAGCCTCGTGCTGGATGGATTCCTGATCTTTTCTTAAGAAGTGTTTGTGTAGTTGTGATGAATCATGCGAGTAGGCGCAGCTTCGTTTTTGTGCGTCATGTGCGTACATGACAGCATGCACTTTAGGTGCTTTCAGACAGATAGCGTCTTGGACAATAAAAATTAGTTACTTAGCTTAATTTGCTATATTAATCGTGTCATTTTTCTTTGTTGAGGAGCCGGGTGAGATTAGATTAGGTGGATGGCGGCGGCCCGTCGTAAACAGGATGGTAGGATTAGAGGTGGCCTTTAAAATGTAGAACAGTGAGTGGACGGCTTATGCAGCAGCAAGTCACTCACTCTGAAAGAAACATTTCAAAGAGTCTCGCCTGGAAGTTTTTCCTATTGTTGCACTCTCAAAAACGTAGACAGGTAGGTATGTGAAGAATGACAAAGGAGACCTTGAAGGAACCCGCCTCCACACACCTGGGCATTCACTGTATAAGGTGGGTGTAAGTACGATATTGTTAAATGTTCTGGAAAGTTACAAAAGTTGTCACATGAAACTCCCTTTATTCCAACATCATAAAGACAAGCGCACCTTATACATCAGTTTCTAACCACCAAATGAGGGAATATCTTTCAGGAGATGCTATTCATCCTCTTGGCTGAGTCCCAGAGATTGTGAAAAGGCACGGCAAGGACTGTCCAAACAACTCGTGGTGAAACCACACCTCACTTTGGCACCCTGGTTAAACTGATCAAAAGCCTCAAAGCATCCGTGAACATACCTTGACGTCATGAGCGTAGAGGAATTTAGGTGAGACCTTACCAGCCTCAGAAGCTCCAAGGAGCCATATTCGGGCTTCTGGCGAGGTCCCTGCAGAGGTAGAGGCCGTCAGTTTGCAGGAGCATCGTCCCTCGGGGAGGTGCAAGCTACAGGAAGTACTTGTATTGTCCAAATGACTACAGTTCCCATGATTACTTAGGACCTGAGTGCTTTCAGTCTGACAAGTCACACTGAAGAAGAGAACTCGGCCATTGGCAAGAAGGCGAGGCAAGGGCTGAGAAAACAGAAGACGACACATAAGAATGAGCTGCTGTGAGACGATATATGATATAAACAGAGATTGTATGAAATGCAAATTTATCATCGTCTTTCTCCAACTCTACCTCAGCCTCGCTCTCAATTTGAATCAGACTACAACGCAATAACTAAGTAATTTCAGAAAGGTTAAGGGCAGTCAGTGAGGAGACGGTGATTAAAAACTAATCATATCTAAAAGTTATTAAACGGTTAAGCTCTGAAGCTCAAAGTGAAGAGAAGGAGTATGAAAGGAAGAAAGGAGTTGGAATTCATTACACAAGCACTCATGACTCAAACTCACACACGTCAACACACACACACACCTTCCAGTGCAGCGAGACGAGCCTCCAGCCATCCTTGTCCGTTTGTATCACTCGCCTCCAGAATGGTGGTGCTACAGATGGAGCTGGTGGACGGACGGAGATACAGCAGAACGTGCATACTTTAAGCCAGCAGTGACACCCATAAAGACTTTTATACATGCCCTATACGTCTCGATTAGCATGAAAACAGAGCAATAACACTGCAGTTTATTTGTGGTCGATGTATAACTGGATATTGTTGGACTACTCTGGGTAAAATTCCTCTTCAGTGTCCCTTAGAGGTCAGGACCAGTGCCTGTGAACTGGCACTGAGGATGGTGATTCCTATAATCAGCCAGCACGGCTCTAGGGGGTTGCAATGTTGGTCTTTTGGTCTGATCTGTTGGATGGGTTCCCATGAAGTTTGGTAGAGGCATTTATGGTTGCCAGAGGTTGAATTGACATTTAAAACTTTTAGTGTAATATCCTGACAATTATTAGTTGGGCTGGTACAAATATTCATGGTTCCCAGAGGATACATCCTGCCAACTTTGGTAATCCCCTGACTTTAACTCTATAGGGCGAATTGTCATTTTGGATGACTGACACAAACTTCATGGTGCATTCATGGTACCCAGAGGATGAACCCTAATAATTTCAGTAATGGCTCTGAGCCTCAACATGAAATATATAAACTGCTGAAAGGTTTGTATACACAATGACATCCAAATTATTGTAATGATTTTTCAAAACTTTGTTTTATGGCCAAACATCTAAAAAAACAAATTAAATTTCTTTCTAATTAGTACATATTAGCACGCCAAGACACTAAGAGATGCTAAAGTACGATGGTGATCATGGTAAAGATTACACCTGCTTAGCATTAGCATGTTAGCACTGATGTTGTCCTGGTGGCCTAGGGGTTACGTACAATATCCCTGGTTCCAGCCAGAGACTTTTGTTGTACGTCTATTCGTCTAGAGTGACTTTGGGATCACACACCCATCACGCAGCTCACAGTGCAGTGCATAACAATGGTTTAATTAATGTATGTTGTCACTCTCGTGGTAATCTGAATGATGGATTTGTATATATGGGACGCTAGGGATGGTGCTATGAGTCATCTTGTAACAACATTGCCTGAGGGGGCTTGAATCTAGTTCCTATGCTGAGGGAACATCCTACACCACACCACCCTAAGTATACTGAATTTCTTTAGTGCTATGAACCAGCATTGGTATTAAGACTTTAAACAAACACATTATACATATTTATCGACTCTCACCGTCCTCTCCTGTCCTTCCATGTTGGGCATTGCTCCACCGGCTCCAGGGACTCTGTGAGACCTCTGTGGCGAAGCTGTGACGAAGCCTGACAGTGTATGAGGTGTCAGGTCTGAAGAGGCAAACCGTGAAGCTTTTGCTTCCCACTGTCACATTTTCAACCTGAACATTAAACTGTGAAGGAAAGAGAAACGGAACAAAGTCAGTAACGTGTGAAGAAACGACATGAACTACACGAAGCAGAGATGGAAGCCTGCTGTTTTACAGTGTGTGCCAGTTTTGCACCTTGCATCTCTCCTTCATGTAGGGGAATGTGTTTAGGCATATTTGGGAATGGCTGACCTGCCCTTGTGCTGTAAACTCAATTTGGGATTTCAGATTTTCGAATTCATTGTCAGCCACAGGGAATTGACCCAAGGTGGAGCTCCAGGTAACATTCAGACACTGAGGTCTCCCTCTGACTGGCTTTACGCTGTCCAACGTCACTGGATCCAACCTCACTGCGAAACACAGGGAGAGAAGAGTGAGACAGAAGTAAGAGAGGAACAATAAGGCTGAAAGTAGGAGAGGCAGAACAACCTCACCTTCAATCCTACCAGACTGACACCGGAGCTCTGATGATATGTCCTGGCTGGACGTGTGGGCTATGACGGTGATGCAATATGTAATCCTCGTGGTTGATTTGGTGATCGCCGTGCAGCTGGTCTCAGATGTGGTGCAGTTGAACTGTTTTCCCTTTGTGTTAGGTCTGTGCATACACACATTTACATAAACATAGAAGAACACGCACAATAATAACAATGTTCATCTGAGTACAGTTCCCTCTGGCAAAACTCATTTGAATGTTTCAGATGCGTGTGCAGTCACACTGCTCATACATGGTGTGCAGAAAGTTCATCAGATCTCCGTTTGAGGTAGACAATATTACCCAACAAACAGAAGTGGAGGCTATTTATCGTACCAGCCATCAAAGCCTCACACGAAACTGCAGTGAAATTCAAAGCTTCAAAAGCACTATCGCACAATATACACAATTATTATCAAACAATAATACTGCCACAAACGGTTCATTATTGCTGAACGGAGACTTGATTCATTCAGTTTGATTTCATTTTGACTGCTGAACAAATCCAAAACAAAGGTTAGGTTAGGAATAAAAAAGTTGCTCTGCAATAATACTCTGCATTATTCTTCAGATAAAATCATTTTTAATCACGCTACATTTTGAAAGAAGGCATGAAGTACTACCGAGTAATTTCTCAGCAAGTAAGACTGAACATATTAGATATCAAAGGGTACACCACAGACAATATCAGACGGTTTATTTCCTGCTTACCAGACACTCTGTCAGCACATATAAAGTCTGAATTTCACACAATGCTGATTTTTTATGCAGATGTGTAAAATGAAAGGTATTTATAATGTAATAAAAGGAGTAAATGAAAGCTGTTTATCATCTTCTCTACTCTTACTGTATCCTTCAGAACATTTAGAACGTGTTACACATAATATAATCTAATATAATCTAATATAATATAATATAATAAACAGGATGGATAATATAATAGGACTTAATAGATCAGTGGTGTAGCCTGCCTCTTGCCCAAGGCAAGTTAGGATAGGAATAGATGGATGGATAAAAAATATAATATAATAGTATAGTATAGTATATAATACAGACAGGTGACAAATAAGGTAAGGACCTTTTCTTCATGTAAAGAGTATTGTCTGTGAAGGTAAAACCTTTTCTTACTATATATATATATATATATATATCTCTTACTTCTCCGTGCTATACAGGCGAGCTCTGTTATCATCCAAAAACTAGATTAGAAACTCATCAATGAGCCACACAGTTTTATGAACAAACTATGCACTGGAATTTAGTTTGTGTCAATCTCACACAGCCCATCCTGCAACCATAAACACTCACAAGAACACCAAATGTGTATTAATCTGTCCCCGAAGGTGTGCATGTGCCGCAGCGATCCAGGTTCACTTCCAGTCTGCAGCGCGTCTCTGCTTTGTGTCTCTACACACTTTACTGTCTCTCTCAAGCTGTCACGATCTAATAAAACCAAAAAGCACTAAAAAGACAATAAAAAAGAAAATAGTCCCCATGGTTCCTGGTCGAGTACCGGTTACTTAAAACAACAGTGTGAAAATGACTGAAAGCCTGAAACTTCATCTTTGACATGACTCACTGTGCAAATGCTTCTGTACAGGACACTAAGGTTCACTGAACGGGTGTAATAAGTAATGAAATGACACGATGCCTTCACTGTCACCAGATCCCATTTGGAGATATTAAGTATTTGACAGCATCTCCGACACAACACCTTCTAACACATATCTTTTTTTAAGATATGAAGATTGGTGTTCATACTTCTACGGCAGCTTTATGTTATTTTTCTCTTTAATGTGTCACTCATCTGTAAATCTATCAAAAACAAACACTAAGCAAATAAAAATCTGACATTTTTGGCATATTGTGAAAGAAAACACTTGAATCAGACAAACAATATAAAGAAAAATAAAATGTGTTTTGTCTTACACAGAAGAAACCCTCTCAACTTTGAGAGTGTAGTTCTTTGCTGGGATGTCTCCGGCCTCCCAGCGACAGGTGACGTTAGCTCGCTCCAGAAACACACAGTTAATTAACCGTGGGGGTCGTGGAGAAGTCTTGGTAGTTGTAATGGAGAAGGCTGGACACAGCACTGTAGATGGAAAGAGCCTGGAGTTAGTAGCATGCAGGGCCAGATACTGCAAGTCCTCCTCAAGGAAGATTGGAGTGTTTGGTTTGTTATGCAGCCGTCTGGTTAAAGGCGGATGAGGAACATCATGTCAACATGCTTTTAACTGGTGGTAAAAAGAATTTGGAAGAGAAAGAAAATGGGAACATGGGACAGATTAGCAGTGAGGAAATAAGAATGATTCAACTGCTGCCGCATGTCAGCACTTAAATCCTTCTTGACGAACCTATTAAAACAGACCTTAGGAGATTTCTGAATCCAAACTAATGACTTACAATGCCCGCCATTTATCTTGTCAAATATTTATGAACTGCTTCAATTGCTATTTGACCTGAGGTTTAAATAGCAGCTGAGGCAAGACAGTACAAGATTACTGTACTGCCTTGAACTGACTTTCACAAATTGCTGTTCTGGCTCAGTTTGGTGCTGCAGGGTATGTGTGGGATAATCAGCATGAGCACACCAGGTCTTACATAGCAGTGACTTCTCTTTTTTTTGCTCTCCGCTCTCTTAAAAGTCCAATGTGTAAGATGTAGTGGCTTCTAGGGTGCATTTACTGATCACCATCCAATCTACAGAAGCTGTAAATCACATGAAAACATAAAAAGGTCCTATTAGAGCCAGTGTTACAGTAAAAACATGGCGGGCTCCATGGAAGAGGACTCTGGTGTCCGTAGATTTTTAACTCTCATTCTAAGGTAATAAAAACATTATTTTTAGGTAATTATACATGAATGAAAACATAGCTGTGCATAATTTATTTTTTTATGTTAAAAAAAAAAAAAAAAAATCACACACTGGACCTTTAAAAAAAACAACCTGCTTTGTGACAAGATCTGATTTACATAATGAATCATTTCTTTCTGTACACTGTTAACGGCAGTCAGCAGGTGGATAAAAAAAAGGAGAGGATGTTACCCAGAGCCAGATGGCAGGTCCACACCACGACCCGGATCCGCTCCATGAACACCAACCGGTTTGTCCTGCGGTTTCTGCAAGGTGCTCCTCACTCACAGTCCATCACACTACCAGTGAGTAGTCAGTTTAAGGATCCTGCAAGTGAAACAGAACAAAAGGCACCCTGCTGTGCGTGTCAGTATAGGATGCCAAAGGATGACTCAGTTTGGTGGTTTCATTTCCTTGGAAAAGATTCCTGTGTAGTAAAACAGCTTTCACTTCAACATTTTAAACTTCCTTTTCCTACACGTCATTGGTATATTAATTCAAGTCAGTCAAGTCAGTTTTTTTTTTTTTTTTTTTTGATCGCCACAGGTTCCTTCATCAAAATGGCGACAGAATTTTTAGGTCTGACCTTTTACCATCAACAACATAGAAACCTCACCTGGGTGTAAGAGTTCAGACTCTTTATGTCAGTAAACGCTCTGCAATAAACAATCTTTGCAAAGTTTAGAATCAGATTGTGGTGATCCGGAGCGAGAGGTAAGTCAGCTCACTTTTGGGGCCGTTGGTTGTTGGCTTTGGACAGGACAGAACCATGTTAACATTTAATAAATGTTTTTTTTAAGACTTTTTTTTTTTTTTTGCCTTTTCATGCTTTTATTTATGACAGAGACAGCTGAAGAGTGAAATGTGGGGAGAGAGAGATGAGGAATAACATGCAGGAAAGAGCCACAGGTCGGTTCGAACCCTGGGCTGCCGCAGCAAGCTGAGGCGGCTGCTCTACCAACTGAGCTGAATGTCACACCTAATAAATGTTTTTTTAAACACACTACAATGTTGCAAGAATATATCAGCGTAGGTGAAATAACTTCCAATATAATGTGCATAAACAAGGTTGACACGAGTTACTCTTTTGATGACTTGCAACTTGACTTGACAATGATTGACTTCAGACCCAATTTTTTCTTGGCTTGTGTGTGTTCATTAAATATTAAACATTTAAAGCAACAGTGTGAAGCAGCAGAAAGCCAGTGAGTCAGCTGTACAGTGAAATGTTGAAATGTGAATAATACATTTCAAAAGCACTGTTAAAGCAACATTGTGTAACTTTTCTACTCCAAAACAAGATTTAAAACAAGATAAATCATGTTGCCGCAGCACTGACTTGTAATCAGGTGAATGGTGTCAGGTCAGTTCTCACACCGTGTAACTTTGACCTCCGAGTGACCACAAACTATTTCACTGATTTTGGTGAAACTGGATCATATTTCTGTCTGAACCTTACAGAATTTTCTGATGGACAGTAAAGTAAACCTCTGTGAACCGTAGCTGCTGTTAGCTAATGTTAGCTCAGTTTGTTAGCTGGGCTTCTCGGACTGTAAGCTCAGAGCACCGGGAGAGTGTGTCCACCAGGAAGAGGAAGTTTTCAGGCCCGGGGCACACGGAATGTTGACGGAGAGCGGAGCCGGTGGCGTCCCAGAAATGGAGCTGGGCAAGCAGGCAATGTAACTGGGCTCAGCAGCCTCTATTGACATAATGACAGAGCTGCTCTGCTAAGTACAAAACCCAGACTCAGATTCAGGCTGTCTGCAAGTGATTTGGCAGGGTCTCCACAAACACGCGGTAAAAGATAGTAAAAAGGAGAAGTCCTACAGAGCGCTGTGGTCAATTACTCCAAACCTTATTAGCTCGAAATTAGGTGGTGTCTTCCCGAGACCCAAACTCATGAGGCTTTAACACCACCATGCGGTGACTCAGGTAGAGGGGAAGAAGCAATGAAGTGTTTGCCACCTTCTGTTGGCAACACCTGGTGGCAGCAGACGCTTTTAAGTCTGCTTTCCTTCCACGTAAATACTTCTTCTTCAACTTTAACCAGAATTCATATAGTTATCATAACATTATTAAGCATTTTAATCTGACAACGTGGCCCTGCGATGAGCTGGCGAAATGTCCAGGGTGTACCCCGCCTCTCCCCCAAAGTCAGCTGGGATTGGCTCCAGCCTCACCGTGACCCTGATGAGGATAAGCGGGTACAGATAATGGATGGATGGATCTGATGTAAACTGGTCCACGACCCACTTTGGGTCCCGATCTTGAGTTTTGGAAACACTACGCTATCAGGAATGTAGATTTCTTTTCATTTTAAAAAAATTTAAGAATAATTTAAAAAAAATCTATACTATTAGACCTGCTAATACTGATTAATACATAATAAATCAATGCATTAATTAGTCTTGCACACACAAAATGTCCCTTTCCAAGCTCCCTGTACACAAGGTGATCACTTTAAATGTCCAACACACAAAGGTATTCAATTTGCAAGAGAAAAGCCACATAAGAAGAAGCTTTAGAAGCTTTGAGCAGCAAATCTTTGGTGTATGTCCTTGAATCATTGTTGCATATGAATTTTCTGTCAATCAACTAACCGATTAATCATTCCAATTATGTAAAAGTGTGAAGTAAAGTGTAAAGTTGACGCATTTTGGACAGAAAATGCATAAACAAATAAGATAAAATGTTATTAAATCCCTACACAGCAGGAGATAAATAAATCTCAACGTAGTGTTTAATCAGTCAAAGAGAAAACAGCACAGATACTATTAGAAATAATAAAGTAACATTAACCACCTGTGTCTAACTGAGGTGTTAACTCAGTTAGACAAATTAAAGTGCTGGAGCACGCGGTGTCTTCTACCTGTTTCAACAAGTATCCTCCGCAGCAGTCCCAGCTGAAGTCGGCCGGTAAAGTTCAGAAACATGAGCACGAAATGAAACACATGGTCGAAGGTCTGAGTCAAAATCCAGTCCACTTACCGGAGTGACTGGTCCGCCCACAGCTGAAGGGGAGCAGCCGCCTCTCGGCTTTGTAGTAAACTCCTCTGTTCCTCTGTTCCGCCCCGCTGCGTGGCAGTGACTTCCGTGCGCTATCAAATCTGTGGTCGGGGTCCCCTGGAGGGTCATGGGAAGCTTTACGCGCAGGTCCGGACGCAGCTATGATGAACTGATCCCTCCTTCAGTTTCACCAAACAATAAATTATAATAAAAAATCCATAAATTGCACTTCAGATGGATGCTGGATTATTCTGGATTTTATGTTAGAAAAATATTTTAAAGGACTAAACTGTCTTCAAGCAACACTGTGTAGAAATGATCTGTGATTTAGCACCCCAGTTCCAGAGTCATAAATATGGACAGCTGTACATGTGCAAAAACTAGTGAGTCAAAGACTTTGCCAACAGCCAAACATCAGGAAACAAGACAGCAAGACGCCCAGCTCAGCCTTTTATTTCATGAAGCTCTCACCAATGACTAAAAGTCAGTCCCAGATTTACTCTCATCTGGCACTTTCTCACTCAGTCACTCTTTTTCTCTTCTTAGCTTCCCCTTTCGCCAGTGTCACCCTCAGTGTTTTCACCTCTGTCTGTCCAGTCCGGTTACACTGACCACTCCTCCAGCTCCTCTTCATTTCTTTTGGTGGTCCAACATGCCTGTGGTATACAAACATTAACATTCCCCAAGTAACAAACTGAGCTAACAGCAGCTACAGTTTGTAGCAGTTTACTTCACTGTCCATCAGGAAACTCTGTAAATCATAGAGTTGAGGTGCAGCAAGCCAGAGGACATCAGCGGGAAAGTCAGAAAACATTTTTTCCTATAAAATATGATCCAGTTTCACCAAAATCTCGAGACACCATTCACCTGATCACATAACCATAATCAACAACAATGTTGCTTCAGTCAAACTCAGATTTTTTGAAATGTGTTATTCATATTTCAGCATCTCACAGCTGTCTCACAGGCTGTGAGCTGCTGTAACAATAGCAAAAAAAAAAAAAAAAAAAAAAAACAATTAAGAAGGATGTGTGCTGCAGGATGTCTCAAAACAATTTCAGCTGCAGCCAACAGTATCGCCCTGACTGTTATCTATGATGTTCCTGCAATTACACGGGTCGTCTTGTTCATAATGTACTACTAAACACACCAATAAAAATGAATTACACACATTACACACAAAATCAATACTACTACTTCAACTTTATTCTGAAAAAAGCTGTTCAGAAAGCACACTGAAGAACGGAAGAGTTGCTCTTGTGAATCACCGATGCCAAGTAAACAAGGCAATATATGGTAGGATTGTGCCGTACTGTTATACCCATGAGTATTTTCATGTAACAAAGCAAAGAACAGGCTTTTTATTAATATTTTCCAGGGAAACAACTTCATCACAGCGAGGAAAAGGAGAACAATCAACACTTCTCGAGGGACCGGACCTCAGCCCTCCTAGCTTGAGCTACATTTGCGCGGCAGAGGCAGGCAGAGCTTTTGTATCCGAGGCGAGGCGCTGGCAGAGCGGGCCGCCCGGCTAACTATGTATGGGTCGTATCCCTCAAACAGAGCCTTCCTCTCTTTGGGACTGGACAGCTCAAGAAGTCTCTGGCTGGGAACATAGTTTCTCGCCGCTCTGGAGACAAGCCAGGACACTGAGCGCTCTCCTTCGAACTTGGGGTGGTCATGCTTAGGGGCTGTGAATACAAAAACAATCGTGTCAAATAACGAGTAAAATAATGCATAATTTCATCGAAAAACGTTGCATATTTGCAAGACAGACTTACTAGCAAGTAGCTCTATGTGCGCCGATGCCTTGCAGGGTAAGTGAGTCATGGGTACAGGTTTAGATTTGTGGCCAGAGCCTTCTAGAGCCTGTTTTCTCTTTGGTTGGGCAAGTTGGCAAAGTCGTGATGTGGCGACTGCCGTCTGCGTTGCTCGGTTCAACTACGTCCACATTTCAGGTGACCGTTGAGATTATATTGAACGCACACACACACACACACACAGAAAAGAACAATATTAGACACAAGCTCTTCAAAATCAATCAAATCAATAAATTTTGCTCCATCTTGGTGCTTCCATTTCTAGCCATGCTTTCTTTGACGTTTATGAACCCCAGATGACAAAGCTTACACACATTCCCATCAGAAAATGAAAATGTCAACAAGCTGATTCATATTTAAGATGGAAAATATAGTAAACACTAAACCCAACAAGTTTGCTGCCACTTAAAAAGAGATTAGCCGCAATGTTGCCTTAAAGTTTCCCTACAGTTTTATTTTAGGTATACAGGCAGATAAATATCTGAAAGTTTAAAAATTGTTGCTAACATAATATGTGAAAAACAAAAACAGATGTTATCTTTTGTCTTATCGAGGAAATACAAAAACTGTGAAACCACAGAGGCCACACAAAAAAAAACACAACTTACTACATCAATAAAAAGCAACTAAGGCAGACTCACAGACAACCTTCAAGTTCTTTGTGGTCAGCCTTCAAGACTTTCTAAGCACCAACACCCCGGCCTTACTATGACAGCTGTCTGTGCAGTTGGCTGTACGCCAGCTATGTCCCATGACCTATCACATACACAGCAGTTTTACAGGAAGTGTATGTTACTCACAGGGACCAGCACTGGGCGTTCTGGCTGCCAACCAGCTGCAGGGGCCCGAGGTTGAGCCAGACTACAAACCCTATTGGACGCAACGGCCCTGAGAGCCAGTTCACTCACTTCCCATACGGGAGAACGCCTGAGGAAAGAGCAAATGCACAGGTAGAGGAGGTAGGATGAAGCAGAGGAGAGGACGAGGAAATGAGGGCACAGAAAGAGATAAAGATGACAGCTAGGTGTGATGGGTAGAGCTTAGGAGGCCAACAACAGGAAGATGAAGAAAGAGGAAATAGGAAGGAAGGAAATAGGTTGGCTGGCAGATAAGAGCAACATAAACAAGTGTATGGGAAAAGATCTTGACTGTGTCCGTGGTGTTTTGTTGTAAACAACACGAGGGCAAACAGTTATCTTGTTATTTTTTTAACTCACTGATGTAAAGATTTGTTTTCATACTTTCATCAGATGTGCCATTTTTTCATATGAGATAAAACGTATACACAACGCCCGAAAAGCGCATGTGACTTTTTTTCAAATGTACAGCTCAAATGTAAATGTAAGTAGTAGTAAGTTCATTGTCATCCACACGTTAATGGAGATTTAATAAAAAAGAGTGAATTTAATAAACAAACTCAGGACAAAGTTTGATAATTGTTGTATGTTTTGGCTCTGTTGTTAAGGAATAGTGTAATACTGCTGGCTGGGATGTGTAATGCATCACTCACATTGATGTGCACATCGCTGCGTCACATTACTTCGCAATGTAGTCAGTTACTTAACAGAAATCACATGGCAATTATTGTAATAAGGAACATAATCTACTGGATTGCTAAAAATGTAATCTAACGTCTAAAAACGCTCTGTCTTCAACGAAAAGGCTGCAAGATTTTTAATTTATGGCACTCTAACAAGCAAAAATAAAGTGGAAAAGGGATATGCCCTATCAGAAATCATATTAATAGGGTGCGATAATACTGAATTCATCAAAACAAAAGGTAAACATGGAGGAAGGATTTGAGTTTTCAGTAACAGTAATGTAACAGAAATAAAATTAATAAAGGCATGGATCTCTCTGCCACACAGGTAAAAAGAAACCACACATGCTTACAGTGGTTCCCAACCTTTTTCTTTATTATTGAGAATAAACTGACAACCCTGACCAAGTGACATATTTTATTTCATATTATATGTCATGCATAACAACAGCAGATCATTTACTGTAAATACTGCATCAGAAAGAAAGAGAAAGAAAGAAATCTCTTTCTGTGTCCTGGCTAGATTTCCTCAGATTGTTCTCCCTGGAACTTGGCTATTGTTCTGTGAGCTCTTTCTATGTTTAATTTCAAGGATAAAGCTGTATCACAGAATAAAGGCTCTGTGAATACAGCATGTGGTCAGGCTTCACTGCACCATTATCCTGTGAAGTTTATATCCTGAACAATCTAAACTTTAAAAAGGACAATTCAGTTTTTGTCAGAGAAATCAATAAAATGCTGAGATATATATTAGGTCAACTATGTTTCTTAAACCCTGTAAAATAAAGAAACACCCCAGTGAAGATTTGGCGCTGCAGGTTGGGAACCAGTGCATTAGACAGTAATGCATTAGTGATAGTAGAACTTATATTTACGTGATTTGAGAGTAGAACTTTTTGCTTCTACATAGCTCCGTCCAGCGAGGGGTTAACTCTACAAAGAATAACATAGAAATGCAAATCATCACCAACAAAATCAGGGCAGCTCAGGGCAGGTTTGTAAACAGAAGAAAAAAAGTGGACAAAAGGAGAGTGGCAGAGTGGGAGATGTACCAGTTTTGGTGGTGGATCCGGTCCTCGGCGGTGGCAGCTCATCCAGCCAGTAAACAGAACGACTGGGGAATTCAAAAACAGAGGACTCATCAGAGAAAGAGGGAGACACGGGAGAAAGAGAAAAAACAGAGGGGTTCGAGCCAAACCTACCGGTCTGGATGTCTGAGTCTGTTGGGTTTGGGTTGAGCGAGTTTCTGTGTTCGGGTTGTCATGGAAACAGTTGAACCTGTTGGAGGAAACAGAGCATATTGCTGCTGAAATTATCCCATTATCCAACCGGTGTTACAGCACAAACAGAATGTTTTGCACACATCCAGGGACAAATTTACATGAACAGAAATGGAGTACAACTCCTTACTTTGACAGGATTTAAAAACAATGAATGGATGAATTTATAATGAAAATAATCATTAGTTGCAGCATTGATTTTGTCCACTCCACCACTGTTTACAAAATGTCTCAAAAATGCATTGTACTCATCAAAAACTGTCTAATTCATCACACCTTCCTGTGAACAGCAGAATCCTACCACACAATTAAATCATTAGTTGATAACATTAGTCAGATGTGACAGATAACTTTATGTGCAGCTTATAACGGTACTTTTTTTAGCCTAAAGCTACATTAAAGTTACCTGTCCTGGAGCTACCTGCAGTCCCTCCTTCTCTCCCGGTGACAAAAACACCTGCTGGTTGCTAGGGGATCAGGTGACACTGGTGGGGTGCAGTATACCGTAGATCGTCTATGTGAAGGACGAGTCGAGAGGGCCAACTCCGCCTTCCTGATCAGTCACGTAACAGCTACGAGGAGACGGATGACACATATCCATGCTGACAGGTCTCAGTTACTGTTCTGTGTCGTGGACGAGACTCGTCTGGAGATTGTGGCTCTAGGAATGAAAGAAGTATTCGGCACTACTACAATTTTGCAAAAATACTCTATTACAAGTCCAGCCTTTTAAGTATAAGTAGACAAATATCATCAGCAGAGTTTACTCAAAGTCATATTATAAGTAACTGGTGACTGTAGTCAGTGTATTGGAGTAAAAAGTACTAGTAGTAGTAGTAGAAAATGTAAAGTGCCTTAAAACTGTACTAAGTTGCGTTACTTGATGACTTGAACACTGTCTCGAGAAATGTCAGGTGAAATGTTTATGGATGCCCCGTGTGTACAGGACAATACAATAAATGTTTTTATTTATATTAAATTAAACTTACAGATCTACAACTAAAAGACACAGATATGGTGAAGTAGGGTATCAAAGCAACAATAAACAAAGGCCTCATTAACCTTGAAGATATACACCAATATAACTTTTTATATTTATTATTTTTACTGTAAAGCACTCTGTAACTCTGTAACTAACTTGTATTTTATCATTCTTTAACTGTAAATATGTAATAACTAACTTTTAACCTACATACTTGCTACACAGCTGAAATTATTGCTGAAGTTTAATTCCATACCTTTATTTACCTTTACTCACCTCACTTTTTCATCAATACAGTGAAACACAAATAAAGAACCTAAAAACACCTGCTTGAATGACGTGTATTATGAAGTCTTATGTATGCTGTGAAATGTCTGTCATTCATAAATTTGCACAATTAAACACACAACTTAAAAACAGACGACACTTTATTTCCAACAAACATTTAAAATCTTATAAAACAGCAAATAACAGTAAATAATCTACCAAAGCTTCTTTAATAGTCAAGATCACAAAGCCACAAGCTTTCAATATAATACTGTAATTATTATTCTCTAAACTAGTATTGCAGGAGTCTGTTACTGTGTGAAGTTAACACGTCTGTCACAACTGTCACACATAAACATGAACTGAGGAGGACACTGCAGGGCACGCAGCTACAGCATCAAATAACATTCACAGGCCTCTGAAGCGTAGAGGTTAAATATGTAGTGTTTGGTTGAACTGCAATTTCTACAACTAGTTTTATCCACACGCATCATATCTCATTTTATTTGATTTTTTTTTGTCATTTTTTAAAAAATTCACTTGAAAATTACTGCCTCGGTTGGAAAGTCAACGTCGATGATTGGCACGAACCAAAAGAAAACGCCGTTATTAAACTTCTAGTGACCCGGCAGTACAGTCTATCACTGCAATACAGTAAGAGAGACAAATCTCCATGCAATGTTCTGTAGATCTTTTTATCTTTTACCTAAAAAGTACTCAGCTACAGATCTTTATATCAACGATTGCTGGTTCTCAGGAGTTCATGGTATTAAAATACAGAGATTTCAGTGATAAAACCAGTTCACAGGCGAATATATTCATGAGGCACCGAGCTCTCTTATTAAGCTGCCAGTGTAGTTACTGGGTTAAATGGAAAAAAAACATGGCACCAAACAGTCCAATCTCTTGTGAGCAGTGCAGGTAGAAAGGAAGTGAAAAGGCATGTGGGAAACAATAGGGGCAGAAACAAGTAAATACTGAGTATATACTGTATTCAGTAGCACCAGGAGAAAAGAGTATTTAGAGTGTGTCAGTGTCAGAGGGTCTGCACTATGACAGGATACAGTAGGGACATGTGCTCGGCTCCTCTGATCGGCAGCTTGTGTGTGGTGTAGTAGTGGATGACCTCGGGGATGGTGGAGAAAGGAGGGCTGTTCTCTCCGAGCACGTAACGCCCGTCTGCAGACTGAGTGAACTTCATGTGCATGAAGCCTTTGCAACTCCTGACAGAAAGAGGGAGAAAGAAGGAAGGAAGGATTGAAGCCACATAACATATAGATGCTAACATACAGATGCTGCGTTGAGTGAGTGAGTAACCCCATCTGAAATAGACATGTCACACACATACAATATGAACAGATGTCAGGAAATGATGAAAGTTGGCACACCCTGCAGACTCCAGGACATGACTATGAATGTGTATGCACATATTTTGTGACGCTGTCGGTAAAACATGTCAAACTTTAAAAACAAAAACAAGACGTACTGTAATAGGCAAAGAGAAAGTGTGAGTCTTATCTTTTACCTTTACCACTCGTACACTGCTGAATAAAAGGATCATCTAGTCAGGGCATTCTGTTTGTTTAAGGGCCACAACGTCAAACATGAACCACAACATCCTCTGTTCATCTTTCTCTCTGCCTCCCTTCCTGTTGCTATCTTTTTTCTTTGATGTACCTGTTCTGCACAGTTTGTTTTCATTTCAGCTAAATTTGGTATAAAAACGGTTATACGGTTGGTGTACTTGTTAATCACTATATAATCAATTAGTTATTTGGTTTATTCCACGTATTATTACTCCGACGTCTTTGCAGGATTACGAATAATTCCTCAATAAGAATTGCTTTGAAGAGGAGTAATAAATTCATTGTGTAGAAGTTTGAACTGAATCCACAGATCTACAGTTGTCTGCAATTTTTGTGACATTAAACATTAGACAGATGCATTCACTGACACTCCTTTTTAACTGACTGACTGATTACTCGGTTTTGGGTGGCTACACAAGAGGACTTTCAGTCGGGTACAATTTAATCAGATCACTGTGTTCCACCGCTCGCTGCTTTAAGAGATCACAGATGTGACGTTCAAGCAATTCCCAGCATACAGATGATCACTCACAAAACAGCTGCTTTCATGCTGATTATTCATAGGGGCTAAAAAAAAAAAAACACACACACACTTGCCAAAGGGAGAAGAGGGGGTGGGGGTTAAAAAAGGAACAAAAGGACTGAGTGGGAAGAGAGATAATGGAAAAATTGTGAAAAATTAAAAGTTGCCTCGAGGCTCAAATCTGAGAACATTCTCTCGCCGCCCACAGACCGTAACAATGCCCAAAAGAGGCAAAAACTGGATCAGATCATTTTGGAAGCAGCACAGTGCAGTGCGGCACACTGGGAGACAATTCCCCTTTAAGAGAGTGCAATGATGTTTCAAATTAAGACTGTATGAGGAGGATTTGTGGGGGGGGGCTTTTTGGATCCATTACAGCTCACTGTAGAGTATAATGAGAAGTGGTTAAAAGGCTGCTACAACTGGCAAGTAAATAACTCCTTCAGTAAATAACTCGTAATGGAAAAAATGTGGGATGCTTTTAATGTGAAATGCAGCCGGAGCGTTTACCTCAGTGAGAGCGAGTAGTCGTTCCTGCAGGTCTGGCTGTTCCTCACCAGGTACGAGCTCTCTTTGCACAGAGTCAGGAGACTCTCTGCCTCGGAGCGGCTCAACGTTCCATGGTACCACCTGCAGGTGACCAGGAGGAAACATGCCAACAAAACAGGTTTTAGTTAAATACATGTGCTGTAACTCGTGTCCTCTGTCTTCACCCTGTCTCCAACCATCTTGAACATTAAATAGTCCTTTACATTAATGCATTCCAGCCACACATGTCAGCACTAAGAACTGCATGTCAAAGTGATTAACCATTCACTAAGTTTTACTTTTACTGTTTTAGGGCCATGACTGGCTACCAACGAGGAGAGAAATGATTCTATTTTTAAGCAAAACAAGTCGAGTCAACTCTGCGGGCTGAAACTGCATGTAGCCTCCAGATCTCTGAATCACCTCACTCATTTGTTCAGAGATTCAAACAGGGCTGACGTGGTAACATCAGATGCTTTGAGTAGTCATTGTAATAAAAACTGGAGCTAGGAGACAGACAATCAGACACACCTACAGGAAACACAACAAAATCCCAAAAGAAATTAAACCTGATATTTTGTTTTGATCAACATCAGACTGTAAAGTAATTTCCTCTCTATCTAATAACTATCTCCCATTCGTGTGCGTAATTCTTCCCACTCTGTTCCCAGTTTAAAAAATGGCAACTGTTCAAAACTATTTAAATTCTCTCTTTTTTCTTTTGACTGGTTGATTTCTCTTCAGACTGAGTATTAGGGCCACATTAACAAAAAAAAAATAAAAAAATTACGAGAATAAAGTCATAAAGTAATATTAACTTCGGTAAAGTTTGAAAGATATTGGCAGATTCGAAATTCCGGGAACAATAACTCTCAAGTGAAACGTTGTTAAAACACAAAACACGCATATTTTCAACCGTAGTAAGACAGACAAGAACATTGGGGTTTACATGCAGCCACGCAGGGACCGTCTACAAAGTGCAACACTGAACAGAGATATTACAAAAATATTCAATGACTTCACTATAATACAGTGTAGTGTCACTAAACTCACTACACACCTCACTGATCCCCTACAGGCTACACTACAACACTTTGGTTTGAAAGACAGAAAATGTTGTAGTGTAATCTGTAGCAGTTTATACTGAAGTTAATGAAGCCTTGGATGTTCAGTGATTTTAACGCAGGACCCTGTCACTGTCTTTGCACATGTACACTTACACTTGTCTCTCCAGTGGCACGGATGGATCCACTCTCTCCCCCAGGAGAGGAGGAGTGTCACCAACCAGACGGAGTGTGGTTGAGTCGGCTGTGGTAGATGTAGTGCCCGTCTTGGTGAGCCTGGTCTGTTCTGTCTGAGCTCGCGAACGCTCCCTTTCCGCCCCTTCAAACTGAACTGTGACCAGACAGGAAGATAAAATAGGTTAGTTAAAAAACAAAACAATCAAGACAAAAAAAGAAATGTACATCCTGAGACTTACGGTTTACCTGCTAGAGCTTTAGAAATGTTGTCCTTCTTCCACTCCCAGGGCTGGTCGTATTCATCAGCCGGCCTCTCATCGTCCTGAGGCAGCCTGCTCTCTCTGCTGTCTATCAGGCCAAGACCTCCCTCAACCCTCTGGATCTGTTGTTGTGCTGGTGGAGCAGCTCTGTGGTGGTGACGAGACCTCTCCTCGTACGGGTTATCATATAACTGGCCGCCATCACCACCCCCAGACCTGTTAGCCATCACGCTGTGCTGCAGTTCTACACAAAAAACACAGAGTAAATGACTTTCTGCAGAGTTTAAAGTCACAAACAAACAAAGTTAAAATTAGTCTAACACTGTAAAATAAAAAAAAAGTCAAATTGAATCTGATGAGGAAGTGTTTCAGATGTCTGAGGTTTTTTTTTTTGATTTCCAGTCTATTCCACACCTTGAATTCCCATTAACGGAAACAGTGTTTTGCAAAATTGCTGGCTGCAGGCCCGATGCTACTGACTCATATTGTTCTAGCCTCCTGTCAAGATGAAAATGAAATGAAGATGAAAGTCATTGTTTACTGGGATACTGCCATCCGCATACATATGACAGTATGTACGAGATGGCACTCAACTTATTGAAAATATGTAAAACAGTCTGTTCAAGTGTACAGTGAACACTGATGCACTGTTACACTTGCAAGATTACGGTTTGTTATAGCTTGCTTTTACATCACGGGGTAAAGCGACAGAACATGATGGTTGCTGTTAAGTGTACAGTGTGCTACTGTCTAGCCATGACTAACCTGAGATTATCCGCTGGGCTTCAAATGGCTCCATATAACTGCAGCAGTCTGTTGGTGTGGATTTGGGCTCCCAGTTCGGTCTTCCTCTCGGGTCTGGACGGACATCAAATGGATCAGAGTAGTCTGTGTCGGCGTCGGACACTGCTGGAGCAGAGGGAACCACCTAGGCAGGGAGAAAGAAACAAAGATCATATCACAAATGAGGAATTGAACTGTGTACGAGACAAAACAAATAAGTAAATGAGATAAAGAGCTCCTACGGGTTCCTCTTGAACAGTCACAGGACTCAGGGGGACTTTACAGCGGCCAAACTCCTGAGAGTCCACTTTGATCAGTCTGTGTTTGGGAGACACCACTTTCACCTGGAAGAAAACACATGGAGGATACATTACATGAATCTACCGAGACACCACGCCTGGTATGCAATAAAAATAAACATGTATAAACATGCGTGTCTTACCTCCACGCCATTAGGCAGCACTGAACCAAACGCAGGGAACGAGGGAAGGCTCACTGTGGCACTGCAGGGGCTGAAACCGCCATTCTGGTGCTCTTTATCAGAGTGCTGGTACGGGTCCTCGAAATCGAGCTCCTTCTGAGCTCTGTAGGCCCTCAAAATCTCACTCTCGCTGTAATCTGGCCTCGGGGGCTGTGGAGGGTCACGCCTGGTGCCAAAGTTTAGGTAGTCCTTCAGCCACTTTGCCATGGATCTGGGGATGAAATGGCAGACAGATGGCTTAGAATAATTTGGGTGTTATTAGTCAATAAGGAACATTATTTCATTTTGTTATTTACTTTTCCATTAAGGTTAAAAAGAGGGCTATAAAAGACATTTAGAAGTGAGTCATAACTGAAGTGTATGGGCCCCAAAAATAAAGTAATTAGATGTGCATCACTGGGAGAAATTAACTCATTGCCACCCAAATAGCTACAACTGTAACCTGGACTTGGGCCTGTAAAGTTACTTAATTAAAGCAGGCTAACAGTCACCATGAAGTTTATGTTTATATTAGCCAAAATGAACTCGGATGGAGTTGTTAAATCGCCAGTTTCCATCAATATAAACGGTGTTGTTATAAATCAACAGGTCCGGCGAAAATAAGATGTCCAGCTTCACGATGGTGAACATTAATAACACAAAGCAGAGAGAGGTTTTTAATGGCATAACACAGTTCAACGGTAGGCTGATAGCCTGACAATAGCTAGTTAGCATTAGGGGGTAAATTAAAGGGGGTTACAATCTATCAGTTGTTCGCATAAGTAGCGTTATATAAAGGGCAGTGTTTGCTTTAAACTAAGAGTACGAAGCTGAATAGCTGACTAGCCTCGCTGCTGTGTTATTTATATCGTAAAGTAAAGGGTTAAAGTAACGTGAGGGTAAATATCACAAAGCTAAGTCAGCTAACGTCGAAGCGTCTCAGCCGTTAAAACTAACCGCTACGCTCACCCTCTTTCTGGGCATTGACGGCTCCCCGTTCCAGTTATGTCTCCCTGGTAACCATCCAGCAGTTTTTGTTCGTTTTAACGTTTCCAGGCCTTGAAAAAAATATATATAAAAACTAAATACTGAGTTATCCGAGAGGAAATCCAGTCCCAGCTTCCCTCCGAGCCAAGCAGCGGGTCAGTCAGCTAAACGTTAGCTGGACCAGACCAGAGCAGACCAGACCGTGGAGCAGACTGTCTCCGACACAACACTCACCGAGCGGCGGCGGGCTGGCTTAAAGGGGAGGAGGGAGGTATATTTAAGTTGGTCGACATTAAAGCTTCAGCTATGCAGATAGATAGATAGATAGATAGATAGATAGATAGATAGATAGATAGATAGATAGATAGATAGATAGATAGATAGATAGATAGATAGATAGATCACATTAAGTTTATTAGTTAATTTTGCAATCTGCAACTTCACTGCTAGGTGCATGTGAATATTGGTGCTTTCATACTATATTTCAACTAAACCAAGGGTGGATAAAGAATGAGGAGGGAAAAAAACAGTGCAGATGAATAAAAACTGGTATTTCTTTTTGTTGTTTTAAGGCCTTCAAAGACTAAAACAGTAGTAGACCTAGTTCAGAATATCACTGACAGACCGTATGACAAGATATGGATAATGTAAGTATTAATATTATATGAGATTAAAATGATCTGAACATCAACAGCGACATACCAACAAAGCAAACTCTGTTTGCTGATGAAGACTGATCAAAAAGGTAAGTAGGGTTTGAGTTGAGATTGTTTCCAAAGTCATGAACAATGTTGACATCAAGATCCTTATACTGTCCATACAAATGCTGAATTATAAAATCAATACTATGAAATCAATGTTCTAGGTTCATAAATTCATATCTTTAGAGGACAGATATATTTGGCAGCACAGACACGAGAACTAAGTACTCTGATTCAACATTTAGATCAAAAGAGAGACAATGTAACATGTCAAAACATATAAAGGACAAGGATATAAAGTTAAACAGATTTTAATAAACATTAAAATATACAGCTGATATTTTCTCCAGGCAAATTTGCCTCACAAAAATTCATTTTCTGAGGTTCAGTTGTCAGGAAGAACAGGTCCATGAACCAGTGGATCAGCTAGGGAGGATTATTATTGTTTCACTGGGTTTCAACAGACAATATAATTCCTGCTTAATGACTGTCCACCAACACACGGAGACCCAAAAACTGCTTTACACGGGTTTTCTGTGCGGCATTATACACATAATTGTGTGTCAGTCACTCAAATCAAAATCTAGGCCAAGCATCTTCTTTTCATTCGCTGTCATTGCTGTCACTGTCTGAATACGCCCCCAGCAGGCTGAGAGATGATGAACCATTTTGCGTGGTGACAGGCTTAGAGGCAGTCTCAGAGTCGGCTGTAGATGCCTTTGGATCTGCAAAACAAGAGACACAATGATTGTCTTTCAAAATCATATAAAAACTTTTGATTAAGGATGAGAATGAGCGGCAAAAAAAGAGATCGTTACATGTCCAAGTTTGATGAGACAATAAACTAAATGAATTAACCACTGTCTATGATTTCAGAGGAGCTGGGCTGTACACGTGTTTCATGCAAGCTGTAAGAGATAATAAGATATTAAAGGTGTTACCTGTTTGTGAAGTTGGAGCAGCAGCAGTTGTCGCTGGACTGGGTTTGTTGATAGTTGCTCCTGGTTTCTTTCGTACGACCAGGGACCCCAGTGACCCTCGACCGCCCAGCGTCCCCACACTCCTCTCCCAGCTCTCCACCTTGGCCCTCTTCACTCCTCCAGTTGAGGTTCCCTGTGGAAAGGCACATCATGAGACTATTCACTATTGCTAACTAACCTAAAGGAGTTCTTCACCCCCAAAATGACTTGTTATCAGTTACTCAACCAGTGCTGTCTTGAAATTTCTACTTGTGCCTGTAGAAAATAATCCAGTGAAACTATGTCAGAATCTATGTTTAAAAACTCTAATTCAGCAGACCGAGTCTTATCTAGTCGTATGCTCAATACTTCCTAAAACCTTGCTGATGAAATCACACAGGTTTGAACCCAGAACAGAGAAAACTCTTTGCTTAAAGTGAATGGTCATATGTACCTGCGCCTCTGTTGATCTGTCAGTGGTGAGGATGTCTGTTGGTTTGTCTGTGCTGGATTTATTTGGCTGCAAGCAGTCCTCTTCCTTCTCCGAGTCAGAGTCAGAGTCAGAGTCTCTGAGTCTTTTCACAAGGGCACGATCCAACATCTCTCTGAAAAACAAATGACGCAGTCAGATTTTATTGAATTTTACTGCTCAGATTATAAGAACAATACACAACGCATAAAACATTCAGACATGAGCAGAGATAAAAGTTTTTACCCTTTGTCTTTATAAACCTTCCTCACTCACTTTGTCTCTCGCTCATCCTCTTCTTTCTCCCTTTCCTTCTCTTGCCTCTCCAGCTCTCTGTACCGGTCGATCATTCCCTCAAAGTCCACCTGAGCCTGCCTCTGGTTCAGCTCCTTCAGCTCCTGGAGGTTCTCCAGAACCTCCATCTCCATCTTGGAATCTTTTGTGCGGTTCTCCAGCACCTGGTAGAGGATTGAGAACTCATCAACTCTTCATTCTTGTTGCCAGTTAAACCAATACAGTACAACAGTACATGCCATTTACACCACCAACCTTCATGGGGTTGTTCAGCTCCTCTTCCTCCCTCTCCTGTTGAATTCTCTTCTCCTCCTCCTCAATCAGTTTCTCTGCCTGGAAGTTTCGTGTTGCACCATGCTCCATTGCATAGTCTGTGTTCTCTGGGTCAGTCTATGAGATATAAGATATGGAGGAGTGGGAAATTATTTTATGCATACTGCTGGAGATGTATTTTCCAGAAAATAGTACACAGTTAGAGTACTTATTCAGCAATTATCACGAAATAATCAGAGCATTATATACACTCACCTTAAATGTAATCTCAGCAAGACACCGAGTACATTTGATGTAGAAACGAAAGATGGGCAGTCCCATGTACAGCTCATTCTGAACAGTCTCTTTGCGTGCATTGAACTTCTTCCCCTTGTAGATGTACTCACCACACGTTTTACACCTGCAAACAACAAGACACCATGATGAAGATGCCACAGTCACAGAGCTCATTCAGAGAGGAAAAGTACGAGTTTATTTATCTTAGTAACAACAATGTGGAAGCACAACCAACTGAATGAAATGCCAGAATAACATAAAAAAGGACCAGCTGCAACCTCAGTTTAGTAAACAAGGTGCTTAAAACTAGACTAGACTAATCAAGAGATGATTGACAGATGAGTTGACATTGAAAATAAGTTGCAGCCATACCTGAGCTCCTAAATGTACATATGTGACAACGTCACTGTGTTACATATGTCACATCCTCTGCAACATCAGCTGTGTGGCAATGAAAGTGGAGCTAAGTGGAACTTAAAGGTGCAGTGTGTGAGATTTAGGGCCTTGAAACATAACATGAAATGTAATATTCATAACTACGATTTAATGCACGTATAATCACCTGAAAATAATCTTTTAATTGTGTTAAAATTATCCTTTTATATCTATTGTGTTGCTACAGTAGCCCAGGACAGACAAACTAAACACTGACTCCAGACAAAGGCTTTCAGGTGTTGTTTATCGTTTACACTAGGAAGGTGAGGGTGATGTGAGGAGAGTGCAATGCAGCGATTACACCCCTATATATATAAAAATATAACTAAATTCTACACACTGGACCTTTAAGCATGATACAAGAAGAGTAGGCAGGTTGTTTGAAACATGAATGAGATACCTCATGTTGAACGGAGCCATCAATCTGACCACATACTGACGATCTTTAGGGAGTTTAAGTTTGGGGATTTTGGATGGATCAAAGTCCGGCGGGTAGTATTTCTGTGGGAGACAAAACACACGTGAGTTACTGAAAAGCACCAACGTGTACTGAAACTAACAGCAACAAACGTACAAGCAGTAGTACTAGTAGTACCAGTAGTAATTACTTATACAGACAGTATTAATAGCTATCATATAATGTACTTTGGATGTACCTAACAAGCAATTACAACAAATTACACAGCTTAATGTTAAACCACACTTAGCTTCGAAGCTAATATTAGCCTGTTTGGTTTACGTTGCTCACACGCCACAGCTTTTAGACGTTGCTAGCGTTACCGTTAGCGTTCACATACTTACATTCAATACTTTTCTTTCGGACATTGTTGCTTTTTCTAGAAAATCAACGTGGAGAACGAAATTTGGGGGGAATTAAATTAATCACAACACTGCTAAAGCTAACTGGTGGATCGTGAGCTGCACTCTACACTTCCGGTTGTCTCATTCATAGTTTTAACGTACTTCAAAGTGTGGTGCTGCCGCTCAGCGGCGGACGGTGGTATTGCAGCCAGAAGTAAATACCTAAAACATTGTAGGCCTATTTAAAAAAGACAAGGATGTAAACAGATAAAAAAAGAGACAATTATATAAAAGTAAAGGTAAACATTCTTAGACAAGTGTTTTATTATAAGCATTGGATTGCCTGTGTTTAATAATAATAATAATAATAATAATAATAATAAGTTTATTTATATAGCATCTTTAAAAAACAGATTTACAAGGTGCTTTACAGAGGTAGTAGACCCAACAGAAGGCAACACAGTGTAAGAACATGTGACACTGCATGTTGACAGAATCAAAGATAACAGAAATTATGAAAGGGCAATTAAAAATAGATAGATATAGTTAATATTGATTTAATATTGAGTTTCCTTTTGGTTTTATCTTGGATGGTCGGTGCATATACTGATCAAATATTAATCAGCGCCTCTATGAACTACAGCGATAAGCAATGCAATAATATAAATGGACTCTTCTGGTTATACACTAAAATCCTAAGGTGGGATAGAATCACACTGATGCTATTTGTCTTTATTGCTTTATTGCTTTATACCTTAAAATGTATCTTTCCATTGCAAGTATCTAGCCTGAATGAGTCATAGGCTTTGACCGCTGCCATCATTTTGCTGTCAGCTATAGTCGTGTCTTTTTGTTTGAGCAGGAGATCATGATCGATATGATGGAAGAACAATGTCTCAGGGACAACGTGAATTGTCAGTGACATGGGGTCTTTGACTGCCAGACACTCAGACACACACACACACATACACAGACACACACACACACACACACACACATTGCTTAGGGGATGATTAAGGTTCTTCCTATGAGAGGAAATTGGATCCTGATTACAGATTGGTGTCAATGTGGGTTAACCTGAGGTCTGATTTCAGCTTTATTGAACAGAGGTGACAGAAGGAGACAGGCAGAATAGATTAGCAGCAAAACACTGAAGGGAAAAGGTTTGTGTTTGCAAAAGTTATCCTCCATAACATATAGCTACGACTATTATATTGTGTTTTAGATCAAACCTAAATATGCAGTACCCTTTCTCATTTGGATTTGGTAGTTCCAAATTCATATTCTCAGTTTTGTTCAGTATTATGTGCATGGTGAGCTCTCAGCCTGATTCTGACACATCAAAATGACTCATAGATGACTCAGATGTACAGTATGTTTAACTGAAAAGGGTTAATCTGTCGTCAATATGCTAAGATTTAAAAGCAGACCAGTGTGTGACAGTAAAAGGAGTTTGATCCCCATTCAGCCATCAAATTACTCTAGCAAATATGTTTCATGAAATGTAAATCTATTAACCTTTAACCATCCTTGACATCATCCTATCAGTTCCCTTCCTGTCATCATCCAAAGATACAAAGGTGCTGAGCAGAGTCACCCGTGTCAAAGATGTCCATGAATATTTCAGCTGGCTGATGTCAACAGGCGCCTATAAAGAGGGGGGTTCTCTATGAGACCTCCAAACCTTCCACACGTCCGCAGACCTCCCACTTTTCTCCACCCGCCGAAGAGAAAAACTCCTCCCGTTTGTGTCTCTGCACCATGGTCAGTGCTCGGGCTCTCCTCCTCGCTGCCACCTGCTGCTGCGCCTACCTGTGGCTCGCTCGTGCAGAGGACTCCTCACTGGAGACGCGCTCATTGGATTTCCCCCTGAAGACCCAACAGGAGAAAGACCTGGTGAGAGTTTTTATGAGAGTCATAGGTGTGAAATGCGTCTGCTGGATGGATGACAGGTGTTGGTGCTCTGTGCAACTGTTGATATAGTCTTCAAATTGTTCTGGAAAGTGACTCTCACAAGCTGATTAAAAAAGGAAGTTACTGCCTGAGTTGTTGAGCTCTAAAATTAAAGTTATTGAATTGCCTCCAGAATGGACAAATCTAATTCAATTTGTTGACATTTTTCTCTGCAGATTGACGCGTTGCAAGAAGTTTTGGAGAAGCTGAGGAGCAAAGAGATGCCATTAGAGAAAAAGCTTGGCTGGCTGCCTTCGGTATGTACTCTGCACCAAATTAGAATTATAAAACCAGTTGATTAGATTGCATTTCCCACTTATGTTTTCTAATATTTGAGTTTACTATATCTAGAAACATGCCAAAGACGGAGTATTAGAGATGTGACTCGAGCATTCAAGATACTAGTTTTATATCGTTTACAAGAAATCAAATCATAGACAGACATTTCCTACTTTTGAAATACTGTGATTCAGTAAGTAACCCTGCAAAATATCCACAGTTTTATGAATCTGTATTGTTTTTATGATTGCAGTGTGACGCAGGGGAGCCGTGCGCCGTGCGTAAAGGCGCGCGTATCGGCACGCTGTGCAGCTGTCCGCGTGGGACTTCCTGTAACTTTTATGTTCTCAAATGTTTGTGAATATAACAACGATGGCACAAAAAAAAAAAAAAAAACACAAGAGAGCTATTCAGGATGTTTGGAGTGACAAAAGTCTGTTGTCATTCCGTTTGTGACGGATGTAACGTGTGATTAATAAAGGACGCTTTTCTTTTATAAACTGGAACATGTCAGAGGGTCTGTGTCCTGTTTCTGTCAGTATTTATAATCGTGACAAAGGGGAAGTTATATCTCGATTTTGAATGTAGTTTTTGTTGTCATCTGTTTGTTATTGTTACTGTTACGGGGGAAGTTATCCCAGCATCAGTTTCTAAACACATTTGTAAGATCTTGAGTTTAATAAATCAACTAAATTATATTCTGTGTGTCTGGTGTACTTTTATAATAATATAATAAAAATAATGAGGATTTTTTTTGTGCAGTATTGTAATATAAAAATACAGCTACGCAGCGTATAACAGCTGAATTGCGGTAATATTCCCACAAACATCACTTGTTGATAGACTGCTTTTGAGTAAAATCACACTCAAGGTACAATATATTGATTCCTCTCGCCGGTTGTCATCAATAATTCAGCCTCTTCCTACAAATCCACTAATGCACGGCTGCATTCCAGCGCACCAGCTGTCATAAAAGGCGCTGTCAGGCTTTTTCAATGACATCACATCCAACTGCAAGTTTTCCAACATGGCGTCCAGCCGGGTGCCGGAGAGGGAGGTCCAGGCGGAGCCGAGGCGCGCTGCGACCGCAAACCTCGACTTCTGCCTCCACAAATACTCCCTGCTCATCATTATCGGACGGACCGCTCACCTCAGACAGACGGGACACATCAGCGGGGAGATCGAGCGAGGTACGTTTATTATAAGGCGCCTTCTCACAGCTACTGTACGCCGCTTTGCTTTTTTTTTCTTCTTTATATTCGCATAAAACACGCAGACGCTTGCAAGTCATCACCGAGGATGCTACACTGACCCCATTGCAGTGTTTATGTAATTTTATCCACCCTACTGACCGAGGATGCGTCATCTGGCGGTACCATCACCATCAGCATCATCTCACCCCTCCGGGTGCGTTATAATTAAAAGCAGCCTGGAGCGGCCTCTGTATATCGTGATGCAATGAGAAATGATGCATTTGGGCATGTTGATATTTAATCAACACATTGCCACTTGTGACCGACGTGTGTTTATGTAAAGCGGTGACTGTGGAGACGGATAGTAGACGCGATGACCTAATACAGTGTGTGTTTTACTGTCTGAGAAGGTAGCTGTAATTTGCATGCATACCGTGGATGTTAAAATATCTGCATAGAGGCTGTGAGCAGATAAAGGAACTGAAACAGAAACACAGACGCAGAGAGATATTCAAGGTTTATTAACATTTAATCACTGTGTGGTGAAAACCACAGAACAGGCCTGTCTACAGCTGTGTGACATGCACTCTTGTGCATTTAAAATGGTTTATTTTATTACTCTTGTTATGTATGTTGTGTCATACCCTCAGTGGCCACTTTATTACAGCCGTACGATCTAATGCAATACAATACAACAGCTCTGCCCTTAATTCTACTATTATATGAAGATTATATACTTGTCACAAAAAAATGTTATTAATCTTTATTTAGTACTTAAGGTTTTACTACAACCTTTACATTTTGTACAAACTATACTAGATTCAGAGTGATTCACATCATTTTAAGTGATTTAAGATCCTTTTAGATCTTTAAGCTCTTGGTCCCACCTATTGTTATTTATTAGATTTGCTTTGAACCCATGAACCCTTTAAAGCTCTCAGGTCTTCTGGTAGTGGCCTTTTAATCACCCTTAAAGTCAGAATGAAAAGTGAGACAGTGAGGCGTCCTTTTATTACGATGGGCAGCATCCCAGAAAACCTGAGGGCAGCAGACAGTGTTCATATTTTTAAAAGCGAACTCAAGACCGATCTTTTTAGTCTGGCTTTCACTTGAACTATATTTATGTATTTGTCTGTCTCCTACATTTTAATCTGGGGCAGTTATTCTGGTCCATGTAAGAGTCTCTACACCTGATTTGCTGAAATGAATAATGCACACATCTACTCATTACATCTTAACCATTCACAATTATATATGTGTTATTTATGACATAGTAAAACCAAGTACTGTCTCTCATGTCTCCAGGTATTCGCTCATGGGACATCGACTTAAAATCCTGTAACCTGAACCTCTATCTCCAAGAATTTCTCTCCCATCACACAGCATCCTTCAAGGGTGCAGGTAAGTAACTGTTGTTCAAACTCTTTCACCTTTTAATCGGACAGAAGAGTCCCGTCCCCATGGCAACCCATCAGTTTGTCCAGTCAGGGGTCAACGAGGAAGGAAGGAAGGAAGGAAGGAAAGTGCTGGAGCAGTCGGGTGATTGTTAAACATGGGTGGGCCCTTTGGCCAGAAAACAATAGAGATCTGCAACCAAGCTGTGCCACCTCTCTTTTTGTACGTGTTACAGCCTTTTAGTATGCAGAGCCAAGGACGACCAGGGAAAATGGTGAAAGGCAGGCAAACATCAGAGTCAGACAATTACAGCTGTGCTGAGAAGTGAGGCGATGAACACAGACAAGCACAGACACATCTCTATTTTAGGGAGGACAAGATGGCAGCCAGAAAGGTTTCCTGTAGTAAATGATCTTTTAAGAAGCTGTACAGCTTACAAGTTATTTTGGATTTGTAAAACGTGGGGCTCTGTCATTTTATAAGAGATAGACAGAAGGTCAGAGAAAGAGAAAGAGAGACGACTTGAAATAGTTTGGAAAATACAATTGTTGGCTTTTGTGCTAAGAGTTAGATGAGAAGATCTATACCTTTATGGTAAATACTAAGCTTGTTAGCTTAGCTTAGCATCATGACTGGAAACAGGGGGGAAAGCTAGCCTGGCTCCCAAAGGTGGGTTCAAATGACAAGTTTAACTATTTCTTAACTGGATCAGTGAATTTCTCAGAGTTAACAAAACATAAACTACTAATAAAACCACAACATGTCACTTTTATATGTTGTTTTCTACAAGAATTAAACAAATGAAATTTAATTTGTGATATTTAGCAGCTGGTAGGCAGATTTTGTGACAATTATGAGCAGTCAGCTAGGCTTTAGCTTCATATTTAGCGTACAGACATGAGAGAAGTACTGAACATCTATTTCTCGGAGTGTCTTTAGGGACTGAATCACAAAGATGTTTCACAGTTTAACTTTTCTAAAATTGGAAAGCATAAAAATGTGAAATATGTAATTCAGTGCAATAGGCAGTGAGGAGTGGGCTTTTCTTGTTTCTAACTTGAATTAAAGACAAAGAAACTTTTGTACTTATTTGGGTCATTATTTTCCAGTTGGCTGTGTCCGTCCGCCTCTGTATCCTCAAACGTTGATCCAGTTCTCCTCAGACTGGATATTAGCTGCAGATTGAGTTAACTTGGCATCTCATCCTCAGACAGTCCCTCTGACTCAGCAGTTCCACTCTTCTTCCTTCCTCTTTTTTTCGCTCAGAGAGTCAATCATGCGTCCGGTTATCCCAGTCCAGTTTCTCATCGACTTCTTCTGAGTTCCCGTCCTGTTTGCTCAGATTTGTTGGCTTGTCTCCGAGCTCCTCCTCAACTCTGACTTTCCCCATTTCTTGTTTGCGTTCCCTTGGATGTCTGTCTTTCTCTGTCTGTCTGTCTGTCCGTCTCTTTCTATTCTTTGTTTTTCTTTCTGCCTCTTCAGGGCAAAAGTGTCTGCGCCACAGTACCAGAGTGTTGGACACTCAGGTGCTGATCAGTCCGTCTCAGGAACAGGTTCATTCAGAGGTGAGGGGATAAATCCTGGTTCTGGAAGATAGTTGACCAAACCAGGTGTTGTAGCGATGCAGGGTTGCAATAATTCTGATGTCTGTGGCGTAACAGCAGAAATCTTGTTTTTTCTAACCAATAGTCCTCACCCTAAAGATATTCAATTTACAATGATATAAAGCTGAGAAATTAGGAAATAGTTACATTTCTGAAGCTGCTGCCACTCAGTGCTTGGTATTTTTGCTATAAAATTTGAAAACTTGGGGGGATAAAGTAACGCTGCAAAAGAAATAATCTTCCCATCTCTCTGGTTCAGGTGTTGGCTCTGCTGTCCAAGGAATCGGCCCATAAGCTGTTGATCTTGGCCGGCCAGAGTGTGGAGGACAGCGGAGACCTGCTGTTTCACAGAGGACTGTTCTCACCACACCAGCTGAAACAAATACTTACAGAGCAGGTACGTCAGAGAGCATCTCTCTGACTTTTATTTCCTCGATAATAAATGCTCAGTTGTTAATTCAGGTGCTTATTATGTGCATGTAATCCTGAACTTCTGTAGATTTTCTGCTATTAAATCACAGAAAGCTGTCTTGATTTCCCAGAGCCTGATGTGACATCTTCAGACCAAACATCCAAAACTCAAAGAGATTAAATTTACAGAAATATACAAAGAGGAAAAGCAGCAAATCTTCACAGTTACATTTTTGGCATTTTACTTTAAATGCTGCTTTAAATGTAAACATAAATGTATCATCGAGTTGGTCCTTTGAAGCAGAAGCTGACCTGTACTGGATTTTTCAGGCAGAGACTGGACAAACTATGCAATGTAGACACTCTGCAGATAATAAATCTGTTGGATGCATGCTGAGATATGCTCTGTCTTCAGTTCATAGATCAACAGAGCTCCGACGCCTTCTCCAAGCTGAGTCTGACCCTCAGCTGTCCCAACATCGGCCAGTGGAGGAAGACTCTCTTGGGAAACCAGCCTGTGCAGGGTCCTTTCACTCTGCACATCAATCCCCCAGAGGTGCTGCCTGCCATGGAGGCCCTGGGGGAATTCACCTCCCTCATCTCTGGTACCCTTTCCCCTCCATCTCCCTTTGAACTCCTGCCTCCTCCCATCACCGTGGGCTTTCTCAAGCTGTCCCGACCATGCTGCTACGTGTTCCCTGCTGGCCGTGGTGATTGTGCTTTTTTTGCCGTTAATGGATTCACCGTGCTGGTTGATGGCGGCTCCGACTCACAGGCCTGTTTTTGGAAGCTGGTCCGTCACCTTGACCGAGTTGATGCAGTTTTGTTGACCCACATTGGGACAGAGAACCTCCCTGGAGTCAACACCTTCCTGGAGAGGAAGGTGGCTGAGTTGGAGCTGAGCTCTGATATCAAAGGTATGAAGTCAAGTCAGTGTTTTTTCTCATGCAATCACACATTTTCTTCAAAAGGCTCTTTTAGCATACATCACCCATTATCCTCAGACCTTTGGTCTGATAAGGAAAATCTCAAAATAAAAAACCAACAAGAAAAAGGGTAGAAAACCTTTAGGAAGTGCAACATAGGATGGTGTTGTTGTTGCTGATCTTCCTGCAGGAAAATGATATTATGAAGAAATGTTAGGTGATTTCTCTGTAGTCTTCTTTACCTGTTTCATCTTCAAATTGCTTTCTTGTTGAAGTGTTTCTCTGTGTCTTTATATACTTTTATCTGAACAGATGACTCGTCTAAGAGGCTCATCTCTCCAGAGCTTGGAGTTGTGTTCTTTAACGCCCCCAGCAGGTTGCATCTGGAAGAACAGCCTTGTGAGTGATGCATTAAAACTATTCTACAGTACTTAAGAAGATTTGACTGAGCGGGGAATATGAGCTAGTATCCCTCCTATTAATCAAATGTCTATAAGCATATTGACATATTGAACTGCAGTATTTTATATACACGAGGAACTTGACACTGTAGTTATGTTTCTGCTCTTCCTCATATTTCTCTTCATCTTTGAGGCCTAACACTTGTGTGTTTTCCTGCATTTTCTTTCTTGAGTGTGAAAAGTTCATTCTTGACCTTTGAAACAGTAATTTTACAAGATGCTCCCTTCCAAAGCTTTTAAACACGTCGTACAGTCTTCATCAGATGAATTTGTCATGGAGATGATTTGCAAATCTGTTTTTTAAAAGTATTTTGAAACCTGCAAAGTTTGCATCCATAAGCAGGCTTGTATCCTATCCCTGTATCCTGCTTGTGTTTTCTGCAGTCAGCACTGCGGTAGCAATTAACTTAATTATTTTCATAATAATCAAGTTGTAACTTGGCGTTATTTACTGTAAGTTGATTTCCAGCAGCCTGTGCATGCAGCTTTGTCAGCCTAATCCAAACCTCCCATCAGTTTTTGCTATTTTTATTACTCTGTTTCGATTCATATGGCTAGTTAGCAATGTGGAAAGATGAATGCTATATTATTAATGCTGATGATATCTAATGGGAGAGGAGGCTATCAAGTAAAGGTATCATTTTTTCTCATGTCAGGTGTGGACAATGTACTGAAGAGCACAGATCAGGCGGCCCTAACCCTACGGTTGTTAAAGAAGTTAGACATCAGGCCACAGCCATTGTTTCGACCACAAGGGATCCCCATTGAGCCACTAACCCTGTTCCAGAAGATGGGAGTGGGACAGTTGGATTTATACATCCTCAACCCAGGCAAAAGCAGTCAGGAGTACCAGACATTCATGCAAAACTGGCCTGATGCAGTGTCATCAGCATCCAAATCCCAAACTCTTCCCCTCACCGCCCTGGCCTCGGTGTCTGCCTTACTTGTGTGGCACCCAGCGTGCCCCCAGGAAAAGGTGGTCAGGGTGTTGTTCCCTGGTGTTACCCCACAGGCAAAACTGCTGCAGGGGCTGGAGAAGCTGAAGGGACTGGCCTTTCTCCAGAAACCTACAGTGACCACTGAGGACCTGGAGAGGCTGGGGGAGGACAGAAAGGCCAAGAGGACAGAGAGCCAGGACAGTGTGAAGTCTCAAGGGAAGGAGGCAACACTGAAACATGGAAAAGATCGGGGCATTAAAGAGGAGGGAAAGGAGGTACTTGTAAAGGAAAAAGGAAAATTAATAAACGGAGTCTCTACAAAAGATGCTGATAAAAGCAGAATCAAAGAGTCGGGCATAAAGCAAAAATCAGCAGAGAAGAATACTTTAAAGAAAGGAGGAGGGAAGGATGGGAAAAAGGAGGAGAAGTCTGGCAATAAAGAGGAGAACGGTGTTGTGAGGAACGATCAGGGGAAAAAGGATGTTCTCCCTCCCAAAGCAAAGAACGAAAATAAAACTAAGCTCAAAAAGGACGCAAAAAATGACTCTAAAACGGGGGCAAAGAAAACAAGAAAACCATCAGGAAATGAGGCAAATAATAGCAAGAAGGCAAATGTAAACGCTGAATTGCCAAATAACAACTCAACAAAACCAGAAATTTCAGAGCCAGAGGGTCTCAATACAGAACAGAAGAGTCAAAAACCAGAGAAAGAGTCTGAACAGAACCTTTGTGGCTCTAAGATGTCTTCCCCTGAGGATATGACAGCTGATTTTCTCAGGCTCCGGGAGGAAACTGCAGCGCAGGTGGAAACAGCAGATAAAGGAAAGCAGAATAGCAGTGAGTCAGGAAATGAAAAGTGCATTGGAGGCCTGAGCAAAGAGACAAATAATGAAGCTGCTGATACTCTAGGGGACGAAATAGCAGGCAACACAGGGATAATGGAAGGGGAGAGTGGTGATAATGGAGTGCAAGATAAGGCTTGGACTGAAGAGAAAACTGACGCAGACCTGCAGAAAGCACCAACAGACCAGCCTGGAAATGCTACTAAACCAGCAAAAGTTGTAGGATTTCCTTCTCCCTTGAACAAGGCACCAAAGAGCGAGCGCACAGTCCAGCTTGACTTAACCCCAACTGAATACACTCTCCTGGACGGGGCTTTGAGAAACAGCCCTCCATCACGATCCTCTCCAGAGAACCAGGCTCCAATCAGCCCCGACGAGGAGACCGTTGAGCCTGCCTCGCCTGATTCGCGGCCCAACAGTGCAGGCCACACTCCTTACTGTCTGTCCCCAGATGATGTGTGGTGCAACAGGGCAACGCTCAGTAGGTTACAGGCCCAGATGGGTAACGTAGACTCAGCCGATGTTAGCCAGTCAAATGGATCGTCCAAGCAAAGCGAGGGGCAGCTATGCCAAACCAAAACTACTCCAGAGAGCCACACAAACCCCAGAGAGAAGCACCTAAGTTTCCTGTCCTTGGGTACATTTAAAGATGGATCTTCAGACCCCTCTCCGTCTGTTACCACCACCACAACGCACTCGATGCCAGCAGAGGTGAGTTCACCTCAGTCCACTGAAGTAGATGAATCGCTGTCCATGTCCTTAGAGCAGGGACCAACCACAGTGAGCCAAAGAGAGGGGGATGACAGTGTTCATCACTCCAACTCCAATGGAAGCCATTTTGTGGGGATGTCTTTACCAATGAAGAAGCCTCCGAGATCTTTAGGACAGGGTTCAGAGATGGGTCGGCCTCCAGCGCCTAACACGCTTCATTTTGATGCATCGGCCCATGATGTGGATCTTTGTCTGGTTTCCCCCTGCGAGTTCAAGCATTTCAAACCAGCCGACTCCAGCTCGGGTGCGAGCGAGTCCTCCAGAGGAGCCTTTGCTCCACATCATCACGGCAACAACAACAACCCCAAAGACACATCGCCCAGCGAGTCAAATGCCCCCGTCTGCACGGAGGACTGCCCGTCCACCACAGCGGACGGAGCTCTGGACTCCGATGAGGATGAGTCATGTAGTGAGCCGTCCAACTCCACCCATGACCTCCGCACTAGTCAGGTTCTGCCCCAGGACCCCCTTCCAGCCCCTCTCAGGGACAGTCCGCCCCTGCCACCGCATCCTGATGCCTCAATGCCCGTCCCTCAGTCTGACTCAGATGCTCTCGGGAAGAGAGCAAAATCCACCGGCATGCGAGGGAAAAAAACAGCAACGGTGAGTTTGTCATACTCTATAATGCAGTTTGTTTTGATTTTGAGGATGAAAAATGTAATCAAACATTTGTAATCTAACTTTTTATTGTCACCAGCTTACTGAGGCCTCCCAAAAATCAGGGAAAAGCCGGACAGGAAGCCAAGGTGGAGTCACAAAGGGGAATGTCTCTTCTACTCGTACGCCTTCCTCCACCACCCGTTCAGCACCAGCAAAATCCTCACCCAATCCAGGTACGAGGCGTAAAATGTAAATGATATGAAATACTGTAAATGAGCAGTTTCATGCAACAGTTTCTCCTGTCGCAGGCTCAAAGTCTACCTCTGTTGGGGAAGTCAGTGTGTACGTGGATCTGGCCTATATTCCCTCTGGAGCTTCATCTCCAACGGTCAATGCGGACTTCTTCAGATGCATTCGCTCCTCCTGTTACATCATCAGCGGCGACAGTCCAGAGAGAGAGGAGATACTGAGGCATACGCTGGACGCACTTCTGGATAGCAAGTCATCCTGGCCTGACACTATGCAGGTAAAAACACACACACACACAGTTGAAACATATATAACATGATGCTGGTGGTTGTCATATATAATGAGCCTTCCGGAAGATATAACCATTGTCATATACGATTTAAAGGACAGCTTCCAGCCAATCAAAACAAAGATTGTCCTACAGCAAAGTTTATTGTTGAATCAAAGGTATACAGAAAACTGATTTCGACCAATTAAACTGGATTCAGTGCTTGCTCTGACTGACATTAGGTTGATCAGGCAGGTTTATATAAACATGATCAACCTGTTTTTACAGTACAGTGTCCTTTATCGGGTGCTTATGATGTCTTTGCCACAAGCGAATGACACCACCACCACTAACATGATTTACTAACAGGGGAATTTCCTTTTTGTATGCAGGGAAAAAGTCCTTTTTTGACAGGGACAAAATATGAATATCCTATATCTTGCTAAAAAACACAACTTAAGCTGCGTTCATCGCTCGAGCAGATCGTATTCATGATTCTCTGCAGTTACTGAAAACATAGTTAGCAACTCTGAAAGTTCCAGAGGTCAAATGTGAGCAACGCTGCAGACGTGTCCCTCCTTTTTATCGGCCTATCCTTTTCTTTGTACCTCCAGGTGACAGTGATCCCCACATTTGAGTCGGTGCCAATGCAGGAGTGGTACCAGCAGACGCTGGACAGACAGAAGGAGCTGGGCATCACCGTACTGGGATCCAACAGCACCGTCGCCATGCAAGACGAGACCTTTCCGGCCTGCAAGATAGAGTTCTGAGGCTGCAGTGATGGAGGATGGGATGGTGAATATGAGCTGAAGGATGGAAATGTGTGTGTGGGACAAGGAAAAAAGAGTGAACGCTAAAGGTGTGACAGAAATATAAAGTTACGGTTTATTGGGAAAAATTATATGGCCTCTTTCTACACAGCTGAGAGGGGTATGATACAGGATGTTCACACCTTCCTGGTTAATCACTTCTTTGTGGGCTAAAAGCCTTTATTTCTCTTCATCCAAGGAGGAGACACATTGATGTGGGGAGTATTGCATGAATTTTTTTGACCCATGACCCTGTGCAAAACAGGAGAGGAGATCACACTGGCTGCAAGAGAAGCATGTCGGGCTGCAAACACGTGGGTACATATGGAAGCCGATGTTGTAGATTAGTCAATGTAGTTAGCATACGTGGGGTCACAGGCGCTATGAGTAGGCTTGTTTTTTTATGCATTCAGCACTGAGGCGTGATAGAGGTCTGTGCTATGTTTCAAGGCCATTTTGCTGCTTTAATATTTAATTAAAGGTTTTCAATTCGGCTTATCAAACTACTCCAGATACTCACAGATGGCAAGAGTATGCAAACGTTCGTTTACTAACTCACTGAAATTATATTTGTCTGATTAGCACAGGAGATGTCCGTATCGTAAAAAGAGTCTTACCTTTCGCAGTGTGTGGACAAGTGTTTGTTGTGAGCACTGTAAGCAGACATGAGGTGAGCTGTGTTATGTGTTGTAACTGCTTTTTTAAAAAAAGAAGAAGAAGCATTGTGCCACCGTGGCTTCGCCGTTGATCTCCGAAATATTCTGACCAGATGTGACGCGTCTGATCTGAGATTACTGAATCTGAGTGTGCAAAGTCAAATCTGTCAGCAGGGATTAGAGCACCCGATTAGATTTAACAGCTTTACAGCAATCATCTTATTAAGTATAGTAATTAATTGTAATTCATTAGAAGTGCTTAAATCATGCTAATCAGGAATTGGACAGCAAATGCTTTTGTAGAAATAGATGTTCACTTGTTATCTTACTCAAAAAAAAAGACACTAAAAGTGATGACATGCATTTTGAATGTGGATATGATCATGAGTTTATTGTTGACAGATATTTTGCACAGCATAAAATCATAGTGTTGTCACAGTGGGTGGTAATGACAGCTGTCCAAGTTGTGCTTTGTAAATACAGATAAATGAAAAAATCTGATTCTATTTATATTTGGAGCAAAGTAATCCTGAAACTGAAGCTGCCGAGCTCCAGGAATGAAAGAAAAACAAACAGTGTGCACCTTGGTGTTCAAAATAATTCTTAGCAAATCTTGCAATAATAAATGACGACGAATGAAGCAGCTCTTTCAGTGGAGATATACAGTCCTGATTCCAAACAAGTCGGGATGCTGTGTAAAATGTAAATGATGTCTATGATCTCCGAACCAATTTAAAATGGGGACGCTTCATGTCAGTCCATCTCAGATGAGCTCGGGCCCAAAGAAATCTGCAGCATTACTGGATGTTGCTGATTTATAGCTTTCTCTTTGCATGGTTAGAATCTCAACTCGCATGTGAATGCAGCGATGAACTGTGTTTACCGACAGCTCATGCCCATGTAGTGATATCTTTTATACAATCATAGCCCGAGGGGTCAAAGGTCACGGGCATTCAGTGTTGATTTTCAGCCTTGCTCCTTAAGTGTAGAGATTTCTCTGGTTTTCTGAATCTTTTCTTGATTGTGACTGGTGAAATGAATTCGCTAAATTCTCTGCCAAACAAAGTGGTGAACCTCACCTCGTCCTCGCTTGTGAGTAACTGAATCACCAATTTAAAGTGTTGGATGTTCAAACAGATGTTTTGATGAACATTGAAAATTTCCAATTTTTGTTGATCCTGTCCGAACTTCTTTGAATATGTTGCAGGCATCAGAGTGAGAATGAGTGCATTTTAACAAAAACAATAAAGTTTGTCAGCTTTAACACTAAATATCTTCTTTTTTTTTTATTCAATTGAATATATAGGTTGACATGTGAATCATTGCATTTTCTCTTTACTTTTACATGTTACAAAGCGTCCCAACTCTTTTGGAATCAGGGTTGTACAATTACATACACTCTCAACTCAACTAACTAAAGACCTCACTAGCTATGAGGACGTTACAGATCTGTAAAATAAAGCACTTTGTAATAAAACAAAGCAATTGGTGATGTAATGTAATGGATTACACTGTAATCTGCCCATTGTTTTCATTTTTATTCCCTCTTATCCCAAACTGGACGTCCAAGAGCGGATGTCATAATCTGATCAGGTGTAACTAAATCACAGCTGATTACACAAATGTGACATGCCGAGTTTTCTCAATACCAAAGCGTGAGATCACAAAGACGTCGCTGACCATTTTCCCACTCCGTCTGGATGCCGCCTCTAATTATGTCATTGTGATTTAGTATCTCTAAAATATCTGAAAGATATTTTGTAATTACACGAATGCACTGTTGCTGTTTTGTGCAATCATCTTTAATTTCTTTTCTCACTTTTTCAAACTGTGTTCAAGTCACACATGTTGTCCAAAATTCATTAATGATCCCTTCTGAAACTTTTACCCACTTTTGGCTGCCAGATGAAATCATTTATTGGGGTTGGAGGGTTGAACTAAATCTGTAATCATGGATAAAAATGACTTGAACCCCACAGTAGCCAAGTGAATTGTAACTATGTGTATGTGTCCCGCATGTATAAAATACTGTATGTACCGTATGTTGTTTCATTCATGATATTCATGAAGACAGAGAGCACTGTGGGAGAGCGCGAGGGTGGGATGAAAAACTTGACTGCTGAGATGAACACTGAGAACCTTTCACTCTGTAATTGTCTGTAAGTACATACAGTAACAAAATGTGTGGGTTGTGGAGCAGAGAGTAATGTTTGAATAAAGAATGTGCATCACCGTGTAAAAGTGTTTTGTTTTTTTTTGAGAGTCGTGCAGGTTCGTGAACTGAAGTTAACAGAAACGTTTTCTGTAACATTTGCTGGATTCTGTTTCAGGATTTAAAGTTTCGTACTAACAAAAGATTTTAAATATGTCAAAAGGACAGAAAGATAAAGTTAGGTTAGAGATCACAAAGTGTCTCCACTTTGATTGAGTTATGAGTTATCCTTTGGTCTCTTTTTATTTCAGTCCAGGTTTATTTAGTGTTTGCAGTACACCTACACCCTTAAAAATAAAGGTTCGAGTTAAAACTAAACTAAAGTGGTTCTTCATGGTGATGCCATAGGGAAACCTTTTTTTTTTTTTTTACCTATTAGTTCATCAAAGAATAATTTATTATCAAGTTCTTCACAGAAGTTAGTGTAAACAGTATTTGTCCTTGAGTTTATTTAAGGTGGAATGTCAAATAATCTGAATGAAAATGTTTCATTTTAAATGCAACGTTGGGTAAATTACAGTTAGTAGTCAATACGTTAAGCATAAAGAAACTCCAGATAAGTCAAACTGCATCAGAGAACTTACCATTTATCTGGTTAAGAACCAGTGTAAGTAATTAACTTAATTAACTAATGCATGACTCAGGATCGTTTAATGCATTAATTCATGCAGGGCGTATCATGATTTCCTGTCCTCTCATCACTGACAAATGATGACTCATATCTCAGCAGCTTACAACAGTACGCATTCTTACTTTTTGTTTAGTTTAGTTTTTTTTTGAAAAGGGTGGAAACCCCCCAAAGGTGCTTGGCATCATCATCACTAGCCTTGCACAATCATTTTCACTTGTGTCTAACCCTCAACGGAGAAACACACTGAACCACAGCAGCCTGCTGCATCCTATCACTTGTACTACTGCAGGTGAGTTTGACACTATTTACCTGCATTACATGCATCTGATAAAAGATGTTAGTGCTGTTTCAATTGTCCACTGGCTGTTTGATGGTTTTACATTTTTGTCTGGTCATTAAGGATTTTCTTTCACTTTCTGTTTGAAGATTTTTTCCACCTGAAAACATGTGAATATATGAAATATCTTACTTTTACCTAAGCAGGATTTTAAATGCAGGATTTTTACATGTACTGAAGTATTTTCTCCACTGTGGTATTTGTAAATAACACATATATTTAAGTCTAATTATGGTTTAAAGTGTCATCTTCAGGTAATTTTCAGCATTGTATATTGGAAACTTAAAAAACTTTACAGCTTAACAAAACAAATTAAAAAAAACAAAACAATCTTGCTTCAGTACTGATAACTCTGTAGCTTGCTGCTTTTTTCAAAAGGGTGGAAACAGGTTTGGAAATGAAAATGGTTTGGCATCAACTGTCACTTTCACTTGTGTTTAACCGCCAAAGTAGAAACACACTGAACCACTGAAGCACAGCAGCCTGCTGCGTCTTATTATCACTTTTTCTACTGCAGGTGACAGTACAAGATTACAAGACAGTATTAATCTGCACTGCATGCATCAGATAAAACACATCTGTGCATTTTCAGTTGTCCACAGACTGATGATTTTATATTTTTTTTCTGGTCATTAAGGGTTTGCTTTCACTTTCTGTTTTTTCACCTGAAAACATGTGATCGTGTGACATGTTTTATTTAGTATTTCACATGTCACATGACAACATATTTTAGATTTGATTGCATTATTAGAAAGCTCTTTAAACTTAACAAAGATTTCACACATTTTCTCCAGGACACAATAGGGAGTTTGCACAGTGCTCATTCAGCTTCTTTAGGTTGGCCCCTGAGGCTGTTTCCACTTTTTTTATACAACATATTGATCTGTATAAAATGTTGTTATCCTTTTCGCTCAGAAATAGTATTTACAATATCTCATCGTCCTTTGTTTATGCAAAAAGTATCAGAAGACTTTTCACATAATTGCCTCGCAAAAACATTATTTCATCAACCATCAGTGAATGGGAAAATGGTTGTATTGGTTGTACAGGTATTTATTCTTACTTAACATGGACTTTAACATTTATGAATAGACCAAGCCTATTCATAACTGTGATACAGAAGTATGAATCTCTGCCATAATATCTAATTCATATTTCTGCATCCTCAGCTGTGTTTGGACCATCCATCATGTCTGTTGTCACATCCAGTCTGTCTAAGGATCAGCAGAAGAAGCTGCTCTCTCTCTTCAGCCATGTCAGACTCCACCTGCTCTACAAAGCGACCGTCCATGGCTTCACTGCAGCTGCTTTCCACAGCCGCTGTGACCAACAGGGCCCCACTGTCGTTGTCGCTTACAGCGCCGCTGGGTTTGTCTTCGGGGCATACACCTCTAAAGACTACACCCAGAGTGGACAGGCCGTCATGGACAAGGAGGCCTTCCTTTACAGCATCCCTGCTGAGGGAGACAAACCACTGAGGGTGGCAGGTATCAGCGGGCAGTGTGCCTTTACGGATGGAGCCACCGGTCCAAATTATGGTGCTTTGGTGTTCCTGTATGGAGACAAGGCTGAGTTTCAGTCCAACCCAGGGACGAGCTTCAACTTTCAGGCTGCAGAGATGCATGGAAATGACTTGAAACTGACTGAGTTTGAAGTCTATCGAGTTGAAGGTGTGTGACAAAACGTGCTTCCTCTTATTGAATGTACAAAATCTATTTTAACCATGTAGTTTCAGACATTTGAGATTTCAGACTAAGTACAGTGATATTTTTATAGTGAATTATTTTGGATGTTAGAATAATATAAGCCACCACGTTACAATGAATTTATTTTCCACATGCAGAATTGGGAGATCTCCTACCCAAACCCTGGAGGAACATCCAGTGGACCGCTGAGTATGTAGAAATCATTGACAACCACAATGAATCAACTCCTTTAAAGCTTGAGACTAGATAGTACAAGTATTTTAGTATGCAGACTAGAAGAAAAAACAGACTGTCTAAACCCAAAATCCAGTGCTTTACTTTTGGATTAAACTTTACTTTGAATTATAAAATATCTAAACATTTTGTATTATCAACGGTAATATTGTCGCTTACTCTAACAGCAGCAGCTGAAATTCTTGTTTTTGTTGAGTTTAACTTGTTTAACTTGTTTGACTTGTTTGACTCACGCTGCTGCAGCGATGAAGTTGTGTACTGCAGGATGTGTAGGTACACTGTGACATCACTGCTGGGTGTGGTTAAAGGTGCAACGGCCTTCAGACTCCCTACATTAAATATATTCATTAAACTTAAACCTTTGCAGTTAACACATATTAGACATTACACATATGTTGTCCGTATTGCTTCTGTTCACACCAGGAGAAAGCAGCAGTTGATGAAAACCATTCAGAGCTACAAGTCTGAGATTAAAACAGTCCATCAAGCCCGGGTGTTGTTGGTGGGACCCGTCGGCGCCGGCAAATCCAGCTTCTTTAACTCCATCAACTCAGCGTTTCGAGGCAACATGACATGCCAGGCCATCGCTGGTACAGGAGACAAGAGTGTGACCACTCAGGTAACAACACAAGTTTTAGTCTTTTTGATGTGTCGCTAAGTTGCAGGTGAATAATATGAATGTGATTCCACATGTTAAGTTAGATTTCTCATGTCTCGTCTGTAGTTCCGTACCTACAACATCAAGGCAGGGAAAGGTGGTGCAGCCCTTCCTCTGATCCTGTGCGACACAATGGGGCTGGAGGAAAAGGCTGATGCCGGTTTGGACATAGAGGACTTGGTCAACATCTACAAGGGTCACGTAAAGGATCGCTACCAGGTCTCCTATCTAACTACCTACCTCATAATCTACATTATTGTTATTAATTAGTGGTAAGAATGTAGTTTATTTCTTGATTATTAACAAAAGAATCATGCTTCATTTGTTTCTTAGTTCAGTCCCTCCAATCCTCTCTTGGCGGACGCTCCTGGCTATAAGCAGAAAGTGACTCTGAACGACATGATTCACTGTGTGGTTTATGTGATCGACACCTGCAAGGTCTCTCTCCTCACACCAAATATGTTGGACAAGTTTGCAGCCATCCGGAAAAAGACCAACCAGCTGGGTTAGCAGTATAATAATGTTATATTCAGAACAGTTCATAGATGTTTCTTAGATGAATTTCCTTGCTACAGTAAGATTTCACTTCACCTTCTCCATCATAGGAATTCCTCAGATTCTGCTGATGACTAAAATAGATGAGGCCTGTCCGCTGGTGGCAGAAGACCTAAAGAATGTTTATCGCAGTGTTTACATCGAGAAGAAGGTACCTCAACAAGATTATCACGTTAAGATTAAACTCAAGAAATCACACTGGGAACAATGCTGCTTTGGGAACTTGTTATGTGGTGGCATTGATAACTTCATCCATGTTGTTTTCTTCCTCTCAGGCCTGGGAGCTGAGCGATTCTCTGGGCATCCCCCTGTCCTGTGTGCTGCCAGTGAAGAACTACAGTGGGGAGCTGGACCTGGACCTGGAGACTGACATACTGCTGTTTACAGCTGTGCAGCAGATGCTGAACTACGCTGACAGCTTCTTTGAGAACCAAGTTATCGAGGACCAAGATCAGATGGATCTCTACAGGTCCAATGAACATCTCCGTCCGGTTGTATCAGAAGAATCAAAGCATCAGATTGTCTGAAAGAGGGAACATCGCCATCTCCCAAACTTTCCTCACAGTAACTAGCTAGTTGATCAGTTATATTAATCAAATGCATGGTACTTTAAACTACTTTGTAGCTGTTAGTAGTAGCCGAACAACAAATTTCCTGGTGGTAATCTATAACCTGTTGGGACACTTTCACTACATTTTGAATGTAGTTCATGTGATATGTTCAGACATGCTATTTAATGGACTTTGAAGTGTCATTTTCATGGCCAAGGACAAACTTTGCAACTCAACCCTCAAGCCAGCGTGGATGGGAAGTGCTTAAAGTATTCTACATTTCCATGACAACTGTGCAAGATCATGTGACTTGATCGAAAGCTCTGAGAAATGAGATTGTTTTGCCAACTTTGAGTTTCAGATGTCTTGAAACTGAATATGCTCCTATATTTTGCTGTAAATCGGATGGATTGACTTAAAAAAAACACTTTAGTTGTTTTCAGTCATTCTTTCTGCATCTTCTTTATAGAAATGGATGAATGTGCACTTCTTTTAAATCAACTTTTAAGACACTTGCATGGGGTTTCTGATAAAAATGCATGTGTAGTTATATCCATAACATTCTCAGGTCAACAAAATGATAATAAAAGTGTAAAGATCTTGCTTGAACATGTTATGACTGCTTTGTTTGACTACAAACTCCTGTGACTTTCGGTTTTACAGCCGTGGGAAGGTTATTCAGGCTTTTCCTTCCCTCAGTCAGCCACTAGATGCCAGTCATCATTTCATAATCGCCGGTGGTGTTCAGTTGCACAAACTCGGGCTGTTGTTGAAAAGATGAGAAGCTCATGTTGCACAATCGCAGTCTAGTCCAACATTTTCAAGAAGTTTATTTTTAAATAGTTTTTTTTTTTTATTGGTGAATTTCCATGCACGTGTTTGTGCATAGTAATGCCGCAAGTAAGAATGACAAAGCAAAGCAAACGTGGTTTCATGTCGTGCGAAATCATCAGTCAGTGCATACCACACAATAAACCCACCAGTCCACATGACAAAGAGAGACGTTGAGTTTTCCTCGAGCCAATTGCAAAACTCGGGTAGTTTCGGTGCCGCCCTCCTCTCCGCTCCGGTATAAAGAGTGTGTCACAACGTTTCCAACAACAAACGCTCCTGCAGGCACAAGCAGACACGCAGAGGGGATACTCAAACCAACACCACCGCCATCGGATTATTATCACTTTTCTCACTGGGATTAATTTTGGATTTGCAAACATGATTCCAGAGGAAAACTTCAGCTCCATCGAGAACAGGTGAGATTTCTTGCACAGTTTTCTGCACCGAAAAGTCAGATTTCTCGCGAGTTTTATGGCTGTCTGAGCCATGTGAATGGGAATCATGTGTTGTTGGAAAGGAATGCATGGCTGAGGCTAATGGAGTAAAATCACACTTACGACTGGAGTGCAAATATTTTCATCACCGTGTTGTTTTTAACTAACCAAAGTTGGACAACACTGCATAATGCAACCTTAGAAGCTGATGCATAAGTCATATTTTGAGTCTGAGACGTCATGCTCCAATTTTAGAACTAGGTTGTGCAATAATTTGCATGCATGCTTCACAGTCTGCATACCATGCATTATTTACATTAGGTCTCTCTGTGTCACAACCATCCAAACGCAACGAAACTGTGACTGCAGGATATATGAATAACTTCTGCTTGACTTTTCTTGGACTTTCTCCTTACTTAGAAGTATTGGATTAATACAATAATGGACCCATTTAAAGAACTTCAGCAGGTGTTTGACAAGACCAGTATTTATTTATTTGATTGCAGAATACAAAAGGTTGATTGTTCTGTCTTTCCCCTCTCAGGATGCAGTCTGTAGGTCTGGCTCTGGAAGAGTTGCTGGTGACTGCACAGAAACAAGACTGCCTGACTGTTGGCATCTATGAATCAGCTAAACTTCTTAATACGTGAGTTGAAACTTTGCCTTCACAATGCCTGTAAAGTTTACAACACACAAGTGAGCTTAAATTTAAGAAAATAACTTCTCTTCCCCACACTTGGGTGTTTATCTATGACTCATCTTTTCTCTCTCTCCCTCTCTTTGGTCCTCAGAGATCCAGACAGTGTGGTCCTGTGCGTTCTTGCAGCCGACGACGCGGACGACATAGCGCTGCAGATCCACTTTACCCTTTTGCAGTCGTTCTGCTGCGATAGCGGCCTCACCATCCTGCGAGTCTCAGGAGTTCAGCGGCTCCAGCAGCTGCTGGGTGCTGTGGATGCTAACAGAAACCAGGAAGAGCACGGAGACTTCCACTGCATACTGGTTACGGTGAGTTGACTCAGCTCTCTCTTACGCAACGCCAAGGCCAAAGTGGAAATATATTATTACAAATTCTTTTAATGTCATAGCTAAAATGTGGCCTCACACTTTCTGGAACTTTTGTACAGTTTCTTGAGCTTTCCTTGAGATTTAGTTTGTGAATTGTAGCTTTCTGCAGATCAAATGTACCTTAAGGCCGCCTGAACATGAAGTTGATGTTGTGTTTGATTCCTCTGCAGAACCCCCAGGCTGATCACTGCAGGCTACAAGAGGTGGGGACCTACTGCCAGGAGAGTCGACGCCTTGACCAGTGGGTGCCTGAACTAGTCCTGCAGGAACGCTGAAGGCTCTGGCACCCACATACATGAACAAAAACAGGAGCTTTCTGGGTTCAGATACTCATGAACCGTTGTTGCTCATGCAGGGATGGACTGGAGCGGACCGGGCCGGACTATCCTGACTGATGACCAGCAGGAGCTAAGGACTCCCAGTCGATGAAGGCTGGTTTACAGTGCAAAAGATACAAACAAAAGTCAGATTCCATTCAGGCCACATTGTTTTTACATTGGCAGTAAAACTAGATCCAAGCTGCTGTTTTGTGTTTCTGTTTTGGCTACTACAGTGTTTATGGGATATGACGATCAGGAGGAGTAGTAGCATTGACAATAAACTTGTCCACACCCAAACTTGTACCTGGATGACTGGACTGGACAGGAATGTTGTAATGAAACTATGTCCAACATTCCTGTGTACTCTGACATGGGAGAGTCCTTGGAGAGAAGGTGTGCGTGTGTGAATGTGTGGTATGCGTGAACAATACTCGAGTCTTTCTTTAGAAAAGACTGGGCGTGCGGCGTTCCTGAAATGAGCAGCTGAACCTGCGGAGGAATCGTCTCCATGGAAACTGGAATGGAAATGATGTGCGAGCTGAAGTCACATAGGATTCATGGGCTTGAAAAATTGCAAAAGGATGATGAACATGATGTTTTTTTTTGGTCAGAGGAGGATACAGGACGAGCAATCTAATGAACTGATCTGATGGGGGGGTGTGGAGTAAATTCTCATTGTGCTGCAAAAGAAACCACAGTCAACATCTTTGTGCCTTCAGGAGTGCTGCTTTTTTTTCTTTTTTGGATAAAATGCTGTTTAATATGAACGATGCTGCACCGGTAATTTATTGATTGTATGAGATGTTTGTGTAGCTATTTATGGTCTAAATTTGTGCTCTGTTAACTAAGTCAATAAATTATTGTATTCATAACCTGATTGACTGTTTTATCAAGACATTTGCATTTCATAACAGAAGCCATGCGTGCGTAATGAAACTGGAATTCCAGCTGAGTCACACAACCTCAGTTTACGTTTGGGTTGCACGCTCCGGGCAAGGTCTTTGTCGGTGACAGGGCTTCTCAGCTTCCTTTATAGTAAACAAAAGTCAGTCAGAGAGGGGAAACTGGGGTGGAGACAGAAACTCATTGTGTTGGAGCAAACAGGCAAAACAAGCTGTTCCTACAAGTCAAGAAGCTGGAGGATAAAAAACCACTGGGAAGGTACAAGTTGTCTGCTCAGATTTATTTATTTAGTTCTTTTGCCAAGAACTTTGCATTTGCATTTTTAGTTTTGTACGTATTTGACGTCACATTATGACCCCAAACCTGCAGATGCATGTTTCCCAAGGGTTGAGAGCCAAAGCATGTGCAAATTAGTTTGGTGTACTGTAACCCCACCCATGCCACGGCATTGCCACATGATTAGGTAGCAAGATGTTCCTGCAGCGCAGTACAAGAGGTTTCTATCCTCCCCTCTGCCCTCCTTTCCCTGTTTTGCTCCCCACTCCACCCTCTGCTCTCACATGTCTGGTCACAGCTCAGACTGCAGAGCAGAGGAAAGAGAACATTCAGGCACATGGACCTCCCATTTGTTTACCATCAGCTGGACAGGGGCGTGACAGAGGAGGGGGACTAGCCTCTGATTGGCTGTGGTTCACCCACCCTAGAAATGATTGGCTTTGACTTGTACAGGGGGCAAGGGGGGAGAATATGGTTTGAACCTGGAGTAGACTCGTGACTGCTGAAGCAGTGATTCAGAGGGCGCTGAGACAGCCTGAGACGGAGGACTTTCAACAATGACATTCCTGTCAAATGGCCCAAATGGGAGGCTTTACCTAGCCCTTCTCTTTGTCAACTCTGCACATGCAGAAAGTTTTCGCCTTTGTGCTGCACACTGTGTGCCTATTAGGCCAGAGAGCATGTGTGTCCACGTGCACGGTGTATCTTTACAATCAGTGTGAGCATAAGCCAAACCCTCCTACTCAAGGCACGGCAAAAAAAAAAAAAAAAAAAAGAAAACAAAACAAATAATTTACAAGATCAAGAGTCAACCGCTTTGAGACTACACTTATGCAGCGTTCATGTCATATTAGAGTACTGAGTTTCTGACTTTTAAATAGCATGCATGTTCACTTTCAAGTATGGATGCCTTCAGGGTAATGAAACACAGATATAATGGTTTTATTTTGTCAATGCACAGTATTTTAAAGGTGCAGGGTGTGGGATTTAATGGTGTCTAGTGATGAAGTTGCAGATTTGCAATCCAAATGAATACCGTTTGCCTCGCCCTCCCATTCCGAGCATGGTGATCATGAAACTGGTGAAAACAGAAAGGGACCTACCAAAACCAATGTTTGGTTTGTGGAAACACGGCAGTTCAACATGTCATCTTAGTTTAGTGTGGATTAGCAGCAAACAGGAAGCACAGCTGAGGCTGGGTACAGTTATGTTTTGCAGGTATAAAGGTACAATGGCGCCAGGAAAAACTTATGGGGTCATCAAGGTTTTTCTTCCTGAGGAGGACACGAAGGTGGGTACCAAATTTGTGAAGTGAATTGTTGGATTACAATACAATTCATTTAGACCTCATGGTGGTCCTAGAGTCAGGGGAGTCAAACATAGATGTCCAAAATTTCATCACAATCCATTCAAAAGTTCTTCAGATGTTTCGATTTGGATCGATTGACAGACGGTTTGCTGCTGCCAACAAAAACATACACAGGAGCATTTGTTATTATATCATCTTTTTATTAATGTTATCTACTTCTCAATATCATCTTTTTAACAGCAATATCCACAAAATATTAACAGTGTGCAAGAAAACATGAGTTATGGCACATCAGAGAACAGTTACAAAAAATAGATATATTTTCTTCATAATCAATCAAGGCAAAAAGATACATATACTGTATGCATACACAGGAGATCAGAACACAAAAAGATGAGTCTCAGGAAGGGCTCAGAGTTGATTCAGTGATGTCAGATTTCAAAGTCCACCAATGAGGAGCTTCAATTCTCCCCACCTGACCAGAAATAATTATATCACCGCGCTCGCTTTGCGTCACAACACCAGTGGATTTCCGTCTCGAGCCACGTGTTCTACTTCAACACTGTTCGTTCTGTTGATCTGATAACTCCAAGACCAGCATTAACACAACATACGCCACTATAAGGCAAACTAACAACCAACCAATCAGACAAACTGTCAGCCAAACCAGCGATTCAGGCCGGCTGTCTCTGATTGTAAGCCCAACCAGCTATGGAATGATTGAAAAAATAATAATGATTAAAAAAATCTGTCAGACAACTCCCAGACAACATCAGTATGTATGTGTGTGTGTGTGTGTGTGTGTGTGTGTGTGTGTGTGTGTGTGCTGATATGTATGCACGTTTCTTTTATGTTGCGTGACTCTTTTGAAGTTGTTACTGTCTTTCAAGTTAGCTGCACCTTGCAAAGAAATTACAGGGCCTTCCCACACCTCAACACAATTTCAGTCATTTCCTCATTCTTCAGATTCTTGGAATAGTTTAAAAGCTTATCCCAAATCCGTAATTCAGATTTAATTCTGAGCTGTCACTGCGGTTTACACTCTGATTTCTGTTTGTATAGTTATTATATTTCTTCTTATATGTCAAATTGTCAATATATATATAAAAGGGACCTTTTATATATATATTGACAATTTGACATTTTAGCAAAGGATTCATTGCTAAGAGTGTGATGCAAACATCCTTTCATGTCTGGTTAGCTTAATAGAAAGCTACAGCCAGCAGCTGGTTAGCTTAGCTTAGCATAAAGACTAGAAACAGGGGGAAACAGCTAGCCTAGCTCTGCATAGAGAGCTGAAGTGAAACCGGAATGTCTTTGTTGTGTTCCAGAAATAAAAGCACCTCATTCAAAATCCCTGTTGCAATGCTAATAGAGCCTTTCTCGACAGGATGTTGGGTGTGATCGAATCAAGCCTGGCAGGTTTAGTGGCCAAACATAGTTTCCCATAAGGGCTTATGAGATGTTCCGCTAAACATCAAGGCCCGGCAGAAGAGGCGTGTGTGGTGAAACCAGCTACACTTGTAGTTTTAAGTTTTTTTCAACCACTGTAAAGGAAGCAAACTTGAGCAACATGCTTCATGTTTTCAGAAAGAACGGTGAAAAAGATTGCAATAAATGACAGAAGCTAGTGGAGCAGAGGCTTGGATGTGACGTCAGGGCTTTCTAGGACAATTTCGTAGTGGCTGGTACGGTGATGGCAAGGAGCGAATTGTAAGTCTTGGCCAGAGCCAGGCTAGCTGTTTCCTCTGTTTTCCTCTCTGTTTGCTGAATAACTGCTGGCTTTATCTTTCTATTGAATGGACAGATACGAGAGTGGTGTCACTCCATTCATCTAACTCTCTGCAAAAAGCCAAATAAGCGTATTTCTCAAAATATCAAACTGTTCTTTTGGGTCTCTAAGGCTTAAATGAGAGGTGAAAAATAAACCGCAGCCAATAAAATGTAGCTGAGTCAGGCACAAAAAGAGCAAAACAGAAAAATAAGTTGTTTGAGAAAGTGAATTCGTCAGCGTTGTGACTATTGCTGGGGTTACTATTGGTCATCGCATCAAAAATAGCTTCCCACACATAATCTGAACAAGTTTAGCTTGTGACTGAATCCTTTTCTGCTCTTCTCCAGAGTGTGCACGCTAACCTCCGACTGACACAAAGAGCGAGCGGAGGCCAAACATGCCGCTCTGACTCACACGGCATCACATGAACTCTCCTCCGGTCAGACTCACCCTGACCTGGAATTGCAGGGCTGCAGTACTATAACATTACTATGTGACACTCTGCACAGCACTGTGTGTTCTAACACACCGTCTCTCACAAATGCACCACGCAGACATACATGTGTGCACCCCTGTTTTCTCTTCTCCGCCTACTGTTCTGCCAAATCATTCTTTTTAAGCTACTGAACACCCCCACACACACGCACACACACCCTCAGCCCCCCTCCATGGCCTTTCTCCAGCTCCTGCTCTCTCTCTACTTTGGGAACTGTCTGCTCTCTCTGTTTGGCAAATGGTAAATGGGTGATGAAGCCGAGCTTTGTATCAGGAACCATCGCCCACAGTGAACAAACAGTAGCGTCACTTAGCAAGTTAAACCTGATTTTGAATTAATAGTTTTTAAAGAAATAAGTTGCCAAGAGTTAGATGAGATGATTGATATCACTCTCATGTCTATGCATTTAATATGAAGCTAAAACCAGCAGCATGATAGCATAGCTTAGCCTCTGTCCAAAGTTAACAAAAAATATGAAAATCTTGTTTATTATTGCACTTTAGAGGTGCTGCTAGTCGTATTTTGCTAGCTGTTTCCAGTCATTATGTTAAGCTGACTGGCTGTGACTTTATACTCGTGGAACAGACACAAAGGATTCAGAAAATGTGTGCAAGTTGTCCCCAGAGGACTGTCTGCTTTTCAAACCGTGTGCCCACTCTCACCCAGCAGTAAAAAAAAAAAATAAAAAAAAAATCCACCTCTCACCACCTCCAGAAAGTCAGCGCAGCAGGTGGCTCATATTGACCTAGTGATTAGAGAACAGAAAAGCAGTGGGTTCAACTCCCCTAACAGTCCATCAGCAGCCATAAATCCTGTCCAGTGGCTCCACCCTGCTCTGTCACTGTATGTGACTCCTGACAAAAGCCTCGGCTAAATGCTCAAATGTAAATATGATGGCACAAAGCCCCTTTTTCTTTCAGCAATTAACCGTCAAAAGCAGCACTCAATGCCGAGCCTTACCACTCCTTTAACCTTTGACAGTCAACTGCAAGAGTGAGTGTGTGTTGTGTGTGTGTGTGTGTGCGTGCGTGTGTGTTGTCGTAGTTGCCTGTAGCCCGCCGAAACCAAAACTCGGGCTGCTCTGGTGTTAAAGGATAGATCGGGAGGCTGGTTTTTGCCACTGGAATGAGGTCCGATGTTGATTAATCCGCTAAACAGGATATGATCCTTAACCTAACAGGGTGTTTTGTTTCTATCTTACATTATTTTAATATATCCTCATCAGGCATTTGTGTTTGTGTCTGTGGTTAAAACCATCCTCCGCTATCACAGGCCTCTAAAACCTGAATGACAAAATAATAATAATAATAATAATAATAATAATAATAATAATAATAATAATAATAAATGAAGACAGACATGATTCTGACTGACGGAACAGAATAAGTAGTACTAAAAAAATCCAACATCCACAGAGGAGGATTCTGTGTTTAGATTTTGTATCTTACAAACACTGTACAGGGTAATACTCAACTGACCAGGTTCCATGGACTCCATAGAAAGAAGAAACTCAAAAATAAACCCAAAACAGCTACTCTTCAACTTATCACTTCTGCACATGTCTGAAAGAAAGTTTATACACTTAGTTTGTTTCTCTTGACTTCGTTTTTTTTTTTTTTTTTTTTTTTTTCACTTCGTCTTCAGTTTTTTTTACAATCAAGTTTGGTTTGTCAGAGAGGAGGAGCATTGTGTGGAGGAGACGAGGAAACCGAGAGAGGGGACCGCTGGCTCTTACCAGTCCATGACCAGTCTGAGCTCACGTTAAAGCAAGCTCTTCTACTGGGGGGTGACTTTAAAGAGTGGTAAAGCCAAGTCATATTTATTTTATAATCTGATTCAAAGCCAGAATTATTATGCATTTATTAAAACAAGACGTACCCCCCCCCTTCTCTGCTGCAGAGGCAAACGAAACAAACACCTCCTTGCACTGTCCGATATAGCTCTTCTTTTCCTTCACTTGAACTGCCAATTGAAAGAAGCAAACATAAGCGGAGAAGGCAGGGAAGGGAAAGTTTCACTTTTACAGTTTAAATTGGGGGTTTCTCCTCCAGCCTTGGGGCTCTTGCAGGCTGATTCTCAGGTGCGGTCAGCGTGCGACCTCGCCCTCTCTCAGGGTAAAGCACAGGGAGGCTTGGTGTACAGTATAAACCATTGATTAAGATCCTAGCGGGTATCTGGTTAGGTAAAACCCCTGGCTTACAACCAGATCTCCTGTCATTTCATTAGCATTTAACGAAGGAGAAACCTGATCGGCCAGGGGCAACACCTATGTCAAAGCAAAACAATAATAAAAAAAAAAGTATAGTATTATTTTATCTGTTAAGTAATGCTTCAACAAAATATCAAAACATACACTGAGTTCACAAACGATTATTTCCTCAGAAAAATGCAGTAAACGTCCAGGGTTAATAGCTTGAGTTCTGTGTAGAGCAGTTCACTACGTTCCCCTCATAGGTGCAGATCTGAGGTCAGCTTAGACATCGATTTTCAAACCAACAGCAGCCGTAATGAACTGCAGGGGGAATCAGCGACGTCAGATCGGCATCTAGAGACGACTTTCTGTACATGTTGGCACAGCTGGAGGTTTTGGCCAAAGGCTGCGGACGGCCATAGTGAGGCCACAGGCAGAGAAGGTCTGTTGATACAGGTTTTTGGGGTGGGAACATGCTAGCCCGATAAAGGCAAAGGCTTTCAGCCACTCGCTCTGAAATGACCTGCCATAATTTAGCACAGGTAGGGTTTTTTTTTGGGGGGGGGGGGGGGGGGGGCAAAGCTCCCACAGCTTTTTAAATACCTCAAGAAAAAAAAAAAGCTTGTAATCAGGACATCAGGTCGTGTTTGGCACGGCTGGCAGGAGCGCCTACCGCCGTCCTTTGCTGTTGCCCACATGCATCCTCCCACTGCTTGCCTACAGTATGGCACTGCTGTCCATCCTTCACCCAACCCCTTATTTCATGACACAAGAAGGAGAAAAGAAATCCTGGTTTCCTACTGATTATTAATGTCCAAATCCCTTTTTTTTTCAAGTTAAGCTGACACTTGTAGTTAATTTACCAGCATATATGAATATTACCAAAGCACCTTGGATCATACTCAGTGATATACTGATCTCAGAGCCACTGTGAGCACAAGATACCTGCCCCCTAGCTGTGGCTTCGGGGTATGGCGCTTTTCCAGAGTGTGGTATTTTGGGACTGTATGTGTGTCTCTATGAGTGTGTGTGTGTGTGTGTGTGCTATAGGCTGCTTGAAGTGTGTGTTTGGGGATCAATTTAAGTACTGAGTGTGTATGTATGAGTGTGTGCGTGAGTGTATGTGTGTGTGTGTGAGGGTAGGAGGAGTGTAGTGCAGCTATAGGATGATGCAGGGTTTCTTGTCCTTGAAAGGGTTTTCGGAGGTGGGAACCCCAACCAGCAGAGGGTCGCTACGAGCGTGCTGCTCACAGTAACTCATCAGGTCTGCAGCTGCTTTAGACACCTGGTGAGGAGAGAGGTGGGAGATGGAGGACAGGAGAGAAAGGAGCAACAAGAGGGGAAAAGGAGGAGAGAGTGGATGAATAATCAGACTCACACGTGCACAAACATGGCAGTAAAGCGTCGTCCTACCTTAATGCGTTCAATCCCTGCCTCAATCCTCAGCTGTTCCACCAGTTTCCTGGCCTGGGCGATATTATTAGTGGTAGACATGCTGATCCATCAGACTGCACCGACACAGGAGAAAACTGAAAGAGACAGAAAAAGAGAGAGTAAACGTTTCACTGTGCAGAAATGATGGATGATTTCGTCAAACATGCACGGAGAGAGGAAGGACTGGAATATAAATTTGCATGCACAGACTGACAAACTTTCACTATGATCTGGTTTCTGTGACACAAAATGTGAGTCGGTGTGGAAATTTACATTTAAAGTACAACTGTGTGTACATATATACGCATAAGTATGTATAGTATTTTCATTTTATACTTCTACTTCACTACATTTAAAAGGAAATACTTTTTACTCGACTTCATTAATTTAAAATTAACAGCTACAGTTATTAGTTATCTTGCATGATAGATGGATTGTTATAGATTAAACTACAGGTATAGTACTTCACCAACTACTATGCAACATTAAGCTGCTTACACATTAATGCATCAGTATGAATAATTCAGTAATAATAAGGCTTTTTTGATACTCTAAGTACAGTTTATTGATGATTCTTAAATATCCTTTTAATGCTGGGCTTTTGTTTGTAATGGACTACTTTTACATCGCAGTATTGACAAGTTTAAAGAGTAAATGGCTGCTGTTTGTTGCCTATAAAACGAAAAAAGCAAAGAATAAACTGTTAACAACACTTCACTGAGGATCACTGAGAAAGTTAAACAATATATTATATATATATTATTTTTATTTATTTGTTTATTTATTAGTATTTGTATCTATCTTGTGTATGCTGAGCTGCTGTAACAAGTGAATTTCCCCAGTGTGGGATAAATTAAGTCTTCTTATCTGTTAACTCTTTCAATGACTGTAGTTATACAAATATCTTCCTTGGCGTTACTGCAGTAGTTTGCATGTACTGAGTATGATGGTTCTTGTTTTTACTGCACTGATTTATGAGCTGAATCACACTTAAAGTCCTGAGTTGTTTCATTCAGAAGCCTGTACGGCCTCAGTCGTGGAGTTACAGCATCACTGTGAGGTGACTACATAGTGGTGCAACGCTGTCAGTGAATGAAATCTGACAGCTTCTTATTCACGGTACAGTTTTTGGTAGGCGATGCGCGCAGTATGAGTAAGGATGAAGCTTGTTTTAAAAATAACAATATGTGTTATGTAACTCATGCTAAACACACAAAGATAATAAAGTGTTACCTGACTGATGGTGGGCAGACAGGACTCTCTTTGATGAACACAGACGTGAGTGGACGGAGAGCACGATCTGACGAGCTGTGGATGGTTTCCAACCAAAAGACGACAGAGCTGGACGGCAGCTGAGCTCACATTGGCTTGTCTCTGTGAGAAAAGAGAGCAGGTTAGACGGCTGCTTACAAAGATTATACAGAAGCATTTTACACTTCTCAAAATATTAGTTTCTATTTGTAGTTTCCTTTCATGTCAAAGATCATAAACGCTGGACTTCCTACTTAGTTCCATGGATCCTTTATGAGGAGATTTTATATTATTTTAGCAAAGAAATAAAGAACTAAACAGTCTTTTAATACAATTTTGAGTTGGGATAACTGCTGACAGCTGTTATAAAAAAATATCCTGCATTTTTGTGCAGTTTTTCAAACTACAAACATTTTGAGATCATGAGGGAAGAATTTGCTTCAGTGCCAAGCTGTCATCACCAGTCTCATCGATTCATATTATAATATCCGTCATCACGACTTCATTTCTCTTAACAAAGCACCTGTAATATCACTTAACCGCTCAGAAGACATTCCTCCATCACTGATCCAAAAATAAAGGGATTTTCAAGGTCTTTCGTAGCTTTGGTGTCCAAAACTCATTTAAAAAAAACCCCTCTTCTTTGTTTTACACTTCTGTTAGCACATCATCGAAGTTTTCCCCACCGGTACATAAGATCAAAACACACCTTGCTCCTTACATCACCATGAGTGTGTTACGACTGTGTCTCTCACTCTGTCTCTCTGTCTGTCACCCTCTCTCTCTCTCTCTCGGGAGGAGAGTCCTGCTTTAATTACTCCTACTGTGAAGTAGCTCAGAGATTCACGTCTGTAATTAGGGCTTTTGTGTGTGTGTGTGTGTGTGTGTGTGTGTGTGTGTGTGTGTGTGTGTGTGTGTGTGTGCATGTGTGTGTGAAGACTTATATTATAACACCTGATGAAATGCTATTTCTCTCTTTCTTTCTGCCTCCACACACACATTTGAACTACAACACTTGTGAGGACATTTATTGATTGTGTCCCCCCCTCCCAAACCTAACCCTAATTCTGAATCCTAATCCTAATCTTGACGCAAATCCTAATCCCTCCCAGACCCTTAAGAGGCAAAATGCCCCGACTTTGGAGGGTTTTTGTCTGTTCATTTGTTCTCTCTCACACACGTGCACGCCTGTTTTTGACAGCATTGCATTGCAGTTACATTGATTCCTATGAGATTCGAGGTTTGTGTATCGATACATCTGATCACGTCTTGTTTAATTGATACCAAAAAAAGAATACGTGTCGTTAGATCACGTTCTGGAAACATGAACATTTGTTTGTTGCTTTTTAATTAATTAAATTCTGTCTTGTGATTACACAGACGTGTACAGTAAAGCACAGTATAATACTTAGTGTTTAGTTCAGTGAAAATGTATTTAGAAGTAGCCGATTAATGGTGCATTGCTTTCATAAACTTTGGCACTTGGCTCTCTCCAAACAAGCTTTTTATTAGAAAAAGTATTGGTGATGTTATCACCTATCCCTTTTGGAACTGTACACCAATCTTACTTCATACCTAAGCCCAAATCTAACCTTTAACTTTAACACTAGAATGTAACATGTTACCTTGTAGGGATGTTTTTCATCCCCAAATAGGATGCGAGTGTCAGTTATGTGACTTAAGTGCACACACACACACGCACACACACACCTATACATACAGGCATACAGACTACAGACACACACCTTTTCCCTCACAACATATGTTCCCATTATGAGTCAGGGTTTGAAGCTTGTCCCTAAATCACCCCACATGCAGCATCACTGACAGCAAACAGACTAATATAGACGCGCATATGAACGGCAGCAAGTCCCTACAATAAAACGCCACAAACTAGAGCCTGAAAAAAACTAACACAGAGTTGAATCAGCATCAGTCACAACAAAAAGTGAGAAGCAGTTTTAGTGTGTGCTCTCATTTTGTTGTCAAACCGTCATACAGGACCTGACAGACCTTAACATAAAGGACAAATATAGATATGCACACACTGACAGCAGATGTCTCCTGTTTGTTTACTACATGTGGCAAACTAAATCTGAATATTTAAAATGTTAAATGGTGTTTTTTTTTTTGCTCAGGAATGTGTGTTTACATATTTTCTATGAACAAGAAGCTCACAGGGTCAGTGCAGTTACTAAACATACTGCTTATATCCACACTTTTCCCCACACTTGAGTGATATCATGAACCTATAGTGCTTTGATTTATTCAGCCTGTTGATTTTTCAAACTTTTCTCGCTATAGCGCATTCCGCGCTGACAGAAGGAAGCTGTACCACCTCAGAAACCAGCACAAATACGAATTTCTAACCCCTCCACGGTCAAACCTCTCCTCCTCTACGCCCCCAAACTGAAAATATTTTGCATGCACAGAAGCTAAAACCTGTACAGTAAGCTCATTTTGTCTTGGCCTGGACCACAAATAAATAATAATAATAAAAAAACATCACCAGAGCTGGACAGGCCCCGGCCAGCGAGCCAGCCTGCGAGCCCACAGCCGCTCTCAAGACGCGCAAAAATGCATCAATCCTTATTGATCCTAGCTGCTCCTGAGCGCTGATCGGGCCTGCAGTTCGAAGCCATGTCCTCCGCTATAGGCCCTGCTCGCTGCTCTACCGTGTGAAAACACAATGCGGGCATTTTGATGGATAGAACAGCATGTCCTCTCTCTCCCATGGCTATCCACAATCCACACACACACACACACACGCGCGCGCGCATACATACATACACACGCATACGCACAGGCGCGCAAGCACAGGCAGACCTTGTGCACATATCAAAGCCAGAGATATTTTCCCATGAAGACCAGACTAGACCGCTTCAGGTCTGCAAATAGGCCCTGATTGTTAGCCGTGGGAGCAGGGTGGTGACATGTTTTGAGGGAGGCAGGCTCCAGCAGCCGATATGAACCCATCCAGCGACAATGGGCACAAGACTGGAGCGCATGCCTTTATGTTCCGCTATTATGCAAATTGATCGGCCTACTTCAGCATATAAAAATCCAGAGGGTTTTTTTTTTGATACAGTGGTTTGTGCATCCTCAAGAGTCCAGCCGAGCTGTAGGAAATCTTCCACTGACCCTGTCCCCGGTCCTCCCCACCCTCTCTGCCGGCAAAGGGCTGGGGAAAACCGGATTCGTGACACTGATGAAGTCGCTCTCCGCTGCAGCCGCCCTCGGTGACGAGAAGCCGGGGTTGCAGAGGCGCACAGACGCGTTACAATTATTATACACAGAGAGAAAAATACCCGAATATCTCAAAACTCACCTCCGAATGCGCTGTATTGGTGATTTAAAGGGCCAGATCCGCTGGTTTCTCACCCTCTCTGCTCGTTCACTCCCCGTCTTCACCGAGCCAAACGCCTCCCCCTCCGTTACCAGTGTCTGTCCACTCCTCTACCCCCCCTCCTCTCCTCTCCCTTCCCTTCCCTCTCCTCCCCTTCCTCCCTCTCTCCTTCTCCCTCCCTCCATCTGACAGCACCTTTAAGCCAGAGACTCCCAAACAAACATTTTCAGACATTCACACAATTCATGCTTTAAACGAGAGCAGTTTGACTGGATGTCATAATGTAAGATCTCTGGTGCACCATCAGGACGCACAGACCTTTGTAACGCATATTTGAACATTTTGGTATAGATTTAGAAGAACTTACATGAATGAAACCTCGTTCAAAATTAATTGCCTGCAAATGGGATCCGGCCAAACCCGGGACCTTAATCTGCAGGACACTGGCTTAGTGGTTGAATGGCTATATCTTCCTACCAGCAGATTTAATCTCCTTTTTTAAAACCTTTTTTATCTCTTGTAGATTAAATAACATCTGCTGGCTCAGATTCCAGGCAAATAATCAAATAGATAGAAGCAGAATTTGCTTGAATTAAATATATTTTGTGTATTAAATGTTGGGTTTGTTGTCTATTTTAAATGTCTCCAATATATTGCTTTATTATTCTTTTGATTATATTATGTAATCATCTTAAAAAGCACCAAGAAACGTGCATCTAACATGTCGCTTATCTTTGAAATCCTCTTCTTTGTGCAGGATTTACTGAGGCAAAACAAAAATCACCTACATGTGACACAAACCTTTTTTTTTTTTTTTTTTTTTTAATGATGCAAACTTAAAATAAAATAAATCATATTTCATCTCATCCAACCTGCGAGCTGTGCATTTCCCCCTTCCATCACGCACATCTGGATCTGTGCAAAAGAAATAATTCTCCCTCTGCACGAGTCCACCGTTCTGCCCTGCTGCCACACGGTGGCGCCATCTACCTAGAGGTAGTCCCCCCCCACCACCCCCTCCGTGTCTTCTCCAGGGAGCTTCGGGCCGCTCCTTCCTTCTATTCCTGGCCAGTTCCAGGCGCAAACACGCATACGCTCCGTTTTTCCACCGAGCTGTGTGTAGTGCACTCCTCCTCCTCCACACGGTGCTAAAAGTGCTGCATCTGCTGCACGATGATTGGCTGGACGTGGACGGTTTACATTCAAGGGGACATAAAGGTCTGATGTGTAGGATAACATCTTATTTCTTTGTACACTAGATCTTTGTTTTGGAGGAGGGGGGTGGTGATGTAGGTGTGTTGAAATAACATTGCTTTGATGCGCACGCACACACGCGCACACACCTCTTGGATCATGTCTTCTTCTTCTTCTTCGTGGCTGTATGGAAACCTTTTCTAGCTGCTTATTATATCCACACACAGCTATTTATAACCCCCACAGAGTACCGCATTGGCCTCATTTCCACTGATGTGTGAAATTATGCTGATGCCTATACATTTCTCCTTCATTTCCTCACCTTTTTTTTTTTATTATTATTTTTATTTTAGCTCTTTCTCATCCTCCTTCCTCCATTTGTCTCACTTTCCTTCTTCCATTTCGCCCCCTCCCTACACCTCCCTCCCTCCCTCCCTCTTGTGTTGTGTCTTGTGTTGAGCAGCTCTTCATTTTCTAAGAAATCAGTGGTGGAAGCCCATGAGTCACGACTGAAAAGATGCTCTCAGGCTGACAGAGGTGGCACCCCCATCCAACCCTCCCACGCACAGACCCCATTTTTTTTTTGTGGCTCTTGCTCTGAGCTGTCCAATGTGTGTGCTGGCAGGATTATCTTTGACCTTATGCATATTCAGACTTCCCCCCCCCCGATGTCTCTGTATGTGGACAGGAGGATCATCTCATTACGATCCAGCAGAGGAGTTATCACACTGAGCCTGGGGGAGTGTGTGTGTGTGAGAGTGTGTGTGTGTGTGTGTGAGAGAGATGGGGAGAGTTTCCGTCTTTCTGCGTTGTTGTACACTCCGGCAGCAGCTTGGGAGACCTCTGCCTGTCGTAACGCATCTCTTCTGTCCCCAGCAGGGTCACACCACACTCTGATGCGACAACCGTCGTCAACGTCACACCGTCTCCATGGCAACCGCGCTGGGCACAGCATCCCCAAGCAGATGTTAGAGGGTTAAGAGGAGGGGGCGGAGGATGAGGAGGAGTGTGAGACTGATGATTAAACATATGTGTGCTTCGTGTTATGTATGAGTTAAGCAAGAGTAACGTTTGGCCTGTGTTCACCTGTTAGTGTTTTAGCATACAGTGGTGGAATGTACCCTAAGTAAGTACTCATTACTAATATGTATACTAAGTATGTGTATACTCCTACAATTCAGAGGGAAATGCTGTACTTCAGTGGTGAAATGTAACTTAATACATCCGTCTATCCATCCATTATCTGTAACTGCTTATCCACATCAGGCTCACGGTGGGGCTGGAGTAAATCCCAGCAGACTTAGGGCAAGAGGTGGGTTACAACCTGGCAAGTCACCAAGGGCACATAGAGACAAACACAGTTTAGAGACACAAATTAACACATTAAGTGGCTTTTGGGTTAGGGTTGAATGTCTTTGGACTGTCGGGGAAAGATGGATTACCTGGGGAGAACCGCACAGAAAGGCCCAGGTCGAGACTCGACATCACTAACTTAATACATGCAAGTAAAGATTTCATGTAGCACACTTGCATCTTTATACTTAAACTCTACTCCATCTATCCTTCCACTCCATAACTGCTTATCCTCGTCATGGTCGTGGGGGGCTGGAGCTAATCCCAGCTGGCATTAAGCAAAAGGCAGGTACACCACTGGGCTGACAACCATTCACGCTCACATTCACATTCACAACAGGCATTTTAGAGCCATCAATTAACCTGCATGTCTTTGGACTACAGGAAGCCGGAGTACCCGGAGAGAACCCACGCAGACATGGGGAGAACGTGCACACTCCACACAGACAGGCCCCAGGAAGCCAGGAACCTTCTTGCTGTGCGTCGACAGTGCTAACCACTGCAACTGTGCCTACTCCACTACATCACAGAGGCAAATATTGCACTTTTTACAGCACAATATTTATCTAAAACTTTAGTTACTTTTTTGAATTTTTCATACCTTTCCTGTTTAGTGGTAATCAAGCATTTCCATTACCTTTGCAGAGTGATATCAATGCAGAATCCACATAGAAAAGGTCTATTTTCATTTTAGCTCAAAAAATTTAATTCACTATATCGACAGCCATATTGGCAATGTGTGAATTTCTCCCCTTTAAAATGGTAGCGGTCTCAAAAATTCCAGATACAAGTTGATTAGAGACTAGACTACCTAACGGTATCTAAAATAGTGCTCAACTGTATTACAGTACTGCTACTTAAGTACTTCCTTCACCAACATTTCCTAATTAACACTAAACATAAAGTGAGGCTGCTGGGAATAAATTCAATCGTAAAAAAAGTGCTCAACAAATTGAAATTTGAGAAATGTTATTAGAGGAGGAAGGAAGTCGGGCAGTGACCAAAAAGACAAGAATTCATCCTGAGGGGAACTTGAACTAAACTGCATGGCGATCCGTCCATTGGTCGATGAGACATTTGACTCAGTCACGAGGCCCGTAATAAGAATAAATAATGATAAATAATTCATCAAACACCAGTAGAGAGCAAACAAGACGAGAAACACTCCTCAGTTCACATTTTTATTAGGAAAATCATTTTGCAGATTTGATTATTATTATCATCTATATATATATATATTTATATGTTATTTTCAGTTATTCAGAGGATGCATCAGCACAGTATATCTTAATAGGAAGACTATTGCTAGAATAAATATCTATACATCATAATTAATTAAATAAAAAAAGTCCCAACAGAAAAAAAAAACAAAAAAACAAAAACAATAGAATCATTTACAAAAAACAATAAGTGCTCGGAAGAAATAAAACATTTGCAAAACCGAAGCCGTAAATGCTGCTGAGGAATTTCTTTAAAAAATACAAAGATGATTCACAGTTTGTGTCCTTGTTCTCATGCTGGCTGGAACACCAATAGGGACCATGCAGGAATGAAGGGCCAGAGTGACAGGATAGTACCAAACTACATTACCCACAAAGTCTATACGCCCCACTTTACGCCCCGTCCACAAAAAACAGCCTGTGAGGATCAGAGGCGATCAAACGAGATGTAAAGGGGTGAGCCGGAGAGGTCAGTTTTCCACTCGTCCTCCACTGATTTCCTTCAGAGTCTTAGCGTCTCTTAGCTCGTCTCAGTACTGTAACCTGCCCTCGCTGTTAGAAATGGCTTTATGGAACAAACTTTAGTTAGACTTAAAAAACCACAACCTTTGTCTGTGTAGTTCGATTTTACTGACTGCCTTTTGTTTCGCCGTCTCAGGGTCATGTTTCCCATCCTGCTATGGAAGGACACACGTGAACCACGCTTCCTCTGCTGTACAAGACTCTTCAGCAACATGACCAGTAAGCATCTCACTGATGGCAAACAAGGTGAGCCTCGTCCTAATCCAGATTTGGGTTAAGTGCCTTCTTTGTAGATTTCTATGGAGACTCAAAGTGCTCAATATTAAATAAAGAAATAAAGAATTCTGAAATAAATCATCACAGGAGGTAAAAACAACATATAAATTTTAAGAATGAAACTGAAATAATCCAAAATATCTTTATATAATTAGCTCAATATTATTAAATATTATTATTTTGCCCTGTTTCTTTTCACAACAGTATTTTCTCAGTTTATTTTATAAAGCCTTTTTTTTAAGCAGACAGCCAATCACAGGCCTGCTTCTGCAATGTTTGTCCTGATTGACCTATAAAGATTTATAAAGTTAAATGTCCGCTGGGGGAAATAAAAAAACGGTACAGTCACTAAACTCATTGTTATTATGAAAAGAAGCAGAATGAAAAATCGGATTAATAATCTGAGTTTTAAACATTTATTGGATTATTTCAGAGTTCATATATTCTGTGTATATCCAGCCATACAATATGACTATTCATACATCTTATTTGATCTAATATCGTCTGCTTTGGCCCTCCATAGATTTCCTCTTTTAAAGTCAATTAGTTGATTTTTCTTCTTGCAGATAAGCTTCCTTTCCTTTTGCACGCTCTCATCTCTGAAATATGAAGTCCTTTGAACACTATTTACAGCTATCTACAATCAAATGTGAGCAGGGTTGGCCTTCAGACTGTTCAAGTGCAACCGACTCACAGAAAACACACACACACACACACACATAAAGAAAAATGAAACTCAAAATTTCAGGTGGGGGTGGACAGCTGATTCATGGAGAAGCGGTGCTGACAGTGGTGCCTGTACAGCAGTGGAATAAAACAGCCAGCAAGCGAGCGAGGCTTCACTAACAAGGCCTGGGTGAATGTAACATGTGCGTATAAGTGTGTGTGTGTGTGTGTGCAGCTAAGAGCATGCAGTCTGTCTATTTTGCCTCCATGCCTGCTTTATATACTTGTGTGTGTGTGTGTGTGTGTGTGTGTGTATGAGTTTGTTTGAGCAGTGCTGGGTGACTCATGCAGAAATGTGTAGGCATTCTCCACAGGAAAGCTTCAAAAATCTGACAGACATTTCACAAGATGATAACAACAACGGCACACACACACACACACGCGCGCAAGCATGCACACACACTCGTGCAGGCCAGAGTGAAGGAATGCAAATAGGTGGCTGATTGCGCATGTACAAGGATGCAGTCATGCTCACACACACACACACACACACAGACACGGGCAGCAGTGAATATGCCTCACTGAGAGATGAGATGGGACAAATCGGGACGGGGGCAGAGGTGTCTGTCTTGATTCATGCCAGCATTTAACTCACACAGCCCAGAAAACGCTAACACACTTCCACATGCACGCCTCCCCACATGCAAAGCACATTTGAATCCGGCCACGGTCAGTGCAGTTGCACTCCATATTTTCACACTACTTCTATTAATAGCGCAGCTCTCTCTCTCTCTCTCCCTCTCTCTCTCCCTCCTCTCTCTGTCTTTCGCTCCAGCTTGTTGTCCATACTGCTCTCGCACGCTGTCTCATTATTTTTCCTCCCTGCTGTATCATATTCCACACAGGAACATGAGCAACGCCAGTCTCCCGTAGACGTCAGCAGAACAACAGATTGCACAAACATGCGCTTGCAATCTGGTGTTTTTGCGTAAAAAAGCGACCAGAGGTGTCAAGCTGATATTTATGCAGGGTGTGCATCACCGCTGCCAGTAGCTACACATCAGATCAGAACTGTCTGATTGTTTGAAGCTTTTTAACCTTTTGATGGACTTCACCAGGTAGACAGAAAATCACTCCAATCCTTCTGGTATCTTAATAGGCGAAAACAAACCAAGACAAACAATTTCATATACAACTTTTTGTTTGTTTGTTTGTTTGTTTGTTTTAAAATATAAACTGATAAAAAAAAGAAAGTGAAAGAGTACGAGTGAGCATCCCTGGCACCTAACAGGTAAAGGGTACGTTTACAATGCAAATTTTTTTTGAGTTTAACAGGACCTCACATTAGTGCAAAGTACAACACATCGATAACAACAGACTCATTCAGCTTTCAAAACAAAATAATAATACTAAAAAAAAAAGAACAGCCATGAAGTGGAACCTTTAGTTACATATTCACATTTTGCTAGTATTATCTGATTGATCGATGTGAAGAGTGGATGTGTCAAATACGATATATCATGAGCATCATTATTAAGCTGTATATTACAGTACATAGCAACATCAAACCTCCTACTGTAACAACATTTTCCTGGTTACAAAGGACTTATTCCCAGAAAGACAGCGGGTACAGTTTTTCTTTACATGAGTAACATCTTACTTGAAGCTCTTATAAACATTTCATTCAACTACCGTATGCTTATTTACAATAACTACACGTTTGTATTAGATTTTACGTGGGTCTGTGGGGGCGGGGCATGAGTTATGCAGGAGGGACATTTTACATGGTGCTTATAAATGAGGCATTGCTGATTAATAAGCAGGTCTTCAAGTAAAATGTCACCCTAAAGTGCCCAGTTGTTGATTCTGCTGCACACGTAAAGACAGAGAACGAGACAGATGAAAACAGTTGCTGTGCTTTTGCTTTTTTTTTTTTTTATTATTGTTATTATTATTTGAGAGAGAGGAGACGGACACACAGTTAAAAGGGGCATCATCTGTGTCTTTGGGTTTAACAGTACAGGAGCAGATTATCCTCCACCCAAATTGTTGTTGTTAAAACCGCCTGAGAGATGGAGAAAAGTAGACAAATAATCTGAACCCACCCGCCCACCCACTCCACATCGCGTCCTAGATTTAATGAGCTACAATCCCGCGGGGTGACGTCACATTTACACGCTTTCACGACCACAGCTAACCAGTCACATCACGATACCCTGTTGTTCAGCAGAACCACACAACCTCATTGTGCCATGTACCGGACAAAGAAAAACACTTTGACATCGAGACAACGGAGAGCTATGATCATGATGCGATTGTTCCTCCAAGTTCAGGACTGGTGGATGAATGTTAAAGATGAAATTTGCAACAACGACAAAAAGAAAGAAGAGAAGAAGACAAAGAAAGGAAACAATATACAAAAAAAGAAACACAAAAGAAAATGTACAAATAGATATGTCGGTAAAAAAGTATTGTGCTTTTGGCTGTCCTGTGTACATTGTGTACAATATTCAGAGCTCCTGCGTGAAAAAGGGGTGTATACATGCACTTTGGACATACAGTAGAGCTATTTAATGGCTCCAAGAGGATATTCTGTGTTAAGCAAAGATTATTAATACATAATGTAGGCAAAAACATGACAAATTACAGCTGTGTGTGTGTGCATGTGGGTGTGTGTTTATGATATAAAGTGCAATGTGAGGGCATTTAGGCTGAGTACGCCCTGTTTGTCTTCATGTAATTAGTCAACAGTGTTAATCAAATTGACTTTTTTTGACACTTGCATGAATGCATTTGTGCGCATGCTGTGTGTGTGTGTGTCCATGTGTGTGTCCATGTGTGTGTGTGTGTGTGTGTGTGTGAGACCCATTCTGTTTCCTGTTTACCGATGCCTGCATGAGTGTATGAGAGGTAATGTGACCAAACCAACCAAAGAGGAAACAGAATTACCGATTCAGGTCGCACCGGATGGAGTTAACGTTATCCATCCCTTATTTGACTCATTTTCTCTGTGTGCTTTTTGTTAAAGGAGGGTTGTTTTTTTTTTTTTTTTTAAACCTTTACATGAATTTAAAGAGAGCGTCATCAAATAAACAAACAAGAAAAAGAAAAAGGCAAAAAGAAGAGAAACCTTCACGTGAAAAGTGCCAAAGCAAACTGACATTCTCGAACCTCCTAACCAAAAAAAAAATCATCCCAGTTCACTTTCATCTTACCGGCTTGGCAATGATTATCCAAGTGTGTCATCCTTCGTAGACAAGGCAGACTTGTATTTCTGTTTCGCATGTTGATGAGAGTCCAGCTGTCTTTTCATCCAGAGTCATTCGACACTAGATGAGAGTCTTAAAAGGATTGTTGCGTTGTATCTGTAGCGTGTGTGCATACCCTGCCGCTGGATGCTTCTCAACTCCAGATGAGTACATTTTAAAGAGTTTTTAAACGTAACGACAAGTTGTTAAAGGTGAAGTAGGGTCTTCTTGTTTTTTTTATCTTTCAGGAGGGACGGTGAGGATGAGAGGATGAGAAAATGTGTCCTCTAGCCACATATTTAAACCTAATGCTTTGAACTTCACCATATTCCTGTGATTGATATAATAGTTTGGGCAGGGTACGTGTAGACTAGATGGAATATATTTAAATATTCCATGTTTATATACACCAGAGTCCTCAGAAGTGGCTCTGCCGTGTAGACGGGTCATATGTTTCGTGTTGTTCATGCTAGAAGTCTCAAACCTTTGGGGTCCTGTGCTTCCTAGCATGACAACAGACGACTTCAGTCTCTTAAAATAGTGTTTCTACCAGATGAATGAGCTTAACTAACTGTGTCGATTCTGTTACGTATACATTTTGTTTCATTATATTTGTTATAGTAGCGAGGGGGGGGTATGCAAAGGATGAGGGCGCTGGGATGACGAGAGCTGAGCAGAGAGGGAGGCAGGGGCCGACTGTAGAAGTGAGAGAGGACGCAAAATGTTTTGTGTAGATCAGAAACCTTCCATGTTTTTTTTTTTTTCGAGGGGGTGCTGCAGTCTGTGGTCTTTATTGCAGTCCGAGGTCTTGTGAGCTCCTCAGCCAGGTTTTGTGGCACTTGGATAATGCAAAAGTCCACGCACGTACGCACACGCACACATAAACATGCTGTTTCCCACCGTGGAAACTGTGACGCACACTTCTGTTTCATTCGCTTCTCTGTATTCTGCGTCAGTCTCCCCCTCGTCTCTCCTTTTAGCAGAATGCACGTGGATGTAAAGCTCCGAACTGAAATCCTGTATGTTTTCAAAATAACAGCTGAGTTGTGTTTGTGGATGCGCCAGTCAAACAGAGGAGGATGTGGATGATGAGATTCCCGTTGCCTTCCAGAGGTTTTTGCTCTGTGTGATACGTTTTGTGAGTCTCTCCTCTCTGTCGTCTTCCTTCTCTCCCACCTCTTCCTCCTCTCTCTCTTTCTCTCTCTCTCTCTCTCTCTCTCTCTCTCTCTCTCTCTCTCTCGCCTCCTCCTCCTTCACCTCCTCCTCTCTTGGATTTACATCACGCTGCATTTGCCCTTCAGTCTCTCGGCGCGGGACTGCTTCCCCGAGCGCTTGCCGTCGATGTTGAGGCTCATGTTCCTCTTCTTGTCCAGGTTGAGGAGCTCCTGGAAGAGCTCGGTGACGTTGTGGTTGGTCTTGGCTGACGTCTCCATGAAGGCGCACTTCCACTGGTTGGCCTGGGCTTCCCCGTCCTTGGTCTCCACCTCCCGCTGGGTTTCATCACTCTTGTTGCCCACAAGCATGATGGGGATAGCCTCAACATTGCCCTTTATGGCCAAGACCTGCAGAAGAGAAGTGTTTGGCTGGTCAGTGCACGTTATGAATTTCCAATCACAAAGCCAGATTATGGCATCCAAAGAGCCTAAACATATGATAAATGATAACATACAGGACTCAAATTTATTGTATTTATCCTTGTTTTGTTATGAATTATCAGCACGTCAACTAATAACTAAGGGCCCTTAAGAATCAGACTTTCTGGACAACATTATGGGTGTTTTTCTGTTTGTGGTAGACTTGAAGTCAATCTTCTTCAATCAGTTTATAAGTGGATGGTAGATTGAAGTGAAGCTACAACCTCCTGTTTCTATTCCAGAAGAAGGAAAACCTCAAAGTCACAAGAAAAGAGGCAAGTCCACAGACCAAGACAATTGTTAAAGTTTTTAGAATCAAATCAATCAACCCATCTACAAGCATGCACACCACCACTCCCCACCTGTTGGTAAATGGGTTTGAGCTCCTCCAGGGACTGTTTGCTCGTGATGGAGTACACCAGGATGAAGGCATGGCCTTTAGAGATGGACAGGCGCTGCATGGCCGGGAACTGGTGGCTCCCTGTGGTGTCGGTGATCTGGAGGGTGCACACGCTCTTGTCGCAGCTGATCACCTGGCGGTAGGTGTCCTCCACTGTGGGGATGTAGGTGTCCCTGAAGGTGCCCTTGACGAAGCGCAGGACCAGGGAGCTCTTACCCACTCCTCCTGCCCCGAACACCACCACACGATAGTCGTTGCTCTGCTCCGGCATTCTGCCCCCCTCAGGCTTAAGACAGTGTTACACCTATGAGCGTTGGGAGCATGGGGAGGAAGCGGGGTGACATGGGTGAGGGATGGGGAGAAGAGGATAAGAGGAACTTTAGCAAGTGAGCAGTCAGCAGATACAAAGCAGATGGGGGAACAGGAGGGGAAGTGCTGGTGGGACTCAACCTCAGCCCAGTGGGTGTGAAAGCACTCTAACTGTCCTCGTGGTCTGACTATGAGCCAGATTACAAATTAGAGAGGATGAGGTTGGTGAGGCTCCAAGTGTTTCACCTGACACAGACATTTCCCTAATCAATACTCTTCGTAGAGTCACAGTTTCTCAGTTTCAGCCCCAAAAAACATTCCAGCGTTCCCCCCATTTATCAACTTTAGCGACTGCAGCAAACCCTGCAAGAGACAGAGACAAAGAGTTCTTGCAGCATAGGAAAGCAACAATAACAACAACACAAACTCATGTATAATACAACACAACCCAATACAGCAAAACCTTGAAAAGTTTTTGGTTTTACAGCAACTTTGCTGTTGTGGTTCAGTCTCACGACTCTGATAAATCAACTGTACATGACCTGCTCGACACCAAAAGACAGACGAACAAAGTTAGCGATTAGCCTGTGAACAGAGTAAGATCTAGATATTTCCCTCAGCAGTCAACGGAGACCAAAGCAGAGCTAAAATGAAGGTGAATATGGGACTTACATTTGTAAGGTAGACAGAAACACAACTCCAAATTAATGATAATGTTGCTACGCAACTGCTGGATATGGAAATAAGCAACTGTTTGCTAACAAGTTCACCATATAACCTAAAAGGTGATGATATGTCAATGTTGTGTTGCGCTGCCCCCAAGTGGCCAATAAATTAATGAACGTAGGTTTAATGTTATCATTTATTTATGTTTTCTGGTTAAAATTTGTTTCTGAAAAGAAACATGCAAGCATTTAAAAGTCTAAAATTGTACATACAGTAATTAAACTACTTGAATAAATGTGCCTAGTTACTTTCCACTGTAAGATCCATCCATTTCCTAAAACTCATCTAACTCAACTAAAGCTCATCCGTATCAGGGTCACTGGAGGCTGGAACCTATCCCAGCACTATGTTAAGATATTGTTTAAAAAACACAGGCAATGAAAAGTTAAAAAAGTTAGAACTGTAGCTAATCTACAATTAAACATACTGTACAAAAATAATAATGCAATAAATAAATGAACTACAACTACCAAATCCACATTGTGTGCAATCAGGTTATAAAAATATAATATTTCTGAGTATACAGATAAAAAAAAACAAAGAATGCCAAAGATAGTTTGTAGTTAGCAGCAACACTGCACACTGAAGGACTCTATAAATCTTCACTCTCAATATCACCTACTGCAACTCATGCATATGCATCAGAACAATGTCCTCACACCTAATCTATTGGTATCTTTGTAAGTGCTTGCGTGTCTGCTGAGCGTCTGTGCATGATTACGCTTTGTATCTGTTGCATTATTTATCTGCCGTGGTTCTAAACTTGCTTTAAGGTCCCATAATAAGATACTCATTCAGTTGTGATCGTGTGCTGCTCTCTAAGCTCTTGCTGTAATGAAACAGTAAATTGACATCAATACCAGATGGAATAAGTGGATTTCTGTCATGCTTGCACTGCTGGAACCCACTATTGATGGCAGGGACCCTGTAATTGCATTGCCAGATTCTAGATAATATCAGTCAAAGAGTGCAAAATGAATGGGGATTCAGGTAGCGCTCCTTGAGTTTTATAGTCAGTCTATAGCTGTAAGGGTGACATACAGGCGTGTTTTATATCCGTGCTAAACTCACAAACACAGTTTAATCTGCAGGTGAGCCTGTGCCTTCTGCTTGTATGCCTGCAGACTGTTGACTGTTTTGCTCTGGTCTGGCAAAGCAGAAAATTTTCTTTAATGTCTCTCCGGTGCCTTCGGGTGATGATGCACTGTGCACATTTCCTTGAGATAGTGAGGGATACTGTCTAAATATTGTATGTCAACAACTTTCCTGCATGATTGAAGCATTAATTCTTCAACCTAAATGCTTAAACCTGCAATAACTTGCAGTTGACATGATAAAAATGAAAACATGGACCAACGTGAGCTTTGGCGATGTGCTTCAGATTCATGTGAGTCTGTTTTAGCTCTGCTTTTGGTCTCTACCAGCTACTGCGAAGGAGAAATATCTGACTATTTAGCTGCTTTATTGCTCCAATATGTTCACAAGCTAGGCAACAGGGGCCATCTTGCTGAAAAAAGATGCCTGCTGTTGCCGAAATGATAGGAACGTTGAGAGTAAACTAAACCAAAACAGTAATTTTGCAGCTGGACAGCTAAACAGTGAGCTGAAACTCAGCATTAAACTCCAGCGGGGGAGCTGCAGACTCAAGTAATAATTCTCTGTAGGTTACGAGACACTCCCTCCACACTGTCACATTTTCATTTGATTAATTTTCTTAATACAAATGTTGATTAAAGTGCTTTGAACTTCAAGCTGATCAAAACTTTTTTAAAGTAACAGCTGATGGATCATCCTCAGGGCTTGTGGAACTTTGAGTCTAAACTGCTGACATCAAGGTCCATCTGCATTGTCTCTTGACTTTAACAAGTCACTCTGAAAAATTGTGGTCTGAGCTGCCAGAGCTGAATATAGGGATTCTGGCCTCTGCTAAGAGGCCATGGTTTCACTAATATGGTTTCATAAAGCCAAATCAGTTTTTCCAGACATGAATATCCAGATAATCCAGAGATTATAACTCATCGTCCCTTTTTGTAGTCAACAACGTCTTCTGGAATACATTGCTAATAATTTGTTATTGTTAAAAAGAGTAAATAAAGGTCTTTTCATTTGGTTGGAGGGGTGTGCCGATGCTTTTGTCTGACTGACAGCAGCTGGCAGGGAACAAGAGACAAAGTCAACAAACTTGCGCTGTAGCCTACATGCCATGGACAGGCAGAAGGTCGTTGATGCTATTGGAGAGTAAGGACCACGCCAGCATTAACGTTTGCATGCTCTTTTATGTGCTGCAGATCAGCAGCTAATTAGCTTTCTAGCCTGCAAACTGACGTCAGCAGTGTGCGTTCCCCCGGTGAACGTTGGTTTGTTGTTTGTTTCTTTCAACAAAGGAAGCTGCAGGACAAGACCTGTGTTTATACGTGCAGGTTAGAATAGGAGGAGCCTTTAGGGGGGCTGGTGCTCAAATGGGCAGACAGATAGTTAAAAACTAGCTGGTGGACATAGTGGAGCATTTAGCTCAACTCCGGAGTTGGTGGAGACCAAAAACAGAGCTAAATCTTCTGGATTTGTAATTAAGAAACGATCGCAGTTTCCACATTGTTATTCTGCAGTGATTACTTTCTGGGTTTAGAGGTTTACTTGCAGAGCTCTGGGAACAAAGCAACATTGCTACTGAAGTCAGGTGGGGCAAGAAACACATGTGGTCAGCTAATCAGACAGTTTAGCCAGATTATCAGACTCTTTATGTCGAGGTAAATGTGAAACACCCAAAATGTCAATAGCAGTCCCTCCCTCGCAGTCCAACGCTTTAGGTCAAAGTTGACTGACATGTTGGTCTCTTATCTGTAGAAGTTTTGAGTTTGAAATGTTACAGTTCGCCTTCATTTTCTCTTTCAAATAAACTTGGTCTAACGGGATTTCTTGACCTGTCTGGCTTATTTTTAGCAGTACAACTCGTGCTTGCTCTTGATACTGATATGCCCACAGATATTGTTTTGATTTTGTCCTTCTGCAGCTCTCCGTCTGTCTTTTCTCATCATCTGTGCATCTTGAAAATGTTCTTCTTTGCCCTGCTTCCTGAGCTTTTTATCCCCGTTTCTCCTTTACCTCCTGCTCTCTCTCTCACTCTCCAGGTCTCCATGCTGTATGATCAATAAACTAAAGCCACTGTGGTTGTGATCGATGGGGCTCGTCTGTCTGGGCTCTGTCAGTCTGTCATCCTGCCTTGCTTGGTGCCTGTTAGGTTTTTTTTTTTTTTTTTTGGATGTGGATTTCGGCTCCCTGACAACGATCCTGCTCATCAAAACCTTCCTGTGCTCCCTCCTTTCTTTCACCTGAGCTATAATTAGCCGTCTCCCTCCCTCTGTCAGTGGCTATAACTGCACACACAGGTGCAACCTCACAGTGACACGCATACACATGAAAGCACACGCACTGTACTTCCGCTCCTTCACCATTTGTCCTTGACACCAGGCCTCTGAGATTAATGACACTCCTCCCAAATGCAAGCTGTCTCTCTCCCGTTCCCCCCTCCTCTTCTCTTGTTTTATTTGAAATGAGAGGACTGCAGTTCCTTAATGAATTAATGGTATACTATAAATGCATCTGTGGCAGTGCAGCCAAATTCCATTAGCAGATAGCTTTGGCACAGAGCAAACAGGCCTGCTCTCCCCCTCAGTCAGAAAATAGATGCAACGCAGCCTTCTCCACTCGGTTATTTCGCCGAACGAGCAAGGAAATGTCACCTTTAGCGAAAAATATGCACATAATTTTCCTCAAGAGAGCCACTTACGCAGCGGCACAAAGGAAGCGCATTAACCAACATCAAACACAATGCCATTCAACAGATCAAGAGCGTGATTAAATAGACACCCACAAAGTGGTCCCGTGGTATCTTGTGGAGAAAGGGTTTTAATCAAGCCTCGGATACAGGAATGCTGAGAATACACGGCTATGTGGTAATGAGTTTTTTTTTTACAGGATCAACAGATTTTTTCTGAAATATTCTGTCCTGTTCTGGCCACAGAAGATGTCTAAAAAGTTTCTTTAGTTGCCACACTGTCATATAATGTATGAACATGTGTGTGTGTGTGAGAGAGATGTGTGTTTGCGTCTGTGTAGTCAAGCAGAAGATTCACTCTTCTCTGTGCACACATCAGCTCAGGATTTTTCAACTTTTTCAACTGTGTCTGTGTGTTTTACCGGAGGAATGAATCTGCATTTATAGCAGAGAGTTTCCAATTTTTAGACCCCGGTGTTTTCATTAGGTTTGAGCAGACTGTGGAGGTTCAATTTATAAATTTTGATTCAGTCTCTCACATTCAGTCACGCTGCTGCTTCGCTGTGTCTGTTCACACCTGCTTACCAAACACACAAATGGAAAGCCCACAGGGAACACCTCACATGTGCGCTTGTTCTAAAATGGCTGATAATCTGTTAGAGTTGATTTAAGATTTATGAATGTGAAAGTTTCTCCAACATTTCCCTAAAAAAAACAGAGGGTAAGACGTCATAGTGTTCAGTCTGCTTCATTGTGTGTGTGTGTGTGTGTGTGTGCCTATTGCGGGTGATGATGCAAAGACAGGAAACATTTCTTACGTATCCATCAGAACTAAAACTGTTAAAGATCCTCTTTACAGGGGTGTAAAGAAGTGTTAAGATGTTAAATATGACTACTTGTCGTTAGATACACATAAAATAATGAACATGTTCATTCGTTTTTATGATCGGCTGTTGAAAGACTGCTTCTTAGCACGTTAAAGATCCAACCAATAAATCTAAACTCTGGTTCTTTCGCTTTTGTTGGATCAAAACCTACAAAATGTCTGCTCTTCAGAAACTTAGTCTGACATTTTGGGAAATATTATGCTTATTAGATGTCTTGTAGTGTGTTGAATGAGAAGATTAATACCACTCTCATGTGTGTATAGCAAGCTACAGCCGGCAGCTGGTTAGCTTAGCACAAAGACTGGAAACAGGGGGAAACAGCTAGCTTAGCTCTGTCTAAAGATCAAATCAGACAATGACCTCTAAGCAAACGCACTAATTAACATGTTATATCTTGTGTTTTGTGTCAAACAGTCAATGTATAAAACTGAAGAGTTTTGCTGTCATCACCAATTTCCAGACAAATGCAGACACCCAGCTAAGAGGCAGAAATAGTTCTCCCATAACCTCCCATAAAAGCACAAAAGTACGTTTTTTTGTACAGATTACACAATATAACATGTCAATGAGTGAACTTTGAGGTGATAATAGGTGTATTTTTGTGGCTTTAGCCAGAGTCAGGCTAGCTGTTTCCTCCTGTTTTCAGTCTTTGTGCTAAGCTAAGCTAACAGGCTGCTGGATCCAGCGTCATATTTAGGGGACAGACAACATGAGAGTGGTATGAATCTTCTTATTTATCTCTTGGCAAGAAAGCAGCTAAGCATATTTTCCCCCAAATGTCAATTTTTGAAAACAAATCTGGGTTTAAAGAGTTTCCACAGTCCAACAGACTGAAACATGTTTTTGTTGTGAAGAAAAGTATTGCCAACTTAATGAATTAATTAAATGTTTGTTTTTCTTTTTCAAATATAGTACTGAAACATCTAATCATACAGGCAGCGAAAACTACCTGACCTTTAGTAACAAATGATTAAGCCGAAGTCAGGCTATGTGTGATTATGCATGAGAAAAGCCCTTGTTTGCCACTATGGTTGTGTCTGCTACTCATCACTGTCAATCGATACTATGATTGAGCATACACCACCGTGCGTGCATGGAGTATGCACGTTAGACTATACAAGAGATTGTGGCGCTGTGGTCTTGGCTTAGTAGCTAATCATTGAGCTTAACCTCCTCTGTGCTCCTCGCCTGCCCTGCATTGACCCAATTCCCAGGACTTAAGTTACCAGCGGTCTCTCTGTAAGACTACATGCAGCTCTCTGATACTCCATGCACATCCCTTTGACTCAGCATGCACTGACGGTAACACTGTGACACGGGGATACCAGCAGAGCAAGACGCAAACAATAAAGGTGGCATCTGTGATTTTGGATCGATTAACAGCAGTACAGGCAGCAGGAATTTTCCCCTCACATGCATGTTTTGCATGTTCATCGGTGAGCTTTGCACAGTTAAGGCGTTCATTGGATGATTGTTATGAAATTAAAACAACCCCGAATGCTTTATGGCTGTTACCAGAATGATAGCGGGATTAGATCACTTCCTGCTTCATCCTATAAAAGCACAGTGCAGTGGTTTATGTCTGCCAATGTAAGACTACATCATCAATAAATCAGTATGATGACATAATGCTATTATGCACTTAATGCTATTATGCACTTTATGAAACACTTTTAAAAAAAATGATAAGATTTGATTGATAATGTGACTCTGTAACTGCAAATAAGCAATGTTGTGTTTGTAACCCCCCCAAAAAACAATTATTACAGGTTTAATTTACATAAAATGTTCAACAAATAGACAAAATTTTCATTATCCAGTCAAAAATAGTCTTTGAGTTGTTCTCCATAAAAAGACGAACATGTATGGCATGTTATTGCAAATTGCGGCTTTTATAGTGAAAACCACAGACTGTACACAGATGTAGCCTCCATGATGTCACCCACAGGTTTCCATAGAGCCGTTATGAAACTCAGCGTGTGGTTGGCTCAGGCTATCACCATCTTGGCAGTGCCTGACTCTGTCGGCGTCCTGCTAATCCAAAAATGGGCAAAGACGTGGAGCGTGGTTGGACGTGAGGCAGGATGAATGAAGCCTGGTTACTGCTAGACGCCTGTGATGGCACACACACACCTGTCATTCAAGCACCCGTGTTCTGAATTATGCATAACTTTAAGCTTTAATGTCGTTAAAAAGGGTGAGTTATATAAAAATCAGTTTTTATGATGGGGAAATTAGCCATAGAGACTAAAACTGTTTTGGTCTGCAACATGTTCATTTCTGCTGTGAAGTTGGGCATTGTAATATGGGGGCTTATGGAGATTCACTCACTTTTGCAGCCAGCCTCAATAGGCCGCTTGAGAACCAGTTTTGGCACCTTCACGTTGGCTTCATGGTCCGCTCGTGAAAACCTCACATTTAAGCAAAACAGCCTTGTTTTTGCCTGGAGGACGAACATTTCTTAGTTAATGTTTTAATCTTTAATCCTTGGTTTGATTGAGCTGGGACAGTTTAGTACTACAGCAACAGCTACAAAAGGAGCAACTGGTGTTATAAACCAGCCAAACAAATGCATATTTGAATCCAGTGGTGGACTCCGCCACTAACAATATAAACTACTATGAAGAGACATTTATGCACAAACAAAATGAAACTCTCGCCTTCAGAACAATTTTCTAAAATATCTTTAAAGCAATCAACAGAAATAAGGTCACTGCAAAATCCAAATATTTCATCATCATTATCATCATTAGCATTCAGCTCGTTAGCACCGATGCTCGTTGTCGCTCTGAGTTGAGGTTAGAAGTCTGAAAATTTGTTGTGTGATTGTTGTCACATTTCTGAGGAGGGAAAATGAACGTACACACACATGACTTCCACTGATATATGTTTTTCCTCAGCAAGTTGACGTCTTCCCTCTGCTTTATTTAAACTGAATAGCCAGCAGTGCAGAGCAGCTTCAGGTGTCTGTGTCTGAAAAAATACTCCTCCTCCCTAATAAGTCTAAATAAGAACATATAATAAATTTGCAGTTTCTTTCAATAAGAGTTTAGGAAAACATTTCCCCCTCAGGCAGATTCCTGAGCTGTAATCATAACCTGCTACCATAATCACGCTGATTCTATGCAGCAGTTTTTACACAGGACAGGATGCAGGATTGCCATGTAATTAGTCTTTTGAGTGTGTATTAAGAGCGAGTATTAGCTTGACCTGGGGAACCATGAGTTGGTCCGTCTGGCCTCTCCATAAGACCCTGCTAATACCATGGCCTAGCAATCTGGGAAAAACAGAGGAACCTGGCTATTAACACCAGAACTGCACCAAGAAAGAGTAAATAAATTCAGTTTGCAGCAGAGGAATCATGATTGTTTTCAGTTTCAAGTTTTTTTTTTTTTCAAGAAAGCACATCCATAGAAGTTGTGGAGGCTCTGACCTGACTGAAGCATTAATTACAGACTGGTGGAGTGTGGTGCAGAAGCGTGCCTGCAGTGACAGATGGTGACAGGGTTGGTAGTTTTGGATTGACTCCACTGATTTCTACAGGCGAGCTCAACCAGGCACAGCTTTTTTATAATACCAGTTGATCCACGTCTGATAACGACTGCAGAGGGGTAAAAGCAGAGACGACATGGGAATCCCGGCTCCAGACTGCTTGTGACGCATCCCGCGATGCAACTGGGATAATAAGGAACTGCCCGAGACCTTTTCTTTACCTCAAACTGCAATATTCTCTCAGTTTTCATAATTTCTTGAAACATATTTAAAGATTGATGGCTGTAATAGTGTTTTACATGAAATGAACAGCTGATATTTGAACAAAATGTCAAATAAAATGCGATAACCCAGAGGTCACACTGTGCATAATAGACCAAAACAGCCATCCTGGCCTTCGATTGGATATGCACAAGACCAAGAAAATCCTGCCTAATGCCTTGTATAATGAAGACAATATAGACCTTTCAAATGAGCTGATGCTGTCAGAACAACTAAAACACTTTAGCATTGATCTGTTCCAGTATTAAAGCAGACATTATGCAGGATATAGTTAAATATAGCTCAGAGGTGCTCGACAGTGATGGTGCACTTGACTAGACTTGTGCTGTCAAAGCAACAGACAGACTTAAACATCATGAGGAGACAGCAGTTAACCATTTTTATCAATAAAATACTCACAAAGAAGAAGAAGAAAAACACATCATGGACAAAAGCTCGGTTCAAAGACACTTTTCATTTTAGTTTCATGCTTTTGGGATTAAACACTGAAATGTTTAATACTCTTTAAATGTCCCACAGGGGCTTCTGCTCATTAAGATTTAGTTATTACACGTGTCCAATAAAATGCCCAGTTCATGTGTGTATGGACATGGGGCATGGTCACAAACTGTATGCTTCTTTCAACATACCCGAATCTGCCTAAATTAACCTCGTTGTGTACTTCTCTTCACCAGTTACTTCAAAATAAGGATGCTACTCCTACAGTAGTAGTTGCAGGTGTCGTATAATTAAACACCAACACATGCAAAGAACTGCATAAAAATCCTATATTATGCATACATTTTTACATGTTTTGCCTTTATTTATTCAGGTATCATTGTTCACTGAGCGTGCATCCTGCTGCCCGTGTCAAATTCACACAGTTCACATTCATTGCAAATGGCAGCCATCCAATAAAACGCACTGCTTCACACAGGCTGCGAACATGAAAAGGAAAGTTGCTCGACAAAAAGGGAGATTTTTAAAATGTCTTCCCTTCAAGTCATGGGCATGTTCCTGAAGTCACACTGTAAGCTAATATATTTGTGTATATTTACATGTGTACATTAGCACTTTGTTTGACTCTTTTCACCTGATTATTCTTATGAGATTTTCATGTACAACACTTTGTAATTGTCCATTTTGATGAGTGAAATATGATTAACGATATGTATTATGATTAATTATGATGCAGAAAGTAAAAGGTGAAAAGAGACATTCACTCGTGGTAAAATAATTGTGATCCCAGGTGAGACTGTAATTACTGTTATAGCCTCTTAGATTTTATACGAATGAATATTTAATTAATAGATTTATAGAAATTAACAAACTAAACACTCAACAATAAAAGATATTTTTTAATTCTCTGAAAGCCAAACTTCTCACTAGACCTGAGGTCTGCTTGTGTGCGTGTGGGTGACACAGATTTTACATCTTTCTCAACATTTGGTTCTCACACAGCTTTGTGTTTCGTGCTTTGATGGGATTTAGTCAATAAAAAATATAACTAAAAATATAAACATCATCATCAATCACCAGCATCCACACTCGTCTCCATCACAAACATCAGCATCACCTCCTCTCCTCAGTGTTTCCTCCTTGTTACTATGTATTGAGTCATTTCTTTGTCCTGCATTAGCAGAGAGGGTTGTTCTTATGCAACCGTATACCGTGGCCATCCAAGACAGGCAAACAAATGGACAGACAGGCAGAACGCTGACACTCCCCCACGCTTCCACTTATCCTCCATCCTCGACCAACCAACACATGCATGCTTTAACATCTGCATCTCTATGCTACTCTCAACCGCACACTTTAAAGCTTAATCACAGGATTTACTGTCATACATCTCTGTCCTCTCCCTCTCTCTCTCTCTCTCTCTTTCTCTCAAACCCTGCAACCCCCTCACCACCCCTCCCACACACATACGCACACACACATACACACCCATGACTGGCAGTGTTCAATGCATACAGGAAGTTGAGTCATACATATTCACACATACATAGAGAAGGCCTGAATGATTCACAACTCCTTTTGCATGTCATGATGGCTCTCCTCCTCTCCGTTTCATGAGACCCACAACAAACATGCATGGATCAGGCATGGATGAGGAGACATGGATGAATCCAGATGGGAGGATTAACCGTGGCATTTTCCACAGAAAATCAGGTTTTATGCGTCACGCTGGCGTCATTATTGGTGTACAGTCTAAATGTTGACGTGCATCTCCGTCTCTCGGCTGTAGCCAGGAAGGGGTGGCAGGAGAGGTCTGCAGATTGGTGCGCAACGCCATTACAGACCACCCCACTCTGCTTGGTTCATTCATAAATACCAGAGGATCGCCATCTCGCAGCGGTGCCATCATTTCGCAGTCGCAGCAAACCCCCCTCCGCCCCCACCACCCCCTCCTGCCTGCCTCCTCCCTCCCTCCACCTCCCTTTACTCCTCAAAGCAATATGATAAATCCAACACCCTCATATCTCTGCCCTCTCTCTCTCTCCCTCTCTTCCTCTCCTGCTGACTGCCAATATGGCTGTGCGGGCATAGGCTGCATACAATTCACACGACCGACATTGTCAAACACACAAATCCGCCTCGTGAGAGGGTGAATTTAAATCATCAGCAGCAACCAGATGAAAAAAATCAAAACAAAGTCCCGTTTTTTTTTTTTTTTTTTTTTTTTTGGTCTCGTGAACAGCGGGAATCATGTGCGCGCAACAGACAAGAGGCAAGAAAAAGGGGACCGCGGTTACGCCACTGAATACCAACATCTAACCTCCATGTAAAGATGTGAGGATGAGCAGCATCTCTCCATACCTGGTCGTGAAGTATATAGCTCCGCTTCAGGCTCGTCCTTGGTTCAGACGGATGAAAGACAAACGCCGAAAGCGTCTTAAAGCATTTTACACGGTTCATGTAGAGCTCATGTCGACCGATTTCCAACACCACCACAGCAGACTCTCTCTCTCTCTCTCTCCCTCGCTCGCTCTCCTTCTCTCCCTCTCTCGCAGATAGGACGTGGGAGGTGCTATGCCCTCTCCCTTTTCTGTCCACACTTCTTTCAGTTCATACACTTCCTAGCGGTTGGATGCCAGAAAAATATACGCTGTTTAAAAACAAATGCATAGATGATTGGTGCAACTATGGGGCAAAAAAAGAGGCAACTGCACAGGCCAACTTATCCTAATAATCATGTGGCGACCGCAAAATCATGTAATATGTAATCAAATATCTAAGAAAACTGGAAATAAAAATATATATATTGATGGACCACGAGCAAAGGATCACATTAAAGTAGCCCAATTGATGAAATTAAATTCCTGGTCAAAAATGTAACCCAAGCAGAGGCCCATTTAATTTCCAAATGATTTTGTCGATGTTTCAGCCACAGCCAAGTATGCTGTAGCTGTAAGTGGCAGACATCTCCGGGGGGGCCAAGGCAGATTTATTTATTTAATGCCAGTTTCACTTTGGCTTACAGCTGCAGAAATGAAGACGATTAGAAGTCTTGAGTGAGTAAAAAAGAAACAGAACCATCTCATGTTTAATACTTTTAGCCCTAAATAAAGGGGGGCGTGGAAAATCAGCACCAAATGTATGTAGAGATAGTGGGAATACCTGATTGAATGGTTTGTGTTTAGTGTTATTAAAAATTCATGTAAAGTAATTAACGTCTGATCCTGGATCAGCACCACGGACAGTGATTGCGCTTCAGCACCATGGAGAGCGCCTGCGTTAATACAGTACTATGCCGTACGTCAGGTTACAGGCTGCGTACTGTAAACGCACACAGAGCAAAACAACATGCAACGGATGGAAAGAAGGTATGATACAGCCCAAAAACCAGCGAGTTCACCAGGCAGGTGTTAGCTGAAAGTGAAATCTCAGCTGCAGACGTGCAAATTTCTAATTATTTCCTTTAATATCACAAATCAAGTGTGAGGAGGCCTAGCCTCGGTGCTAATAAAAAGGCCCATGGTCGAGTTAGACCAGGCCTTGTTTTGAGCTGTTTGTCTGTACGTGACGGTGTCACTGTATGACTCACCATCCACACAGCCTTGTGTTTGTCCCCCTCTGTCGGCAAAGGCTGAGGACTGCAGGAGGCCGCGCTGGTCAGAGAGAAGCAGACAAGGGTGATTACATGCAGCACTGATTGTTTCAGTCAGAGGGGGATAATGCAGGGTTAGGCGGGAGGAAAAGATTAAGTATGAATATGCAGATGACAAGAGAAGAGAGGGATCCAGAGACTCAAATCAAGAGCTATTATTCAAATGTGAGCTGTAACCTCTGTGCTCCCAGTCATCATTTTAAGAAATAAGTCTTCTTACTTTAACCTGAGGTCAACATTAGCATTTTCTTATATGTTATAAGACTCATCTGCAACAGAATAACCAAGAGAAAACTGAATTTTCCCAATATGATAATCCAGGTATAAGAACTCCACAAAAGTTTCAAGTTTTAAGCCAAAATGTACAACCGCCAAGAGTCTTCAGTCTTTTAAGGCACAGCTGTGTGCTTTGAGCTAAATGCCAACATGCTGATGTTGGTTTAGCAGGTGTAATGTTTACCAGCGTCACTATCTTAGCTTGCTGACATTTGCAAATCAAACAACACCTTTCAAACAAGGTGCAGCAGAGAGACCAGTTTGCGGGGGGAACATCATTTCATCAGCAAGATTTATCATCTGGGAACCATGAATGTCTGGACAAATCTTGCACCTATTGATCTAGTAGAGGATGAGATATTTGGATGTATTTACGTGAAAAGTCTGACCTGCTTGTGGAGCAATATGAAAATTTAGAGAATCACTGAAAATGATTAGGGATCATCATCTGGACACCATGAACGTTTGTACCAAACTTCATGACAATCGATCCATGAATTCTAAATAAAAACTAGATGTCAACCTGCTGGTGGTACTTGAGGAAAAATCAGGAGATTTATCCTCTGGGGATCATGTACGTGCACAAAAAATTCACGTCAATCCATTTAATTATTAACGTGATATTCAGTCTTCCATACGTTCACTTCTTTCCTTCTTTGTCCCCTTCTCTTCAGCCCTTCTTCCACTGTCCTAAGCCCCACACTCAATATAAAGCCCTGAATGAAACCACACAGCGATACAATGCAATAATTGGTTTCTGTGTCCAATTTCTGTTTAATCAATAACCCGTCGGCCACCGGTGGCTGAGGGGATACATAACAAACACCCAGCAGACACATCTTCACAGCAGCCATTTCCAGATGGGTGCCTTCCTCCTCTCCCTGTGGCGGTGTGTGTGGCCATCACACCGGCTCTGTCCACCATTTCCCATGCATTACATCCAGTGCACGAACACAAAGGGCCTCCTTTTGAGAGCCCCTCAAGCGTGAATACAGAGCCAAACACAAATTAAAGTGTGGGTGGTTGGGCTGTCTGAAAGCCGGTAAATGCACTTGAGGGTGACGGGTCAAAAGATCAAGTGGATATGTAGGATGGGAGAGAAAGTGTGCACGGCGTTTTCACTGCAACAAAACAAACACTTTATGCTATTATTGAAGCAATACTAAAATAAACTCAATTATCTTGTGCTACATCTGCAAATTATGATAAAGAATGGGAGGTAATCGTCTATTTGGAAAAGGGAACATTTGATGTTTTCCCAAAATACTAAAATATTTGGCCGCCATTAAATATTAGTGCAGATGAGAAAATATTGGTGCTGCAAAGGAAGTAGAACCAAACCCGCAGAGGTTATGGATCCAGAAATACAATTTCCCTGACTGCCCCTGCTATGGAAAAAAACCCCAAAACAATTACAGAAATCACTGGTGCATGAACATTGTAATTTGGACCAAATAAAATCCCATTTCCCACTTTGTGAGGAATGACACCGGATGGCACCAGAAGAAAATGAAAGTTTAAAACCAGACAGAGACCATTCTTCAGTTCATTACGGTTCCAGTTTTATTGCTTCATCAATATGAGATGATAAATTAAGACATATCAAAAGGCAGAAGTCATCCAGTTAGAGAGAACCTTCCCGAAACCTCAAACAGACTTTAAATGCCGTTTGGCACAAGCAAGAACAAGAAGACATTAAATGACGTGTTCCAGTTTTGATTATCGATGTTAGAAAATGCTGTTGATGGACACAACCTGCTTTTGCAACCGTTATATTATCAGCCTCAGTTTTCTGTCACAAATGGCTCAATTAGACATCATAATATTGACTTCACCGCCAGTGTGGCTGAAACCTGCAGGTACAATAAAGGTGCATTGTTTTTGCTTTCAACATATTATTATTTTGTCACACAACAACAAAGAAAATAAAACCCCATGAAAAGTCACAGCTTCACTGATTGTCTTGGCAGTAATCTCATGTGAATGCACAAACAAGCTTTTATTTGTCTTCAGGAGTGTGAAGCTTCAGCTCTTCACATGACGGGCGGGGGTTAATCGTCGTCATTCATCATGGGAAGGAGGGAGGACGAACCAAAAGCAAAACATCTCACGCACATACACACACATTCATTCAGTACCTCTTAGATGCACGTGCACACACACAAACACACACACAAAGCCTTCCCCCCTGTCTTTCACTGGTCCTTGTCATGGTTAAGAGCCCGGTTAACAGCTGATGGAACAAAGAGAAGAGGGGAAAAAAGACTCAATTTTGCAGAAAGGTAAAAAGAGACTCAACATATACATGAGCATGCGTTTCGCTTTGACAGTGTGAGGTTAGGGCTGGGCAATTAATCAAAAAAAAAAAAAAAAAACTAAAATAAACTCTCTAAATGACATAATATTCGATAAATTAATTCCTCAATACAAGCTGCAACCTGAAAGTACAAAGACCCCTGTTAGGTATAAAGAACCAGCCACAGTCTGCTGTGTGGGCTCATCATGGATCGAGATGGCTAACTGTGTTAGCTGTTCTAAGCAACGTACTTATGCACGTCTGGCAGATGAAACAGATCAAAACAAAGTTAAATATATATACTGTTGGAAAACAGCGGTGCGTGAGGGATTGTTTATTTGTGACAAATGTAACCACACTCTCGCCCTCATTCACTGTTTATGCTGCTCGACCACTGCTGTGTCTCTCTCTCAAAACAGACCAAAGAAAGCTTCTCTGTATCGCCATTCTGCTGCAAAGACTGCAAGCCACTCACAGACTTTGAAGTTGGGTATGCAAAGTAAACCAAGCGAGGGGCCTGCACTCGGGGCGACGGTGGAGTCAGGTCAGCAGTAAACTACGCCCTGGGACAGTGAAGGAGTGTCGCCAGACCACAGTCTGGATTCTGCTTTACTGAGCTTGGTTAAAATGTTTCCACTCCATACCCTAAAACATCTCACCTTAATAAAATTATTCAAATATAATACTTAATAATCCTTCTGATTCTTGATGTGAGAGCCTTTTTATCTTGATTTTCCTGTTTTTGCAACTACTACTACAATTCAACGACAAATAATCTTTCTTCCTTTGCCATTTTAGTTAATATCGCCCAGCCCTGTGCGAGGTGTTAACAGAAGTTGTCCTGCTGTTAGTCCATGCAGCGGTATATACAATATGTGGCTCTACTTGCATGTACACTGCAGTCATCTCACCCTCCTTTGTGACGGTCTCAGTGAGGTTCTTGGCCTTGGAACTCAGATCGCTGACCATATTATCCATGGCAGCCTCGTGTTTCAGGAAGAATGGGCGGATCACACGCTTGTACAACATCTCGGAGCCGTTCCACGTCACGGGAGCCATGCACCATATCAGGAACAAACACTGAGAGGAGAGAGCAGAGGGCAGATCTCAGATATTATGCTGCTGTGTGAACTCCAGCCTAACGTGAGCAATGTTTGCCTCTTTATCTTGTGTGATATTAAACACACTGACATCACTATAGGTTAAGTCATTTTGATCATAACGCATCACTATTTTCTGACTGATTAATCAATAATCTATAATTTAAAAAAAAAAAAAAAAATGTAGCTAATCAATTTAAAGTTCCTAAAACACACAACCACGTGCAGAGCAGTGTGCTGTTGTATTGTTGTTGTGTTAGATAACAGGCCTGAGTTAATTTACCATCTCATTGCACAATGTGAGACATTGTTTATTAATCCTGTCTCTCCAGGATTAAGTTTATTCATCGAAATGAAAACATTTTAACGAAGGCGAGCAACGCTGATGGTGGCAATTAGGCCGAGACGATTGGATAGTGAGGTGATTTTCAATGTCTGATCGTTCTGACAGTCTCATAACTTTATTCAAATAATTATGAACCAACGAGACATGAAATGGCTTGAAATAGTTTTTCTGTACGTGATGGAGATTGTTGTATCCCAGTGGCATGCTACATACTAATTGTGTGCAGTGTGTACTAGTATATATTCATCTTTAGAGTACATAGTTTCAGTCAGCATACTTGAACAACATGCTTCAATCAATACTTGAATTAATGTCCAGCTGCAGATGTGTCATTTTATTACAACTATGTTGCAAAACCTATAAACTGAAACTGTCAGTTACACTCCAAAGCTTTAGTATTTATTTGTTTTTCCAAAATATTTCTCTAGGTCTCTATCCACCATTCAAATTTCACTCTTCATTGCTCTGCAGCTTTGAACCACTCCTCTCTTGCTTTTCGTACAATGCATTATGGGACATCAACAGCACACTCAAACTGATTTTAAGTCTGCATAGTGACTTTTCTTTGGGTATACTTAATTTTGTGACTTTTTCCCGTGAACACAATCAAAACTTGAATGAATTAATCTGTGGTATGGAGTCGATGGGGGACCGCAAGGCCATGCAAGTGATTTGTTCAGCTTAACATACAACAGCCGGTGCTCTCTCCTACCACATGCTGTGATAATAAGGCTAGGATAATCATTAAAGATCCCAACCACACGGATACCGGCCTTTTCTCACTGCTACGATGAGGATCAAGGTTCAGGATACACCAGGCCAGCAATGTGAGGATCAGAACGAGCCTCTACCCTCAGACCACTAGTAGGAGCTCATTTCACAACATTTCTTCTGCTATGATTATATGTCACAAATAAATTTAAATGAAACACACGTCTGCATAAAACAGCTTCCTTATTTTGTCATTACCGGACGTGTCCACAAGAGTGCGCTGTTGGAAAGTATGATTCATCGCCACATGACTGTCTGTGGTTTCATAGCGAAAGCAGACTTTGGTCAGTTGTCAACTTCATACAGAGGATCTTGAAAGTGGAAATAATACAATAAAAATCATAAAAGTACACGACACCCTTTACAACCTTTAATCTAGAAAGGTGTGCTCACCTTGCCAGCGTAGTAAAAGGGGAACCAGAACAGGAAGATGTCAGAAAAGGCCTCGACGATGCTGAAGAGCCCATAAACAACCCAGTAGGTCAGCCACTGTGTGTCATCCTCCTTGACTGTGCTCTCGATGGCCTTGATGCTGAATGACAGGAAGGACAGGTTTGAATGAGGAGGGCTCGACATGAGCAAAACATGATTAAAAATTACTGAATCTGGACAGCATTTAAATGATATTAGTCAGAGAGATGAAAGTACCAGCATGCACCTGAGGAAATCATTCAAAAACATCCTTTCAAATTCTTTATGAGACAGGAAATCATGTGTTTGTTCATAAATCTGAACATAAGTGGGTGTTAGCTCAACAATCACATGCTCATATGTACAATGAAAGTCTTACTGGCCACAGTAATAATTCCTCTTCCCATATTGGCTATAATGCTGGCACAACTATGCAAGTAATCCACAGTCCTTGTTCTGAGCAAATGGCATTCAGAAGTTCAGCTAAAATTAGTAAGGAGAGGATGAATTATTACAGTGACCAGTACAACTTTCAATGTACAATGTGCCGCAGCAGGAAAGGACAGGTGCGATCAATCAATAATTAACAATAGCCGCATTCCATTTAGATGCGTCACTTCCAAAGTTCTGGTATTTTGCATACCGGCTCACTGGACAGGGCCATAATTATAGATCGACATCTTTTCCTGCTATGACAACTCAAAATGTCTGCTGGTTGGTCTTGCATGCATTCATTTTAAACATCTTCAACTTCCTACGTACGAGAAATATGCCGGGTAGGCGAAGCCAATCACGTTGCAGAGCAGTGAGGCTCCGTATCCGAACAGAAGATACAAGCCGAGAAAGCTCAGAAAACCTGCAGAGGGAGAGAGAGAGAGAGAAAAATATGATGCAGTGGTGATGTGAGAGCAGAAGGCGGGGCAGGAAGGGGAGGGTGAAGTTATCCAGTTACTTGACAAATGTGTCTAATGTCAAGACACGTTCGTGTGCAGTCAACAGAGTGTGTCCGATAGCAGGATGTCAAGAGAGCACAGTACCAGGATTAGGAGGAGCACTAAACACAAGTCAAACATTGGTATTCAAATCCATTTAGTGGAAGAGTTGACATTTAATGCATCTCAAAGCTCACACAGTCATGTGAAACACTTTGGGCCTATAATGTAGACCTCAGGTATGTGAGAGATTCCACAAAGGTCAACAAGGTTTGTAGAACTATTACTGTGTACGTGGGACATACAAAACAATGATTATACATACACAGCTCGCTGTCAATTAACAGGAATTTAATTTAATTTAAAAAGGCAATTACTTTGATAATCAGTTAATCATTTAAGCCAAATTTTCCAATCAAAAATGCCAAACATTTGATGACTCAAATGTGTTTTGATGCTGTTCTTTATCATATATCATTGTAAACTGAATATCTTTAGGATTTGGACTGTTTGGACAAAAACAAGCAACGTGAAGGTTGCAACTCTGGAAAATTACAAGGGTAAGGTTTCACAGTTTTCATTTTATAGCACGAATCGAGAAAAACGTAACCGATTAAATCAATTAATCATTATTGAAAATCATAGTTTCATTTCAGTTTCATGTAAAATGCAAAATATACACTTTATTGGGCACACCTGTACAGTTTAAAGCAATGCGATCCAGCTGTTGACTTTTCGGGTGCTTTCATGCTTGTAGTTTGGTTCATTTGATCCAGACAGGAGGAAAACAATTATCTATTGTATTTTGGTTCTGGTCTGGTTCCTGTTCACACTGACTTTTTTTTACAAACAGAGGAGGAAGAGCAAACATGACTGACGTGTCGCACCTGTGGGAAATCAAATTCAGGTTTCCACAGCACTTTAATGCATCTGATGTGTCTTCGGGGCCACAAAGGGCTCATGCAGAATAACTGACAGGCTGAAAATTGACCACGTTATGAATAATAACGTAGAGACGGGACGACAGGAAGCATCTCGAACAGTAATAATTAGGGACTTGCTAGTACTTGGAGTTTAAGACAAGCACAGCACTTTTAACAACTCTTGACCTATTAATCAAGAGACATACCCACACAGATGTGCATACAAACGATGCTTAAATATATTAGACCACTCCCTGAGCAGACTTCATGATCAGCAGATGGATTTATTAGTAATTCAGCTTTCGAAATCAAACAAAGACAAAAACTGAACATTATAAACGCTGTTCAGAATTTATGGCAGAGCGGTTGGGTATGAACTGAGCTGTATACTACTTACTCTTAACAGCAAGTTGGCTGCATGGCTTAATCCCTCAGAGGCTTAAAACAGGTTGCTTGTTAGTCGGGAGCAAGATGCAGGATACAGTCTGACCAGTTCTTCCACACAGGTGACGGATTTCTCCAGATTAGTAGTGTTTTTTCTTGGATTATCCAAATGTATGTTTGGTCTTATCGCTCGATTATAGTTTTCCATCTTCATAACAAAACAACACAACAACAAAAAACACTCCCAGGCCTATATTCCAGATATTTCTCAGAGCGTTTGTCTCTGTGGTAACAGAGGAATGACTCATGGCTAATCATTAAGCAGCTGTAAGTACAGGTGACGTCATACATCATTCAAATTTATGGAAACTCAACTGTGGATATAAAATTCAGCTGCCATAAACACCATAAAACATAATAAAGTCATGCAGCTTCTTAAACACTGAAAGCCTGTGAGCCTTGGCTGTACCCATTACCCGCTCTTTACATCTCATTTGTGTGTGCTAGCTCACATACAAATATTCATGCATTTCCCATTCTCCTATCTCTCTCCAATTAGAGCAAAACTGGAAGAACCGGTTGAAATGGAAGACCCGAAGAGACACTCCAGCCTGCACAGCAACGTTTTGCATGGCGAATTCATAAAGTGATGCTTTCACTGAGTCAGAGGAGGAATAATACAAAGATGGCTGCAGGATTGTTTGACTATAACAAATATTTCTGGCTCTGTTCTGTTTGTGAGCAACTCCCCAACTGCTGTAGGAAAATAAACAATGTATCCATGTAACTCATGAGACTTTGAAACCTTAAACGAAAACACATGTCCTCCTGGAAGCATGGAAATAAGGACACGCAGTTATGTAATCCTGTAAAGCATGACTCAAACTACTCATTAGAACTGCAGGACATATAATTCAGCTGAAAACTCAGTTCCTCTTCGCGTCACATCATCACAAAAACCTATTGTTAAGAGTACAGGAGGTGAGGAGGGGTTGAAAAAACACAAAGCTAACAAACAACGGGGTGTATGTTTGGCTGCATACATGTTAAGTGATGAGCGCTCCGTGCTCCAGTCAGCACACAAGTGTTCGCACTTCAGAGTGTCACAGGAGTCAGCATGAACTTGAGACGTTTCTCAGCTAAATTGAGGGACGCCGCTTTGCACCTCCGTTCGACTGACGTGTCCAGATCGAGGCAAAGTACAACGTAACAGGAATTTCTTTGCACAAAGCCCATTATCAGTGTGCACGTTTGTAACAGGCCTGCAATGTGGCTTAAGTATGAAATGAATGGCCAACAAGACAGTTTCACAAACATGACAAGCCGCAGTGTTACTCCTGTCTTCAACCACTTGTGTTAACAGGGCACAGGGGAGAGGCGAGTCACATGGTATTTGCATTCAATCCTCAGTATTTGTTTTGCAAGTCGGTGTGATGATGTGTGCGATGTACAAACACCTGCTGAACTGACATCTTCTGATCATTTTACAAATCCTCAGATTCAATGACGGGCATCTGGCCTCTTTCATTCAATGATATAATGAAAGAGGGGTTGGTGTTGCATAGAACACGACTGATTTATCAGCGCCCGCGTCGGCTCATCACAGATATGTCAGCCTAATAGGAAATGTCATCTGATAAGCATCAAGAAACTGCAGTACACAAATGCCAAAGATATGATTTGGGTCTTGCAAAGTGCTTGCTTGATAAATCATTTGTTCTATTAAATGCCAACATGTTCATCATTGTTTCCAGAGTCCAAGCTGACGTCTTTGAACAATTCATTTGCCCAAACTATTTCATTTATAGTCAGAAAAACAAAACAGATAAAAGCAGCAAATCTTGTTGCCATTTTACTTTTCAATTAATTGCTCATATGATTAATCCACTTGCATAAATGTTGCAAGGTCATTCTCAATCAACTAATCAGTTAAATCGACTGAGCATTTCGACTCTAGTTTTGAGAGCGTGCGTGCGTTACACCTAGTTAGTCCAACAAGACAGCTCATAAGTTGATTTTTCAGTAAAAACTTGTGTCTATACGTGTGCAGATATATTTTTAATCTGATTTCTTTCAAACTGGGCCTCCAAAATCCAGCAAAAGTCAGGCTATAAAAGGGCGATCTCTATATGAGATGCTGTAATTGAAAATAGCAAAACATGCTTGCTTGCAAATGAAGGTCTGATATAGTGCAGCTAAATAAGAACTCTTCACACACATTCAGATCTTCTGCAACCTTTAAAACAGTTGCTTTTAAATGCACGCACGCGTCATTTTCTGCAGATCAATTCTGTGCAGAGACAATGGGGATTGAATGTAGGTCACCCTGGCTGACATGTTTCCTGTAGCTGAGGGGCATCACGGGGCAAAACAAACTACACAGCCTGGGGGGGTCTTATATCTACTGTGCACACTGACAGCAGAAAATTCACACGAGTGAACTGAGAGGAGCAGCCTGCCTGTTGAATAACCGGTCATCCTAGAATCTGCCTCCATATCTAGGCCTGGACTGGATATTTCAGGACGTGATAAAAATACTCCAGGGACCAGCTGGTAGCTCAGATATTAGAAGCAGTTCATTTACAACAGCATTATTTTGAAATGGGTGAAGGTTTGCACACCAAATCTAATCTCTATGAAAAGGTCTGAGCTGGATGAACTTTGGTAAATGGTAATAAAAACGAGTTAACAGTGCCACAGGATATGGAACCTTTACTCATGCAACAGGCTGACCACAACCGGCGGTTACCAGCTCGAGTTTGAGTGGCAACATGGAGCTAGTTTATAAAGGCGCCCCCCTCCTCCCCGAAAAAAAGCTGTTTATTTGTAATAATTCAGCATTTTTAAAAACACATTTAAGCGTTTAAGACTTTGTTACCCAGCCGTTAACATACCCAAGGCGATGTACTCCCTCTTCACTCCCGTTTTTGTCTCCAGCGTCGCCAACTGATCCGTGACAAAGTTCTTCTCGTGGAGCAGAGTCACGAAGCGCTCCTTGAACTGACTCATTTTCGGGCTTTTCCTGAGCCTGTGCACGCGAAATCAAATCAAACGTTACACGTGTACAACCTTTGGTTGGATTTGTGATAAAAACAGGGAGTTATTCTACTGACCTTGGTTTGATAACGTGCCCGAAAACTCGCCCTGCCGCCGCTGCTGCCGCTGCTGGATGGCTCGGTGCCACTGCTGACTCCGCCGAGTGGCAGTTTGTGTGTGCGCGTGAGTGTGGGAGGAGTTTGAAAGTCGCCCGACCAATCAGAGAGCGCGCCGGTGAGTAACGTTCACTGCAGCAGGTGATAAAACAACGGTTATAGCTGAGGACTGAAGTCATCTGTGGCGGTCTTTGTAAGATAATATCATGTAAAACATAACTTTAAAACGATGTTGTGTGTCAGATATCTGCTACAGATCACCGCCGTTGCCTCTGTTTGCCGTACAGACGCTGTGAGGCATGGTCTAATGTAATTATCTGTACCCAGTGGCAGGCTCAGGCTGTCTGGGGGCAGGGGGCGAGAGAATTAAAAGGGCACCAGCACACAGGAAGTAAACAGATACGAATCTGGATAATAAAATTAAGATTAGGATTTATTAGGATTAGGATATATTATACTAAAACTGTAACAAAACACAAACTATTAACCCTTTATCCATTTTTAGGACACATGTGATGATGTCACTGAACTTAGTCAGGGTTAGAGTTAGCACTTCATAAGAAACTTTGTCCACTGTAGTGGGCACTTTATCATGTTTTATCCACTGGATCAGCACTGTAAAGGGCACTTCAATATGTTTTATCCACTGGATGGGCACTGTAGTGGGCACTTTATTATGTTTTATCCACTGGATGGGCACTGTAGTGGGCACTTCATCATGTTTTATCCACTGGATCGGCACTGTAGTGGGCACTTTATTATGTTTTATCCACTGGATCAGCACTGTAGTGGGCACTTCATCATGTTTTATCCACTGGATCGGCACTGTAGTGGGCACTTTATTATGTTTTATCCACTGGAT